>JARVLU010000001.1:36624255-36664898 GCA_031762415.1 Simpsonichthys santanae
CATGTTGCTGCTGATCTGTTTCATGTTGCTGCTGATCTGTTTCATGTTGCTGCTGACAAAAATCTGTTTCATGCTGCCGTGTTCGTTCGTGCTCATCTGCTCATACAGACTCATGTTCGTGCTGCTGTTTGAAGTAATGTTTTTATGCTATTAGTGCCAAGTGTATTATTTAGTTGATGTTTTTCTTAGTTCATATCTTAGATCTTAATTACTTTTTTCTTTTACATTTTATTGTTGGATGTAACTGGGACCCTGTGTACATAATCTCGTTTCATCACATGTTCCACATGTGCTGCGAATGACAATAAAGAATCTCTGACTCTGACTCTCTTGTTCTTCCAGTTCAGCTACATTTCAGAATATTTTTAGTTAATTTCAGCTGTTTGTCAACAAGTTCTTCAGCAATAAGCATTCACACTGCATTTTTAAAGAAATGCAGTTTCTCTAGTTTTATTTGTTGTTTTGTAACTTCCATATTAAATCTGATCTCACCTTGAACAAACAGAATCTGCGAGGGCTGAACTTGTCCTTGCCCTTACGATCCTCGAGAGAGAGAAACTCAACAAACTGGTTAATGAACACTGGATCCGAGAAATGGTCAAAGATGATCTGCTCCCGCTGGAAGAAAAACAATAACAATGACTTTCACTGAATGCACAGGACATCGTTTCAACAGGAGATGCTGTAGTTACAAACCTCTGTCATTTCCTCTCTGCTGAGGTTCTGTTGGGGCTGCTCCTCCTGAGGTGCATATATCATCAGTTTCCTATAAATTAATTATGAAGCGAGAACAAGAGTTGGAGAGACGTTTGACAAATATCAAAACAAATATGTAGAAAAAAAAAACCCTAACACTTAGGGAACACAAAAAGGCAGAACTAACAACTTAAGGCATTTTAAATACCTTGGCCAGCAGTAGTATCCCCAGTGTGTCTTTTCTACAAACATACATTGATCCCAGTCTTCCTGTGAGCGTGGCAGTTTGTTGCTGTTATACTGGAGCCACTGGTTGTCTGGGCGGTCCCCTGCTACAATCCTACCCTCTATTACTTCACCTACCAAAGACAGATACAGATTATCAAAACAGCACCAAGAGCAGTAATTTCAGTAAAATTAAAAAAAACATACGTAGACAAGCAATGCAAGCAGAAACTTACAGTCCTTGCAAATCTCAGATGAGCTGACAGGGACTTTCAAATGAGATCTTTTTATTTGTTTCAAGATCCCGGCCACAGCCGATATCGCCACCTATTGGAGAAAATTAGATATTTCAAACGTGTTCAAGAAAAGGCACTAGTAGCATCACTCCCTCGTCTTCTGAATAATGTATGCCGCACCTTACGGACGTAGAGGGAATCATGGTTCAGGATTTCCACAAAGAATGTAACAGCTGGAGGCGGCAGCTGGTGATCGTCTCTCAACAGCAAAGACAAGAAGCCGATAGAAATGTGCTCAAATTTCCAAGGCCTGAAGTTACAAAAAGCAAGTGTCAGAGGCAGCACTACGTGCACGTAAGCATGCAGACGGTTACATTACAACATACATGTTCCTGTTGCTGAGGCAGTCCAGCAGATCACCAATAAGCCCTTCGTATTTCCTACAAAAAACACATGTAATTACTAGATTTCATACGCAAATAAACTTTAATATAAAATTTGAGTTGTAGAACGTGTTCCTAGGCCTGTCACAATAAACAATAAATCAATTAATTGCATGATAAATGAAAATTATCAACCTCATTTTCAGCCCTGTGATGGACTTGCGACCCATCCAGGGTGTACCCCGCCCTTCGCACAGTGATTGCTGGACATGGGCACTGGCGACCCCCGTGACCCAAAATGGAAGAAGCAGGCAAAAGATAATGGATGGATGGACCTCATTTTCATTTATCGGCTTTAACGTTTCTTCATGTCTCTGTCTTTCTACTGAAGACACTGGATGATAAAAGACTCGACTCAGTGCTCTTCATTGACCTCCTCCCGTTCTCTTTTCTCTTTAAAATCTGTTTTAACCATCCAAAAATCACATGTTTGGATTGCTAAAAGCAGCTAAGCTGAGAAGCTAAGCTACGAGTTAAGCTAACAGGTCAACTTCAGGAAAAAAACCTCTGTCTTGTCAAAGCTCCAAAATTCATGGTTGAAACCCGTGCCGTCGTCTCAGACTTTGTTTTTCTCTGCAAAAAGAAGCTGAGAACTTGTTTACTGATTTTTTATTAAAAGCATTGTGTGAAAAATGCTATGCTAAAAGAGATTAAAAAAAAAAAAAAAAAAAAAAAGAGCATCTGCCATTTTGAGAACCAAGAAACAGGCCTCCCTCCTATTTTTCTTAAAGAGGCACTCTGCTCTCTCCCTCACTATCCATCCTTTGGTTCAAACAGTCTTATACTGCCATCCAGTGGTCAAAAAAGGTAATGCACACAAAAATTAACAAATATTTCTCCTTAAATTTGACAATAATTACTAATTCTTGTCAAATTTCAAACAATATTATTGTTTATCGCAATAATTTCTGAGACAATCGCCCAGCAAAATTTGTTATCGTGACAGGCCCAAGTATACCTTGAAAGGTGTAGGAGTGATTTATTTAAAGGTTTGTGAGAACCTTTAAAGAGGAGAAGCTGTGCAATGAACTGTGTTTTGTGCATTTGTTAGAATAAAACTTACTCAACGGCTTCAGAGTTCTTGACCTTCTGACGGTTTAAACCTTCATCCGACTCTTCTTTAGAGGGCACCGGCTCTTCAGGAAAAGGATTTCCTGTAGTCATAAGCTGGTTTGCCACTGAGCAACACTCATCAGAGAGCTAAAGGGATATAAAAGAAAACACCCAGTATCAGTACACAGTGTGGTCAATCGACGGTGAGCATAAGACCTGTAAGAGGGGACTGATGAGCTGGACTAAAAACAGACCCAAAATACTTAACACATAAAAATGACACATTTCTCTTTGTTTAAAACAATTTAAAATGTCTAAAATCAGATTTAAATTACCTTTATAACAGATAAGTAAAATTTAAAATGACTGAGGAAAATAAAATTTAATCAATTTCAGTATAACCCTAAAATGATACTGCAAATTATGCACAGACTTGTAGAAAATAGGAAACGTGATTTTCTATGGAACTACTTTTAGAAATTAATTGTATATGGTTTGTAAGGTCCTAGTTGTTGAAACTTATCCACAACATCTATACTGTAGTTTTGTGTTAACTTACTGCAATTTATCAGTTCAATACAAGAAAGGAAAAAAAATGTGTTGAAAGTTGAATAATTTAGAATAACATTTTTAATTAAAATAAAAAATCCTGCAGTTTTTGTGCACAACACTAACATCCTATTTCTCTATTTCACTGTTTATTTCAGTCCTCGCTTTTTGATTCTGTGCTGCGTTTGCGTCTTCCCAGTGTTGAACTCACAGTGAAGTCGATGCCGATGGTCTCATACTGCCGATGGATTTTGTCTGCGAGGTCGTCAAAAAGTCTCACAATGGAGGGCTTCTCAAGTGACATGGCTGAGCTGAGGCCGGAGCGCACAATGGCAGGCCACGTCAGAGCAATGCAATCCCAGTCATGCAGATTAGCCAGACACACTCCACTGTGGTTCCCAAGAAGACAGTACAATGCACCCTGGAAGGAAGTGCAAATCAAACATTACAAAAAACTACAATGAATACTTTTCTCTAAACATGTAAAAATACTTATATACTGTATATATATTTCATATACATATATAGTCATACTTTGAACTGCTGTTGAGTGACACTGCTGTTGTCTGGGTTGAGAAACTCGAGGACGTGGGGAATCAGATCTCTGCAGCAGAAATTGTAGGTTCCCAGGGCGGTGAACAACACACTCTGAGCTCTGCTGCGTACCTGAAAGAGGAGAAACGTCTCAGTTTACTTCTTTTTTTTTTTAGTATTTTAATGTCATTAACCCTATAAAATTAAAGCAAAGAGTAAAAATGAGCAAACAATAGATGCAGCACAAACATTTCAAGATTTGATGCTTGTAATGTGGAACTCACTTGACTGTATGTGCTCGTGGAAAGCCTCAAAAGATCTTTCATCAGCTTCTGGTGAATGGTCCTGTACTGGCATCCTTCCACAGTCAGTTTCCTCAGCTGATACACAGCAAAGAATAAAAGTCATTGAAACTAAAATGCAAGTTATCAGAATAATAAATCTAAAAACAAAAATCAATTTTCAAGTTTTATCAAAAGTTGCTAAAACGATGCTCAACAACATCATAAATAGTTGACATGTTCTTAAAGGCTGTTTGTCAAATTTGCATTCTTCTTTGTCACTTTTTTTTTAAACATCACTTTGTCTTCTCTGTGCTCACATGTACTGTAATGATAAAACTCCCAACAATGCTGCTTTCATTTCCACACTTACTATTATCTGTTAAACAGCAAAATGACACTGAAAAGGTATCTTAAAATGGCAAACAGATGTTAAAATCAAAACAGTGCAAAGATCGTGTTCTGCTTTGATAAAATCTACTTTAAACATACCAACATGTGACAAATTCTTTATTCTATGAGTTTGGCTACTTATATGTACGAGATAACTCAAGACAAAGGATATTTCATGCTGCTGTGTTCATTCAAACTCAACTGCTCACACAGACTCATGTTCGTGCTGCTGTTGTTCAGCTTATTGGTTCTTTTTGGTTAAGTTAAAGAATTAATAATTGTTCATTTACTGTAGTTAAAATTTAATAGATACTATATTGATGGGTTAGCTATTAAATATGGGTTTAGTTGTTATATGCACGGATTATACATGTAATATATGTTAATATTATGTAAGTGGTTACAGAGTGGGAATTTTGATAAGTTTATACTTCTACCCACTCCACTGAATACGTAAAACAAACGTTTTTACATTATGCTCATGGTGTTTTTAATTTTTTATTTTACATATTCAAAACATAAATAAACTAAACTAAATTTCTTCATGCAACCAACGTACTTAGGGTAAAACTGTGGGAAAGTCTTATTGCTGCTTCAGATTTACTTCTCAGTAAAATAGCCAGTAACGTTTTTAAAGTTGCCAAGGAGGTTTAAAAACTCAAATATGCCGAACTGGCACCAAATTGGCAACACTGTAGCTAAAGAGAAAATATTTACATTTAAAACTTACCTCATGCTGGAGCATGACTCTGTCAATTAGAAGCGCTCTGATGTGTTGTTTCCTGCCATGAAGCTGCAAATCAAAGAACAGGGATTTATCGCCGGGAAATTTGCAAACAGTATGTAAATTAGCCACTGATGCATTCTGAGCAAACAACTTTGGCAGAGTATTTTTAACAATCTATGAGCATTTCTATAGAAAGAGAAAAACAAAATGAAAATACAAGCTTACTCTGTTTTCCATTGATTTCTTCACAAGGTTGAAGCTCTTCCAGCGGGAGTCGAACTCGTGCTTGTGAGAACCTTTGAAGTGCAAAAGGTCGCTGATAATCTGAAAAGTATCACAAAAAAACACGTTTTTATTTGACATGTGATCAGTGCATAATTTTTGAACACGTTTATGCACAAGCAAACATAACTCGATTCCAGTTAGCAGCAAAGCCCAACTTTTACATGAGCAGACTCCACATGAGGTCCAGAAATACTACAAATCATTCAGGTTTAGCCATCCTCTCCAACTCACCTTGATGATGGAGAATAGGGACTTGGTGTCATCTTCAGAGCGCTCCAAAATATAATCTACAAGCAGAAGATAAGGCAACTCAAAAAACTAAAAAGTTTCCTTATTAGCTACGACATGGATGAAGAAAGTTAATACTGTACTTAAAAAAGGGTAAACACATACGCAGCAGCTGTGTCATCACGGTACAGATAGCGTCTCTGTAGTTCTCTCTTGTCTTATCTGTAGATGGAGATAATTTAACAAGGTCAAATGATAACACAACAAACAAATTATTATTCTCTAAAATCAACATACCATACACCATTCCTGTATACAGGGTGGTCTCTTCCAGCTTCACCATGCTATGAACTCTGAGGAAAAGTACAACTCACATTGAAGTTGTCTTAAAACAAATGTAAAATAACTACCGGGTATTTCAAATGTAAAATAACAATTTATTTTAAATAAAACATTTATAATGTATATATTTTTATTCTTTATATATTTAAAATAAGACGTTTGCTCTAGATGCAGCCACTCACAGATCAGAGATGGGCTCTCCTTTCAATGGAGGCATCAAACTCCCTGCTCCCAGGAGACAGTGTTGAACAATGGTGAGACTTTGTAGCACATCATCTCTAGAAGAACAAGAGTGACGCATACAGCTCATTGTACACTCAATGATAAAATATTATACAGCAATCTATAGCAATGGCACAGACCAGCAAACACCTTGTAAAACATTTGACCTTGATTTGTGACCTTAACTTTGGAGCAGGAGTGATGAAAAGTGTATGTGACATTCGAAGTGATGATGCATATGTGTAACACGTTTCATGGAATTATCTTGAGCGGATCAGAAGTTATGAGCAGGACGAGAAAAGTTAAGTCTGTATGGAGACTTCCATATTATGTCTGCCTTTGGACAGGCATATAAAAATTAAATAACGTTTCCTAATACTAATTAAAATGAAGAGCGTCATTTCTAAAAGAAAACAGATTTTTATTTTTATATCACCTGCTCATGTCTTGTTCTCCTTTTGCAAATCTCTGAAGGCGCTGAAGTTCAGGGTGGAGGATCAGGTCCAGCAAATAAAAAGCGAATGAAGTCTCCTCAACACTGGGGACGTGCCACTGGATATCCAAGTTCCACAAGTCCCCAGGTCGACCCCAGTCCTGCACAGACAATAATATGAAATAAATCATCTTTTATAACTTCTAACAACTGCTGACCTACAGGTCTAGACTAATTCTGGAAACGTGTGTACAAGACATCCAATTATCTTGTATTGCTGGAGACATTTATCAGATCAGCAACTCAAGTAATTTTATTTAATTTATTTATTTTTCAAAAAATAAAATAGAGATAATTGAATTAAGTCACATCAAGTCACAGAGAGTCTATAAGTCTATAGTAAATACATATACACTAGTCCCTCGTTTATCGCGGGGGGATCCGTACCCTGAAGCCCAGCGATAAGTGAAAAACAGCAAAGTAGGAATAGTAGTATAAGTTGTAAGTGGTCATTTATTTATTTATATAAAACATATATATATAAAGGTGTTTTAAACCCTTCCCACCCTCATGCAATATTCTAAAAAATGTTTCTAAACTGTAAACGCGCTAAAAGAGCACAGAATGTCATGATTTCAGCTCCCTGCCTCCGCTGCTGTCAGCCATTCTACGCTCTGCATGGAGATCAACTTATCAGCTGCAGCAGGAAGTTTATCCTGCAGCTATGGGCTGCACAAAGGTGCGGGAAGTGCTAAATAATTAAAATAATTTATTTTAAATAAAAATTCCATGCCTATCGTGTGGCTCATCCATCAATCAACCAGTTGTGTCATGTCCAATCTTACTTTGAAAAACCGCAGTAGAGTGAGTCCACGATAAACAAACTGCGAAGTAGCTATATTGTATGTCACAAAATGTTTGTAATGTTTTCAAGAAAGTGTCAACTACTGTATCTTATTAGTAAATGGACTGTACTTCTATAGCACATTTCTATCTTATCAAGATACTCAAAGCTCTTTACAACATGATCACTGTCCTCATTTACCCATTCATACAGCACTCTACTATATCTATACAAAGACCAATCAGTGCTTTATCACATTCATACACCAATGGGACACACATCAGAGGCGAATGAGGGGTACAGTGTCTTGCCCAGGGACACTTCAGGATGTGACTACTGGTGGAATCGAACCCCCAACTCATGCACTGGAGGACGAATGCTCTAACCACTCAGCCACTGCCACACAAATTAGTGAAAGGAAGGTGAAACTTTTTAATTAAGCTTATAAATGTTGCTAAACTTTTAAAATAGAGTAAATACCTTGATGGGGAGGTAGTCACTGACTGGCTGGTGGAAGCCTCCTGGCACACTGCAGTACTCTGTGGGGTAAATGAGGGCAGTGGCACGAAGAATGTGGTGCAACAGGTTACAGGCCAGAATATAACCCTGCTTACACTTGAGGTGAAGCGTCAACTGCAAAATTTGGACCAGGTCCGAGCGATACGGCAACAGCTTGTCGCCGTCCACCCGAGTTACCTAACGTGCAAAAAGGTGAAAAAAATAGTGTTACAATACTGAATATTGAAGGAGAGAGTGGGCAAGAATTGGATTATTTAAGTTAATTCACCTCAGAAAGAAGTTGCAGATTCCACAGAAACTCCTTATCAAGCTCCTCCTCGTTCAGCACTTCCTCATCTGTTGAAAAACAAAGTGGACATGAGACAAATGACAAAATTGGGACCTTCTCTAAATGTGCTTCTGTGTGTGTTTTGATAACTTACTGGCAGAAATTTGGTTTATGGCGTTGCAGCAGTGTGGCACAAACATCTTGAGCGACTCTGCAGGGTGACACTGGTTACAGAAAGAAAAATACACATTACTGTATATAAAAAAATTAAGTGAAGATCTATTTGATGTACAGTGAGCTGGTAAGACTTACCTTGGCAGCAGCGCGACACATGTCGGCCACCATTCTTCCAGCTATACGCGTCTCAAAGATGTTGGTGGTTGCAAAGTTGAAGACCTTTTCCAAAGCCACCTATTGAAACATTAAAGCAATATGTATCCACGTATTAAGTGCATATACTGGTACTAGGCATGCAAAATATAATTTTACAGTATACAGAAAATTACATAAATAGGTGTTAACATGTTACAAAGCATACCACAAACAAAAAAGAACAAGACAACCTGCACGTCTCACTTTAACATGCAAACAAAAAAAGCTTCTAAAGGCATTTGTGCTTTACTTTTAGTGCCCAATATTTCTACAATTAATAAATAAACATGTAGAAAAACTGTGAAAAAAGATGCAAGTGAATTCCAACCTTGAAAATATCCAAGGAGCACTGTGTGAGGATCGTGCTAAAGGTTGAAGAGAGCCCAAGCTCCACCAGACTCTCAACATGTGTCATCTTTTCAGTTTCTGTTTCTTCGCGAGTTTGTTCCAGAGTGCTGCTGTCTATCAGGGCAAAGCATCTGTGCGAAACAAAGCACACTTAATTAAAAATGTCTTAACGTTGCTCGTTCGCTGCAAAAACAAGACATGGAAATTGCAAACAATGCTGTTTTGCATGAAAACACCATACCTGTCCATGAACTGAAGCACAAAGTCTTCAAACTCAGCGGAGGCAGAACACATCTCTCTTTCCACCTGACAGTTACAAACAAAAGATAAATGTTTTTCCAATGATCATTTAACATGTCTGGTTTAATTAATAAAACTAGCATAAAGACTGCTGCAGTTCACCTCTGTCAAATCAGTTTTTTCATGTAGGGCAGACGAACAGTCCACCAAAGGCACAAGAGTCACAAATGTAGCAATAAACTGGAATGTGATCTGCGGAAAAAGAAAATAATTTTGTGTGACAAGGAATTTTTGCTAAAGCTTCAAATGTAAAGCAAGAATGCAGACATAAAATAGAACAAAGCAGTGTAGCACACCATGCACTTGCTGAAGTCATTCGGGTCCACGCCAGGCAGAGCTCTCATGAGCAAGGGCAGCATGTGAGTGGGTCCTTCAGGATAGTGCTGCCCACCTGATACCAAGCTACGCGCTACACCGATCATACAGCTCAGAGTGGCCGTCAGCTGGTGGGGTTCTGTTAGGGTCTCCAGGGCAGGATATGTTCTACAATAGGTAGAGTTAACAATTAATCTTTTGTTTTCAAACGATGGCCTTACCATTTAAAATCAAACACAGTGTGTTGACAATGCCAGGAAAGTTTAGGTTAAAAAAAATCTGCTAACCATAAAGGTATCTCACTGGGCTGCAACTGTTAAGAGTGACTCAAACGTGACTCAATATTGCACAAAAACACACTGGTACAAATTTTCAGGCCTAAAAATTTGAAATATCGAAGGCCAAGTGACCAGAAAGTTGTGTAATATGTGAAAATCACTATTTATTTGAGTGTGAATGGCTTGCTGTGCTGTATTCTAGGTTGTGTCCAGTAAGTCTCTGCCCACATTTTACTCAACTCGGGCAGTTTTGTGTCCTATGAAACGCTGCTTTTCACCAACTAGTTCCCAGCAGTTACAGCCGAGTGAGATACTACATTAAATACAGTCCAAACTTACTTCTCAAGCACAGGGGGAATGACCAATTCTGGTCGCATCAAAGCGAGGTTTTGCAGAGCCTGGGCTGCATCGAGACTTCCTGTCTTGCTGAACATGGCCAGCAGAACCGGCTGCATCATGCTTTGTACAAAGTCTGTGATATCCTCCTCTGTGAGCTTGTGACTGTCTGGAATTGGCGTTAGCCACGATGGCTTTCTGTAGCGCTCTCGATGCAACCGCCGGACCACGCTGGCTGGGAGACGCTGAAGTAGCTTCATGAGCTTCATCTACACATGAAGACAAGAGGACAGAAACGATACATGACAAAGGGGAGACAGAGGTAGACAGTATGATTTCATGTACAAATGGAGAGGTAGACTGTATGGAGCATCTAGAGACACAGGTAACAGAATAGACAAGGAAGAAAAAAAACAGTTTTATCCAGTTTCTTTGTGTTTTTTTAAAATAACAAACACTTTACAGTAAAAAATAATAAATAAAAATCACAAGACACATCTGAAGTTCCCCCAAGCAAATATTTGTAGTCAAATGTGAGTTACGCTTTTCCTTCAGTGAAAACTTAAACAGAGACTCACTCTCAAACCCATGACAGTGTTTCCCCTAAGTCATTTGCCTTGGCAGGAAACTCATGTCTTGAGACGGACACATGTCTGTGTTGTGCGCCTGTTCGCTACTGCCAGCAGTTTACGACCAGGGAGGGTGCGTGCAAGAAGCGGAGCGCTATGTCAGTAGCTTTATAGCTAGCTAGAAAAATCTTTCAACAGCACTTTACTGCCTGTGCTGCTCAATAACTAAAGCGGGAAGATTCCCAAAACAGAACGGCATGTGACCGTGGTGCCAGTGACCTTTAATAGCTTTGCAGCCATCTCACTCACATGTCCTGCTGTTATTTCTGAACTGCTCATCAATGTAAATCTAGACGGCCAACAAGACATTGAAGCTTTCCTAGAATGATGACACACATATTGTGCTCAGTCACTGTGGACATTTTGAGCTATGTCAAGGCACGTGCAAGCTGGAAAATCAATATCTCGAAGCAAAAAAAAAAAAAGGCAAAAGTAAAACAAATACTGTTAGTGAAAATGTAATCTTTGGATTATTAACAAATCGACAACCGTTTCATTTTTTTATTCGTTCCATTTTTGGAGACAGGAAACTTTAGCTCAGATATCACGTGTACACTGTAACCTCGAAACTGTTGTCTCTTGAGGCATAGTTAGTAGCATATGACCATTAAGTTATTGTATTAAAGAACCACAAACATCCGATGCTTCTAGATGTTTTTTTAGTACATGAGTAAATTTTAAAGGTAAGCCTCATTAAAGATGATGATGTCATTATGGTGTCGTTAGATAAACAGTAGCAAGAAATGACTCACCAACCACCGGCCATGATTAGATGGGTGGAAGAAGGATGTGATACTGTTGAAAAGGCCACTGAGCTGTGCTTGAGTCTGCTTGCTGGGTCCTCCCTGAAATTCACAAAGTTACAGTCATTCTGCGAAGTAAATACAGTCAATATAAAGTTATGTTATGATCAGTGATCTAACCAGGAGGGATGACACCCAAAGCACTACATGGCTGATGTCGTAGGCGTTAGTAATGTATCGTGGTACAATCATCTGACCGGTCCCTACAGGAAGATTCAAACTTCTCAAAATTCTTGTGAAGATCTGTGATGTAAAAAAAAAAAAAAAGTTTATCAATTAGTCTGATGTAGACTTAATACAGTGTAAATATCAACAAAAAACAGGCCAGGTATGTTTGTGTTTATTAGTGACACATATCACTGAGGAAACAAGCGTGATGCAAGTCACTTCCCTCGAAAAGAGGGAGCAAGTTCAAAAGAGAAACTTGATAGTTTGTTTCTCTGCCTGGCAGCAAAAGTAATGAAACACAAACCATAAAAACACATGAGAGCATCAGCTGCAATCTTAAAAAAACAAACAAGTCCTTGATTGCACAACAGGCTGCAGAAAAAGAGGACAACAAACCTTCGGAATATAGGGGTCCCAATCAATGTAGCCGATGTTGTCATTGGCCAAGCGAGCAAAAAGGTTAACCAGGTGCTGTAAATGTGCAGAAAAACACGTTACAAAAGGAAAACAGAAATATCCATTACTGTAGACTTTACCCAAATATACTCACAACTTCCCAACTTGGGAGATTTTGCACAGACACCCACAAGTTGATCAGCTCATCAAACCACAACCTGTCAGAAAAAAAGGTGGCAAAACTAAAGACACTGTATCACTCATATGTACAAAACATATGTGTTGCAGGTGAAACCAAAACATGGCATTTAGTAAAAGAACAAAGATTTTGATAGATAATATTAAACGGTTAATATTACAGGTTACAATTTTTTTAAATTATAGAGGCATTACATTTGTGTATAAAATCTTGGGGGAAAAGACTGCCAGTATCAAGAAGCCTGGAGAAATCACTCGCTATATGTCTAAATTATATTTTTAATAAATATCTTTTTTCCACTTTATTATAATCATAATCATTCAACAATAAATCACTACCTTTGTAACTGGCTGATTTACTTCCACAGCTAACTCATCACTTCTTTTCCCTTCAGAAAACAAGCTATTCCTTACGTCATCTTTAAGTTGGTAGACTAAAGTGGCTTCACACAAAATAACATTTCAGATCTATACAGAGGAGAGTGGGAAGTTTCTCACTTAAACCCCTTGTGATGCAGCTCAGGAGGCAGAGTTGTGGGTAAAAAAAGCTCAAAGTAGCTGATTGCTCTCTGCATGGTGACATCAAAGGGACAAAGGAGTGGTCTCCACTCATCCAACATCTCCTGAGTGACGGTCTCTGAAAAGTATCTGCACAGAGAAAAACACAATTAGAATGATTCAGTTAAATAAAAATAAATTAAAAAAAACAACAGGCTAATGACTCATGATGTTATTCACAATAAATACGAAGTTCAAACGTAAAGTTGCACCATCCACTCTGAAACATTGCAAAGATTGTCAGCTTTAAGGACTTTGTCAAGACAAATATTATGAGGGTAAGGAGACAGGAGTTACATAATTTCATTATGGACAACAAGAGATAGGGACACCCTACCCTCCTTTCCTCAATTGTATTGCTGATTGCTGATATGTTTGTCTTCAGATTCTGTTAACAAGATAAACAGGACTCTGGCGTCCAAACAGTGCAGCGGCTACTGGCATGTCAGTGCTGGAGTGTAACTTCTCACACAGACTTAGCTCACTTTTAGACATTATTTTAAATCCTTGTGGTTCCTTTAGATCTAATTATACATTTTCATGGTTCATTGCATGATTGGGTAAACCACATATTTCACAAGATCCCCCAAGCTTTGTATTGATATCCCATCTGCTAAAGACTGTAAAAAGCAGTTAAAGTTCAGCTTCTTGCACTTCCTCACTGCTGATTCACAGGATCTGAGCAGCACCTCACAACAAATCACTATCTCTTCTCACAGATACAAGAAACTCTCGCAGTAGACAGAATTAGATGAGGTAATAGGATTATCTGACTACCGTAGGAGCAAACTCAAGTATAAGTCCAAGTGCTTGATGGAGATAATGACTTGCTCACTACTCTGGACAACAGTTACCGAGATCTGCAGGTGACGGCAAAGATGTCTGTCCATCAAGTATTTAAGTTAAATCTAATTTTAGAACACTTCACTAACAAATAAGTGAATTTTAAAGCAAATTGTGCAATTGCTATCTTTCGCTACAGTCGTGTTCACAAAAATAAAAGTGCAGTCAAATGTGCCAAAAATACAAAATATCAGTAGAAGAAATGCATTTAAATTAATAAAAAATAACATTTACTTTCAGCACAGACAATTAACATATATTTCCATTATATTAGTAAAATCTGAACAATGTGAAATTAGGAATTTATTGAGAAGTATATAAAAATTTACTCACGGTCTGCAGCTTTTCACGAGTGTTTTCAGTACATTTTCCACTGAGCTAGAATAAAGCAAAATAAGACAAACTTTAGTAACCTGCTAGCCCAACATTGATGTTAGTAAAACAGCCATCATCACACAAAGACCATTTGACTTTTATGCATGCATATAGTGGAAATGGAAATCATTTTAGCACCGTAACAAAAGATAGTTGCATATTGACATGATACTGATAGTCAATTCAATACATAATACTGTATATCTTAGGTGGTTTTAGTTTGGGGAAACAATAATTTTAATTGAAGAAATATCTACAAAAACTGACTGTAGATGGAGAACTTTGGTATTATTATTTCTTTTTTTTTAGGGGATCAGTAAATCCAGTTGTTACTGATGAAAATGTGAGTACTGTACTTATTTTCAAGATATTTAGAATCCGATACTAGACATATAAAGATAACATTTACATAATTAGTAAATTATGGGTGATTCTCTACAAGTAATTCTACCAAAATGTTTGGTATTAATCAGTACAAGCCAGTAACACACAGCCAATAGAAACACATGCAGATCCACTCTTAACATAGTTGGAACAAGTGTAAACTGCAATGTTTGACAAATGTTTGAAAATTCAAGTGACCTACACTTTCTGACCTATTTTCAAAAAAGATGGGAGGAAATCTGACAAGGACCTGGGCTCTTTTATAGCTCCTAACATTTTTGTTAAGTAAAGCATGGAAGGCAAACTTAACAGCAAGCTAGCAGGGCAAATGATCAACAAAACCCTAAGTTATTAAAATGTGTTCATTTAATCACACTACTGATACTGTTAAAGCACAATTAATGGTAGCCAATGTGTCATAAAAGCAAGTATTAATTCTTAGTAATCAGCCTTTTATTGCAGCACTGGTGCCCCATAATCCAGTTTAACTGAAAAAGTTGGAATTATAAAATATTCTAAAAATATAGAAGTCCTACACTTTCTTAGAAAATAATCTGTTAGCTGCAGTGCGACGGTCTCCAATATGAGTCAAATGTTAACATTGATGGCATCATAATTTATTTATTTATTGTTACAAACTACATATGGGGTGTCCAGTTTTTCTTGGTTTTACATGCAAAGTATACAAAAAAAAGCATCCAGGTGACTTTAGGGCAGAATTTCAAAATAAAACAAAGTGCTGTCCTTACCACCTCTGAACCAATTTTAACATTATGAGTTTAGAAGAAGAACGAGGCCGTGGAGAACTGAATGTAAAAAGAGACAAAGAACACATTCAGCACACAACAAGGAGCCAATATCTCAAAACTAAAAACATGTTGTGCATCGTTTCGCACAGTTATGTTATCAATTATTTATTTTTGTGTACGTTAGTAGTATTTTGTCTTTGTGAAATAAATGAGCAGGCAATCAGCAAAAGCAGCTTGCCTTCATGTCAGTTTATGATAAACATACAATGTTTCCATAGCACCATAAAAGAGCACCACGCACTGCTTGCCAAACTTCTGTAGAATCAAAACTAACGTTTCTTCCAAAAATTAAGCTAGCTGTCCAGTTCACAGTGGTTATCGTTCTCTGGTTATGAAGGGTTAATGCGAGGTTAAACACAGCCCACCTGCTCTTTTTTAAATTGCCCAATAAAGCAAAGTAATGTTTTAATACAACTACCAAAACTAACTATGTAAATGTGATCTAAGGTTAAAGGGTAGGTTTATAAATGATAAATTTTGATGAATAAACTCATTTACCTAAACTAGTGCCAACACATGCATATAGGTGAATGTGTAGTTTTCAGCTTCGTGTGTTTAATAATCGACAAGGAAATTGTAAGAAATGAACACATTTTTGTTTAGACTTTCTGTTTGACCACATCAGAGAGCCACATTGAACAATCAGCTAACGAGCGCTGCCTTTAACAAGAAGGGAAAACATAATTTAAAAACAAAGAGGACTACACATTTCAAAACAAGCACTGGAAAAACTTTGACGAGGAGATGTATACCTGGAAACTGACACCAATAGTTAAGTAATACAGTACATTAAAAAAAGGGAAAACTATTGCACTTTAAGGGAACTTAACATTACTTAGAAAGCAAGTGTGCATGTTAACAGTTCCAGGAATGGAAAAACAGACCAGCAGACAACACATCAATAACATTGGTAAGGCTTCCTTTGTTTATTTCCTATACTAATGTAATTTGCCTAATGTTACAATCATCCACCTTACATATAATTACAGTACAGTACTTGTAAATAACAAGCATTGCGGTTAATTAATTTGAAAGAATAAACCAAAACTCTTAATTGTTGTCTGAATAGCAATGTATGATATACATCACAATCCAATTTTTTTTTATGTACCGGTATAAGTGCCTGCTTTCAACTTAGCCTTTCCAATCAATTTATTTCAACCTACTTTCATCACTCCCTGCCTACAGTATTTTCATATTGCCTCATCATAAAAAAACAAACAAAAAAAACCTTTCTTTTATAGTTTCCATCACTGCCATTGGAAAACTTAAGTATGGAATAGTGACTGAAATTTGAGCCTTCAATACTAAACTGTTACTGAGCAGCAAAGACTATAGTTTTTAAGTTATCTCACAAAAATTTCAAAACACAATTTTAAAGACAGCAATGGTACAGTAATTTCTAAATCTTTACATCTAAAACAATCCATCAAAAACAACCGTTGTTCTGATGTGCAGCACCCGCCACAACCGTGCAACGAGCTGAATGTGATCTTTTCTGTGACAGGGTCAAACAGAAAGGTTTGTGTGCTTGCAGGTTAAAGGTGAATCACTGAACATGGAACAGGACAGGTAATTCTGACCAATGTAATGTTGAATTTGAAACCTATCAAGGTTTGTTTCTACCAGTTTAACAGAAGAAAAAAAAAGTTTTAAAATGACTAGGTCTTCAATTTACCAAGAAAAAACCCATTAAGATGCAGCTTAATAAAATAAACTGGTTATTTAAATGATAATCAAGCAATGTTGACATAGTTTATACTCTTATTTTATAATCTAGTTTGTCTAATTTGAAAAATTATTAATATACTTTTTCAAAATTAATATTGTCCATGCCTAGGATTGAGGACAGTTTAAAATACCATCATATTGACAGTACAAGTATGGAACTGGGGCGTACTTGGGAAACCAGTTGAGGCCCAGATGCTCAGTTTTTGAGAAGAGAACTCTGTCGTGCAGCTCATACAGTGGTCTCCATGGCAACTCAAGGTCCTCCCTCGACAGTAGTTCTCTTTTCCTTTAAGATAAATAAAACATTCATACAGACATCGATAAAATTTAAAAGACAACTCATCATAAAGCTTCAACCTATGGAAAAAGTTTACAACACAGCAGTATTTATTTTCATTGGTGCAGTTATAAAATAAAACTTTTAAAAAATGGGGGCACATTCTCACTTGAGGAGGTTGATAAGTAGGCGAGCTAGGCCTTGCATCATGCTGATCTCCAGTTTGGGGATGGTCACTAGCTCGTAGAGCAACTTGATAAACAGCACATGGTCTTCTTTGCTGAACTTCCGTCCATACAGTCTCATGTACCTTAGATAGAAGTACAGATTTAGGCATACAAATGTACAACCATTTGTTATATAAAATAAAAACGCCTCTCCATATTAAGAATCTGTTGGAATCCTGGCAAAAACCAATGCTGACATGTTCCTGTTTTTGATTTTCTACATCTTATAATCTGTCTGTTTTAGCAACTTTTGACATCTTTGCTTTAACTTGTTTAAAATATACAGTATACTGTATTTCTCTCTTATGATTGTCTATTGTTGATTGTCCAAGGAAAATCTATTGCTGTATTGTTGCTGTTGTCATCATCCTTAGTTTGTAGCCAGGTCTCTCTTGTAAATGAGTCCTCGAGGCTCAATGAGATTAACCTGCCTGAATAAAGGTTGAATGAATGAAAAAATTACAAAACTACCGCCGCAAACAAAATCCCTCTGATACAATGAATGCCAAAATACTACAACAGAGTATCTGGGTCACCCAAACATCAAACTTTCCATCTCCCTGAGCAAGCAGCGAGTCACCTGACAAAACAATGAGCCAGCACTAAGAACTGAAACGGATTTAAACGTCAGGCAATATAGACGAAATGAAACACAGTGCATTTAAATTATTCAGCTGTCATCTTGATATATACAGCATATATTTTATGTAATGCGTCTTCATTAAAAAAAAAAAACTGAATGATGAAACAGCTAAACAAATCAATGGATTTGTATTTAGCAAGGTAGCAAGTTGTGGTGTGAGGAACTTGCTCACTTCAACATGTAATGGAGTAAATAAAGTCAGGTCTAAAACAAAATGTCACAATCACTACACTGAATAAGGAAATACTGTTGTAATAGAGATCACCCTAAAAACATCAAAACAAACTGATTCCTTATTTTTAATTCAACATGTTGCATATTTGTAATACACATTTTATGATTCTAAATGGGTATACAGTACTGTATGTAGAGCATTAAGGCAAAGCGGAAACGACCTTCTGTCTGTGGTGTCTGGGTCATAGTGTGCCTATAATCCACACAGCACTCATTATGAAACCTGAAAGCAACCTAATCAAACAAACAAACAAACCAAAGTACATTTTTCTGGGATTTTACTATGTGATCGTTAAGGCACACCAATGTTTTATCACAAAATAAAGAGTTTGTTTGATCGACCACTGAGCAATCTTATAACATCCAAGCTACCAGCTATAGTAAATTACAGTAACACAAATGACGGAGAGAAAACGTAAACTTAACAAGGAAAAAAATAAAATAAACGTTTGCAGTTACGCCATAAAACACAACAAACAGCGGTACTTACGTTGAAAGTTTCCTCGTCCAAAACAGAACGCCGGGCCATATTTCTCTAAGCTGAACAGCTCGGCTCAAGTTTCCTTTTATTTTGCTCAAAATTTCATTGGATTCGTCGTCTAGCCTATCCGCATACGGCAAAAGTTTGTTGTATACGATGTCTTTTTGAGGAACAAAACCTAAAGTGTCGGACTGCGCGCTTTTCATATTACAAATTCCAAAGTGGCTAGCTCCCCGATGCTAGCACTTTTTCCTTTACTTGCTCGGACTCTCGGTGCCTGTTCTTGTACTAGCTGGCTAAAATGACTGGATATCAGCTCCCAATAGGTATTTTCCCTGTGGGAGATTCTCAAGTTGATGACACGCTAGCTAGCCATTTAGCTTAAGTTAAATTAGCACACTATGCCGAAAAAAACACAAAAAATATTAACGTAATCGTAAGAAATGCATAAGGCTAACAAAAACACTATTTTGTGGAAAGAAATGTAACCCCTTGGTACTGAAATTCCTCTCTTTCGCCAACGTATTTCTAAATGCCTGACATCATGCTAAGGATTTAGCTAAAGTTAGCCTCTCACTACAAAAGCACTGTCATTTCCCAAGGACTGTCAACGTCAACTGATTCATCCAACTACCGCAGAGCTGCCTGAAGACGACACCCAGCTACCAGTTACCCAACAAGTACGTCATATCCGCCAGCCACAAAAAACTACAAATCCCAGAAAGCCCCAGCAATTCAAACGAGATGAACTGTTTAGGAACGTGCGTCCTCGTAAGTCTTTTATTTGGCAGGAATGAGTTTTTAATTTACACCAAAATGACAACCGAAAACGTTATGAAAAGTCTTGGTTTTATCTATTTTTTTTCCAGTACAGCAGTCGCAACAACAAATAAAAATAATTCCAATGAATAATTGCAACATTGTTCTGTGTCTAAATGGATAGTTATAGATAGTATATACGTGACCGGTCAAAAAAATACAGGTCGAAGTTAATCTGTGACTTGTCAAAACATACGTGAAACTTGACCACCATCTTGTGGTGAAATGAGGAACTAAAAACAGTAAACAGTTTAACTATTTTTTTAAACTACACCAGGAGTAATGTCATCTGTATAGTAGATGCTTAATGGGCCATTTATGTTTAAAAAAATGTTGCACGGCTCCTATGAAGCAAAGGGGTTCATCTATCAAGTCAGGAACATGTAAAAAAAAAAAAAAAAAAGTCCAGGCGACAGCCCACATTTATCTGACTGTGGAAAGCATCATCTTAATAGACGATCTTTGCATGAAGCGGAAGTATTGTTTGTGTCCTAGCAACCGCAACCCGTAACATTTACAAACAGACTTCGGCGGCCTTTTAACCTTTCTTTTTTTATTATTATTATTATTATTATTTTTAGTTGCATTATACGTTTCAATTAACCTAATATCGATCTAACGGCGGCAGAAATGATAACTCAAAAGCTCAGTTTGACTTGTGATAGACTTTTATCACATCAGCAGCTCGCATGCTGTCACTCATATTGCGGGATACCTTTCAATGGCAAGGAAGTGCTTATTTACAGTGTGGGCTCACAACAGAAGGTTTGTTACTGTTGAGTGTGAACAGAAAAAAAACTTATATTTAATGTCTGACGCACTTAAGTATACAAACATTGTGATGTTATACAGTCGCATACTATGTATACAAAGTACTGTACTGTAGTTTGAAATTGTCTATTTTTTCACAGCCACTGCTGCTAACAGGTCACCATGGTGACATCAGTGCCATGACCTTTGGGAAAAGGAGCAGACCTGTTCTGCTCTGCTCTGCTTCTGCAGATTATATCATTGTGTGGGATATTGAAACATGCCAGAGGAAAATACAAGAGGGTAGGTACAATTCTTTGTGTGCACACAAGAGTGTGTTATTGCAGTAGCCTACCATTAAGACTTAAATTTGTTGTGCATAGAAGTCAGATGAAACCATAGTGAACTCATAGTTGTCTGAAATTAACATTTTTTAAACAACCTTAATTTGTAATGTCATAGAATAGCTTTAATACTTTAAAACCTTGTCAACCTTCACAAGTCTGTCATGTAGTTAAATACTACAACACGACATACCAAACTGCTTTGTTCTTTTGTGTATGGTTTTAAAACACTGTTGGTTTTGTTTGCAGGTGAAGTTGCAACTGGGGTAGTTATCGGGGCTTTGCTGGGTGACATTGTTCATCTCGCCTTCTGTTTCTCTGAAGAACGAGTGGCTGCCTGCTCTGGGTCAAACATACATGTTCTCAGCACTAAGGTACGGGATGGTTTCTAGAAACCAAGTTTTAAATATTTCCTCACATACACTTTTCAGAAGCTGACAAAAGATGTAGGCACAATACACCACAAATAAGGGCAATCATTTATGTGGTTAGTCCTTTGATTTTTGATTCACTGCTGTACAACTCAGCAGATGTCTTTGTATAATATAACTATAATAATTTAATAAAATAACTGAAACATTGCACTGTTTTCTAGCTCATTTGCCTTCTTTCAAATTATTTTTTTTTCTACATCAGAGACAGGAGGTGATTTGTACATTGACTGGCCACCTGGGACCTTTAACGTCAGCACAGTTCTGTCCGTGGAACAGAAATATTCTTGTCAGCACCTCAGAGGATCGTACATTTAAGGTTAGGATGCATGTGTGTTTGAATGTGCTGAGCCTTTTGGTTACTTTAAAATATACATACATTGTATCCAAGTATCTCCTTATCTGATTTGTTTTCAGGTTTGGGATTTAAAAACTGAAGCTGTTTTATACCAGTCGTTTGTGCTTTCAGGTAAGAAATTAATGCTTTAAATATCATTGCAGAAAACAAGTCTGTCTTATAAAAGCACAAGTATTTATTTGAGGGTGTTCAATCCACACCTGGGCCCTCCTGGTTGACATGCTGTACATTTACAGGGATCTATATAAAATTGTATTGTATTCCATATATGTAGCTGTGGGGAAATCAAAGCATTGACTTGTTAAAAACATTGAATTACTTGATTCTTCAGCATCTCCACTGCTGAGTGTGTTGTTTTTGGAGAAGGACGGACACCTAATTACTGGCTCAGCAGATGGACAGGTTAGTGACTGAGACACACGACCCCGAAAAACTCAAAATCAAAGATTTGCGTTCATTTCAAAAAGCTTCAGGGCACACGGCTGCTTTAGGTGTGGTGCTTTTCTCTTGGCGATGGCCTTAAGTGCCACCTGGTGAAAAAAATGGATCTGCTGAAGATGGAAAGAAGACATCAAGGGCGCCAAAAGATATTGAGCAACTATGCAGGTAATGCTGTCATGTACTGGTTGGGATGGGGATTTTGATAAACTTTTTCAGTTTACAGTGCTACAGTACTTTGGGTTGTTTGTTTTTTTCTCTAGTAGCTGAGGAGCCATCAGAAAACGTGGAGGTATCAAAACCTGTCATTTCAATGGCTTTATGTGGCCTATTTACCAGCATCAGTACTGACCAAAAAATGTAAGTAAACATTCTAAAGCTGCAGATGTTCAGACTTAGTATTGAGGGGATCATGGGCTTATTGCCTTCCTAACATCAACTGAAGAGTAGACATAAGCATTTCTCATATTATGTGAGCACCTTTAACTAGTCAAACATGAGCAACTCATTTTCTCTCCTGTATCTCCAGATACAGGAGAGAAAATGTACCTGCTTGACTTTAGGTCAAGAAACAACTGATTTATTGTATTTGTGACGTTAAATCATAACTTTAAAGCAAAGTATGAAAACGTTGAACCATTTTCAAGTGCTCAGGGTTTTTTTTTTTCAATTTGTACAACTTGTATTTGATCCAGGAAAATATTTCAACATCAAATATATTTGTACTGTTATGACAAAAAGTAAAAAATAATTCTTTATTTCTGCCTTTAATATTCTGACCATTGTTACAGAAGTCTAGAAAAATGGCTAACATAAATGCCAGATCATAAGGGGTTAATTACAGCTCATGCTTACATTATGAAATCATCACAGGAATCGTAAGCCCTATAAAATTATAATATTGTTTTCATGCCAGGAAGCAGAAACTTTTACTCTGTTTAAACTTTGTTGACAATAAAAATTAAATGATTATTAATTTGTTGATTCCCTTGGAAAATCGTGATCCTATAGTAATACTTTCATCATGTTTAGTCTTAATGGAAACTAATCCTTTTGATATCTGTAACATGTCTGCGTACAGCTGCTAAACTACTGACATTTTGATGTCCCCTAAACAAATATCAGTTTTTATTCAGGTTTTTATTTATGAAATATGCAGCTGATTGTGTTAATTGTTTCAAACTATCCAAAATACTATTTTTTTAACAACTTCATTTGGACTTTGCTAAAATTAAAACATAATAATTTGTTTAAGTTTTACACTAGCATCGTTTAGGTTGACCCTTTTTTTTTTTTTTTTTAGCTTTTAAATGGCCCTGCTGGGTTGAATTTGATTTAGTTTTTCCACAAATTAAACCTTATATCTTTGGAACAATTTGAGTGATGCAATTATCACATTAAAATGGTAAAAAAAAGAATTGAGACATAATGGCCTTAATTGGCCCATTCTGTACAGAAATAGACAGTCAGCATGAAAGTAATGATGCACTAAAATGTAATTGTCCACATTATATTCTCAGCATGAAGCGTAAAGCTGTAAGTGGATAGAGACACTGCTCTGCGTGGCACAACTCTTATTTTCCAAGCTTTATGTAAAGATTGCATGAAGTCAAAGGAAACTTTGACAAAAAAATATATAGTCTGATGTGTATGCCCTTTCACTTGGTCATTTCAGTGTTTTTCTTTAGTATATGGTTTCATTGTCTTTTCTCAAATGGTATGGAAAAAATGCTTTTAAGAGAAATCCTATTACATTGGTTTTCCACGTGTCTGTGTGGCCCCTGCAGAGACGACAGCTGGTTCTGTATAGGAAGCACTGATGGTCTATATGTGGTGGATGTAGCTACCTCAGAACTCCAAACAGTGCTGTATTTCAAAGGTAGGTTGCTGGTGGTATGATTTCTCCAGCTGTTCTTTTTCTTTGGAAAACTTTATGACTTTCTGGAACAACGCAATGCAAAAAAAATCTCAGCAAAACCCTTAGTTTGCATAGACTTATTTTGTAGTTCACATTGCATAAAAATAAAAAAAATTCCATTTGTGCCAATGCTTCGCATAATTTAATTGAAGCTAAGTTCAATGTATCACTCTTTCATACGTGAAGTTACACAGAAACATGTTAAATATGCCATAAATTAGAAAAAAGACAAGTTACAAGTCTGGTAAATTGCTGCTTGTGTTATTTTGGGCCCATACAGGTAAGTTTCCCCTCTTGGTTTCCCTTGAGTGATTCCAACTGATAAGAAGCTACAATTATGATTGGTTTGCTTGATAAACACTTACTGGATATTACTATGGTCACATGCCAGCTTAAAAAATTGGAGAATCTAACAAACTAAATATAATTTATTAGGAATAATAACATTTTAAAAATCAACTCGTCATTAAAAACTTGGCCATTATATGTCAATGCAGGATTTGTATAGGATTTCTTTGGTTCCTAATGATATTAGTGCGGCACACGTACCACACAGCTAAAGAGTTAACCAATAGGTGAGATTGAAATGTAGTACATTGGTTGGGGCCCTGGCAATATTATTTTAATGATAGCTGTACTAACAGCCTACAGGAGCAACATATTATTTATATTTAATTTAATTTAATGGCCTCCACTTGGCAGGGAATTGTGACTTTACACTTTGTTTAACCCACTAAGAATGTAATTTGCTTCACAATGTTTTTAAATAACCCCCCACCAAAAAAAGTAAGATGCTTGGGTGCGTGGGCGCTAAAAACAATTAGCTCATTCGTTCACTGAGCAAATAAAAAGCGTGTGCATTGGTTTAGTTTTGTACTCACAAATCCTTCAGAGTTCATGATTAGATTGGGAATGGTAGATGTGGAGAGCCCTTTAATATGGCACTGAGGCGATGTCACATGAACACTGAGGTCCTTCCCAGCAGCAACCTCAATGGTGGAAATGGGGAACTTCTAACTCGTCCAGCAGGTCCAAAGATTAGCTCCTGGTCCACTTTCATATGCTTCTTAAAGTCTGTTACAGTCTGCAACTCTGCATTAACCGTTGTGATGGATAGCTTTACTCCGTTATTGTCCCACGTCTGCATCACTGTGCGCTCTGCCTTGTCTGGTTTACACTGACCCACGTTTCATGCAGCGTACCATTAATCCCGTCCACTCTCGTTTGACTGGGCAAAATAAAATGCTTAATCCAGTACAAAACAAAACCGAACGAGACTGACACTTAGCACAACCCAAAGAGTAGGTTGTAATATGCCATGTGGCACCATTCCTCAAACAAACCTTTATGTGACCTTCAAAGAACATTGGGGAATAAAATGACAACAGCCTGTTAGTCTGCTTGAACTTAGTTTAATACTTTAGTTTGTACTATCTAGCACAGTTCAAATTGGGCTACATTAGCATATGTTTTTATGTTCCATCTTGAAATACACCAATTAGTATGAAGTGGAGGTTTTGTGAAGCTAAATGTATGACTAGCATCATTTCTTCTATCTAGACAATCTTGACCTGAGCATCACCATGGCTGGGTCATGGTCATTCTCTTCAGGGTGTGATAAGCCTGTGAGTACGGTCTTTAAAGAATAAACATTAAGCTCTTACACTAAGTTGTCCCTTGATTTGACTCTTACTGACCTGATGTTTTGTCTCTCAGATGATGGTTTTAGTCAGCTCATTGTTTACCCCATGTGTGATCTTGCTGGAAATTTGTCTGAGTGACCTGCAGAGGGTTAAGGACGATGCTGAATGCTTCTCTGTCTTCCCAAGGTAAACAGGGAGTTTTGTTAAAACCATTTGATGCTCCAGTATTTTATCTTCACAGAGAGACAGAAAATCTTCTTCCTTAGTAAAAGGCACAATCATGCACAGAGACACTTCAAAATGAAGTAATTCATTTTTGTGAAATTACTATTTTATTAATTAACAATGCTTTAAATTTAAAAAATAGGCGAAGAGTAAAGAATCATCTTGATTTGACTTGCAAAACCCAAACCTCTGTAGACGTTTGTTGTTTTACAATTGGACACTGATTTTCTGACCTCGCCAGCATTAGTGAAAAACACACGTGCGGCTTGTTTTTTTGGTTGGCCTCCTGCCTATAGTGCCCTCTGACGCTGGCATTTCCATATTTACTCACCCTGTTGTAACCACCCACGCCATCTGGATTTTCACGAGTCAACAATATCATGGTGCCCGCAATTAGAGGGACCAATACATCATACCAGTGGAAAATGCTCATTAACTTCCAGTAACTCTGTCCTGCTGTTTTTTCCTGTTTCATCTTTGTTTTTAGTTCTGCTCCACTGCCTGCATCACCTCTGAATGCTGAGTTAAAGATGAGGGAACCCAACCATCCTAAAAAGAATGGTCAGCAAACTTTTCCTTTCTAAACTCTCATTAACTCTATCTTTAGTCACATAAAACAATGAAAGCAACTCATTACTTTGGTTAAAAAAAGTCCTACATTCATAGCTGCCTCCTTTTTTAATTTGTTTTTACTTTTTTGTCTTGGCTGCAGAATGTCTTATAAAAAGGATTTCAAGTCTGATTAATACAAGAAATATAGCATAATGCTTCATCATTATCTGTAAATATGTTTGCTTTTTAATGAGTGTTGATGGGGTGTTCATTTTTCAATCCTCAAATGCTTACATAATTATTTTATTGGTTTTATTTTCTTTAATTGCTACAATATAATGTTTTTTGTTGCAGTAGTGGACTTGTATATTATATATTTTTGGGTGCATCATCAATACTTGGTACGATAGTTTGTATCAAGATTCTGCTGGAAACATGGAGTACTTGGAGGACTGCAGTGTTTAAAAAGCCAGTCCTGGTTTGACTCAGTTGGAGTAAAGGGATTTGTCTATGCCAGACTATGTAGGGGATCTTCTGCATAACTGAGAAGTGTGTGACTGTAGCATCAGAGCAAAAAAACCACAAACATTTACAGGCTAGCCTACCGTGCTCCCCCATGTGCCTCTGTATTCTTAAAGATATTTGCAGACAAATTACACCATAAACCCCCGAGGCTCCTGGAAAGGAAAAAAGTGTTCCTCCTTTGGAAGTTTGGCATGAATCTGAAGGAGTGTGGATTTGGAAAATGTTGATACAGTAATGATAATTTGCTGTAGTTACATTTGTGTAATATACAATGCGTTACTGAGCACTGCTGCATTAATTAAAGATCTGATATAAAGATGTGAAGACACTATAGTGACACAGTTTTTATGGTTTTGTTACCATACATATACATTACATTTCCAATATGTTAATGTGTTAATATCTTCCCTGTGTTAATCATTAAGTTGGCCACTTATTTATAATAGATATTTGACTAGAGCCCTGATTCATGTGCAGCACTTGTCTTTTGTTGGTTTGTTTTGTTTATTTGCTTTTGTTTTTGTGCATCAGTTGCAGTCACTATCTGCTTCATCTCAAAAGTGCATTGAGGGTAGAATATGTTAACATCAGTCATTTTATCCTGTAAAAAGCTCTCAAACACGTGTAAAAATAATATCTGTAGCCTCAAAAAGTCACGGGATGAAACACAAAGAAGGTATTATCTTTCATTCAAACTTTATTTATACAGTTTAAGTCCACTGAGCCTCGGGGACTCATTTATAAGAAAGACCTGATTTTAACAGAGTGATGACGACAGTGTACAACAAAGACAACAGTACACGATCATAAAGGATGCATACAAATTGCGATTAACAAGTGAAAAAAAAATGGTGTTAAAAACTGAAACAAAAACAGCTAGGTTGTAAAGTGATGTAGAAAACTATAAACAGGAACATGTCTGCATTGGTTTTTGCCACAAACAGCAGATGTTTGAAGCCACTTAGAGAGATCAAGGTCAAGAGCTTCAGTTCTTTTTGCAAGATATTCCAGGAAACAGAAGCAGAGTAGGAGAAGGCCCTTTAGCCTAGTTCAGTCTGCACTGAGGAAACACTGCATGTGATAATGTCCTGAGAGCGCACACTGCAGCTGCACTCATGTAGGAGGATGTATGAAGGCAACAGAACAAGAAGTGATTTAAAGATGAAAATGTACCAGTGAGAGAGTCTACGTGAAGTTAATGATGACCAGTTAACCAGTGAATACAGGATGCAGTGATGGGCATGGTAATTACAGCCAGTTATGAATCTTAGCGCACCATGATAGACAGGGTCCAACTATGTTGATTGTAAATAGGGTGGGTCCTAATACTGAGCCTTATGGTACACCATTGTTGACTGTTAAATAATTGGAGGAAGTACCAGTATGTTGAACACATTACCTCCGGTCTGAGATTAGTGAATCAGGTTAAGAAAAAGTACCAGAATTAGCAGCAGTGGATTTATTTTATTGCTTCCCTTTCTCTAGAATCTGCAGAATCTGAATGAACAGATTAGATGTTGCTGTGTGCAAATGCAGACATTGAGCACATGCCAACACAAGCTGTAAATAGGCCATATTCTTTGGGTTTCATGTTTGTCATACTGCCATGTGTTTTCAGCTAATGATGCCACTGGTACCTTTTAACTTATTCTCACTCTCTTCTTTTATTGTCTGTTCCACAGACTGTCCTTGTCATAAACAATCTTGGTGGTTTAGTCAGTGATACAAATGTTAAATATTTGGTCCCACTGGTGCACTGTGTACAGCTGGACTGTGTAGACCTTAAACAGAGTTGCACTAGAAGCAGATGTGTTGCAGTTGGTAGAGTTTAGCACTATTATTATTTCAAAATGATTGCTATAAGATATTTAAATAGTAAACTGCTGTGATTTTAAGCAGATGTAACCATGTGGATATTTGGCAGAGTCTCTTCCTGTGCTTCAAATACTGTCAAATGTAAAGTCAGCTTAAATTATGAGTTTTACAGCCCAGTAAAACTTAACAACCATTTTATACCAGCAGGATGTTGATTATGTTGGTGATAAATTCCAAGTGATTATTGCTAAGTAATTTAATCTTTAGCCTAAAAAGCTATTTTTTTAACATATAGACTTAAAGACTACTGTTCATCCAGTGACCAACTTAAAATAACTTACCGTACTAAAGTGAAGCAAAATACAATAATTAAATTTGAAATTTTATTGATATAGTTTTTGAAGTCTTATCTTCTTTTTATTTTTTATTGTTTTATTTTTTTATTTAATTTTGTTAAGTTTAATTTAATTACCGGTAGTTATGTAATGTGGTATTTTTATTCACTATTTTAAGGTGGAACTAAAAAAAACCCACTAAGTTGAATCCAGTGTCTGTTTACAGTATATTAAAGGCAGCTGAAACTTGGATTCATGTGGCCACACAGTACTTGAGTTCCTTACCTTTATTTTCATCTATAAACTTGTGCCAGGAGAACAAGTTGATATAGCCTCCTCTTACATTATCCAGTTTCAGTGGCAGTAACAAACATCAACACTGTCCGGGAGTGATAATGGCTTTCCAAGGTATTTTAATAGTCATGTGGCTTTATTGCTCACAAGGGCCTGACAACTTTTAAGATGTGCTACCTGAGATGTCAAGGAAAACACACATCTAGCAGAATCCGTCCTCTGCCCACTGCCATTTTTTGTCTTTTGTAACTGATGGACGATTCTCGGACAATTTTAAAAACACAAATAAAGAGTCTTAATCCACGTGTGTTTGGAACAAATAAATACACTGACTGCAAAAAGTTTTAAAATGTTGCAAGAACAGTTACTAAGTTTTACATTTTCTTTCTTATTTTGTTTTTCCCATTTTTTAAAATGTGTGTTTCTTTTATGAAACTGTATTTTTGTATTTAAATTTTCTAAACAAATTACACATTGAAGTTTGTTGCGGATTAGAAAACCTAGTAAAGTGTTTGAAAAAACTAAGCCGCATAGGAATATATTTTTAATACTTTGTAATTCTGTTTCTCTGAACGTTTTTTTTTTTTTTTTTTTTTTTTTTTTTTTTTTTTTTGAAAAAGGTTCAAAGGAAAAGCCACTGGTGTTTCACTCAAAAGTGAAGTCATCTGGGTATACCAGTGCCCCAAGGTACTGTATATTGCAGGAACATTGTGCAAGAAAATTAAATAAAAATCATTTGGATTGTCCAAACAGGGAGAATGAGGTGATCCTTTTTAGCAAAGATTGAATTTAACTTAATTTGGCCAACTGTATGATTTAGAAATTGTTCCATTCAAAGATAACTGCCTCAGTAAGTTGAACCCTGCATTAACCTATGGTCTATTACATATTTAAGGCCATAAATTGTTGTCTGACATTACCTCAGAAAATTCTATATGACAATATTGAAAATATACAGTTCAAGTTTGATAAAACAACTACTTTGTGATTTTGCCTTTCAGAAGAATTATGTTTTCACCCAAAACAAATGCTGAGAAGACATCTTCCTCTAAAAAGACTACCAAAAATACGTAAGCCTTTCTGGGTGGAGTTACTCGTTCCCCTCATGCATGTATGTTTTTTTCAGGGTACTCCAGTTTCCTCCCACATCCAAAAACATGCTATTAGAGTCACTGGTAATTCTAAATTATCCCTAGGTGTGTGTGAGAGTGTGAATGGCTGTATGACTTGTTTGTCTCTGTGTTGGATTTCTGACCTGTCCAGAGTGTGCCCAGCCTCTCACACAATGACTGCTGCAAATAGACACCAGGAGCCTCATGTACAAAGGGTGCATACACACAAAAATGTGGCATATGCCCTTTTTCATGCAAAACTTTAGATGTATCAAGAATGAAATGACCGTGGAAATGTGTGCAGCCACACACCAACTTCATGGTGTACGCACGTTTCTATGGGTCCATTGGTGATACTTAGAGGTGGGAAACTGTTAATGATGTGAAAACTATTGTTGCACACTCCGGACACACATGGCGAACAATTAATGCATCCACATGTATGCAATTAGTTGAGTAGATATAAAAGCTTGTGCAAAGCGATGCAGAAAATACCTTTAACAACAATGGCTTTAGTCTTATTAGAGGATACAGTATAACAAATGGTGCAATACGCAGAAAGCCTGTATTTGGAGAAAGGAATTTCTGGCCCATGATGATGACTAGCTCAACAGCCATTTTAGGCTTCCGAGGGCAGTTTTTGAACTGTGCTTGGAGCTGTGGCTGGTCTTGGAGCGCAACACAGCGAGGATTTGTCTGCTGCCCGTATACATACAACTGTTGAGGGGTTCCTAGCAATAGAGGTATTCTAGAGTGTTCTGGAAGACCGACTGGTACTGTGCCAGTTGACCCTGAGCCGAGCCATGTCAGCTGTGTGGGATGGAATTATTGGAATTATTGTATGTCAACCAGATATATCAAATGTACTACAACGCAATTGAACAGGCCAACATGAAAGCGCAATTTGCAGTAAAAGACGTTTTTCCTAATGTAATCGGTCGGACCTATCAACTGCAACAAATTGCTATAAAAGCGCCATCACATTTATTTGAACAGGAAGCATTTTCATTCTATAAATGTATAAAAGCAACTAACCAACGATGTCATGAGGTGGCCTGGTTCACCGCACTTCTACCTCATTTAGAAGCATCACTATCTCACATTCCATGACGTTTCTATTTTTCCTGCGTGCTCCACGTGTTTTTTAATAGTACAGAGAGGCGATTCCTTAGTGCAAGGCATATCTATTTGTATATTAAGTGGAGGCATATCATATTCATTTAACCTTTATTTAAACAGATAAGTCACATTGAGCATCGAAGACTCATTTACAAGTGAAATCAAGCACGGAGTTGGGTATTCCCTCATGTGTGCTCATTTCCACATTGATTGGGATTTACAAAGGAAGTGTGCTTAGATTCATGCGTTTCATACATCTGGATTTATTTGTGGTTTCGCTGTTTTCTCATTTTAAGCATACGCCATGTTTCAGTAGGAAGTCTTTGTGCATGAGTTCCCTGTTCCTTGCAACCTGGAAAAGAGAAGCAGGTCAAGAAAATGTATGGATGTGGTTTACTATCATTAGTGTCAGTGGTAAGAAATTTCTTTCTTTTTGTCCTTTAGAGGTTTACTCCACAGCAGTTACCCAGCAGACAGTGCAGCACCAACTATTCCATGTATTGATCTTAGCATTGCCAACAAACAGGTCTGCTGCCTTCAATATTCAGGTGAGTCAGTTTTGATAACTTGAATTGGAAGGTGTTCAAAAACTTAATTTATATAAACTGTACAACAAAATTAAAAACACCGACAAATATAGAAAAAAAGTACTGTATTGAAATGCAAGTCATTACAAAAACAGTTGTATTAAATGAAATAAATACTACATAAAACAAAGTGACTCATCCAGAAGGACTTAAAACAACTGGCTTCTATCAAACAAAACACGTCACTGTGATGTTTAAACCTCAGTCCTATTTTTGGTTGTAATAAAATCTGACCAAAACAAAAATCCTAATAAAACAATTCTATCTTTCCTTGTACCTCCCAGGTGATGGAAAACAAATCCTGTGTGGTCTTGGCGACAGCTCAGTGTTGCTGTACAAGTCATCTCTTACTGCTAGTCCGACTGTCTACATAGGTGCGCCCTGAGTATTCATATAATTCTCTGCTGTGTTTTAGATTAACTTCAGTCACGTTGGTGCTTTTCTCTGATAGTTCTGTCTCACCTATTAAATGCAGTAAAAATAGCCAAAGGCCTGCAAAGCATTTGTTTTGCATTTAATTTTAACTGAAAAATAATGTCCACAAGAAGGCAGCAGAGACAAAGAAGCTGAGGGGACGTGTAGGTTAACAGGAGCCTCCTTTCTTCATTCTGCTTGGCTGCTTGAAAAATACCATAAAAGTAAATGTTGTGACTGCACTTTGTATTTCCAGGCTCATTTGCCATTTCTGTCTTTGAATGTAGGTCACGACAAGCCAGTGAGCAGCGTGAGCTGGAGCCTCAGCAGACAGTGGTGGTTAAGTGCATCAGAAGATCCGTCAGTCCGAATCTGGACCAGTGACAACTCAGAGCCTGCCATTATCATGGTAATAGACGATTTGCATTTGCACATATTTTCGGCATCACTTCCACATGATTTGAGCTCTAGGAAGACCTTCCCTCGTTCATTTTTTAAAGTTCTTTTATTAACTATAATCAAAGTAAATGTAGGTTTCTTTCAGCTGCTCCCTTGAGCATGAAAAATTTGGCAACTGTTTTACACTGGATGCCGTTCCTGACGCAACCTGTGCTCAAACCCGCAACCTCAGGACTACAAGACTACCGCACTGACCACCGAGCTACCGCAGACCCCATTAACTATAATCACAGGGAAATAAGTAAAAGCCTGAGTGAACTCAGTAGTGAAAAAAATGTCCCTGTGAGTCTTTAAAAATGCACAATGGGCTTGGAAGTGATATCATATTTCAAAAATGTCTTGTTCTAGAAGAATGTTGACCTCGCTGTTTTTGGCATTCAAGTGTGGTTTATGTCATATCCATGAGGTTTCAATGCAGTGGCTTCCAAACCTTTCAGCTTCTGACCTACAAAATAATAGTAACAGAGACAACCCTAATTGCCATCAAAGTATGGAAACTTTACTAATTACTCTATTAATTAAAGAGCCTCGTTGAGAACATATTTTAATGTTTTATATCTATAGTTTAAACTCATAATAACAAATTCTTAACATTTTGGTCCTCTTCATCTTCCTATATTAGGTTTAACATTGAGTCAGTTAGAAGTTGATACATGCCATGCCAAATACAAGAAAAGCTCTGTTTCCTGTGAGATTTGATGCTAAACATTCACAATTTGCCTTTTTCTGTGCTTTATTTCATATCTTGACTCAAATTACAGTCTGTGACTGTGAATGCATGGTATTCATGTTAAATTAGTTGGTTACAAATGAACATTTCTTCAGAGAGACAAGAGCTATGTTGCTATAAGACATATTTTCACAATTATACTTGAATGTTCCAAAAATACATTTCCTCAATCACATCCTATATTCAATATAGATGCTATTGTAAGTTTTAATTTCTCATATACTGTATTTGGTAAATTAGTCATACATGGACAGAGAATAGTATCAAACCCAGCTTTGATGGATTCTGATAGTTTAATATAGCAGAGTCTAATGAGGATGCCCCTTTTTTTGGAACATGTTTTCTTGGATTCTTCTTATCTGCTTAGTATAAAAAGTGATTTTTTTTTTCAATTAGATTTATTTATATAGTGCCAAGTCTCAAAGGAAGTCATCTCAGGACACTGTACAAAAACATTCACATAAATTACCGGTAATAAAGCCAACTAGTAAAAGTTCTCTGTCTAAGAAAGCCACCAGATTGTGTTGAATCTTCACTTTGTCACAGTCTCCCATCCTGAGCAAGCACATTGGCAACAGTGGAAAGGAAAACCTTCTTTTTAACAGGAAGAAACATCCAGCTGTACTGAGCGGCCATCTGCTTCAACCAGCTGGGGTTTGAGAGAACAGGAAGAAGAAACAGACAAACACAGAATGGCAGGTCCATGTGAACTTTCTATAGGAGGAAAGACATAAACATGTTAAGGATAGAAATAATTACAAATACAAACAAGTAAAGTAAAGCAAGTAAAAATGGCAGCAGAGTAAGGAAATTAGGTAAATGTGTCTTCCAGCAGTCTAAGCCTGTAGCAGTATAACTAAGGGATCACTCAGAAAACCCAAATCAACCCTAACAATAAGATTTATCAAAAAAAGAAAACCCTTAAGCCTAATCTTAAAAGTAGACAATGTGTCAGCCTAACGGACAGAAACAAAGTTGGTTCCACAAGAGAGGAGCCAGAGAACTGAAAGCGCTGCCTCCCATTCTACTTTTGGAAACTCTACCACAAATAAACCTGCAGTCTGAGAGTGAAGTGCTCTGTTGGAAAAATATGGAGCAATAAGATCTGTAATACAAGATGGAGCTAGGTTGTTGAGAGCTTTGTATGTTAGAAGTAATATTTTGAATTCTGCATGATCAGAGGAGCTTGGTTGTAAGTGTCTTTGAACTGTTTTAAATATGTTGAACATTATCTACTATTTAATAAAAAATACTTGTTTAAGTATCTTTTCTTAGAAAACCTTTTGATTGAGCTAGTTTGATGTATATTGTCATGTATTTCGAATTGTGTATAGCAAATTTCGTATTTCATATCTTAATCTTATTACTGTTTTTCTTTACAATTTATACTTTTATTGGATGTAACTGGGACCCTGTGCACACAGTTTCATTCCACCACGTGTCACATGTGATGAGAATTACAATAAAGAAACCTTATGTAACTAAAATAATATATAATATTTTCGAAATACATATCAGAATAATTAAAATACATTGGCCTGATTTTTGTTTCTACTTTCTCTCTTAGGGTGACAATATTTTCTCCAAACCCATTAAAGGGGCTCAGTTCTATTACCTGGACAAATTTCTACTTCTGGCATCTGGCCCTTCTGTTTACTTGTACCTGTATAATGTGGACACCAGCCGCGATGACATCAAAAGGTAACTGCAGCTAAACATCTCAAAAAATAACGAGAGTTATGAAATTATTTCACTTTTTACTACGCTGTTCTTTTATCTCAAAGCAGTATTCAAGGATTACACTTTTGTTGGTATATATAAATGAAAACATTTGGACTTATCGATCCTAGCATAAGAAATACAGTATTTGTAGACCAAACTGTGCTTTCTCAGAAACATCTTGCCAGTCATGAGCTACTTCCCTTCCATAGTTAATCGTTGCAAAAAGTACAAATGTTCTAGCAGACAGAAGATGATATATTTATGGGTTTTAACACTTATGTAACCTATTTAGGAAGCAGGCTTTATTACTAGCAGAATCCTGGCTTCTTTTAGCTGCTACTCCAGACTGCTGACATTCATTAACACCCACACAGCTTAAATGTGCTCTGCAGGCTGCCATGGCACATTCTGGTGGCAAAACATATCCATAAATTGGGCGTCTGTTTCCTGTTTTAATAGTGGATGTTGCCTATTACTGTTTATGTTCTGGTCCCTGTTTATGATTATTACATTGACTACAAAACAACTAAATAAAAATAAATACGAAGGTTTAAAATGTAAGAATTTAGAGAGTAAATCTTGTATTTTTTTTAGCTGCTCAAACAGGTGTAAATAAGTTATTGTGTTAATGTTGGTTTTGTATGTGTTGGTTTAAAAACTGAAAAGCATCGGGATGTTTTTCCTCTAGATATAAGCAGCGGAGTGTCATCAAACTGGCAAGTTGGATAAGAACAGCATCACCAACCGACATCACTGCTCTGTCTGCAGCCAATGACTTTCTTTCATGTATCCTTTTTTGTTGTTGTTGTCTAACTTCCTGCAGCAGGAAGTGGATAAGGTAAGACCACACTGATGCTGACAGAGTGAGCCCATCCTTTTAAGCATCAAGTTAGACAACTTCCATGTAAACCGCAACAGCCTCATTAAGTCTTCACGCTTAGCCTGAGGGTATCTACTGCTGATTTTATTAAGCATTTAGGTGTCTTTATGTTTTATTTAGGGATGTCTGCATTCCAATCCTAAGCAAAGCTTTACAATGTATTTACCAACTCCAGTAAATCCACTGAACGGATCCCAGTTGGAATGAGTTTGGTCCTGTCTAGAATCTGATACCACATAAAAAATGTGTTCAGACATACATACTTTATCATTTATTTTTGTGTATACTAAACAAGATTGCATTTAACTCAAGCTGAACATTTTGTTAAAAAAAAAAAAAAAAACAGTACAATGCACAAGTCATGACTTTTTTTAACAGCATTATTAGACATAATTCTAGTGTGTGGTTCTGATCACTCCATTCAAGTACTGGACATGAACAAAGGCACAGTTGCTTCAGTGTTGCCTGATGCCCACAGCAGAACCATCCACTGCATCACACAGAACAAGGTGAGAACATTTACATGTTTTAACTAAAATTAGTATTATTTGCTTGAAAATTCAATGTTCATACACAAACACCATTTTCAGGAGAAAAAAACCTGGATAGATGCAGATTCTTTATGTAAAACTGGAACAATTAGACTTAACAATTTAAAATTTCAAAATAAGTGATGTAAAACAGCTTTTCTCTTTTCCTGCTAGCAATGTAAGTAAATATGACAATGCAAGTGTAGCATAAAGCAGGGAGAGATGGTGTTCCTTTTACACATTTGGTGCTAATTTAACAACTTACCAATTCTTAATATATAGTTGTGCTACACTGACACAAGGCACAGAAGGTAGTGAGCATTGTTTTCAAGTTGAGAAGATGTTTAAACAATGTCTGGATGTTTTGGCTAATATCAGACTAAATATAGGCTGTGTTCAAGTTGTCCATTCATCCAGTAAAGAGTGAGATATTGTGTAGTTGTATTAGAAATTTTACATTTCCCCTACTATATACAGTAGTCCCATATAAACTTGTCCTATGGTAACAGCCTTGGTTTAAAGTGACATTTAGACATATGTTTAAGCCAAATTGTGGGTGTCAAATAAACATATGCATTCTTTAATGCATTTTTAGCTAATCAGCCCCAATGCTTAGTTGATTGTCTTTCCATTGTTGTGTTTCAGTGTCTGAGTCAGGCATCAACAACCGTCTCTGTGCAGGATTCAGCTGCTTGATCTATTAGATTGTGCATAATTTATTTATAAGTTAATACTTTGCAAGCTAAATTGAATTAGCATGCTTAGCATGGGTTGGGTGCCACCATTTTATGATCACCAGTCTACATTTTTATCTTCATATTTTTTAGTATCTAATAGATTTGGGGGGCTTCTCAGCGTTCCCTGGGAACACACTATCTGATTCACAAGTTAATTCTAAGTTGGTTAATATGTATAATGTACCAGTTAAAACTAGCATTCAGTTATAAAACACAATATATGGTAAATGGTTAAAGAAAAATCTGAAAAATAAATTAGATTACTGCCAGTCTTTTATTGGTTTTGTTTTTATTTATATAAAATTTATTTTTTGGGGGGAAGAATAAAGCTAATTTTGTGCATTAATTAACTTTAAAACAAACTGTTTTAGTGATGCACGTTCAAGGTGCCAGTATTTCTTATGTGTTTGTCTACTTTATAAAGCGGTTCTCCTTTGTTATTTGATTAAAACCTATAATAAACCTCAACCATTTCAAATGATAGAGACAGAAACATGTCATCACTTCACCCGCAGACTGAGTGACATGTAGACCTAACCCACAGAGTGATGAATTTGCTTGACTTGGCATCAATTATTAGTGTGAGCCCTATCTTCCATCTTCCTCTTGAAGAGTCTGTTATTTGGCAGATATCACGAGTTACATAAGTGTTTTTTTTTTTTTTTTTTTTTTCACGTTACATAAGCCACATGTTGTCTTTTAGGAAAGCAAAGTGTTAGTTTTTGGTTACAGTTAAAAATGTCTTGGTTGCCCAAAAGTTAGCACAACAGCCAGGCAGAACATATCATTATCACTAATATGTATCTTAAATGTAAATTACTGCTCTATTATGATTAAGACTATCCTTGAGATGGTTGGAGGACAGTCCATCTTACTGTTCCATGATGCTGTTTGGGTTTACTCCTACGTCAGTGTCTTGGACCAATGAGCACACAATTTTCTATCTGTATTGACATTAGGTTGTGATTTATCTGGATGTAAAAACAAGTTACATCAAATTTTGCTGAATTTTAGCAGCAGCAAAATATTTTGCATTGTAAAAATTAATGCAATGATGATTTATCAGTGCTCAATGACCCTTTAGTAAAGTCATTTTTGCAGCTTTAACGCTGCATATTTGACTCTCGAGACAGCCTGGATTAGCTGAATAAGCGCCAGCTACCGGCATGGATTAACTGCATTAACCCTTTCAGCTACTATTGACTCTTGGACAGCTGACGATATTCTTTTAGCCCAGGTGGGCCTGTTCCTTGTCATACCAGCTTTTGTGTGCCGTATGTCGTAGAAAACCAGTTATGTTGTTTCAGCTGGACTATTGCATCAATGAGGAGTTCTCTGCCTGAGGGTCTTTGAATGCTGTGGGGTCAGTAACTGTGGATCAGAGGGATTCCCCTCGCTTGGACACTGCACTCATACGAACACATCTCCCTCTCGTCTAGATTTTTAATCCCAGGGCAGACAAAACCTCAGGAATTGCCGCTTTAGATGCAGCTTTTCCCACTTGAAGTTTCCATCGCCTTTTCTGTGAAATTCACCTGGAACTCATCAGACCGGAGGACTTCTCGGAAAATAGAACTAGAAATGCCCTCTCAAACTCCTGTTCTCACACTCTTAATGGAAATCTAAACAAAAAACACCCCCACATCTGTGTTCCCTTTCTCTCACTCAGATGCTTAACTTTATCATCTGATAACTCGGTTTGGAAGTCATAAATGGAATTTATGTGCAGACGTGAAGTGGAAACACTAATTTTTTTGTCTGGGCCTCTTTTGGTGTGGTACATAAAGGACGGAAAATGTCATGGATTAACAGGAATTTTGCTACCATTACACATTTCTTTCCCCATAAAGTTACACTATTACTTTGTATTAATGACCTTGTGGTTTTAGGGTGGAGAAATGTATTTTTATATATTTAAATTATTTAATCTTTATTAAACAAAGAAAAAAACTTGCTGAGATTAAAAATCTCCTTTTCAGGCAATGTTTAGGGATAAGAGAAAGCATAACAGATTAAAATAAGTTAGAACAATCAAATCATACATATTTATACATGCAGATGCTACTAGCTTATGATTTGCTGTATTTAAAGCTATAGACATTGTCCATCCATCCATCCATCCATCCATCCATCCATCCATCCATCCATCCATCCATCCATCCATCCATTACTGTTTCTTCCTTTGTAGGTCGCCGGGTTCGCTGGTGCCCATAGCAGTCATTGTGAAAAGGCAGGGTACACCCTGGTCAGGTTGCATGTCCATTTCAAGGCACACAACTTGAATCATTACTACTAATAGTAGTTCCAAAACATTTTTTAAAGACTATTTAAATATGATCCAAGTGGTCCTCATTCAGAAAAGGGTGGATTTTTTTCTTCATCAGAATCAGAATGCTTTTATTATCCTTGCACAGTAGTACAACAAAATTACTTTCTATAGGGTACATCCATCCTAAAGATGGACAGAAGTGTACAGGGGGGCTGCAGCTTCTAAGGTGTGCTGCCCTTGTTGCTTGGATAAGAAAAGGGGGAGAAAACATTAGGAAAAAGTTATAAAAAATATCTCTCACACCATGTCCTTGACAGGGCATGGTTTGAGGCATCCAAAATATACCACAGCAAAGCAACATAAATAGACATAAGACATATGTGTGTGAAGAGAGTAGGGGGTGAGGGTCCAGCATGGCCACCAGATGAGCATTGCACCCCTTGGTGCCTTCCCATCTCCTAGGTTGCTGCACAAGGTGAGCCGAGGGAGGCAAGTGGAGGCATTGAGTTTGAGGAAAGGTCATAGCACAGCACAGTTAGTTTTAGAGATAATTATGTTTATAGTTTTTTTTTTATAGGTTTAGAGATTCATATTTTTTGCTTTTTGTTTGTGAAACAAGGTCAGTGGAAGCTGGTTCTGGTTCGGTCGATTGGA
>JARVLU010000001.1:36702436-36713452 GCA_031762415.1 Simpsonichthys santanae
TATATATATACATATACTGTATATATAGGGAACAGAACCCCCGCAATAAACAAGGGACTACTGTAAACTTGTGACTGAGTCATCTGAAGTCCATCATCCCTGTGACTTAAATCTCTGTTGATACTTTCTTACATTTAGACCTACAGATCGATTTTCCTGATTGTAACAGAGGAATGCATGCATGCATCACAAACGCACCCTGTGATAAATCTTCTGTATAAAGTGCTATGGAACATGACGGATAAAACAGATCTGGCGACTCTGGTGGAAAGTCTTATGAGCTGTCTGGATGCAGGAAGATAAAATTTAGTTGACAAGAGAATGCTCAGGAAAAGCAAAGTTTGTAGATTATTAAAGACAGAAGTGTGAACTGATATGAAACAGCAACATGTCAGCATGCAATTGTCAGATTGAAGCACGGTGTGATTTCAGTCCAGTTATGAAAGTTTCCCTCACCCTAGTTTCACTTCTAGACCTTTAATTTTTATCTTGCACATTCTCCGAATCCTTCACCGTTTACACTTGGGACCTAAAATACTCCTCTTATTGCCAATAAAAAGATAAAGTCAGCTTACCTTTTCCCTCCTTACACTTAAACGTCTAAACCATCGATCAGTTGGACAGAAATTGACAATTTCTCTTGAAAGCAGGAGAGTTTTGTTTGACACCATGGCCACAAGCTATGAGTAAAGTAGATGGTGAATGTTTACAGAGGACAATGAAAAGTGTTGCTTCTCCTCAGATACTTTATAATTTGGCAAAGTGAACTTTGATTATGTTTGAAAACTCCAGCAAGACCAACCTAAAGATAATATTTGCTTTTTCTGTTTTTATCGTTCTCTGATTTATTTATAATTTATTTGTGATTTGAATATAACAGCTAACAACTCTGTGCTTTAACCATGTGAACGGTCAGATTTCTTACTTAGACTGTGGTCTTGAATCAAACTGAACTTTATGTGTGATCAGAACCCATAAACATTTATAACGATGTCACTGCTTGGAGAGGAGAGCTGGAAAATATAGTTGTTTATCGGCCCACCAGACATCAATCGCCTTCATTTTATTACCGTATTTTTTGGACTATAATGCGCACTTAAAATCCTTCAATTCTTCTCAAAAGTCAACAGTGAATCTTATAATCTGGTGCACCTTATGTATTAATTCTGGTTGTGCTTACTGACCTAAAACTGATTTAATGTGGTGCACGGCACTCAAAGAAATCTGCCAAAATGTTTTAGTTTCGCTTAAAGCGCCTTATAGTCTGAAAACTACGGTATTCTCGCCAATCTCTGATCTTCGTAGCATTAATAGAAAAGTCCCCACCAATTTTGGAAGATTGTTGACACGTGTAACCTCTGGATAGCAGTGAGGCCCAAATGATGCAGAAAAACATTGAAATGAATACAAAAAAACTGAAGTGTGCACACATGAGCATGACAATGGTTCTCAGTTGCATAAAGTAATGTTCTGACTGAGTCTTTATTTCAAGCGGAAGATTTCAAGTAAGAAACATCTTTCTACAAAAAAAAAAAAAGAAACTGTCCAGATGACCTGACTGAGCATTGTTGTGTTTGGTACCTGGATGATTGAGCATGAACTTGAACCACTTTGGCTGCCGCTACCTGCCTGGGAGGAGTCAACGAGGGAGAGGACAGCACCCAGAAACCATCTTATCTCCAGTGGCTGGTTCACTTAAGGACTGTACGTGTTTGGTGGGGAAACAGTTTACTTTGGACTCCTCAGACTGATGAAGCCCTCTGGATAAAGGGCAAAACGTCTTTCTACAAAAAATAAAATAAAAAAACTAGATGACCTGACTGAGTATTATTGGATGATTGAGCATGAACTTTGATGATTTCAAGTAGGAGTCTCTTTCATAATGAATAATGCAGATTCATCGACAAATCAGAGCCTTTTCCATTGTCATGGCGTTGCTCTATTGTTATAGTAAGGCCAAAATTAAAACTCTTAATTTACTGCCTCATTCCAACCCTCACCTTTTGTCATGAGATGTGGATTATGACTGAAAGAACAAGACGCTGGATACAAGTGTTGTTTTCTACACCGCCTTATAATCTAGCTGCTTTCTCACTATGCTTTTTCCTTTTGACTGTTCTTTTGGTTGCCATTTTATTTAAACTTGTAAAAAAACAAACAAAAAAAATGTGTATGCCTCTTTTATGACTGTCTATGTTGTCGTTGTTATCCACTGTTGTCATCACTCATTGTTTAATTTTTTTTTTTTTTTAAATCAGGTCTCTCTTGTAAATGAGTCCCCGAGGCTTAATGGGATTAAGCTGTATAATTATTTTTTATTTCATTTTTTACCCTTTATTTATCCAGGTAGTCTCATTGAGCCACGAGAACTCATTTTCAAGAGAGACCTGTTTTAGGGAGCAGATGGTGCATGAAGGTTAAGGGCCTTGCTCAGGGGTCCAGAGTGGGACAAATGAGGGTGGAGGCAGGTGTGGGTGTTTCACCTTTTCCACCCACATTTTGATGTTGTCAGTACCGGGGCTTGAGCCGGTGATCTTCCGATCACAGGCCTACCGTCTATAACCTCTGCGCCACCCCTCCCAAATAAAGGGTTGAATGAAAAGTGGCTGAAAGGAGCTTCCTCTTAAGGATGGGATCATGGATACTGCGTGAGGAGCTCCTTCATCCGTGGGGAGCTCAAAGTCTCTCCTCCACATCAAAAGAAGTTAGCTGAGGTGTCTGATACCTTCTGGACGCCTGCTAGAGGTTCTCTGTGCACATCAAGGCAGACCCAGAACTTGATGAGGGGATTATTTATCGGAACACCCTGGGATTTCGCAGGAGACAGTTGCTGTGGACAGGGACGTCTCTCTTCTTCACCTGCTGCCATCACAACTCAATGAATGGATAAGAGGAGATGGATGGATGGATGGATGGATGGATGGATGGATGGATGGATGGATGGATGGATGGACCATAACAGCTACAGCTTCATTTCTCCACAGAATAGATCTAATTTAAAAGTCATTTAAAACTCTGGCGTGGAAAAGCCGCGGGCGATATGCATCCATTCAAAAAAGTGCTTGCATGATCTTCGATTTAGGCGCGCGTTCAAACTGCGCCTTGATCCGGTTTGGGTCACTCCTCCCTCCTCCCCCCTCCCCACTCCCCCGCTCCACTCAGCTGCAGACGCAGTGTGGGGCTGCAGACTTTTCAGGGAGGAGACGGGTGGGCATCAAGGTAAGGTGGGAGACAATAAAGGAGGGGTCTCGTGTCACCCCCACCCACCCATCACCCCCACTTTAAAGGCTCGCTGTCTGTGCGCGGATAAGACGCCAACAGATCGGAAGGTATTTATGTAATCCGGCCGCAAACCGACCAGACCCGGGAGACTGACGGGCTGTGCGCGTATAAGAGGGGGGAGGTGGAAGCCTCGGAGCCTCAGAGCCTCCACACTCTGGATGTAGGAGCCCAGTGGACTTAAGAGGGGGGTTATTTTATTTTTACGCACAGGGTTCGCAGGAAACAGACTCCTGCCATTCACTTCATCCTCAAAAACTTTTTGTTTGCAGTTATTTTTTTTTTTTTTTTTATACCCCGGATACTTGTCAGAATTTGAAGAAAGAAAAAAAAAAACATAACATTCAGGTAAGATGTGCTTCATTTGTACATTTTTATTCCTTTGAGTGCGTGCGCACACCATTATCAGTCCATCATGGCATCTATCGGCAGCTCTGATTGTTCCTCATTAACCAAGAAACAAAAAGTTCCAAACCCGACATTGACATCTGGATGTTAAGGAAGATGAGCATGAAAGAAAACTAATAAAAAAAATGTATTTGTTTCATGAAGGAACTATGATTCTCAGGAGGAGTCTCCTCTTGTTGCTCCTGTCTACATTCCATCAAGTAGCACCGCAAGGTGAGTGGAAATATGTGGATTATTAGTAAATCAGAGCTACAAGCTCTTTTAATCCATCGTGTTCATAATGATTTTAAAATTACATCATGTTTTTTTCTTTTGGTTTGAATGGTTTGTATGGTTTGAAATAGTCGACATCCAGATATTCTCACTCTCGTTTTCTCTGATTTCCAAGATGGAGAGCAGGAGGACGAGATGTCTTTCGACTTGTTTGAAATAAGCCACATCACACGCAAGACTCTGGGGGCCAAAACTTTCCGGGGCCCAAACTCTGACGCCCCTGCCTACCGCTTCATCCGCTTTGACCACCTGCCGCCAGTCAGCCCCCCCATCCTGAAACAGATCCTCCGGCAGATCCAAAACAACGAGGGCTTCGTGTTCGTCGCCAGCATCCGGCAGGACCGCTCCTCGCGGGGGACCCTGATCGGCCTGGAGGGCCCCGACGGTCGGAGGCAGTTCGAGATCGTGTCCAACGGACGCGCCAACACTCTGGATCTGATCTACTGGGCGGACGGCTCGCAGAACGTGGTCTCGTTCGAGGACGTGGACCTGTCGGACTCGCAGTGGAAGAACGTCACGCTTCACGTTCACGGGGAGAACGCGAACCTGTTCGTGGGCTGCAGCCTGATCGACAGCTTCATCCTGGACGAGCCGTTCTACGAGCATCTGCAGGCCGAGGGAAGCCGGATGTACGTGGCAAAGGGATCCACTCGGGAGAACCACTTCAGGGTAAGACAGGTTCTGAGAATGAGAACCATCTTCGTCACCTCATAAGAAACCAAATCATGGTCTTTGCATAGCGTCTAAACACAGCCCGACTTAAACAACCAGTTCAAAACCTAACAAAGTCTTTCTTTAGCATATGGCAGGGTGGCTCTGTATTACTCAAGCCTTTTTGTCTGGGAAAGACTCCTAAATTACACTCTATATTTTCCTGTGGTTGTAAAAATGAGGTTGGATGAGTGCACGAGGAAGTTTCCGTGCTGGATTCTGACTGAACTCTGAAGCCTATGTTCCATCTAAAATGAGTTTCTTGCACACCAGGGTCTTCTTCAGAACGTGCGTTTCATCTTTGACACCTCGCTGGAAGATATCCTCCAGAGCAGAGACTGCGAGGTGACTAAACAAGGTGAGAGCAGAGTGTTTATTTGAAGTCTATTTGCTGGGTAATTACCCTAAATGTTGCACTTAACACAGCATTTATCCAGAGTTCCCTCTTGCGCTGTAAAAAAAAAGAAAAAAAAAAAAAGCCTTTTGCGTGTCGTTTTCAGAACCCAGAACGTGAGTCAAACTTATTGCAACTGCACCAGTTGCGAGTCTGATACCTTGCAGATGTGATTTGGAAACTCTTTCACATGCAAACCCCCTACGGATAATATCTGTGTTTTGTTAAGTATGAGGCTAACACAATCTCCTGACTCATGATTTGCGCTTGGTTTTTATTAATAATAATAAAAAAAATAGAAGGAAAAAAAAAAAAGCTTTCAGCTTTGATATGTGGCGAGATCTCCCACCATCTTTGTGCTCGTGCAGGCAGCAGCGTGGACGCAGAGGCTTGAGGTTGAACAGTGAACAAAAAGTAATACAGATGCTTACATTTATTTTCACTGGCAGAGGTCTTGGGATAATATCCTGGGAAAGAAAATAGAAAAAGGGAGAGTTGAAGGCTGTGCTGCAGATCAGAGCGCTTCCACGTCCAGCTGCTAACACACGTACACGCTGAGCTCATGAATTGGCCGAACGAGTTGCTTTTCTCAGCTGAAGCTTGGCTCACATCATGACCAAAAGACCTGGTGATCCTCAGCAGGGCGAACAAAGCAAGACGCTTCAGCTACAATTATAAAAATCGTGCGACTTTGGTTTGTTTAGACAAAGTGAATCTGTACAGACTGGATGTTCTAGTGTCTCTCACAGTGGTTGTTGCATATTTGTTGCTAAGAGAAGGTCTGGATTCCAGTTAAAGACGTATATTTGTTCAACAAATGTCACCACTGTTTAAATCGTAGGGATAGTTCAAATCGTTTGAAGAAGTGGTCTGTGGAAAGGTTAAATAAAACAAATATCTTACCTGTTGTAGATAGCTCTGTGAACAGCCTCCGTTTGGTATTTTTCGGAGTCTAACTGACTGGAGTGATGAACTAATGTCTAGTCCAAGCAGAACTAACTAAACAACTCCAATCGCAGTTTCGTGGTTGCTCATGTGAACATCGTTCTATAACAGTGTTTGTAAAGTGCTTTATAAATAAAGTTGTACTGTATAAAGTTGTACACCACTCTTAATATCATACTGAGCATTTATTCTGGTAGGAACATTATATTTCTGACATGAGTGCTACAACTAGCTTCTGCTGCCATTATTTGCATTTACATTAAGCATCGGCGCTTTCGAAAGTAGAGATTGTGATCAGAAGGTTGCCTGTTCGAATCCCTGGAGCGAAAAACAAAACATTTGGATGGGAAAGTACCCGCGTTGCATCGCATCCACCCTCATTTGTCCCACGCTAGGCCCTTGAGCAAGGCCCTTAACCCCTGCCCCAGCTGCTCCCAGAGTGCCTTGATGGCAGCCCTCTGCTCCACACAGGAGGCTGTGGTAGCTCCGTGATTTGTGGTTGTGTCAGGGAGAGCATCCGATGTAAAAAAAATCAATTTAAAAAATTTCCAAATCTCCATGCGAGTTAGCTCACGGTGGCGACCCCTGACGAATGGAGCAGCCGAAAGATAAATATGTAACAACTATGTATAAACTGCAGATTTTTTTAATGTTGTATCTAAAGGTTCATGTTTTTTCAAAGGCCTATGCCGATACAGATCTTTAGAAATCAGGGCAGTCAATGATTGAAAGCAATGCCAGTTATTTGTTTATTTAAAAACGCATACCGTATTTTCCGCCGTACACGTCACATCAGTCTGGCTAATAAAGTGAAAAAATCCAAATACGTCACTTTGCCGTACACGTCGCATCTATTATGCATCACCACTGACATGATCGCGTTTTTTTATGTCACTGCTGACCACACGGAAATGTGGGTCGGTGTTGTGCCATAAATCAATGGGCTGCCAAATGGCGGCTGCGGGAGCGTGCACGGTTGGACTTTAACAAGAATTTAACAAGATTAATGCTCAAAAACAATTGTTTGCTTGCTTGAAATTATATTAAAGGTGTCTCTCAGTCTAACGTTTGCTTAATAAATGCACTTTGACGGTTAAATCAACTGCATTTCAAAACCCGATATGGTGAAGTAGGAGCGTGCACGGGAGGACTCGCTGTGCATTTCTTCAAAATTTAACAATATAACCACCTAAAAGCAATCATTTGTTTGCTCGACTTTATAGTAAAGGTGTGTCTCAGTTGAACTTTTACTTAATAAAAATACTTTAATTGTCAAATCAGCTGCATTTTACTGAGGCGGCACAGCGAAATGAAGCTGATTTGATGGTTGCTCCAGGTGAGCTGGATGAAAGTGGCAGACTATGGCAAGCCAGCTGTGTCATTAATGGCCCATTTTACTTATTACATGACACAACAGCATGCCATGATACTCGAGTGCTATCTAGTGGCTGAAAAGGTAGAGTTCAATGTTTTCAGTCAGAATGAATGAAAACTGTCACATCTTTATCAATATGGGAAAAAAATCCATAAATATGTTGCTTTGGCGTATAAGTCACAGGGCATGTAAATTATGCTAAAAGTCGTGACTTATAGGCCAAGAAATACGGTAATTTCTTAACATAAATAAATGTGTCTTAACACTTGGAAAAATGTGGACACTTACAATCCTTTCACTTAGAAGAATGTTCTTGCTTAAAACTAAATACAGTAGTGAGCTACTGGTTGTAGCTGTTGTGTCTTTATTTTCCCACTTTATTACCATTTATTCACAGGCATGGACAATTGCCTTTTTTTTAAGTGGCAAACATTGATTGTTTAAAATGGTTGGTCAGTTAAATAGTCTGCCTCGAATTACATTTGTTGTTGCCATTCTAGTCAGAATTAAACTATTTCACCAATGTCCAACAGGTAAGACATTTACAGCCTTTCCACAGAACTCCCTCTCCAAAATATCTGAACTGTTGCTTTAAGTATGCTGCATGTTGGCTGGTACCAGTCGAACGTCTTCACCAGTAGAGTTTAATGCAAAAAGCCACCCATAAAACCATATACCGCACTCATAAAAACTGTCACTCTGGACATTAATGGACATTTAAATTAGCCTGTTTCTTTGCTTTCTTTCTTTCTTTTTTTTTTAAACGAGTCTTTTTTCTCTTGACTTCAACATAAACCAAGAAACAGAGAGTGGAGAGTGGCTAAAGGCTTTCGCAGACAAGCCCTCCTGAGATTTAAATGAATCTGGCAGAGTGAAGAGGAAATAAAACATAGCTGGACATCACTTGGCAGCTCGAATGACTGTTTGAGTTAGAGTCCCCAAGCTGACATCAATCTTCGCCAATTTACATGCTGACATCCACGCCGCTTGCAGATATGCGCCGTGCGTTGACTGAATTTGCATCTCATTTGATGTGGAACCCCACGTTCCACAATCTTATTATGATATAATTAAAGTTCAGCTCTTTTGCGATGCAGCCGGGCCACTAAAAACAGAGATGTATGGAAATATGGTTGTGTTAAAAGGGGTGAACAGCACCCACAAAAGCTGCCCTTTCCTGCTGTGTGACGTATAATTGGCCTGTTTGTGTTGTGCAAAGATCCCAGCTGGTAGAGACATTAAGCTCAGCTGGATTTCCGGTCCCAGATGTGCTGAGTATGCAAAGAAAACTTGGCATTTATCCTCATTATGGCCCTAAAAACACCCTGTAGCACTTGCGCTCTGCCTCAAAGAGGTTCTAACATGAACCATGATGGTGACCAGGCATTTTGTGTGGTCACTCCATCCAGCTTGTAGGAAGTGTTCACTCATTTCTAAAGGTCTTTAAGGTTTATGGCTGTTGTTTTTTATTTTTTTATTTAATCGTGTAATAAACACCAAGATGAATGCCAAACACTGCCATTTTCTCTGGTCCTCCTAAAGCCAAAAGATCTCCTCTGAAAGAACGATTTGCCAGCAAAAATTCAGACAGATGCGTTTCTAACGAGCGTGGTATTATCTGAAGGAGTGCACGTCACCCTCCGCTGTGCATGCCAGAGTTTTAAACAATGACCTCATGAGAGCTGGCAGTGCTCAGGGCATGTGGTTGGGACGACTCTCAGCTACTACCACACCAAATTTCAACTCAATACATTTAAAACTGACTGATTCACAGCCATTTTCTTACATTTGTAAAAGTGAATTAGCTTGAGCAGCCATCTTGAATCAACGTGATGACTCTCAGCTACTACCAAATCAAGTTTTACCTGTATCTGTAACAATGACAATGTTAAAGCCATTTTTATGTTAACATGGCTGTGGTGGTCATTTTGAATCCGGTTAACTCAAAAAGTGTAACGAGTTGTAGATGTACATCAAATGATGACTTTCTAGTAGTTTCATTAAAATCTGCTCAGTGGTTAACAAGATATTTTGTTAACAGACAAGCTAATCACACAAGTGATTACATTATTGTAATCTGAATGCACATCTCATTTTAGGAGTGCACTGCAGCACTTCCGGCTACGAGGAAACAGGAAACCGCTCTTGAATCGGACATCTTTCTTTTCAACGCCGTTTTCCTTCATCGATCTGTGCGTCTTATTCACACGTTTGTTTTACAGATTTAACACCCTGCGTCTCTTCCCCGTCCCTTTCAGGTAACGAAAACGTTGTGAGTGAGAGCACTGAAGTTGTGGATGTGAGTCCGTCCATCACGACAAACATCATAGGTCAGAAGACAGACGACCTCGGCGCAGATATGTGCGAACGCTCATGTGAGGAACTTAGCACCATGTTCCAGGAGCTCAAAGGCCTCCGTGTTGTTGTCAGCAATCTCATTGACGGCCTGCAAAAAGTGGTGAGTTGTACAAATGACGTATACGTCCCTCGTAGATTGAAGTGGATAATATTAAATCTGTCTTTGTGTAAGAAACAAAATTGGACTTTTTAGGATAAATGATGCACTTTTGGGCGTAATAGCCAGAAAGTAAGAGGTTTAAAATGGGTTTATAGGTACAGTAACCTACTTCAGTCTGCAGCAGAGACTGTTTATATACCAGTCTGTGATAACTGAACCCGCTTGACTCCAGCTATCTGTGACAATGTGAGTCAGACACGTTTTATGACATGTTACACGCAAACATAGGAAGTGTTCCCCTGGAAGGGACTCAGTCCAGTCTAATGTCTGGCCTTGTTTGAACAGCTCGTGTGTTTCCTCTGGGAGCCTCCTAGAAATAAGAGTCTGGGCATGAACCTTGAGGGGAAAAAAAAAAAAAGAGAGGTTGGTATAAGAAGGGTCCCCGAGGCTCTTCCAGACCGAGTGGTGTCTTAGAGTCTTTGTGCTGCACGCTGCTGTTCCTACACTCACGAAGAAGCCCGCAGTCGCACACTCAAATGTTTGGCAGTGGGCTAATGGACTGATGGCTCCAAAGTTAGAAAGAGTCCAAGCAGAAATCCCCTGGTCTCCAAGTAGGTTGAAGGTTGTAATGTGAATCACTGAGCAGAACTTTTCAGTGGTTCGTTTTCTTTTGAGTAAAGCAATGCAAATGGAAAAAAGTTGACTTGTCAAAAGCAAACCATGCGATGAAGTCTCATTGTAATCAAAGTTGAGTACCGGTACTTCATAAAACTTCTTTTAGCTAGATTAATCCCTCCTAAGGCAAGAAGAAAGAAAGTGACACTTAAATGATAAGGTGGCGTCTACCTCAGGGCGTCACCTGGCCCAGAGAGGGATGTAAGTTTGACAGAAGAGGGAATTTGCCAGGACAGGATGTTACATTTGGCCTTGAAGAAAATGTTTGCATGTTCTGAGGTGTGGAATAGTGGAAAAATTATCAACAATTAATATTTAGCATTGTAAATATCGCTTTGTATAATTTCAGTTTGGAGAACTGATTCTGGTTGAGAAGCTAAACGACAAAGTGGGGTCAAGAACAAAATGAATTGCTGCCATTGTAAAAACACTCTGGTTTCAAATATGCAGTAGTCCCTAGACAGTATATATATACAGTATATACAGTATATACTGTAT
>JARVLU010000001.1:36766228-36776816 GCA_031762415.1 Simpsonichthys santanae
GCTTCCATACCATTGTAAAGACGTAATAAAGGAGCAAGACGCTCAGCTTCCTGGCTCATGAGAATTGAGTTTGGCTTACTGTTAATCTACGTTAACATACACAGCGTATTTAACACGTAGTGATAACAGTACAGACATTAAGAATGGCAAAAAGCAAGATTATTAAAAAAAAGATTGGTTTATTAATATTATTTATACATAGCAAACACTGTAGGAGCAGCAGAGGACCAGAGGTTCGGTGTGTGTGTGTGTGTGGTGTGTTCAGCAGCAGGGAGGTGGGGGGCGCTGGTCCTGTTCTCCTCTCACATGGCTACGCTCCAGTCTCATTAACAACTCTTCACCTGGGAGGGGGGATGGCGGGGCAGCAGACTTGAACATTGCTCCAAATTGACATCTCAGCAAAGGCAAAATGATAAAAATAATTCTTTGTGCCGACGCTTGCTGGATGACGAGGGATAAAAACTATTTAAATATTAGACTGATATTCATTTAGTAGAGAGAAATCATGTCCCTCCTTTCACTGAAGCTGAGAGAGGACTCCCCCTCTTCCACTTGGCTGTTCCCTTGGGTAAACAGTTTAAAAGTGCTAGAAATACTCTCCCACCCTCCCCGTCCCACTTTAAAAACAAACAAACAAAAACAAAATTCCTCAATGCCTTACCAGTGAGAACAAACAAATCTAGCAATAATTAACTTTACAATATTTTTATACAGCGTTTAAGGCCAATCCTCTTCTTACAGTATGTACAGTCCCACCCCTGACCATCATAAAGACATTAAATTTATATTTCATAAGTTGTCCTCTGAAATGATATCGTATTAGTTCCTCAGTTTAACTCCATGTGCCTTCATCCGTCGTCTTCACGTCCACAGTATTTTTTTTTCTTCTTCTTTTGCCAACAGCGTGTACAGTAGTGCTTCGGTTTGCAAACGAAAAAGCCAAAGAGGAGCCGTCACTCTTCGTCTGTGCAAACCTGAAAGACGAGGTGCAAAATCAGATGAGTGACTGCAGGACCGTCGGTGTTCGTGCAAACGGAGAATAACGCCTCACCTTGACAAACGGGTGATCGAGAAGCATGCTGGCCGTCCAGCGACGTTTCGGTTCGCTCTCGAGGCAGTGGCCGAGGAAGTCCTTCCCCTCTGTGCTGAGCTTTTCAGGGATGGGAGGTTTGTGGCCCATGCCCACTTTGTACATAATCTGAAAGTTGTGCTCGTACTCGTGCCAGGGCCTCTGCAAGTTTTCAGAAAAACATCACAGTGAGTCATTTCCTTGTTTTTCCCTTTTGTTTTGTTGTTTATGGCTCAGGAGAATCGGTTAGGGGGGGGGGGGGGGATAAGGAAGTGAACATGTTGGGACACGCAGGTGAAAATTAGCATATTTATCTTTCAGCTACCAAAAAAAAGTTCTAACAAATGTTTCTGAACTTTAAATTGATGTTTCATGTGGCAGCTACAGTCAGCCCTGTTATCTCCTTCAAAGTGACTATAACATAACCTTTGCACATCCCTCCCTCTCCTCCTTCCATCTCTTCTTACCTTTCCAGTCACCATCTCAATGAGGACGCAGCCCAAACTCCAGATGTCTGCTGCGCGCCCATGACCTTCTCCCTTTGCTCTTGTGATGACTTCAGGAGCCATGTACGCTGAAACATTTAAACACACATTTGGTTACGAATCCACGGAGGCATTTACAGGTGCTGGTCATAAAATGAGAATATCATGAAAAAGTTGATTTATTTCAGTAATTCCATTCAAAAAGTGAAACGTTTGTTACAGTATAGTAATTCATTACACACAGATTGGTATATTTCAAATGTTTATTTCATTTAATGTTGATGATTATAACTGACAACTAATGAAAACCCCAAATTCAGTATCTCAAAAAATTAGAATATTACTTAAGACCAATTAAAAAAAGGATTTTTAGAAATGTTGGCCAATTGAAAAGTATAAACATGAAAAGTATGAGCATGTACAGCACTCAGTATTTAGTTGGGACTCATTTTGCCTGGATTACTGCAACAATGCAGCGTGGCATGGAGTTGATCAGTCTGTGGCACTGCTCAGGTTTTATGAGAGCCCAGGTTGTTCTGATAGTGGTCTTCAGCTCATTTGAATTGTTGGGTCTGGTGTGACGCATCTTCCTCTTCACAATACCCCATAGATTTTCTATGGGGTTAAGTTCAGGCGAGTTTGCCGTCCAATTAAGAACAGGGATACCATGGTCCTTATACCAGACACTGGTAGCTTTGGCACTGCTGTGTGCAGGTGCCAAGTCCTGTTGGAAAATGAAATCTGCATCTCTAAAGTTGGTCAGCAGCAAGAAGCATGAAATGCTCTAAACCTTCCTGGTAGATGGCTGCATTGACCTTGGACCTCAGAAAACAAAGTGGACCAACACCAGCAGATGACATGGCACCCCAAACCATCACTGACTGTGGAAACGACACTGGACCTCAAGCAACGTGGATCCCGTGCCTCTCCTCTCTTCCTCCAGACTCTGAGACCTTGATTTCCAAAGGAAATGCAAATTTTGCTTTAATCAGAGAACATAACTTTGGACCAGTCAGCAGCAGTCCAGTCCTTTTGGTCTTTAGCCCAGACAAGATGCTTCTGACGCTGTCTCTTGTTCAAGAGTGGCTTGACACAAGGAATGCGACAGATGAAACCCATGTCTTGCATACGTCTGTGCGTGGTGGTTCTTGAAGCACTGACTCCAGCTGCAGTCCACTCTTTGTGAATCTCCCCCACATTTTGGAATGGGTTTTGTTTCACAATCCTCTCCAGGGTGCAGTTATCCCTATTACTTGTATATATTTCCTACCACATATTTTCCTTCCCTTTGCCTCTACTAATGTGCTTGGACACAGAGCTCTGTGAACAGCCAGCCTCTTTAGCAATGACCATTTGTGTCTTGCCCTCCTTGTGCAAGACACAAAGGGTCGTCTTTTGGACAACTGTCAAGTCGGCAGTCTTCTCCATTATTGTGTAGCCTACAGAACTAGACTGAGAGACCATTTAAATACATTTGCAAGTGTTTTTGGGTTAAGTAGCTGATTAGAGTGTGGCACCAGGTGTCTTCACAATTGAACCTTTTCACAATATTCTAATTTTCTGAGATAATGAATTTGGGTTTTTCAATAGTTGTCAGTTATAATCACCAAGCGTAAAATAAATAAATATTTGAAATACAGTATACCAGTCTGTGTGTAATGAATAAATATAATATACAAGTTTCACTTTTTGAACGGAATTACTGAAATAAATCAACTTTTTCATGATATTGTAATTTTATGACCAGCACCTGTATAGTATTTTTAATAATAGGCCTGGATTTAGTTAGAAACAAATTGTTTTGCAGAAAGACTATTAGAATGACCGACAGAAAACATGTTTAGTGTAACAACACAGACTTTCAGGAAGTCTAATGTTTTCTTGTGGTTTGACAGTGATTAGAGTGAAAACAAGGAAAAGGCATCAAATGTCTACAAGAACGTTTTGTTTTGCTACACCACGCAATCTACAACCTACAATAAGTCAATTCTTTAAGGTTTAAAGATACAACCAAATTTTTACACCTAGTTTCAAAGCACATATTTCCATTTCTTTGTTGCATCCATGAAAAAAAAAAAATTCTGACAACACAATATTTTATTTTAAAGTTGTATATCTGCACCAACAGGATGTGAGCTACTAGCTAAAAACTTGACAGACGGTGATGAAGCAACTGCAAGATGAAGACTTTCTCCACTCCAGAGTCAAGTCTTGGCTGGATTTCTAACAACTGACACACGGTCTTTTATGACAAAATAGCTTACTGGTGCAAGAAAAACAGTTTTAACCTTCTCTAACTGTTATTTTGGACAAGCTTTGTAAATGCAACTAAAGAAATGGGAACAAAAGTGACAAAGAGAGAGCAGACACCATTTATAACTGGTTCTTTGGTAAGAAAGTACATTTTTAAAAGGAGAAAAAAAAAATGTTAAAATGCATAAGATTACTTGAAAGAATACATATCACTCATCACCGCTCATGCCAGAGATCATTTTATGATGAGAAAGGACAGAGTTATAGTCGTTTTGGTCAAACCTCGGATATGATGTTATGCTTAGTCTCGCATGTTGTGAAATGTGTTCACGCTCTGAGGTATATGTTGGAGATGATAATCTCCTACACCAAATATAGCTCAGTATCTATGAATCTGATAAAAAATATATAGCCAAGTTTGTGAAGGCAAAGGTCAATAAGCTGTGGCAGCCATCTTGTACATGGTTGACTCCAAAAACTAATAAATTACAAGTTTTATACGATTAACGTATTTTCTGCTATAAAAGTCGCACCGCCCTATAAGTCGCATCAGTCTAAATATGTGTAATAAAGTGGAAAAATCCATAAATATGTCGCTTTACCGTATACGTCACATTTATTATGCATCACCGCTGACAGCCCAGAAATGTGAGCTGGTGTGCCAAAAATCGATTGGCTGTCAAATGGTGGCCGCGGGAGCACGCATGGGAGGATTTTAACAATAATTTAACAAGATTACCACTTAAAAATATATATTTGTTTGATCGACTTTATAGTAAAGGTGTGTCTTAGTTGAACTTTTACTTAATAAATGCTCTTCAATGGTCAAATAAGCTGCATTTCTCTGGGGCGGAGTAGCGAAATGAAGCTGATTTGACGGTTGCTCCAGGCAGATGACAGTGGCAGGCTAAGGCAAGCCCATTGTGTCATTAATAGCCACTTTTACCTTTAACATGACACAATGGCATGCCATACTGCTCGACTGCCATCTAGTGGCTGAAAATTGTAGTATTCAATATTTTCAGTCAGAATGAATGAAAACGGTCAATCTCAGCCAAAACTTGGATTATAAATATGGAAAAAAAAAATCCATAAATAAGTTGCTTCGGCGTGTAAGTTGTAGGGCATGCAAATTATGCAAAAAAAAAAAAGAAAAAAAAAAGTGACTTGTACAGCAAAAAATACGGTACTTTGATTTTCAAAAAAAATCTGTACTGTGGTTCATGAGATATTTTGCTAACAGAAAGACAGCAGACAGTCTTGAACCTAAAAGTTAATGCAAAAGTTTTAAACCAAGATGTGTTTGAATTGTTAGCACTTCAAGAGTGTGTGTTGGGGAAGATGTTCAGATTCTACACCAAATTATAGCTCGATATCTGTAAATCTTCAGTTATAGCCATTGCTGTTTTCCTACAGGCAGTTGGCTATGAAGACCATTCTAAATTGGGTTGATTCCAAAGGTTAATTAGTTGTAAATGTTCATACATTGATTGTTTTCAGAGAGTTTCATTAAAATCCATCCAGTAGTTCATGAGCCAGTTTGCTAACAGAAAGAGCTGACTCCATACTTTATAGCAAATTTTTAAAAGTAGATTTTGTGAGAACAGCTAATGCTTGGAGTATGTGTTATGAATGACTCTCAGCTACTACCACATCATATTTTAGCTCAATATCTTTAAAAATGGCTGAGCTTAAGCCATTTTTGTTTTAGCTAAGATTGCACACTTGTGGTGGCCATCTTGAATTGGTAAAGCCTGGAAGCTTAGGACTTTGGCACATTGCTTAACACAAGAACATCCATCTGTGTAAATTACAGCATACAGAAAAGATCTGCAGGAGGAGGGAAACATTGAAATGCCTCCACTAGGTGGGGCATGTAACTCTGAGACTTACCTGCTGTTCCCAGAGTGCTGTTCACCTCCCCAGGCATGGTGTGAGTATTGTTCCTCAGCTTGACAGAGCAGCCGAAGTCACCCAGCTTAATCAAGCCAGATGATGTCAGGAAGATATTGGCCCCTGTGAAGAACAAACCAAACAAAGAAACTGGTTATAAACTTTAAGGTCGTCCCACGGGGAGAAACTCTTGTGATATAATCTCAAACCTTTGATATCACGATGAACAATGCCATGCTCGTGCAGAACGTTGATGGCCGTGGTGATCTGTTTACTGTAAAGCCTGATGACATGTTCCTGGAGTCCCAGTCTGGAGACCTCCTCCAGAGTTCCCTCGTCGCAGTACTCCATAAAGATGTACATCTCCTCCTGTAGATGAGCATGTGCATGTTTATACCCATCTGTTTCAGTTTGCAGCACTTGTTACCTGGTTGGATGGGTTGTATACGAGCGTCCTACCCGATGCAGCTCAACTCCAAAGTATCGCACCAGGTTTGGGTGTTTGATGCCTTCAAATATTTTCAGCTCATCTGCTGTCTCCTTGATGGTTTTGTGATCATTTGGCTGGAATCGGATCTGCATAAAAAACAATACTTTTTTTTTTTAACATCCTCTCTAAAATTGGTCTTTTAAAACTGAGTGGATTGATTTAGCTGTGCTACGCACCTCCTTCATAGCCATCAGCTCTCCAGTGTCAACACTGATGCAGGTGTACACCTTTCCATACTGGCCCTCACCTGATATCACACAAAAGGCAACATCACAATTTGCACGAGTGATAAATGAACTGCGTCATAAGCAAAAAGGTCGCCCCATAGACTTACCTATCTTGTTGCCCCTCTGCCACTTGAACGTCACCTTCCGGAGTCCAACATGCATGACGTTGTCGTAGGACTTGGGCGTGTGACACACTTGACCTATGATGTTGCGTTGCTTCATCAAGGCGTACCGCTTCTCGTCAAACTTACGAATGGAGCGACGGACGGCCTCCATTGGGCTTTGTCGCGCTGCCATGTCTGACATGCGAAACAGGAAGTCAACATTTTGCAATACCGTATGGCCAATGAGACGTTCCTTACAACTGAAGGTGCTCACCTTTGGACTGGCTGATGAAGGTGCGGAGCTCCCAGCTTCTGCGTGCAGCGCTGTTGGGATCTCCTTTTGGGTATGAAGGTTCTGCAAGAACAAAATAAAACAATTTTACAAGAATTTAGATGAAAAATGGTAGATAGAACGGCCTTGCAGGTTAATAAACACTCCAACCTTCTCTGTCCTCAGTGGGACTGGAGTGGCGGCTCAGGGATTTAAAAGTCAACTCTGCTGCCACCGAAGAAAGACGATCGTTCTCATGGAAATTGGATCCCCTGCAAAGACATGACAGAAACTCATGCAACAGTCAAAAACTACTCATTTCAGTCTAAAGGACTTTCTCCTGAAGATCACAATTTGTATTTATTATAACTTCATGCACTATGTGGCTCTATCAAATTAAGTCATGATTCAAAATTGGGTAAAAATGTTTTCAATGAGGAGCTTAAAGTTTTCAAACCTTTTTATGTTGTTTTTGGGGACTACCATTGCAATGCATGGAAGGCACCCATTATTCTACACCCAACAAGAGTTTATTTATTTTTCTTCAGTCTCCCTTAATGTGGCCCGAACCGCAACGTGCACCTCTACAAAAATTACGTCAAAACGACCAGCTCAATCTCGAGAAGGGAGCTAATACATTTATTGGCAATCAGAGTTACCATGACGACGGACTTTGCTAACAAAGATGCCATAGGAAATGAATGGGAGAACGCTCCTCACTATAACTGCTGCTGTCAAGTCACATGACTTAAGAGAATAGAGGTCCCTGAAGAAAACAAACTCACTGTTGGATATGTTTGAAACTCACAGAATGTAATCACCAGATAAACGTCTAGAACTGATCAACATTTGGAGCCATTTTGGTTCAAGATGGCTGCCACAGCTACCTCAGCAAACACAAAACTGACTACAACTCGGTCATTCTTTGAGATATACAGGTACAGCTGAATTAGCTGAGAGCGAGTTGTTATACATTCCTAATGCAAATTAAATATCCAAGATGGCCACCTTAGCTAAGAGAGAAAAAATATGATTACAGTGATTTAGATGAAAATTTGGTATAGTAGTCACTGACAACGATCCCTATCACATACTGAATCCAACAAAAAAATCCAAGATGGTCATCTTAGCTAAAAAGGGAAAAATAGGATAACTCATCCATTTTTAGTTATTCAGCTCAAATTTTGTATAGTACCGGTAGTAGAAGCTGAGAGCAAACCCCAACACAAAGTACTGTCAAATCACAATTTTACATCGGCTACAGCCTGGCAGTCCCCGTCAAAGATTCTTCAGGGACTTTCTAGTACAGTACTGTATTTAATTATGCTGTACTATTTCTTTCCACATGGTAAATGGACTGTACTTATATACTGTAGTGTCTTTTTATCTTATCGAGATACTCAAAGCACTTTACACTACAATCTGTGCCTTCGTTTACGCATGCTTTATCACATCTATACACCGATGGGACACACATCGGAGGCAATGAGGGGTTCAGTGTCTTGCCCAGGGACACTTCAACATATGTCTGCTGGTGGAATCGAACTCCCAACTCTTGCACTGGAGGACGAATGCTCTAAGCACTCAGCCACAGCCGCCCCAATATCAGTTCATGTGAATGTACAATCCTTATTAAAAAAAGTTAAAAGTAAAATCTCCCGAGTCACAGGCGTTCAGAGCTTTTGGTACGGTGTGTATACTTTAGTCAACATCTCATCCATAAAGCTGCATCAGCTCTGAGACATTTTAATCCATCAAATGAGTAAAATTGTAGCCTGGAAATTATTTATAAAGCTAAACATATCTCTCAAGGCTGACAATTTATAATGTCAAGCCACAAATTCTCTATCAGATATCATTCCTGCATTATAGCATGGTGGCGGCAGCAGCCTGATATGGGCGTTTATCAGCAAAATGCAAAACTATCCAACTAAGCATATGAAATTTGGCTCGAGGTGCATCTTTTAAAGGGTTCATGACTAAATGTTTGACCAAGCCATACGTCATATTAATATCAGTTGGAATTCTGTCTGGTAGTACTCTAATTATAACCTAAAATGTTTAAACTGTAAAGTCACGGGTTTGAATATACATGTGTCTGAAACTCTTGTGTTTGTTTTTCTAATAAATTATTTAATTATGGTATAATGCATAAAATTAGATTTGAAAAATGGAAAAGAATTAGGGGTGCACCGATGAATCGGCTGGCCAATTGTCCCCGATTTTCTTCATTTTGGGAGATCGGCGATACATGAGAAACAGATTTTACAGAGTTTTTGTAGTTTTAACAACAATTGTCTAAACTTATTTATATTTCAGAGCACTACCTCATGGCCAGCTGGATATTGTTCAAGGGTATGTTTTTCAGTAAAATAAGATTAGAAAATTGAAGGTGCATTGTGACCTGATAACACCTGACAGTGTTGCTTATAAAACAAAATCGGAATGGGCCAGTCAGGCTTTTTAGAGATCGTGATCTAAAAAAAAAACATCTGTTAACATTTCACAAGAAGCACGGGCTTGTCTTAGAGTACCTTCTGAAGTCCGTTGTGGGTTCAGCATCAATTCTAGTCTATCACACAAGGTTAGATTGCTCAATAAGTATTCTGATTTCAAGCCCACACTAATGCGCCACAAGAGTGTAAAAGCAGTAAATCACCAGCATCAAAGCAAGACTGATGCAAAGAGAACTAAAAAGCCGACTGTTATATGCCACGCTTTCATTGAGGCGGAGTTCATTTTCACATCATGCACAACAATCAGTCTCTTCCCATGACCAGTGGTTAGAACGTGTGTGAAGTTTGGATATGTTCTCTTTTCAACTTTGATCACATGTATGCTTTACTAAAGCCTTTAAAACTCAGAGGGCTTAGAAATCGATTTTTAGATTCAGGAAAATCATCAGTGGACGTCACCAATTCCCTGCCAACTGTATTTTCAGCATCTATCAGCAAATTAATAATAATTTAAAACCAAAATGCTGTGTTATGGATGCAGCATCAGTTCTGATGACATGCAAGGTAGAAGGATAATGCCTCAGGATTTAAGTTGGAACAAATATATATATAAAAACAACAACAACTATATATTAAAAAGATTGAATACAAACTAAAACTTCTTAAAATAAAATTTTAAAATTACAGTGAATTGAAATCTTTACATGCTAGATATGTTATAATATTCAATTTTATGTTTGTTTCAGGGCAGTAAGGAAGATAAAATCAACATCAGTCAAGATTATTAACCAAAGCCTCAAATATCTTTATGCCATATATCCTGCAGTAGGACCAGCCGTGGTGGCCATCTTGAATTGGGTTGAATCAATGAAAAGCATGTAATACTCTACAGATAAAATACTTTGGGGCTTTAATTTAAGAAGACAACACCATGGATTAAAACAACAACCATGAGGCATTTCCTTGTCCCATTACTGGAAACTTTACAGTGACTTTTGTCACTGAGGCCGTCTCTACGAGCATTTCTGCTTTAGGACAAGGCTACCTGACTTCACTGGGGCTGCTGCCAAGTGCTTTCATGTGGCTTTGTTCCCCTGGGCCCTGAGGGACAGGCCGAGGGCCATTGGGGAATAGCTGGTTCCGAAGATCGCAGGGAAGACTTCGAGAGCTGCGTGGTGAAAAAACACACTGAGGAGCGCTGCTTTGGGAGGTGGGCTTTGTGAACAGATGTATGCGTGGGTGACTGGTTGTGGGACAGACACACTCAACCTCGATATTAAACGTAAGCATTAAACATACTCATTACAAAGATATACAGATCTGATTCTGTAAGGATGAAT
>JARVLU010000001.1:36787862-36799073 GCA_031762415.1 Simpsonichthys santanae
TCTCTCAGTTTAAACTTTTGATCTGTGATTTGTGTTCTATTCTGAATAAAATATTAGACGTTGGCACCTCCACATCATTGCATTCAGTTTTTATTCACAATTTGTTTAGTGTCGCAACTGTTTTGGAATCCGGTTTGTATAAGACTGAATTTGCTGTGGCTCCTCGGACTGATGAAGTTTTTTGGATGAAAGACGAAACGTTTCAACAAAAATAAACCATCCAGAGGAAAGGACTTAACTTCAGTGGATTACTTTCTGAATGTTTCATTAAAATGAAACAAATCGTTAATTTGATATGGTGCTGACACAGGGTTGATTCTAGCAGGTTATAATAAAGTTTGAAACAGGGGTGTCCAAGACAAGTCCTCGACACCCACCATCCTACATATTTTACTTCTTTCCATACTCCACCACACCTCGAACAATGATTGAATTACCGGTATCTCTTTATGTTTTGTAAAAGCCTGTTAAATAACCCATTTATTCAAACCAAGTGTTTTAGCAGCTAAACATCTAAAACTTGGAGAATAATGGCCCTCAAGGACCAGAAATGGACACTCCTGATTTAAGAGTACCAGTATGTATTGTGAATGACCCTCAGCTACACCCACATCAAATTTTTGCCCAGTATTTGTAAGGTTGCCTGAATTAAAGCAATTGCCGTATTTTCCAGGGTCACTTGGATGCGGCAGCTACCTCAAATTGGGATGGCTTCAAAGTTAATCAATGTAGATGTACATCCAATGATTACTTTCTGAGAGTCATTAAAATTCCTCAAGTGGTTCATGACATTTTGGTAACAAACATCAGAACATGCACACGGGCAAAAACATTGCCATCCGCTTTTGCCTTTTAGCAATAAAGATTTGATCTGGATCCTCATCTGATACTTGGAATCAGACATAGAAACAAAAAAACAACACACGGTTCGGACATAAGTGTCAGAACGTTTGATTTTGTTCTGTTTGATGAGAAATTGTTTATAATGAACTGGTATTAGCGCAGTGTTTAAGAAATGATGGCATTACCTCCAGTGCAGGAGTGTGTCGAAGCAGCGCTGCTCTGGCCCTCTGAAGAGATCGGTCCATCAGCTTGTGTAGTCTAAGTATCAATTTACGCAGTCCCATCTGTTTCAAAGCTTTATCCACAAATGGTCTGTAAATGGCTGTGGGGCAGAAAACTTCTCCTATTGCCGTCAATTCTGAATTTTTAGCAGTAGCAGTTGGGAGAAACTCCTCCTCTGACAGCAGTCGAGCAAATTTAGGAGTCAAGGTGGGAGAAAGCTCTCCCTCTGTTATGTGTTCAACTTCCTCCTGCTCCTCCTCCTCCTCGACATCTCGGTCCTCTCGATCACTTTCAGGTGTAAAAGTAGCAGTCGAGTCATTTTCCCCATCTTCCTCATTATCATCTTCATTTCCACGGGAGCAGCGGGGTGAGGGTATCTCAAAGACAGGCCACCCGATACGGGATAAGTCATGTAGGCCCAACACGGTGGCCATAACACGCAGCTTCTGGTTGAGGTCCTGGGTGATGTTGAGCCACAGACAGAGTGCCTGCACCCTGCCCTGAAAGTCTCGAGCTGCATATTTATCGTAGTCCTTCTGTAAGGCCTGCAATGAGGGGTACAAAGCTTCAACAGATTCCAACAGTTCCATAACCTGTTTGACCTGCTCAAAGGCTAGCCGTTGGCATTGAAGATGCTCCTTACAATCAGTGCCAGAACCTAGAGGCTCTGCTGCATTCATTGCTGAAGACGATGAGGCACTAAAGCCCCAGTGATCTAATCCACAGTGGTTGGTCTTTGCTACAGGAACCTCCTCATCTCCAGAAACAAGATCTGGATCATTCCGACAGTTCCCCTGGACTGTTTGAGCCTCTGAACACTGAGCTCCTCTCAGGCTGTCGTAGTTTACCTTAAAGTGCAGCACTTTGTTGATGATGTCGGGGATGACTTGACGGGCAGTGAAAAGATAAAGGTCTTGGTCATGGGTGGAACGGCGTGCGTGCCAAGCCTGCAGCTCCAACCAAATGACCTCATTGTTGTGGCCCATAAAGGCCATGTTCTCCAAGCCTCTCTGCTCTTTCTCTTTCCTCTTAGAGGACATAGATGTTAGCTTAAGTAGCAGACGCAGAGTTTCAAAGAACTTGAGGCGGTCAGCGGGACAGTCTGTTCTTGAGGTTTGCCGATGGGTTCGAGCTATATGGGGCATGCTCACAGGTAGCTTGCCACTACTACAGCCCAAGCTTAAGTAATGCTTCCTGGGATCCATATTGATGGGACCAAAATGGCTTGACTTTGCATGCTCTACTATTATAAAAGAGCCTTCAAAGGTCTTCTTCTGGTCTCTTTCTATAGAGCGGAGAGTGGCCTTTTGTTTCTTTCCCTGCTTGTAGTTGTGATCCTCAGGGGTCTCTGCTGACTTGGGACCGTCTCTATGAGCAGTAGGGCTAACATCTGCAGGATTACAAATTCAAAGTGAGTACCATGCAGGCATAATTTCCATAGAATGCTTTAACAAATACACTGATTACGTTACCTTTGTTTGGAGACCGACCTGCACTTTTTGACTGGCCAGCTTTCTGGTTCTTGCCATGCATGCGCTTTATTTGACGTGCAGAATAAGGAGGTGTTGTGCCATAAATCACTTCCTCTTCCTCACTGGGAGTGTCCCAGGAGTCATCCATCTCAGAGTTTTGCTGGGACGCATTTCCCCTGCCCTGTCTGCGAAGAATAAATGGCGTTAAAGAAAATTTGACAGAACAAAAAAGTGACACAAGATGTTTATTTATTTATTTACAAAAAAACACCATAAACTGGGAGAAACGCCATGTGGCAATATGTTGGACCATTCCAATACTGTTGAAAATTAAACCCCAAGAAATGTGTGTGTAAGTAGGCCTGTTGCGATAAACAATAAATCAATTAATCACATGATGAATGAAAATTATCAACCTCATTTTCATTTATCGGCTTTATCGTTTCTTCATGTCTCTCTTTCTTAAGACACTAGATGACAAAAGGCTCAACTCCGTTGCTCTTCACTGACACCCTCCCTTTCTCTTTTCTCTTTAAAATCCATTTTAACTGTCCGAAATCGTCTTTTTGGATCGTTAAAAGCAGCTAAGCTGAGAAGCTAAGTTATGAGCTAAGCTAACAGGCCGACCTCGGGGGCGGGGAAACCTCCGTCTTGTCGAAGCTCCAAAATTCACGGTTGAAACCTGTGCCTTCATGTAAAAAGGTTTTCTCTGCAAAAACTTGTTTACTGATTTTTTTATTAAAAGCTTTGTGTGAAAAATGCCATGCTATAAGCTCAAACCACACCGAGTGTCCGCCATTTTGGGAATCGAAGAGAGACAGCCCATGTAACATCAAGGGGCCTCCCTCCCATTTTTCTTAAAGAGACACGCTCGCTCCCTTACTATCCATCCTTCGGTTCAAACAGTCTTATACTGGCATCCGGCGGTCAAAAAAAGGTACTACATGCAAAACAAATTAAAAATTTCTTCTTAAATTTGACATTACTAATTATTGCCAAATTTCAAATAATAATATTTATCACAATAATTTCTGAGATAATCGCCCAGCAAAATTTGTTATCATGACAGGCCTACTGCATGTGTAAGGTCAAACTACACTGAGTTATTTGCTGCCATAGCAAATTACTTCTAATGCATGACAAACAAGTTGCTAAAGTGTAACTAGACTCAGTATCTGCAGCTGTCAACAGTAGGAATCAGAAGTCCATCTGTTGGAATCTGGCTTCTTTCTAAATGTATTACAACAGTGTTCTGTGTATGCCTAAAGCCGTCAAGATGAAGGATAATAACCTATGGTAAACTTGGTCTCTCAAACAGGGATGCATGGCTACGTTCATTACTATGACTGCTAAGTCAACAGCTATGCTGCAAAAACCAAGACTTCTAAGAACACTGAGTCAATCCCAGGTGCACAAAATGTTAAACCAACTGCAAACTAAGTAAGAATGTAAAACAACTTGTTACTTCATTAGATCAAAGTGAACCTTGAGAAACAACAAGTATGCAGACATCATGGTGGCTTAACAACATTTCAACATGACGATGAATTCCAGGTTAAAAAAAAAAAAACTTTAGATGATCTAGTTCCATAAAGCAGGAAACACTCAAATTTACTTGAAACAATTCCTTTAAGGAAAAAAATGACAACCCTTCCTGGATCGTAAAGTCAATAGCTTTGTTTTTGCAATGCCTTTTTTTTGAGTATTTTTTAACAGGATTATAGAGAGGAGGGTGTCCCTGAACCCACTCCGCTGACCCTCAATAAAAAGACAATAACAAAAAATAAAAAATGTGGAGCAGAATTAAAATGAGTGATATTTGTACGGATCACCATTAGTTATTTCACTTAAAAGGCATTTCCCAACACGTGTCTGTTAATGTGCGTGCAGACGGAACAGAAAGGGGCAAAGCTATATCCTTTTCCCTGGGGAGAAAGTGTGTTAAGGCGTGAAGGAGGGGTAATCTGAAAATCAGTTGTTGAGGCTTTTCAGGGAGCCAAAGAGAGAAGATCCAGATTCTATTGCCCATCTGCCCTATCGCAAAATCTGTCTCTCTACAAAGAAATGCACAATGACTCTGTGAGCAGCTGGACAAGAAAGGCAGACACCTGCTGCTTATTCTGCTTGTGCAAGTCTAGGTATATCAGCAATTTAATAAGGGGGAAAAAGGAGAAACTGCTTGGATGCTGAAATTTTAACAATATTGCTCATAACAACCAGGCTTACAGAGTCAAATATTTGATAATGATCTTAATATTCTAGTTTTATCCTTACAAATTAGGAAAACTGGTTTTGCACTAGAAGAAAATAGGCCCAATGAGTCATTTTCATTGTAAAAATATGGCATTAAGAACCACAATAATATAGAATCATCATATCCCTGTAACAATGCAACTACCGTACATATTTCAAAACCTATTTTCCTTAAAATAATTTGCTGCATCAGGTGATGAATGAACATTTGTAAACATTACAAGAGACATGCGTCGCCCTGGGGTGCCTAAGGACAAAAATAGCCCATGCATGAGCGAGGGAATGAAACCAAGTAAAAAAAAAAAAATTAAAAAGAATTTATATACGCAGAAGACCAGCATGACTAAATCTCTCAGGAATGAAAAAAGGCCAGTGACGCCATCACTGCCAGTTGTTTGTTAGTCAGGTTGCCATGGGACATTTCAAGCACACGTTGCGCAGTTGCAGGAAAGGCTGTGAAAATTCTTCAGTTTTGATTATTTTTTTATTTTCCCTAAACCTACTACGCACAGACTGCACAGAAAAAAATTGGTGGCCTGCAAGTCTTGCAGTTAACCACAGCCGCACTATGGTCCTCAAGCTGCCCCTGCTGACTACCACCAGTGAATTATCACTGCAGATGGTGTCTGGCTGCGCTCAATGGCTCATCGGATGGCTCATTGGGACTCCAATAAAGGCCAGTGGAATGCTACAGCCCCCAGGCAGAAACACTAAGTGAATAATAAACAGCACAAAATCTAAAGTCTTTTCTGAATAGAGACAAGCAGAGATACGAAGGGTTGCCAGAGTCAGGAGGGTGGCAGGGGGGGCTGACCTTTGACATCAACCATCCACACTATTATACAAGCAAGGGGCACTCTATTGAATAGCTCTGACACGTGGCCCGTGAGGCCCACAGCTGAATGCCACACAGCTGGTAAGTGAGCACACTTGCTCACAATGTCCAAACTAAAGGGGATTTTTTACTAAAAGAGAGGAAAAGGAGGAGAAGGTGACCGAGGTTTTGTAAGAGCACACTTTGCTCTAATTAGGTCAGGCTAGCATAACTGGAGCTCTGCAGGCTAAATGCATACTTTGATTACCCCCCACCCCTCACTGTAAAAAGCATGTGCCAGCTAAGCAACTTCTTTGAGCCCATAGTTAACAGCTGACAATTGTCATGCAAATAAAAATGTGCCCATGCAATTTCTTCCCTATAGCAGTGCAGCAAATCAATATGAATCTCTGAGCAGCGGTCATCCTGTAAGAGCTGATGAAGAGATTATTTTGTCATATGGTTTTAATCAGTTTTTCAGAATTCAGAAACAATGAACACCATGACCACACCCATTCCCCTGAACAGTGTGACATTGCAAGGCTTGGACCTCCCTGCCTTCCCAACTTAGAACTGTGCAAAGCATTAAACGTGTGCGTATGTGTGCAACAAACAGAGGGCCTTTACCCTGCAGTATATATTTTTACAGTAAATGCATGATTACAAATCATTGCTGGGTTTACTGTTTAGACTGCTTGTAGCATGAGTCATACAGTAAATGGAGTGATTTTCTGTTTATTTACTGCACAACCCTTACATTACAAATGCATCCATCTGCTCCAATTTTGAAACTCGATCTGAAACTGTGGCGTCACACGCAACAGACCCGACTTGCGCTTTCTTTTGCAGCCATGCATGCTACAAACATCAAATCTAGAAAGCACTTAGCTACCTCTGATTGTTTTCTTGATCATTAACAATCTTCCACAGTTTAGGAAGCATCAGCCGCCACAGAGTAGTTATCACAAAGATGCTATTGTCTCAAAGGAAATAACAGATGAGAGAGAGGGAGAGAATGTGAAAGCTTCTATCTCTAAAGCAGGTGTGGGCAGAGATAGGATGCAGTTAGGAAATGCTAGAGGACAGTCCATCTGTATTCTGCAGCCTGCGCTGCTGGCAAATGTAGGCATTAATGAGTTCTGCCCAAAGAGAGCCTGCAAGACTCCAGACAGCAATCTACAGCACACAGTGCACCACATCCTGCAATCTCTGGAATGCCTGTGAGCCACAATGTCTTCAAACAGGCTGAGAATGAGACATTATTGACAAAGGACCTCTGTACTTGCAAAGATAGAGATAGCCTTCAATTGCCGAGCGAGCACATAACTCATCTTTCTCAACATAGCTGTGCAGTAATGTAGTTTATTTTGCAGAGCTCTGCACTCTGCACACAACAGACAGAATATGGATTCCCTGCTACATTTGCAGCTTTGACCGTGTGCCATCACCAGATTTGATATCTATCAAGATATTTGTTAAAAGCATGACTGCATCCATAACATAGTTTGCATTAGACTGAAAACATGCGTGCATAATATTAAACTTTAGTGTGCAAACAATAAATACCCAATGTACTCATCCATTGCACAGATTCATTATTCCTAGTGAAATTGAATGGGACACAGCAATAAAAAGAATCAAGGCCAGTATTGCATATGCATAATGTGTGAGCTGTTTGTGTATCCACCCAACTGGCTTGCATGTAATTATTAGTGAAATACTGGGCAAAAAAAAAGGGGGATTATGGGACAAAGACCTGATCCAACCAGATAAATGCCCTGAAAGTTGCTCGCTCTGCAAACAAACAACTGTTTGTAAAAGAGGGAGGAGAGGGGAAGACATAACAGCGGGTACCGAGGGTCAGACTGCGGGGGAAACAGTTTTTCCGATTTATGTGCACTAGTGACAAAACATCCTAAATAACAGCATGCATTCTGCAAAAAAAACATATAAAAAAATATTTTGCAAACTCATTCAGACTAATGCAATAATGAGTCAACTTTACAAACCCGATAAAACAGCACGATTTAAAAAAAAAAAAAATGTGCACAAAGCGCAGAGTTCACGAACAACCGAAACGAAAAGTCCAGCTGAAGGATTAACAACAACAGTGGTGTGCACGGCACGCTAGCTAAAAAAGCCAGCGAAGTTTGCGGTTCGATGAATTTGCACATCTCAAGCAAACAAACAAACAGCAAAGCCTCAAAGTCCGCGTAGGGAAACCTACCTTTTGACAAAATCTTCAAACTTCAGCTCGGTTCGTGCGCGTCGGGAACAATAAACTGACAAGGAGAAGCGACACTACTAGCTAAGCGAGGATGTTAGCTTGACATGTTTGCACAGTTATTCCTCCCGTCTTATCTTATCGCGTGACAAGCGTTTTATCTTTCACAGTCGGGGCCAAAATGATCAATTAAGAATGTAATGTTATCGACAAAAGTGAGATTAAAAACGTCGGCTCGAAAAAAAGTTTACAACCCCGCTGTTGCAAATGCATTAACTGCAGGCGGACCACTACTTGACAGGAAGTGGATTTTTGTAGGAGTGCGCGAGCTCTCTGCCGTAGCGCTCCCTATTTAGCAACGCGGGCTCTCGGTGGTACAGCGTCTGTTCCAACAAAACCGCATACCTGCTGGGTTTGTTCCGATCCGGAGGCTCCATAGCAAAACAGCGGCGTCTTGTTCCTAGCCGTGCATGGACTAGAGCATGTCTACTTAATGTCGGACACACTTTGCACTTCTAAATCTTTGCAATGAAGGTGGATTTGGGGCTCTTTAAAGCACTTTCCTTCCGCCGGCACCGTAGCCTTTCGCTTGTGCGTATGCCGTCGCCATCTTTCTCAACGTTCATTGAGGAGGAGCGCCTCAGCCTTTCATTGCTACGGCAGCCGAGAAGGGTCAAGCTCCCCTGTAATAACTGAGCATGGAGTCAGCGCCTGTTTTTATCCACGGGGTACAGTCATAAAGAATCAGTTACACTTTGGTCATGACTTGACCCATAAGCCTGAAATGTTAGTCAGTGGATGCAAGTTTTAAACCATGCTTTATTTGTTTCTGAGAGGCTTTCAAGCTGCAATATTTATTTATTTATTCATTTTAAAAAGAGAACAACAAAAATAAAAGAAGAAAGCAATACAAACAATCACAACAACAACAAAAAATACAAACAATTTAAAATGAAAGGAGCAGAAAAAAGTAATCTTATTACCGGTATATCTGCTCCTACTCTTCACACAATGTGTTTAACAAATGATTATTTACAAGTAACGTAACAAAATGAATAACTGTAGATTATTCAAATACTGTACATACATCTTAACATTTTAACCTTTCAACATTTTACACTAATACACACACGCTAAGCTACTTCATATATAATTTTCAAGCAATTTAGATTCAGTAGTTCTGCAGAATTCCTCCAGCAAGCTTTTAGTTTTGTTTTATGTGTTTTAATTTTCTGTCCACCTCATAACCAGAGTATGCTTCAAGTGAGCATGCAACACAAGTTCAAGCTTGGAAATCGTTTTGTGCCTAAATCATTCAAAGGTCAGATTTGTGTAGCTTAACAAACAAAACAAACAAAAAAAAAAATCAGTCAGAGTCAGATATTCTTTATTGTCATTCGCACCACATGGTACATGTGATGAAACGAGATTATGTACACAGGGTCCCGGTTACATCCAACAATAAAATGTAAAAGAAAAACAGTAGTAACATCCAAGATATGAACTAAGAAAAACATCAACTAAAAATACACTATAGGCACTAATAGCATAAAAACATTACTTTGAACAGCCGCACAAACATGAGTATCCCTCTAAAAGCAGCAGGTGCCAGAAAATAAGTGTAAGGCCAATACTGTAAGTAAATAAGTAGAAATCCTTCAATAGAGAATTATTGCTCAAGACCTATTTAAAAAATAATAAAGTCTAAATTTAAAAACGAGTGATTAAGACTTTTGTATAGAACTGTACATTTCAGAGAAATACTTGTTGTACATGATTTCCTTTAACATGGACAAGTTTATGAACAGCTTTCAATAATAAATGTGTCTGGAGATACAAATGTCCCAGATTCCTCCAAAAAGATGTTTTAACTTTTTGGTGTGCAGCAAGATGCTAAAGTTTTTTGCATTTAATAGTGAAACCCTAATCAATTACAGTTATACAGCTCAACGCCCACTGAACCTAATGTGATCTAATTTTATTGAAGAAGATTTTAAACAACAAACATCTAAATGATACTGCATTTTATTTGTGCAGTAATTAGCATTAGACTTGCAGTCATTACACCAACTTGTACATGCAATTTATTGTTGTAATACTTATTAATTTATAGTTATTATTTTATATTTTTGTTTTTTTGAGTGAAGTATCTGGAGTGAGTCAGATTAACTCATGAAACCTGTGATGAGAGGTCACATTTAGACTCTGACGGTGTTTCCTGTCTCCCAAATATGAATAAATTGCCAATTGATTTTGTTGAGTCACCAGTTAAAAACAGGAAGTCCTGCTTCGTGTTGTGCTCAGCAACGATCCTTGGCTTTTGATAAGAGAATTACACTGGAATCAATTTAAATGCAAGTATCTAAATATAGATTCAGGCATAGTTTGTTGACCTCTGAGAGGAAATACCATCACTAGTGCTCCATTTGTGGTAATAACATAACAAATAGGTGCATAGTGATAAAGTGGTGCGTAAAATAATACATTTAAAAGTTCACGAGTTCTCAGTAAATATGCTGATATTATTTGTAACATTCAGCATCAAAAGGAGCCAGATGAGGTGGATCTGATAGGATGCCACCTGGACACTTTTTTTTAAGGAGTGGCTCTGAGCACGTCCAACTAAGTGGACATCCTGGGGAATACCCTGGACATGCTAGAAAGACTGTGTCTCTTGGCTGGCCTGAGAATGCCTTGGAAATCTCTGCTGAAAGAGGTGGCTGTGGAAAGAGACGTCTTGTCCTCCCCGCTCAAGGTGCTGCCCGACAACCCGATTCAGGAACAAACAGCAGTAAGGATTTATGTCATCTGATCAGTTGTTGTTTGTGTATTTGTGTTATTGAAGAAAATCCTAACTGCAGTCTTTTAAATGACAGAGTCCAAGAAGGAGAAAGTTTTCAGTTTGATGTTCACAAGGAAATAAAAATCTATTTTTTTTAACCTATTCAGAAAATAACAGTATAAATGTTTATGAGGCATTCACTACAGTATTGTGAAATATTTCTCTTCTGTACATTTTTTGGCATCTTTCTTGTTCAATAATTTTTGTGCTTTTTCAACAAATCACACATGAAAACGTTCAGCTCTTTGACAATAATCCTGCTATGACTTTTGGTATTGATGCAACTGAAGATTTTTGAAACATTTAGCCTTTTCTGCCATTTTTCCCCTGATAGAAAATAAACTGAGCTCAATTTACATCTGTCAAATCTTTAGATCTGTTTGCAAACTTTTACTGCTCCTTTCACATTTTGTTCTGTTTCAGCTTCTTTCAGCTTCCTTGTGCAAATTTACAAATTTCTCCCAGTTGCTTTCAGCTGTTTTTCTGCTGTTTTGTGCTTCTTTCATATTCTTTCTGCTGACTACAACAATTCTGTGCTTTT
>JARVLU010000001.1:36837486-36848056 GCA_031762415.1 Simpsonichthys santanae
TTGATGCTGGAGCACAGGATGCTCTCCACTGCACACCTGTAGAAGGAGGTGAGGACTGAGCTTCCCAGACCAGCTCGCCTCAGCCGCCTGAGGAAGCAGATGGGTAGGAGGGTGGTTGGAGATGCGGTGAGATGGCAAAACACAAACAGGAAAGTGCAAACGCTGACTCAGCATTCACACGAGAACTTGAGGAGAAAGAGTGGATCACGTGCATTTTGCAGCTCTCACACGTCCACAGTGAGATTTTAAAGGCTGTCGCCTTACGAATGAAATGTTCTGTGCTTTCAGTCTTCTCTCCTGAAGAAATGTTCCTGCAGTCGCTTCAGCGACGTGCGCTCACCTTTTTTCAGCTCAAGTTTGCTTCACAGCTTCTCAGGAGCTCATGCAGTTCTGAGCGACTGGTTCTTTGAAGAAAATGTGCTGTCGAAGCAGCTCTAATTTTCCCTTTTCTTTGTTTGCTCTCTGCTTCCCTTCAGTAGATTTGCATTTATACATTTTGCACGTTAAATCCCCTGATGTGTACAGATCCTGGCAGGGTGATGAGATGGGTTACAGAGTCTCGCTTCACTTGCTCCGTGGTTTTGTGCAGCGTTGGTTTAGTCTCATGACAAACCGTTCACTTGATGAAGCTCTTTTTTGTTCATTTGTTTGTTTTTCGCTGCTCTGGTGTGAATATTTGCTGATGACGACCTGTAACCCTGCAGCAAAACATTCTACGTGAGAGAGAGAGAGAGAGATATTTATCAGCTGCAGTACTTTCTCCAAATCTACATACAGCACCCACCACCTGCACACTGCAGAACTGTTCGTGCATGAATATGCATTTATTGATTCCTATAAGCATCATGTGATGCAAAGAAAGAGAGCCAATAAATAAATAAATAAATAAATACATTTTCAAGACATTTTTAGATAAACTCATTTTTCTGACATTTGCAGGGTCACCTTATTGCCAATTTATCTGCAGTCCAGTGCACAAAAGTCAAACTGTAAGTGAATTAAGGCAAGATGAGCTCCGTGTTAGCATTTCCCTCTGAGCACTGATTCACATTATGGTGAAATTATAAGATTATCTGGCTCATAATGACAGTAATCACATTCTATGCAATAAAAATATGTCAACCCTGAAAGCAAATGTTAAAAAGGTGGGATTTTTTTTTTTTTTTTAAATAAAAAACTGCATCTCATTTAATGTTTAAGGAGCCATTTATTATTCTTATATATTATTTTTCAGTAGAGCTTTTATGGGAGCTAGCATGTGATAAAATGACTATTGATATAGCAATCCTTATTAAACCATATTAAAATAACTTCTGGTTAGTTTTATAAACCATTAAAAGTGGTAACTTTCCATATAAATAAAATGTTATGTATGACTAAATTTAGATTTTAATAATTAAATCCTTGTATTTTCACCTTATCTTGATAACAATAAAATCAAATGATGATAATTAAAAATACTGTATATATCTTAAGTTTGCAACATAAAGCTTTTTAGGAAAAAAGATGCTTATTTTGAATTCAGGAATGTGATTCATGTGAGTTGGGGCTGAGCCGTGTTTGTCACCACTTTTTAAACAAACGTGAAACAAAAACTGGATTTATAGTGAAATATTTTACCATTATTGCTTTGTTTCAGCTGTTTATTATTGTAGCTTAACTGTAAAGCAAATACTGTACAGTATAATACATAAACAAAAAAAAATTCCCAATATTTTGTTTCATTTCAAGGCAAACCCAGTGTTTCCAGTGTTGGACACGTCTCTCTCAGGTTGTTTGATGAATTCATTCATTCAGCCTTTATTTATACAGGTTAGTCCCATTGAGCCTCGAGGACTCACTTACAAAAGAGACCTGCTTTTAACAAAGAATGATGACAACAGTAGACAATCATAGAAGAGACATTGAAACACAAATAAAATGATATTAAAAAGTGAAACACAAACAGCTAAGTTGTAAAGTGATATGAAATAATAAAAACAGGAACATGTCTGCATTGGTTTTTGCCATGAACTTAGATGTTTGAAGCCACTTAGAGAGGTCAAGGTCGAGAGCTTCAGAGCTTTTTGAAAGATATTCCAGGAAACAGCAGTGGAGTAGGAGAAGGCCCTTTTGTCTAGTTCAGTCCTCACTGAGGGAACACTGCAGGTAATTGTGTCCTGAGAGCGCACGCTGTAGCTGCACTCACGCAGTGATATGCAGGAGGAGATGTATGAAGGCAGCAGACCAAGAAGTGATTCAAAGATGAAAATGTACCAGTGAATACAGGGTGCAGTGGTGGGTACGATAGTTACAGAATCTTAGAGCACCATGATAGACAGCATCCAACATCTGCAGGGTGCTTGTAGGAGCGCTCATGTAAATAATGTCATCGTAGTCATCGGAGGGAAGGAAAGTCACAGTTATAAGGCGTTTTCTAGCATTCAGTTAGACAGGATCTATTTTTTAAAAAAGAAACCCAATTTAACTGTGTTACCTTACCAAGTTTTCTACATGGGGCTTAAAGGAGAAATGTGAATCAACCAAAATACCCAAGTATTTATAAGAATCGACAAACTCAGTAGGAACACCGAAGATAAAATAGAAGCAAGAACTGCTGGGACAGACTTCCTGTTTGAAAACAACATCCCTTTGGTTTTTGTCAGTGTTTAGCACAAGTTTGAGACGGAACTAATCTGACTGGAAGATGTTGAATTCAGATTGCAAACGCTGGGGAGCCTTAGCAACTGTTTTAGCTTGACAATAAACAACTGTGTCATCAGCATAGAAATGTAAAGGATACAGCAGGAATGATCCGACTTGCATTAGCTATGTAGATTGTGAAGAGGGTGGGACCTGTTTTTAGTTTTCTACATTTGCCTTATAATCTATCTGTTTTGCTGCTTTGACATGTTTTAAAAAAATTGTTAAAAAAATCTGCATGCCTCTCTTATGATTGTCTATTGTTGTCGCTGTTGTCATCATTCTTTGTTGAAACCTGGTCTCTCTTGTAAATGAGTCCTCGAGGCTCAATGGGATTAACCTGCCTTAATAAAGGTTGAATGAAAAACTAAATGGCACTAAAGATCATTGCTACATTATGTAATCTGATTTTCAGCCTTGTTATGAATACTGTATTACTTTTATTACTTGACTATTATAATGGCATTCACTTAAATACAATTTTTTTTCAAGTAATTTAACTTGCACATTAAACTTTCCCTATAAGTGCTGAACTGTTCACTAACTTGCCATCTTAAATATGTGTATTTTTCAAGTTGTTTCTTTAGTTTTAATTAACTTAGTCTGACTTAATGCCCTTAATTTTAGTGTAATTAGTATAAGATTCTAGTTGCAAAATGTTTAACTACAGACTGGTCTAAAAACATCACATTTAGCGGTGTTATGATTAATATCACTGATAAGAGCTGTTATTATTGAGGCAGTTTTCTCATCACGGTGATTGTTTTGGAACATACATAACAGTCAGAAGTGCTCCCTCGAGAGGATTTGTTGTCATAAAACTGAATTAAAGGCATTATGTAAACATTTATGCACCAAATATTTATGATAAATGAGGGAAAATAAGGGTTTTATTTCAAATAACACCAGTGTTTGTTAGTTGTTGTTTTTTTGTTGTTGTTCTGACCATTTACATGGTTACATTAGACATATTTATTAGTGGATTTGTATATTAGTTTATTCTTTTTGAAGGTTTTGGTTTGTTCCTGTGTGAGTGATATTCTACACGTTCAGGTCTACACATATTTCACACAAATGAACCTAATCTGTCCGCAGCTCTCTCTCGAACACCCCAACATGCAAACAAACACAACACTTTGGACTCATTTGTACCAAAAAAGCAGTGCTCAATGCTAACAAGTGGAGAGCTTGATGCAGTGGCAGCCAATTTTGGACCGAGGTTGCAGGCAGAGTGCTTCTCAGCAGGGATGTCTGTTAGTTTCATTTACCACCAACCTTTCCAAATTGGCACATGTGCTCTGTGGCGCAGCAGTGAGCTGAGTGGAAGTGGGCGCTAGTGGCCAGCTGTGACTCAGACGGGAGATGAATGGTGGCTGTGTGACTTTGCTTTTTTTGTTTTGACTCAATGTGTCGTCTCAGTGTCTTAACAGCACATCTTTGGGGATTGCCATTACAGTACGCCCTCTGAGCATAACTCAATAAAAAAAAAAAAAGTTGCTTTTCATTGAGGCAGTGAGTCACTTTCCCACGAGTGCTGTGCATGAAAACTCAAAGCTGCATTGAAGTCCCGCTTTGCGTTTGATGTGGCAGACATGAGGGAGATCTCCCCCAGCTTTGTCCTTTTTATTTTTATAATCCAGGGTGCCACGGCTCGGCCTTCAAGCTGCGTCAGCCTCGGTGAACCCTACTCAACAACGGCTTTTATTATTATTTTTTGTTTGATTGTGAAAATAATGAGACGTGTCTTTCCTCATACGTTCTCTTTACAAATGCAAACATGTACGGTAGCTAGCATGTTAGAGATCAGTTCCCGGTTTTGTGAAGATCGATGCGTCAAAAAAAAAAAAAATGCTTTGAAGGATTGATTGCCGTGTCAAAAAAAGATCGACGCCAATTGAGTGAGAGAAAAATAATCTAAACACTGCTCAATATTATAAAACTATTACCTATCTTGCATTTATTTTTCTGTCTGTGAGATAAGGCTTTGCTTCTTTTAGAGTCCATAGCAAGATGGACGATATCCTGATTCATCCTCAATAATCCAGGTAGAAAAATCCAACAAAGTTAAATCAGGTCCTCCGGACGGTTTCTTTTTGTTGAAATGCTTCGTTTTTCATCCAGAAAAGACTTCATCAGTCCGAGGAGCTGCAATAAACTCAGTCTTATAAATAGCTCTTTCACATAGCACCAGTTTGATGGTGCTCACTAACCACTGGAAGAATTTTAACAAATTTCACACAAGGTATTAGATGTGCATCTATAGTTGATTACCTTTTGGGGCCTGAATGCTTTAAGATGATTACCCTAGCTGACCAAAAAACAAACAAAAATAAATAAAATAAATAAAAATAATAATAATAAATCTTTTGTAATGAACGTGAACGTTCCTGTTCAGTGCCCTGAGACGACTTCTGTTGTGACTTGGTGCGATACAGTACAAATACAACGAACTGGATTGAGTTTTCAAAAGCTTACCTCGAAAGTGGAGCTGGATGCTCTCTGCACCTTTAGGTCTTGTCCTGTGGGTTCTTCAGTTCAGGCAGGACTTCCAGACGAGTTGAATCCATGGACAATCTGATGGTGAAGAGCTTGTTTCCCCACAGATAAAAGCTGTGCTCTCTGAAATCGGCTCGTTCATCTCGTCTGTGAAATTGCCCCTTTAGGTTTGTCAGACTCCTTTTGAGAAGGAAACCCTTTCTTTGCCACAGACTTTGTTCTTTCCCCTAATTTACCCACTCTATCCATCACACACAACATCCCCTCTGGTACAAATTTAGAGCTTCACGAGGCATGAAATGAGGTTGGCTTCTATTTTGAGCCAAGAGTTTGGGAACGGTGAGTCGATACAGCGGAGCAGATACGTTTTCAACACTGGCAGTCAAAGGACAGCAGGAAGAAGAGGGTGAGGTATGACCTACCTGTAACTCCTCAATTTACCTCAATCTGAGCTGACATAAAGTCGAAGGAAGCACTCGGACTCGCACGTAATCACTACCAACGTCAAATTGTGCACAAGGACAATGTTTGGATGCCGCATCTGTCAAACTGGACTCTGGCTGCAGCTCCAATATGAGTCCTTGGATGATCTGTCAAGTTCTGATGGATCCTGATTCTTTGGAGTTTAGAGTCAACACATTTGACTCGTTTTGTTCCCAAATAATTTTTACTGCATTCTTGTGAACTTTCTGTTTTGTAGGAGGCTAATTCCACGAGTCTGCTTGGCTTCCACAAACGTTCAAGTGGTTGTTATGGGGACTCGTGTTTGTAATAATTGATTTGATGATGCATTAAAGGTGAATGGAAACGAGGTTTGTATGACATTTGAAACTAAAAAAATGTATTGATTTGTTAGTTGAAAACCAGTTTTATCTTTATTTTGTGTGAAATTAAAGTATCACAAGTTTGCTTCAGTCTGAAAGAAACTCTTTGCTATTTTACACGTTTTTTAATAAATGTCCTAAAACGACCCTCTTTAACTTCTCGCCAACTGTTGGATGTCTGCAACACAGAAATAAAAAGTGAAGACCATTTGTAACCAGAACTGCTGGGAGACTCATTTTTACCTCTATAATAACCTTAAACATGCTTTGTCTCTTGATGTGTTGTCACGGCAACCGAGACATATCACCAACACCTGAGAGGAGTACTGACTAACAAAATAAACAAAATCAATCTCTGTTGATTTGGCCGTTAATTTGTTTTTTTGACTCAGTATAAAGACACATTTTTAAATTATATTAAAATATATATTTTTTACAGGATCATTAGTTATATTAGTAACTTGATAGAAAGCTCGAACTGTTTGTCAGAAGCCTGGACTTCAACCTATAGTTCGATTAATACTTCAATAGGCTGATGTGCTGAGCAGAAATGTGAATGAACGTGAAATAATAATTAAAAAACTGAATATACAACAAGTTTTGAGCCCTGGAGAGAAAAATACTGCAGAACGCTGAAAAATCGGAATAAAGAAATCTCTCTGAAATAGTTAAGGCTACGATAACGAGGTGGGGAAATGCTCCTTCTGGCAGTTCTGATGGGGAACTGAAGGGTTGGGTCGTTGAGATACTTTGTAAACCGACTTCCTTCGCATCTTAACATCTGCAGCCTTTTATGTGTCCCGCTCACACAGAACGTGCACAAGTTCTGTCAGCGTACAACTGAGGATCAGGATATTGCATCGTTCATCGTGGCTGTCAAGTTTCCGCTTACATTCTTATACAAACCGTTCACAAAGTTATTATAAAACGGAAAATAAGTTGAGACAATCAGACAACAGCAGTGTTTGAGTACCTGCTCCCAGTTCCATCCAATGGGCTGCTTTCTTTGTGCGTGCGCCTCTGAAAAGCTGCTGCATGGTTTAGTCATATGCATAACAGATGACACGTTTAAAAAAAAATCAGATACCCTAAGGACTAAAGTAACGGGATAACCTAAATATTTTATGATTTTATGTAAGTGGGTTGTATTACAGCAGATTTGTGAGCAAGTGTCTGACCTGCTGTCAAAGCATTCAGACGTGATATTTGTTCCACCTTTAGATATTTTAGCTTTACGTATGGCTACAAGTATAAAGCATTATTGCAACAGCACAAGAACTGGATGCTTCAGCTGCAGAAATGAAACAAGCGCAGTCAGTTCACAACTCATTTGTGACTAAACCTATTAAGCTTATCAGTTCAAGCAATTACAGCAAAGGACAAAAATAATTTCATTTGGTTTAACATGATTAAAGCACAAATGAGTCATTGTAGAGAATTATTACATTTGGTTACCAGTGTAGCGGCTCAAAGATCCATTTTTATTATCTGTAAGTGCTGAAATAATAACCCCAAACACCGTTCAACCCAAATGTTTCTGCTTTCATGGTCTGTCAGAACGGCTCCTCGGTAGAAGAGCATTCTGAGCTGTACAGTAGAAGCAGCCTCTGTTATGTAACATGGCATCTATAATGGAGGAGGCACAGATCATCGCACACCTGCTCCTGAACTGCCTCCGTGCTCGTTGGACTGGAGAAGCTGCAGATAAGATGTGGCAATTTGATGAAGAAGACCTTCGATCGCAGCTGCTCGTCCATGCGCTCATCCTGAGTGTTGCAGATTACTGGACGCAGACAGATAAAAGCAGACCAACAGTCCACAGGGTCTGAAACCCCGTGGTGGCAAGGATTTAGTTTTAACTCCCAACTTGATAGGAAGTTTTTTTTTTTCTTCTCTTGCTCTGGTCGAGAGTGGCTGCTCCTGCCTTTCCTCCCTTATCTCCCTTCTTCATGCTTTGCTCTCTGTCTGTGTCAAGCGTCTCGGGTACTCAACTCCCGAACATAAATTAGGATTATGGATCTGGTATCATGGACGATCAACTCTATTGACAAGATTTTTTTTCAACAAAATGACAAGGTCCGGGAGAACCGGTGTGCCCTGCTCAGACGCACCCTGGGGGATTTGTCATGGACTCGTGGGGAGAGTGGAAGGAGATGCGTGTCTCTCAGTCCTGTCTGTGGAGGATGTTGAAGATGTGTACCGTACATAATTGGATTTAAGATGGCAGGGGATCTTGTTTTTGGCATCAGAGGGGCTCTGTTCTATCAGAAATTGAAGAAGGTCTCGGGAGCAGTTTTGGCCATGATCAAGCTTCCGGGCCAGTGTGAAGGTTTGATCCGTGCCGTGACTTCGATGAATCAGCAGATTTACAAGCTAAACCACAAGGTGGAGGCGATTTCTGAGAATCGCAGGCCACCTGTGGCTGGGACTCATCAGCGTGGTGGATTCGAACTTTCGAACTTGCAGAAGACTCATAGCATGTATCAGTAGAATGTTTCCCACAATTAGGCCATTTTGGAATTGGATCGTCCAGATGGACTTTCAAGGCTGAAGGAAAAAAAAAAATCTGTCTGCCTGAGGAAATCAACAGTCAAGCTTATCTGAATCTGACTCCCTGCCAGCCTTGGAATGGACTGATTATCAAATTTCTCCTGGGACATGAGTAACCAAGGATACAAGCTTCATCTATCGCAGACTTCTTGTATATTTATCTACACAGGGTCCCAATTACACCTACAAATTAGCAAAATATTGTACAAAAAGAAACAGTAAATAAGGATCTAAGACATACACTAAAATAAACGCCAAATGGTACATTAAAATATTTGATATACTCTAAACACTAATAATGTAAAACAGTACGGCGTAAAAACAGCAGCCCGAACATGAGTCTGTGGTGAGCAGATGGGTATGGATGACTTCTTTTTTTGTTTGTTTGTTTACCCATTATTTATCCAGGCAGTCTCATTGAGTCACAATAACTCATTTTCAAGAGAGACCTGTTTTTGGGAGCAGGTTGTGGGGGTTATGCGAGTCTTCTTATTGGTGGAAATGTTATTTAAATATCACACTTTGAATAAGCATAGATTTAAAGTTTGCATAAAAATTAGGCAAAAGTGTTGAATATTGAATTGTGACCTTAAGATTTTTAAATTGAAAACAAATACTTTAATTTCATCAGACTTACATTATGTATTTTTTTTTTTCATTTTTTTTTTCTTATCAGATTGATTAAATGTGTCTCTTCTAAACAACTTTTTCTAAAAATATTTAAAATATTTTTTAGTGGATTTTAGACAAATATCCAACTGTAAGGCTCTACATTGGATAAATAAAGTGGCCAAATCTAATCTAATGTTTTGCTACTTGTACTGTAAATTTAGAATCATTCACATATTTCAGAAAATTGACAAAAACTAAAATCCTGCTAACCTCTTTTCTGTTGTGGGAAGGAAAACCAATAAAACAAAACTTTAGTTTTGATCAAAGCTTCAAAGAGCCTCAGATGGGGGACTAAAGGCCTGCTTGTGGCTCCAGAGCCGCAGGTTGCAGACCCCTGTTTTAGACACACAAAGTTACATTTGAATAATTTTAGAACCTTGTAAAAACTACATCTTTACTAATAGTTCCCAATTAATCTGTACTGTATTTAAAATACAAATTTTCAACTTAAAAACACAGTTTTTGTCACATTTTTAATTGTCTTTTTTTGCAGAGGGACACTTTTAAGTTGGGTTTGAAGAACTTGCAGCAAGTTTTACCACCTGAAACAAATGCTTGCCTCGGCTACACCTCGTTACTATTTGTGTTCCTCAGAAATAAACCAGAAGATTGTTGCATTAACTGAAGTACAGCTGTAATTCTCTGTGTTCAATGTTCACCCATCCTTGTAATGGAAACTGCCTGTTTAACACTAAACCCCATCCTCCTATCAGTCCCTCCTCATCCTCCTCCTCCTCCTACTCACTTATTTGGCCAGTTGTTAATTAGAAGTTGTGAAGCGATGACTCCTACCTCCATGTAATTATTCAAAGGCATGCTGTGGCCACACTCGGCTCATCACTGGTGGCCTCAGAGAAGCAGCACTCAGTAACAGGGGAGAGCGAAGCACCAACTGGGTTACTCGAGTAATTAGGAGGTTTATTTGAGTATCTCCACAGAAGAAGATGAGCGGTAATAACAGCCTACTTCACCTCTGGATAAAACATGGAAGCTGTCGACCGGCACATGTGGGAATTTTGTAATTTTAAAGCAAAAATGCACTTGAACAAATGAAATTAGTCATCAGAAAGATGGGCAGAGTGCACGTTGTTGCTGCTACTGAAGTGTGGCCCCTTATTTTTTTTTTTTTCAGAATTCGTTGTAGATTGAAAAGGGGGAAAAGAGGATATAATAGTGGCATTACAAAAAAGATCTCTTCACACCTTGTCCTATCAGGACAAGATGAAACATAAAAAACTCGTTTATGAACATATCACATTTTCATTTGATGGCAAGACGGGGAGATTTGTCCATGAAGCACTTCCAGATAGTCCTGATAAGATGTTGGTCAGCCGGTACAGTTCTGA
>JARVLU010000001.1:36854796-36867803 GCA_031762415.1 Simpsonichthys santanae
AATTAAGAAAATGATCAAAAATTAATTGTTAAAAAAAAAAAAAAAAAAAAAAAAAGAAGTATGGTAGTTTAATGTGTATTGTATTCGAGTTAAATAATTAGAAAGAGTGGAGTTGTTCTGTTACAGAAGATTATTTTTGTTTGAATTAATTGTTTGAAAAAAGGGGCAGATATAATAAGAATTTTTCTTCTTTCTGCCACCTTTCATTTTTTATATTTTGTATGTTATCGTTTATGGGACTGTTTTGTATTGTAATTTTAAAATGAACAATTTTTATAAATAAAAATAAAACAAATAAATAAAATTTAGCCCATTGAACTGTGTGCTTATTATTGAAAATTAGATATTCTTGTCAAAAGTTGCCAATATTCAGAGATACAGACAATAATGAGAGCGCCTCTCCTGCCAAGACTGAAAAACAACTCGGTCATTTACGCTGTTCACACCAAACACAACAAGAAGACTTCCATATAATGAGAATCTCTTTCAGTCAAACCATAAGCTCCCACATCTGTTTTTAAAAAATATTGTAACACTTAAAAGACAAAAAATTAAATAAAAAAATTAAAAGATCTGATGCTAATAATGTAATTTTAATCTACAAGTTTAGGTTTTTTCATTGTTTTAATAATCAGATATCGTTTTTCTTCAGTGAGAAAGTTTTGTAATTTCATGCTTTCTGCTGCAATGTTGAGCCATAGTTGAATTATTTACCACTCAAAACATAACTCTCTTTTTTTATAAGCAGTCAGACTCGATTATGTTGATCCAAAAACAATTAAAGTTGCAAAATGTCAGCACAATTTAGCCACTGAGTCTCAGGTGTGTCATTCTACTGATGCTCACAGCCTTCATTTGTACAGTTCTGTCTCTTTAGCACCAGCTGTTACAAAGATGGGGAATTACAACCTCTCATTTAAGGACCCATGATGCTCCTGGGGAGACAGCTGAAGGCTGTTTCTGCAACTACATCCAGGGAAATGGATTTTAATGGGCAACTGTCCGGGTTCTGATAACGCTCTTTTCATTTGTCACTCACAAGATGCAGGATCTGCCTGGTAGGAAGCCTGGGTATCTCCCAACAGAGGAGCACAGGATGAATAATTTGTCATCCAAAAAGTCTTAAAACCCCATTTCCTCCTTATTTAGACTACATTTCCTCCAAGTAACATGCATGATCGGGGGGGAATAAAATCATTTTACTGCTTAAGAAAATCCAGGAAAGAAAAAAATTATGAAATATTCTGTTATCATTTGTCCTCATTGGGATTTGTGCTCATTAACATTTAAACTGTGTGGATGTGAAAAGAAGGAAAAAAAAAAAACTGAGATGTAGGAGCTGACAAAAGCCACTCCATCTGCTGACTCATATGGTTGCCTCATATGTGGAGCGCATCATTAGACATGTATCAATGTGGAACGATTTTTTTTAATAAATCATAAGCAACATTGAGCATGTTAGAAATTATTTGGTTTATCTTATTCCCAGGGACACCATCAAGGGGAGACCAGGGGAGGCAATGACCCTCCTTAAAAATGGTTGCTTCCCTCCCACCCCTGGTCAGACAGCCCTAAATAAATCATTTTTAAACTAAATATTACCTGAACCACTGGACAAATGTTAAAGAAACGCAAAATATAAAAATAAAATACTGTATTTTTTGGACTATAAGGCACAATATCAATGTCTTCCATGCGGCTCAACTTGGATGAAAAATTAACAATTTTCAGGCACATTAAAAAAAAAATTTTAAACCTTAGAGATTAAAAAAAATAATAATTAAAACAACAATATGAATGATTCCCTCAGCTGCCAGACGGTGAATTTTCAAAGTTGGACCAATATTTAATTTAAAGTAACTTGAAGCTCAGTGAAGGTTTTTATTATTATTATTATTATTTTTTTTTTTTTTGTCACCTGAAAAAGAAAAGATATCTGGATTTAAAGAAGAAGAAAAAAAAGATATGTCTGTCTCAGTCCTCAGGTAACACTTTTGCTCAGATTGCTTCACTTTATTATTTTTGCTGCTATCCTGTTATTTTCTTCACTTCTGGCCTGCAAGTGTTTTTTCTATTTTTTATTTTATTTTTTTTCTTGAAGACCCAGAGAGGCGTCGCTGTTTCCCTGTATGAATGGGGTCACAGTGCCCTCTACAGGAATATTAGGGTCACTGCATGAGATGACTCCACCCCTTGTTTATTGCCAAAGCTGTTTAACATTTGATATTTTTATAACAATATTTGCTTAAAATATAACAGCAGTTTGCAAATTTGGAAGTTAAAATGTAGAATTTGTTGCATATTATATTGTTGGCTATGTTGATTTCCAGGCTGAAATAAAAATAGGTAAATACTCTAAATGCAAGCTGTCTGCACAGTTTGTATCTCATTTGATAGATCTTAAAGAATACCTAGATATTTATTTTGTTAAATACTGTATATAAACCCCCCCCCCTAAAGAAACAGCAATTTTTAATTTGTTGATTTATTTTTGTGTTGCAGCAGTAACAAAAAGCATTGTCTTTGCATTAAGTGCTCTTCTTTAAACAATCAGTTACAAAAGGATGAAAAAAGTGCATGATATACTGTACTGTAATATTTTTTTTAATGCCTTAGTAGTTGACTGACATCTAAATTCAGGGACAGAGAGAAAGAGAGGCACTTTGGAAAATGCTGTCGCATAATTACAGCAATTTGAAAGCGATCTGAATAATGTTAAAACTGCAGTTCAAAGAGGAGCTTCAGCAAACCAGATGGGAAGTAGCTTTAAATGTTCAAACTGTTTAAATTTAGTAATCTTACTGAGAAATATACAAGCACCAGTTTAAAATAGCCTTAGAAATGAAACCATTTAGGGAAATCAGAATATTTCTGTTAAAGGTCCAAAGTGTCTGAAGCAGAATTGTTTTAAAAACTGGCTTAAAAGTTGTACCGGACACAATAATCATATACAGTATTTAAAACTACATTAATGTTATGAGTTAACAGTGCAATGTGATTTAATTTTCATAAAGATTAGTTCAGTGCTTTTGCTTCTTGCGCAGAAACAAAGAGACAAAAATAAAAGCTAAGAAGAACAAAAAAGACAATCCCACTTGAATCTGTGTCTCCATGGCTTGGAAATGTATTAAATATTCATGAAACTGATTTGATGCTTGCAGGATGTGATGGAAGGTAGAAACACAGTCAGATAAATCTGAGAACATTGGTGCAGATTATAAAAAAAAAAAAAAAAAAAAAAAAAAAAAAAAGCAAGATATTTAAAGCGTTCACATGAAGCTCTGGTGGTTTCAGCCTGAAACAAACATTTCAAACTGAACTGAGGCAGATGAGCAAAATATAATGAAGCTGATAATTGATTGAATACCTCAAAGGCAATTTTAAATTGTAGATAAACAGGTTTGTCAGGAAAAAAAAAACATTTAGGGTGTTTCAGTTTATTTTAGTGCAATAGTTTATTCACAACTTCCACACGTTGCAGCTGTTGTACTCTTTCTTTAGTCCATGCTGTAAATCTATTACAGTAAGGACCAAAGTTTAATAATTAAAAATGTTACACATATATTAGAGCTGAGCTTTCAGCATGACAATAATATAAAGATAGGTATTCTAAAATACAAAAGAGTGAAAAGGAAGAACAGAACCAGTTTTAAAATGAGCCCTGTTGAAAACACCTGCAGCTGAAATCTGTTGACGTCGTGCAAACACAGGAGTTAATCAGCTGATTGTGACACCAGGTGTTTACAATCTTGAACTTCTTCACAATATTCTACATTTCTGAGACATTTTATTATTTGTAAGCCAGAATTATCAAAATTACAACAAATAAAGGCTTTAATGCATAACGAATTTATGTAATACTGTATATGAGTTTCACTTTCTGAAATGAATGACAAAAAAAAATTGATCTTTTTCATGAAATTATTATTTTTTGATGCATCTGTACCATGTACAGTAATGTTGCTAAGCTAGGATATGCTAAAGTTGTCTAAATGTTGAGCTAATATAAGCTAAGATGTTACAAACTAAGCTTAAATGAACTAAATTGAGATAAGAAAAGATAAGATTAAAATAATATTTATTTGCAGTACATAAGCACTGAATTTCTTATGTTTTCAAAATTTAGTTTCACAGATAAGAAACAGAAAAAATAAAAAGAGTTGGGTAAAGAAAAAAATATTTAAAAGGAAATCAAATCACTAATACAATGCATGTATAAGTAATGCCTATAATTGTACAAGTATTTTTGCCATGTGAAAGCATTTTATCATTTATATATATGCTATATATATATATACATATATATTTTTTATATATACTTTATATATACTGTATATCAATTATTTTAATTTAATTGATGTGTGAATTAAAGTTTTACATATCTAATTTCCATCACCAGAAGAGCACGTGCAAAATAATTACTGTACTTTAAAGGTCTCATTTTATAAACTAGATTTTTTTTATTCATTTCTTGTCGCTCTTTTGCCAAATAAATAAAATAATAAATAAATAAATCTACTTTCCAGCAGGTTGACAGCAGAGGGAGCCAGTGCCTCTCGCTGAGAGAAAACCCATCCACGTGCAGCATCTGCAGGATCCAATAATCAGTCTCTTTATTCCTGGAGAGTAACTGGATTAAAATCTTCAGGTCTAATTTGCCAGCTGCAGCTTTGCTGGGGATGCAGTTTAATTTCAGTGGTGTGGTTAAAGCAGAAATATATTCCATATTCCTGAAGGCGACTTGCACTTTTCAGCAGAAGCATGTAAAGAAACTGGTTGGAGAAGCTTCAGAGAAGCAAAGCTACAAAGTTTGGGCACTGTTAAAAATCCTCAACATGTAAAAATATAAACCCTATAAATATTAGATTTAATCCTCCTTTAACTTGGCAGCATGGTCATATGTTAGACACAACAAACCTGAGATCTCCAATAAATGTTCTCACGCGGTGGTTAACTTTAAAAGGAAAGGAGCTGTCAGAAGCTGATTTCCATGGAGGGATGTAAATTTCAAGGTGACTCGTTCTGATGGAGAGCGGACCACTGAGGTTAAATGTGATTATAAGGGCCAGCATTAAGTATCTGTGCTTATATTTAATAGATGCTGTGAGACCATTAGCTGTGCCTGCATGTAATTAAGTGACAGAAACACATTTTAAAGCTTTCTGGCCTGTGTGTTCCTCTCAGAAAGTGTCCATCAGACAGTTTGTGTTGGACTGTGAGGGTTGGACAGAGTTAGGAGAGGGGATGATGAAAAGACAGGTGAGCTGGAGCTGGGAGTCATAACTGCTCCTCGTTGATTAAAACTTTAGCTTAAACTGTTGATTTGTCTCCCAGCAAACCAGCTCGTGGACCACTAGATGATTTTTGAAAGTAATTACAAGATACACATTTGCAGCTGTTTATTTTGTTGGAATCAAACTGGTGCGGTTGACTTGAATATATAATATAATAGATTTTGATACAGAGTCACACACACGTCTGTTAAGAAGATGGGCACCACAGCTAATTGGCCTTAGCCTAACCCAGGGGTCTGCAACCTTTGTGATTAAAAGAGCCATGTTTGCCTCTTTGCTTACTAATTACAATGATGTCCGGAGCCGCAAAACCTGCTACGACTGTGTCAACTGGTGGCCCATGGGCCACAAGGTTGTTGGAGATTGCTTTTCTGGCCAGTGGGGGTGATATTATAAAACAAAAAACTAACTATTATTAACATTTATTAGTATTTTTACATTTTAATACAAAAAAAAAAGACCAGATTCATGTAAAGAAAGGAAAATATACAGTATATATATTTTTTTTTTTAAATAATTTGATAAAAATTAAAACACAGAACTCTGCATGTGAGTTCTTTTAATTGTCGAATAATTAAGTAAAGCATAAAGTTATTTAATTGTTGAATAATTAAGTAAGGCATGAAGTTAGACAGAATAATATAAGGCCAAATTGTTGGATATCCAGTTACATTTTTAAAGAAAAATAAATACTTTTGTTTACTTTGGCTTTGTTTTTTGTGTTTTATTCTCAGTGTTTTCAAAGTTACTCATATTCCTTCGCAACAACTTGGGTTAAAGATATTCCGAAGCATTCTTGTGGTTTTTGAGAGAAACATCACTGTGAGGATGGAAGTTGACTTAAAGTGGCTAACAAATTGCTAACATGATGCAATCCACGTGTTTTACGCCTTGTATTTGTACTATTCTTCACATACCATATTTTTCAGAATATAAGGCACACTTAAAATCCTTTAAATCGACAGTGAACCTTATAATCCAGAGCACTTTATGTATTAATTCTGGATGTTCTTACTTACCTCGAACCAATTTTATTTGGTGCACGGTGCCAAAAATATATGTTGTTTTGTTTTTTATATATTACAAATGAACAGTATTCAGTTATTGTGATTGAATTGAATAAAATTTGACCTGTCTGACTGTTTTGTTTCTCTCAATGTGCCTTAAAATCCAGTGCATTTTAGTCCGACAAATACGGTATTTGAAAATGACAGGAAATCTGATAAAACTAGCCATTTTCATTGATGGCAGTATTGAATAAAATTCAGCTTCATTTTAGGTTTGGTCAAAGCCTGAAAGAGCAGCTGCAGATGTACCAAAGAGCCACATGTGGCCCCATGTCCTGCAGGTTCAGACCCCTGACCCAACCCGATCAACTACGTAGCTGAGAGTGATTCCCAACACAAGCTCCAAGTGTGACCTCTCATAACATGGAAAACTTTATTTTGAAGGTTTACAACTCGGTAATTTTTCAGCATAAAATAATCTTTGTCTAAACTTAAGGAATTAAAGATGATGTCAAGATATAAATGCTAATCGTCTTTTTATTGTGCCTGATGTGATGGTTTGCTCCGTGCCTCAAGCACCCAGACTCAATTACTTTGCGAACTGAACTGCAAATTGGATATGATTCGTAATAATCGCAGGCCTTTTGCAGCCCCGCTGGCAGTATGGATCAGATCTCAGGGAATACTCTCAGGCACGGACCAGCGGTGTGTCCACTTAACTTGGATGTTTGGGATTCGTGAGGACCAGCAAAGACTCACGGCAGACATAAAACAGTAAAGTTCTGCCTGTCCCCAAAACAAATGTTTATCTGAATTCGGCTCTCCGGCTGGCCTTTGTAACTTGATACTCTGCCCCCTCCCCTAACACCGATGAAGTCTGCAGACCTATCAGAACCCAGCTGAATGAACATTGAGTCCTCATTTCATGACTCGTGGATTCTCTCTGGTACTGTCCTAGGTCGACCTGGCAACCCTCAACAGTGTTTACGGATCTCACCGGAGGGAACTGACTGATTATACCATTCTTATCAGAACTCCCACAGTGCCTCTGGAGTGTCCTTGGACACGTTCACTGCTCTTATAGTCTCCCCTCCCTTGTGGAATGTCTGTGCTACTATGTGTCTATGTGTGGGGTGTTTTTTTTTTCAATCTCAGGTTATTGTTCCTCGGCCAAGGAATGAGAGTCTGTTAGGATTTTTTTTGCCTCCAAATCTTGTACATGTTGTCATCTTTATTAATTTTTTGTTTGCTAAAACAGGTTGTAAATGAGTCTTTGAGGCTCAATGTGATTTATCTGTATAAATAAAAGTTGAATGAAAAATAATGTATTTCATTTTGTTTCCCCCAAATCTTGTAAACTTGTGACCTTTCATAGAGATCATCCTGGAATTCAGTATAGTTTTACTCTTCACACACATCTGTCCCAAGAAATATTCAACATGAAACAATATCCACTGCTGCCAGAACCTTTATGAGCAATTTCTAACTTTCTACAGTCGCCACACACGAGCTGAGCAGCTGGAGGCTCGTTTTGTATTCAGCGTGCCTTTGGGCGGCACAACAAGACGTGAAATAATTAGTCCAAGTCCACGGGGGGACGGTCATTTTCTCACTGCGTGGACATCAACGCTGCACACGCTTAACGAGGGAAGGCTTGGAACGGAGCGGATCGTGTCTTCCATTACAAATACAGTGCACTGCTGCTGTCCAGCAAACAAGGAAACGGCTTATTACTGCAAAAACAGTCATTTTCAGTTTACCAAGTGATTTGCACACTCTTTAGAAATTATTTTACAACATTGCATGCAATTATGCACAACTGTAGGCCTTTAATTAGTCTTATTCATTTGTTGCGGAAAAATCTTGCATAGATTTTCTAATTATTATAAATTATTGTGAACTCCTCTGCTGTCCTGATGCCTTCAGGTTTCCTTGATTTCAGGACAGTAAGCTTTAAATGGTGGTGTTAAATAGTTGTTACTGCTGTTTAACAAGGAATTGATTGGTCTTAAATCAAGCTCAGCTCTGGAACTGAACTGCAAACGCCAGTCGCAAATCTATAAAGGCTTTGGCAAAGATGGAGTCCAAAAAGTCAGACACATTTCAGCCGTTGTCGGTTCATTCAGATCAAACAGCAAGAAATAGTTAACTCTTGAACGCATCATTAGTTCAAACACATCATTTTCCACCATGAAGGGAGTTCGATTTGCAGATTAAGCGCTCTTATGCATTATCAATGCAATAGATTTCTCTCACTCCTTACATTTTTTTTTTCATATCCCCAATTTCACATTATAATAAACGGCTGATTTTCAGTTGTGAATATGAGGAATGCAGATTCAAAATAAAGAAACAAATGTTTCTGCAGGGATCAAAGTTCATGCTCACTAACCCAACAAGGTTCAGTCAGGTCATCTGGATGCTTTATTTTTTGCTGAGAGGTTTTGTTCTTCATCCAAAGGACTTCATCAGTCCAAGGAGCCACAAACAAACTCAGTCCCACAAGCAGCACACTCTCGTAGTGGACCAACCAGTTTGCTGGTGATAAGATGGTTTCTCGTGCTCGCCCTCTCCCCCATCGACTCCTTTCAGGCAGCCATAGCCAACGTGGTTCAAAACATCAAAGTTCATGCTCAATAATCCAGGAAATAAATCCAAAAAGGTTCAGTCAGTTTATCTGGATGCTTTATTTTTTGTTGAGATGTTTTGTCCTTCATCCAAGGGACTTCATCAATCAGAGGAGCCACAAACAAACTCGGTCCCACAAGCAGCACATTCCCAGACTGCAATGCAAACTGGTCAGTCCACTATGGGAGTGTGCTGCTTGTGGAACTAAGTTTGTTTGTGGCTCCTCGGATTGAAGAAGTGCTTTGGATGAAGGATGAAACGTCTCAACAAAAAAGAAACCATCCAGATGACCTGATTGAACCTTGCTGAATTTGTTATTGAGCATGAACGTTGATGTTTTGAACCACTTTGGCTATGGCTGTCTGAGAGGAGTCGACAGGGGAGAGGGTGGGCCCCAGAAACCTTCTTATCACCACCAAGCTTGTTGGTCCGCTATGTGAGTGTGCTGCTTGTGGGACTGAGTTTGTTTGTGGCTCCTTGGATTGAAGAAGTCCTTTGGATGAAGGATGAAACATCTCAACAAAAAAAAAAAGAAACCGTCCAGATGATTTGCAGACGTGTTAAACTTGTTTGTTCATGTTTTATTTTTTGCTTTCTCTCTCTCTCTCACTCAAGATTATTTGTCTTTGCCCACCACCCCCCCTCAAAAAAACAACAACAACAAACTATTCCATTTTCCACATAGTGAGTTTACGAGCTCTAATTATTCCGTATAATCTGCTTCAGTCTCGTTTTATGCAGGAAAACCGTTGTATCCATCCCATTCGTGTGAAACCCACTTCTCTGAAGACGCCTGCAGTAACGGCACCGCAGCCATCAACTCAGAGTGGGTCCTATAATTGAATTTGTGTTGTCCCAGAAAACCTTTATGAGAAGCACTTCTGTATCCATCGCTTAAAGATCGTTTGTCGTTGAAGGTGGCTGCAGCTTCTATCATCCAGCACTTGTAAACAAAAGATAGAGAACACGTTTTATTTTATTTTATTTTATTTGGGGGTGCGGGGGATTGAACTAGAACATGAAGTGTACATGGAAGAAAAATCCACTCTTGTTCAGGATCTGCTTTCTGTTCAGTTTGAGTAAATAGACTGAGCTGATGCAGGAATCTCAAAGGATTCAGCTTTTCATTTTTTTTACACTTTCCCCCCATTCGGTGTGTTGCAGAGAAGGAGTTGTCATGTGGTCTCTCAGAGCTCGAACCAGTTTGATCCTCCTCCGTGTCTGCAGATTAAAGCTCCTGAGTCACTGACTCGGAGCTTTCTTTCTTTCTTTCTCTCTTTTTTTTAATGATCTGAACCCATTTCCACCTCCCTGTCTTTGCCATCAATACGGTCACGTGGGCTCTCATTGAGTCTTGGCGCTCTCACCTCAGAGAGCTGCTGAAAAGTGACAGCACTAGATCAAAAATTCAGCAGGTGCAACCACTGAGTGGGCCTCTCGCACATAAACGCCGTGTTTAACCTTGTATGAGTGGCTGCTCTTCATCGTTATCGCCACATCCTGACACTTCTTTTAGACTTTGGATGGATCCAGTGGATTTGACTGCAGAGGGACACCAGGGTGGAGTGTTTTTTAGAGCCCCATGTCCTAGTTTGGCAGGGGAGGAGTGAGGTTTAGTCTGAGCAGTGAATTATTCAGCACAACTTCCTTTTGGCGTGCTCACACTGGATTTCACACACACATGTTCAAAGACTTTTGCACGTCCTTAATGGCGTCGTGTCACGGGAGTAACAAAACGATAAATACTGAGCAGAACATTCACGTGTGATCTCTTTGTGTGTTGGGGCTCTTTAGTCATTTCACGCACACATCCTGATGAAGATGCACTCCAGCACATTTTCAGACGACCAGCTGGCACCTCTGCTGAGGCTGAACGTGTTATGAGCTCTAATGGGATGCTCTGGATCGTCACGTCAGGCCTTGAAACCAGTTTGATTTTTTTTAAATTCAAAGCTCTGTCTAAAGTTGAGGAACATTCACGTTTTCAGCACATCTAACCTGAAAGAGGCCAAAATGTTGCCATACGAAGAACATAGGACCTCTTGGCAGAAGACATGTTCATCATATGGTTCACATTTTTTTTAATGAAACTGTAAGTGCATGATGTGTCATTGTTGAATTATTCTTTGTTATTGTTCTTTGTTAGTTGCATCATTTTTGTTACGTATAAAATAGTCTAGTCCAGGGGTCTGCAACTTTTACAATCAAAACAGCCATTTCTGCCCCTTCGTTCATTAAACTAAATGTGTCCAGAGCCACAAAACCTGCTATACTTGTTATTATCAACTGGTGGCCCATGGGCCACTTTAAGTTTGTTAGAGGGGGCTTTTCTGGCCAGATTGTTAACATTTATTGGTATTTTTGCATTTTGAGACAAAAGAAAAGACTGGATTCCATCCATCCATCCATCCATCCATTCATCCATCCATCCATCCAGACAGCCAGCCATGTCTTCACCCGTTTGTTACTTTTCAGGTTGCAGGGGGTCACTGGTGCATATCCAAGTTTCAAGTCTATCACAGAAGACTGGATTCTTGTATAGAAAAAATATATATAATTTTGCCAATTGAAAAAAAAATCAAACAAACAATGAACTGTGCTATGTGATTTTTTTTTTATTGTGGCGTCATTGAAAAGGTACAGTAAGATAGGACTTTATTAATCCCACAGGAACTTGTCATATTAGCTCTTCTTTTAAGAAATCAAGCATATAGTTAAAGTATAATTTATTCTGCGTATTAGTACAAGTATCCACATGAATGCAAAGGAAATGACTGGAAAACTGCTAAAACTAGTCTTAAAAATAAACAACAACAACAACAACATAAAATTCAGTTTTATGTTAGTTTTGGCCAAAGCTTGAAAGAGCCGGATGTGGCTCCAGAGCCACAGGTTGCAGACCCCTGGTCTAGTCTGTCATAGAATGTACTATGCAACTTTTTGATTAATAATTAAGTTTAAATGTACAAACCTCAGTGAGCACATTTTTAAGGTATTTAATATCTAATAATGTACAGTACAGTATTTATAATATACAGTATAATCATTTCATTAACAATAGGCAAATACATTATAAATACAATTAAAATAAAATCTAAATGCATTATTCAAGCATAAAACAAGTGCATATCAAGTACAAATTAAGTTGTTTCAAAATTGACAATGTATTTTCCTATATTTTCAAAAATAATTTTAACATCTTAAACGTCATTATACTTAAGTATGTTTAATTTTCACCTGGACAAACAGATGTACATTAAAGCTGGTTATGCATATTTATCTTAAAATGATGAAAAAATGAGCTTCTCTACCGCTTTTTAAGTGAACATAGATCAGATGGGCTGCCAAGACATTCTGGAGTGCTGCATTTAACATGACCATAAACCTGGTCCTTGAATGCAGCACAATGAAGTTCATATTATGCAGCAAAATGGCTATAAATCAGTCTGTTTAATGCGATTCAAAATATTTTATTAATCTGTAAATACTTTATTAATTACTTTATTAAACTGCTCACAAAATTATTAAATACTTAATTCATTTCATTTCATTTATTTATTTCTATAGCACTTTACACAACCACGGTGATGGTGACCAAAGTACTTAATAATAAAAAATAATAATAATAAATAAATAAATAAATAAATTAAAAAACACAACATAGCAAAAAAATAAAACCAGAAATGTCACCACATATTAATTACTAAAAGCCTTTCGGAATAAAAATCCATTAATCTGTTTACAAGTAATGAGCTAAAGTTTGGTGTGGTAATAGCAGATCTTAACCCTCAATACTTTATGGTGCATTGCACAGGATTGTTGGTTGGCGACAACCCATCTGTTAGCAAAATATCTCAAGTTGAAACAAATTTAAACCACTTATTAATTTTTGGAGTTACACCTAATTTAAGATGTCCATCACGGCACAATCAGCACAAAATCTTTTATAAAATTTGGTGTGGTAGTTGATTCAAAACTACATGTATGTAAACGTATTATTTATTTATTTATTTTTTTTTTTTGGGGGGGTGTGGGGGGGTAGTAAGATGAATCCTTACCCCCCTCCCACCACTTCTGT
>JARVLU010000001.1:36892670-36902671 GCA_031762415.1 Simpsonichthys santanae
CTTCTGCTTTGGCCACTTCCACTTTGGTCACTTCTGCTTTGGCCACTCCCACTTTGGCTTAATGTTTTGGCTTAAAGTTTCTGTTTTTTCAAATGTGATTCCAGCCACTTCTGATTTGGCCACTTCTGCTTTGGCCACTTCCACTTTGGCTTCACGTTTTGGCTTAATGTTTCTGGGTTTTTTTTAAATGTGATTCCAGCCACTTCCACTTTGGTCACTTCTGCTTTGGCCACTCCCACTTTGGCTTCACGTTTTGGCTTAATGTTTCTGGGTTTTTTTTAAATGTGATTCCAGCCACTTCCGCTTTGGCCACTTCTGCTTTGGCCACTTCCACTTTGGCTTCACGTTTTGGCTTAATGTTTCTTGTTTTTTTTTAAATGTGATTCCAGCCACTTCCGCTTTGGCCACTTCTGTTTTGGCCACTTCTGTTTTGGCCACTCCCACTTTGGCTTAATGTTTTGGCTTAATGTTTCTGTTTTTTCAAATGTGATTCCAGCCACTTCCGCTTTGGCCACCTGTTTTGGCCACTTCCACTTTGGCTTAATGTTTTGGCTTAATGTTTCTGGGTTTTTTTTTAAATGTGATTCCAGCCACTTCTGCTTTGGCCACTTCCACTTTGGCTTAATGTTTTGGCTTAATGTTTCTGTTTTTTCAAATGTGATTCCAGCCACTTCCGCTTTGGACACTTCCACTTTGGCTTCACGTTTTGGCCACTTCCACTTTGGCTTCACGTTTTGGCTTAATGTTTCTGTTTTTTTCAAGTGTAATTCTGTTTTTTTAAGTGTAATTCTGTTTTTTCAAATGTTTATTTACAGCTCAGGGCCACCATAGTTTTCTGCTTTTTTTTGTATATTTAGCTGGTGGTCCAACTCACACAGAGGCAACACAAGCCCTCCTGTCTTGTCTCCCTTGTCATTTTCAACATACTTTTGGAGAAAATCCTGCAGATAGCACTACAACAAATCCATACCTACATAAACATAAGAGGAAGATCCTCCCCCGATATTTGCCTTGTGGGATGATATTGACCTGATGGGAAATAATGGCAGGGAGCTCCAGGAACTCAACATTAAATTGGAAAAGGTAGCTATGGGTGGTGGCTTTTCCCTTGGGGGGGTGCTAAAATGTGTAAAAGAAAAATGTGTATAATAAACATTTTTAAGTAAAAATGGAACATTAAGTATAGCAATAACAAGAACGGTAACAGAAATAAAAGCAGTAATGTGTTTAGGAGAGGGGGCAGTTATTTGTTTGCGCCCTGAGTGGGGCTCACTCTCTCACACTTTGAAACCCCCTGAGCATATGGTATGGATTTAAAAGGGCAAACACTGGAATGAGTAAAATACTTCAAGTAGAAGTCAAACAAAGATTGGTAGAACATCATGAACATAAGACTTGCCAGTGTTGGGAAAGGCAACTCTACCAGCTTCCCTGAAGGTCAATCTTTATAAATACTCTCCCCCCAACTGTGTGTATGTGAGAGCGGGATGCTCACAGCAGATACCGTGTGGAAGACAGAGTTCTTTGAAAATGAAGGGTTACAAGAGGATGCTGCATGTATCTTACAGAAACCATAGTTGCCACCCACGCTGGAGAACAAGAACCACTACTCTTAATAGTAAAATGTTGCAAACTGATCTGGTATGGTCACATTCCAAGGCACACAGGAAACAGAAAATGGATTAAACAAGAATCAGACAGAGGAGGATCTGGTTGAATAACTTAAAATATTGCAGAGATATGCGTTCTTTTCTCTTTTGTTGTGCATGGCATCTCCTTATTGCCGTCCCATTGAGGGAATAGAAAACATGTTTCATTCTTTTATTAGTTGCTTGTGCAGTATTCCCCCCACGACATGACCTGATTACCATCACCTGCCTATAGCTGTGCCTCTCATTGCTTTTGGACAACATAAGTATTTTGTATTTTTCTATGTTCAACAGTGAAATGCAGCACAGAATGCAAACCATTTGTGAAGCTCTGATTTAGTTGGACTGTGTGAGTTACACAGTGGTTTACTCTGTGACAGTGCGTTCAGCCTCCCATAATCACCTGTCAATCAGTTTGCCTGGATGAAAAGAGACACCCAGAAAGGTGAGGACTCCAGACTGAGCGCCTCCTTTTCTCCTCCCGCTGCACGCCTCTGATGCGTTCACATCTCCAGCTGTTCTGCACTCTGCCATATGGATTTCCCCTTCATTTGCCCACACGTTGACAAACCCCTCCCCATCACTACACCTTTATATCTCTCCCTTGTGCGTGCCCCAACTACCCACCCCCATTATTTGTAATGAAAGGCTTCAGTAAGCGACAGGCGCTGTAAAAATGCTGCGTCTCTGCCTCTTGTAAGCCCTGTCACTCGCTCCGGCGCTTGGTAGAGACTGCAGTATTTGAAAGTCTGCGGCAATGCGGGGGATCTTAAATGAGATTTTCATGAAAGCGAAGAAGAAAGAAATGCAGGGAAGAGGCTACACACCCTTGTTAAACAAGCATGACGGGGTGTTGTTGTGTTTGAAAAGATATGTGTGTAACTTATTGGGTCAGTTTAGCAGCAGCGGCAGCGAAGTGATAAAAGCATTACTCATATTGCACTAGAAAACATCCTAATGAGCCTTTTGGATGTCATTTGGATTCATGAGCTGCACTGTTGCCACACTAAAGTAGTGACACTGTTCTCATACAAGTTATTCCGAATTGCAGTCTTGTCCCAAACAGTTTGCACCTCATTTGGAAAAGTTTCAACACTCCAACTGTGGTAAAGCCTCTCTCACTGCTGGTCCAAGCAAGCCAGTGTTCACTGAAATGGAAGGTTTCAGGTGTGACTGACAGGCAAGCTGCGGTGCAGAAAGAGCAATTTTGCCAAAAATGCCTCAGGGCTTTGGCCAAGAAAAAAAGACCACATGGTTCATTTATCTTCCTGACACCTCTTTAAAGTGGAGTTAATCCACTCAGCTGGACTGCATCACGTGCTCATCGCCATTTCTCAACCAGCACCCCCCACCCACCATATCACAACTGCAAAATGAACACATGCACAGACAAACACACGAGAGGAGCAAGTGACAGCTTTGGTTTTATTGCATCCAGGTCGACTACGAGCAGCATGAAACAGATGATCTGGTGTCATCTCGAAGTCATGATGAGCGCTAAGGCAGGGAGTGGGAGTGATAAGTGGGCGGCTGCTGGATCAAGATGGAGTATTTGTTTTGTAAACGTGATGGCAGCGTAACGGAAATCAATGTCAGACAATCGAGTCAAACGGCTCGTGCCATGGTGGAAGCAGTTTCACGCTGAACCTGAGAGCAGATTTCCCACGAAGCACGCCTCCAAATGAGCTGCCTCCTGGTTCCAAACTTGAACTCAGACTGTAATGTTGCAATCTTTGTTCCTGTGCGTCTTGTTATCATGACTTTGAGGAGCAAAGTGGAGGTCATGTGAACCTGCTGCTGCCCCACGCAGCAGGAAAGGACGTATTGTCTTAATGACCAGACGGCAAGCAGCGTGTCGCCCATCCATCATTCACCGATGTCCTGTCTCTCCACAGATAGTAGCAGCTATCTTGGCCATAGCAGGCATCGTCATGATGACCTACGCTGATGGATTTCACAGCCACTCTGTCATCGGCATCACTTTGGTCGTGGCCTCGGCTTCAATGTCAGCACTCTACAAGGTATTTGTTACCATTCCATACAGAAGAACATCATTACCAGGTACAATGTGGTATTACGATGCTTTTAGCCACAGTCAAACGTGTTATAAAAGCCAAACATGCATATAGTACGACTATTCTTAACTTATATAAGACATACTGGACCAGCTTGGTTCTTGTTATGTAATCAGGTGCAAGAAGAAAGGAGACTGATGAAATATAAGCCTAAACTGAAAGAGGTGTGTTATATAGGAATTACACTGGAAATATCCAGATCAAAGGAGGCAAATGGCCAAATTGTGACTAGGTTTGTTCTCCTTTACCCCCTGTCTTTGCTACCAAATGTGACAAATAGGCAGCAGTGGCTACACGCCAGAGATTTGGCAGGTACTTGGCAGGCCAACCTCCTGTAATAATCCTCATCTTTGTCAGGGGGTGGACTTTTCGCATTCATCCATCTCCTTTTCCCTTTATCCCCAGGTGCTCTTCAAGATGGTGCTGGGCAGTGCCAAATTTGGAGAGGCGGCACTCTTCCTGAGCATTGTGGGAAGCGCCAACTTTGTTTTCATCAGCTTTGTGCCAGTCATCCTGTATTTTACGCACGTGGAGTACATTGGCTCGCTTGAAGACATCCCCTGGGCGTACCTCTGTGGGGTTGCAGTCTTGCTTTTTGGTAAAGGAAGATGATAAAACAGTTGCTTTTACAATCCTTGTAATGCTCCAATTTTACAATGGCGTTCTTATACGCTGAGACTTGCTGCTGCTCTGATCATGTTTCTCTTTACAGCTTTCAACATCCTGGTGAACTTTGGCATTGCAATAACGTACCCAACATTAATTTCTTTTGGCATTGTCCTAAGTGTTCCTGTGAATGCATGTAAGTATCTTCTATAAGCATGGTTACATTTAATATTTAATGGCCTTGGAATTAACTCAGGGAGTGGTGGTGCAGAAGTTAGAGAAGTTTGGCCTGTGATCAGAAGGTCGCCGGTTCAACTTCCTGGACCGACAACACCCAAAATGTGCTTGCAAAAGGTGAAACACCCACACCTGCCTCCACCAAGGCCCTTAACCCCCACCATCTGCACCTCCAGGCGACCTAGATGGCAACTCTCTACTCCACACAGAGGGCTGTGGTAGCTCCATGGTCTGGTTGTGTCAGGAACGACATTCAGCGTAAAAACAATTGCAAAGTCTTCGTGCGACTTAGTTCAAGTGTGGCGACCCCTGAAGAAGGGAGCAGCCAAAAGAAGAAGAAAAAATCGGCTTTGGAATCAGCTCATGGAAAATCAACTTAGTTACTAAAACAGGCAATATTAAAACCAATTTACCTATAAAATCCTAACATAGAAGACTTTGTTTAAAATGTAGAGGAATAGCCTTAAAAACCTTTCAAACTATCTTCAGTAACCTGCAGTATACAAACTGAGATTATTTAATCATTTATCACTGTCTTCAGTGACCTTGAATCATAGTAAAGGGATTATTATTCTTACTTTATATGTATTGAAATAAATTGCAAAATTTAAGCCTATTCATCCATCATCTTTATCTGCTTCAGCTATGAGGAAAAACAGTTGCGCACACATTTTCAGTAAAACTTGTCAGAATTTTCTGCCACCACTACATTGTGACCGATACCGTCCATTCTTTAGTTTTATTGTTGAAAGAAGCACATCATCTGTAATATTTTGCAGATTGTTAGCATTTACGGCAATTTGCTGCTGTGGCACACCTAGCATGTCTGTTAGCATTTCAAAACATCACTTTAGTTACGTTTGAGTCTTGTTTTTAATTTTTAATCACTACAAGTGACTCCAACAAGACTTATTTTCTTTTTTTCTTGGGCAGCATTAGTTCATTCTCCTCCTACACTTGTTAGCCTTCTTCTTAACAATAGGCTCCACCTGGTGCTGCAGCTAAGTATTACAACAGTTTCTATCAGAAACCCCAAGGTTAGGGGGTTTACATCCTGTAACTCAAAGTACTATATGTTAAATATGCTTATAAATGTCTGTTTGTATGCTAATGCTAACACTTCCCTGTGCTTTGACAGTGGTGGACTTCTTCACGTGTGAGATCCATTTTAACACGGTACGCCTCATTGCTGTGTTCATCATCTGTCTGGGTTTCTTCATGCTGCTGTTGCCAGAGGACTGGGACCAGTGCATCATTCAGCTCAGCACGAAGCTGCGCAAACGGGACGAGCCTGCGGAGGCCAACGGCGAGGCCGGCGTCACTACCGGACTCAGCTGGAGGGGAAGAGGCAGAACCTCCCTGTCAACATTTGCACATTGACTTCATTCCATAAAGAGGGAGGCACAGTGACAAATTCAATATGCCTGGTACTTTTTGTTTTGCACAGCTCACGCTCGTTTAGACTGACCCGTGATCAGTAATTCAGCCATGAGGGACTCATGATGGCTGCTCAGATTGTGTAGCACTCATTTGACAACCACTCTGCTCTGAACTTGTTCAAGCTAGTGCATGGGCTCAAGTCACTGGACTTTTTTTTTTACATAAAAAAACAAAATAACATCAGGTATAACTGACTGAATCAATTTAGCTGTAGCTTTCAATTCAATTGCTCTGTCACATCCTGGAAAGTCTGATTTTTTTTTACTTTAGGGAAAAAAAGATATCCAGAAACTTCTCAACCAGTTGGTTTTTACTAACACTCACACCGACACCTTTTGATCCAAAGAAGAAAGCCTAAAATGGTGAATGCCTGACAACAACGAGGACATGCCCACAGTGGCACCCATCAGGTTTAAACTTAACCATGACCACCTGCCTTTCGTGCACTAAACATAGTTGCTTTTCACACTTTGGATGTCCTGAAGCTGTGAATCTGTTGGTCCTGTTTGGTGTGAAGGAATCTGTCTGGACGTCTGAGGATCAATGTGAGCTAAAAATAATCATTTCGTGACGCCTTTCTCCTTTTATCTTGGAAAACAACAGTTGCATTCTTTGCAACCTAACTGTTTGGCCCGTGGTTGTGACTACGTGCTTCCCTGGAGCTTAACTTTCATTTTTAGTACTCACTCATTGATAAAATTCTCAGATGAGATGGTTAAACCAGCATCTCCTATTTCAATGCATGACGTTAGTTTCAGAATTTTAAATCAAATGCGTCAGAAGTCCCAGTCTTTCGATTGGTCAGAAGCCTACAACAAAACTTACAAGCGAAATGAAGATTTCTTGAATTATTTTGAACATCAATAATAGCTATCACTGAGCCTCCCTGTTGACCTCATGTCACACTTAATCCTCTAGACTTATACGCACATCAACTGAACTAAGACAACATGGAGGAAAATGGTCACTTCTCTGGCTTTTCTTGAAAAGAAAAAAAGCTGACTGTATTTATTTTCATTCATCCCGTTTCTGAGGCGGGTTACAACAAAGACGAACTGGAGAGCAACTGAAACTCTGCCTTGTGAATGTATGAACATCACTCCACCACACATGCTCGCCTCGTGCTGGCTGTTTCAAACAGTGCCACTACAGACTTCTGCAGACTGAATCATGTGAATGAGCTGCTTTTTTTTTTGTGAGGTGGAAGGGATAATTTCTTGATGCATTGTGTGAGAGGGGAATTTTTTTTTTTATAGATTTTGCATTTTTTGCTGACGAACTTTGAGAAGGAAAGTGACTGGTGTCCACTGAACGAGCATGCACTTACCTTACGAGCAGATACAACTGAAATGTCCACTTCACTGCCTTTTTTTTTTTTTTTTTTTTTTGCAATAGACTATATTAGCACTGTTTCCCATTGTCATTCTTTATGACAATAAATATTATTGTATTCCTCTGGAATTATCGCAAGACATAAATGTAAACCTTTGTAAGGAATGATGATTTTTACACTGAGACGCAACATATGATTACCACATTTAAGGAACATTCAGAGCGTGAATAAAATGGGTTTATTGGACCAACTGTTGGGTGGCTTCAAGTGTAATCACATGTTCTGTATAAAAAGATTTCTTTTCATTACATTTTCTCGTGAAGGTTTGATTTTCAATATTTTTTTAATTAATTAATTATTTAAATTAATTAAATAAAGGGTAGGTGTGAGCAAGAGGGGCCCGATTATTTGTAAATGTGAGCACTTTAAAGTTTTGACAGTTGGTCGGTCTAGCTCATATGTGTCAAACTCAAGGCCCAGTGTCCAAATGTGGACCTCATTGACATCTTATCTGGCCCCCAAGATGTTATTTTAAATGTAAAATAGTTTGATCACTTTAATTTTTTTCTATAATATTTGATTGTGATGTCGAAAGTGCAACAGAGAACATCAAATGAGACCAATTCGTGTTGAGGAACCTGCAACCAAGAAAAGATGTTGGGTATCTAACTTCATTTAATGTAGATTGGGAAACCAGACCTTAGTTTGAAAAGGGTTTTAATTTTGGCCCCCTTTTGTAAGTGGGTTTGACACCCCTGTAGCTGAATGCCTTATTGAAACACCCGCTTCGCATGTTATTGTCCATTAAATAGCCATTATTAATTGTTATCATCCCCATACGTAGCGTTCAGACTGTCCCTCCTCTACCTTCTAGTAGGTTTAAAGTTACGTTATTATCCCTGATAATACAGGCTCGTGATTAGGTTAAGAGTTAAGGGTAAGGGGGTTAAGTTTTGGGTCAGTGCTCTGGGTCAGCTGTAAGGTTAGATTTAGTAAAACGATTACATGAAGCTAATTAAAATACACTTCCAGTTTTACACGCGATGTATATTATCACCCATAAAAACGCAACTTGAAACTTACTAGGAGGTAGGAGGGCCTAGTCTGAATGCTAGCTTTGGGGCTGATAGCTAATAACATCCATTTATTGGACTGACAACATCCAAAACCACTGACTAAAACAACGTCTTGGTGTTTTGTGCCTATAAACACCAAAGTTTCCCAGACCGGATACCAATTGCAATTGTCAAAATGGAGGTTGAGCAGTCGTTAACACAAGTTTCCCATGGTCAACGAGCGGATCACGGCTACTTGATGTGACGAGCCATCGGGTGAGAAGGGTGTGACCTGTGGATGTAGACTGTGAGTAGTCTGGACGAATCTCCCTCGCACCCAGCCTAAAGTGGGGCCAACCTCAGTCCTATTTGGGTAAAACCTGGAAGGCCGGGACTGCCTGTTTCCCCTTTTGACAGAGGGCTGGAGTGAGTCCCTCACCGGGAGGAAGGTGGTTCACCAGGACAAACACAGAAGCATTTAGCTGTTTCATACCAAATAGGAAAGTCATCAGCCATGAATTTAAATTTGACGGCCCATTCCTCCAGAATGTGTTCAGAGGACTTCATAGCAGTCAGTTCTGGTCCAACTCCTAACAAGACCTCTTTGCTACATATTGTGCCCTCCTTTCTCAATGACGGATGGAGGCTAGTGCCCCAAATAGTCTTTAAAAACTTGTGAAAGTAGTTGTGATGCAGTTTACATTATTCCACAGCTAGAAATGTTATCCAGAAGAGGAGAATAGAGCAACATTTTTTCCACCAAAAAAAAAAAGTGTCCAAATGAGCTGCCTGAACTTTCGTTGGATTTTATTACCTAGATTATTGAGCATGAACTTTGATGCTTTGAACCACTTTGGCTATGGCTGCCTCAGAGGAGTCGACGGGGGAGAGGGCTGGCCTCAGAAACCCTCTTATCACCAGCAACCTGGTTGGTCCACTATGGGAGTGATGGTGGCTGTGGGCTGGGGCCGAGTCTGATTTTTTGGACTCGAGTGCAACTCTAATTGTGAACGAGTTGAATAAGAAAGTTTGACTTATCTGAGTGTTTTGTTTCACTTAACGCGCTTATAATCCGGTGTGCCTTATTGTCCAAAAAGTACAGTAGCTACATTAAGGGTGGATCACACCAGCCCTGTTTATTCCGCTTTAATCGAACTCTAGTCGGTTTGCCTAGAAAGTCCGGTATGTTTGGGGAGGTGGGAATGTGCAATCGAACTCTGATGCGGACCAAAAAAGTGAACTCTGGTCCGCTTAAAAACCTAGGTCTCAGTTCGGTTGAAGCTCTGGCGTGGTTCGAATGCAGTGTGAACGCAAGCGGACTGGAGACTGCTCCAAAAGCAGGAAGTGGACTGCAGTGCAGGGCAAACAAATGCACATTTCTCTTACCTCATACAAAGCCATCAGCCGCCTTGTGTGAAAAACAACATTCAGTTTTCTGCCTCATCTTCCGCTCACGCTGAGTCCATTGTTGAAAAACGACAAAACAAAACTCCTAAAACCACTAAAATTTGATGTCAGTTTTTGTTTTAATTTCCAGAAGAAGAAGAAGAAGTGTCTTCTTCAGAGGTTTTTGTGTTGTTTCCTTCAGTAGTTCTTGGTGCAGCGC
>JARVLU010000001.1:36979603-36994653 GCA_031762415.1 Simpsonichthys santanae
TAATTCTACTTTTTTTTTTTTTTTTTTTTTTTAGCTCAAGCTCTTTCCTTTTCCTTCTGGTTCTTTAAGCTTCTAGCTACTTTCAGCAATTTTTTTTGTGCTAATTTCATCTTTTAAGATAGCTTTCTCATTTTCATGCTAATCTGCTAATTTACACCTAATTCAGCAAAAATGTGTTCTTTCTACTTTCTTCTGCTTGTTCTTTCATTTCAGCTACAATCCAGCATATTTTTAGCTTAATTTCAGCTGTTTTTCAGCAAGTTCTTCTGCAGTAAGCATCCACACTGCATTTTTGCAGGTAATGCAATTCTTGATTAATAATAACAATAATAATAAAGTGCTATGTGTTGTCATCATTGTATGTTCCCAAAAAAGACACAATTGGTTCTTTGCATTTAGCCCAGCGCCACTGGGATTACACACAGGTGGAGCAGTGGGCAGCTATGTAAGCTGCCTGGGGAGCGATTTGGGATTGGGTGTCCTGCTCATAGACACCACGGGATGTGCAATGACCAGGAATCAAACCCAGGACCTTCGGGTCCCGGGTTGACTGTCCTGCCCATACACCATCTAGTCTCCTTTGTTTTAGAGGTTAACACTTGTTTTGTGGTCTCTGTAGGGGGAGCGTGGAGGACCAGGACCTAAAGGAGAACAAGTAGGAAATCTTTATACTAAATATTATTATTAGTTTCCTTTACTGTAAAATGCTTCCAGTATGTTTCTTTGTATAAATAATCTACATATTTGTTATTTTTTAGGGAGGACAAGGTGATGAGGGGGATTCTGGAGAGAGAGGTGATACTGTAAGTTGTAACTCTAACAGACCTCGTGTGTTTTGTTCTGTCTCACTCGAGTAAATCACCTTCTCTGATGGTCTAACTTTCACCCACTGGTTTTATAGGGTGACCCAGGAGAACTTGGACCTAAAGGAGAGGTGGGCCAAGATTTCTTCTTCTTACTGAGCAGGTTTAACATGTTTATCTGGTCAAATTATTGTTTTCTGTTTAGACCGGTACCCCTGGTGACCCCGGCCAAAGAGGTCCCGAGGGGAGTCGAGGCCAGCCAGGTATTGAGGGCCCTCCTGGGACACCTGGACCACGAGGAATGCAAGGGAACAGGGGCCCACGTGGCGTCAGAGGGTCCCAGGGACCTGCGGTAGGTCCTAAAGGTCAAACAGCTGAGAGGACAAGTTTAGCAAACATCTCTGAGAGTTCAAACAGCAGCTGATGAGCAGAAAAAGACGAGAGGCATTTTACTGCCTGACGGCTAAATGTCAGTAAATACTCAGTTTTAAAACTTCTCTCTGTTTCTTGACAGTTTTGCATTCAATCTCACTTGTTCTGTCTATATGTTCTTTTTATGTTTTATTTAAAAAAAAAGTTACAGATTGAAAACAATTTACATTTATTATTTTATATTTGTGCTAATTATTGAAAAAGAAAACAATTAAAATACACTTTTGGGTTCATTTCACTGTGTAAGTTTGAAACTAACCCATCTGCATCTTCTTAAAAATCTTATTTTACATTTTTGAAACACAGCATAATACGTATGTTTGGGATTCCAGCCTCCATTGTGTTTCCTTTACAAGTCATTAAAATATTATTTGAGGGTTTCTTATGTCGTTATCTTTTTGTTGTTGTTTTTTTTTTCACATTAAATGTTGTTTTTAAATGCGTCATGTGATTTAAAAAAATGGATGAATTTGACAACAAACATTGCTGTTTAATTTCTGTGTTGTGCAGATACACATGAGGCTTAACAACAAAGTGCACAAGCTAATTGGCTTTAAAAGTTTTTTGAGCGGTTGTTTTTTTAGTTTAAATAAAATATTTTTATAATTTTTTTTTCCCTCACTCATTTGGTCTAATAGTGGGTTTTTATTCACAATTTTTCTGATCGGTTTCACAAACCGATTAGAGCGCTGTGGAGAAACAGATCCCACATAGGCCCAAGGCTTTTGACTGTTTTATCTTATATATTCACCTCAATTTTACCAGGAAAAAAAAAAAAATCTCCTGGTTTATTTGACAAATAAATCCGGCTGATCTTTAAACAATAGTGTGAAAATGACACATCATCCAACAGTGTGTAAAATGTTTTCTCATGTTGACTTGCCTGCAATCTGAGTCCAGCAAATTGATTTTTATAATAAAAATCCACAAATTATTACTGGTATTCTGTTAAAAAAAAAAAAAAAAAAAAAAAGGGAAACCTTCCAAAATTCTGATGCTTCTGAAAAGGAATAACAAAGGATTTGAAATGAATTAACTATGAATGCTGTGGTTTATATAAAAATATTTTTAAAATGCTGTCAATTAAAGCAAATGATGGAGCAGTAGTTTTGAATTCTAGAGATAAATGTTTCAGACGCTTACATAATTTTTTCCTCTCGCAGGGTAAAGAGCCAAGTGATCAGCATATCAAACAAGTTTGCATGCGAGTCATGCAAGGTAAGAAAAAAAAAAGAAGCTTTTGACCCCATTTATGATTCTTCTGTGCCTCATTTCCTGCTTGTAACGTTTCTTTATGTGCCTTGTGCTGCTCTGCATCGTCTCATTGATCTGTCCAGCTGCTGAACACAAACTGGAGAAGCAAAAAACATGAAATAAGCTTCAGCCTTTGTTCGTGTGACGGATGAAAAATACGTTCTCCGATCCTTCGCAATGTTTCACTGAAGTCACAACATCTGCTCTCCCCCCGTTCTCGGGCTCTTACATCTTCACCGCTCATCTCCTGCTCTCATGACTTTTTTATGCCCGATGTGCTGAAAAATTAATTTCACCTCCGGCAGACCTGCACTTTTCTGCTCCGAGCGAAGAGTTTGCCTGGAAAGGAAATGTTAAAAAAGAAGCAGTCATGCAGCTACTGCAGACATTTTTATCAAGCACTAGAAAACTGAAAGTTTATGTAAAAAAAAATAAAAAATAAAAAAAAAAGGAAGTCTGAAAAACAGTATGGAGATTAATATTAATATTTGCTACATGAAAATAAATTTCCTGTCACTGATAGCTCGAAACGAAGAACATCATCTCCTTTTGGTTCATTTTACTGAAGCTTACATGAAAAGAATAACGGGAGCGGCTCGGGGGACGTTGTGACCACAGTTTCACCTCACGCAAAACCAGACCTTAAAAGCTCCATCCAGATCTCGGCATCGCTCTGGGCTTTCAGGGATGGAATCCTCTGATGCTATGAGATGATCATTGTCTTCTTCTTGTGCTTTAACAGAACAGCTGGCCCAGTTAGCTGCTAGCTTACGAAGGCCGGAGACCGGCGCCGCTGGTTTGCCTGGAAAACCTGGACCTCCTGGACCCCCTGGTTCCCCAGGAGACAATGGGTTTCCAGGGCAAGCTGGAGCGAGGGGGCTTCCAGGACTCAAAGGGCCACCGGGGCAAATGGGGCTAAAAGGGCCAAAAGGTGCTGAATCAACTGCCGTTTTATTGTAATTTATTTTTGAACAGCTTATCTGTGCTTTCAATAAATGTGGCATAAAATATGACATTTATATTACAGGTGAACTGGGAGACAGAGGGGCGAGGGGGCCCACTGTGCGAGGACCTAAAGGTCAACCAGGACTTCCTGGACTTCCTGGTGAGCTTCTTTTCCTTTGGAAAACTTTTTTATTAGCTCTTTACCACGAGCCAGAGAGGAGTTTTGAAATATTTTGCAAAAAACAAAAACCACAATGAGACTTATACATATGCCAATGCATCAATTAAATCACCATATGTAATGTTGATTTACAGAAATACTGTATAAAGTTACCAAGTGTATTATTAAATGTAGAAATCTGATTGTTTGATATTACATTAAAGGAAAAATAAATTAAGAAAAAGGAAAAAAAAAAATACTTTTTGCAGATATGCAATATGCTAAAAATCCACACACTAAAAACTGCTGGATTATTTTGATAACTTAGTTGCTGAGTCAAAGTTGGGTGACTTGTAGACCAGAAAGTACGGTACTTGATTATCTTTAACACCACTTTGTTTTAAAAAGGCGTGTGTTGTTCAACCAATAGATCTTCCTAAAAGTAACATATCTGCCATGTAAAAGTAACTGAATATAAAATACAGTGCAATAACATGTATAACATGTTTTTTTCATTCTAACAGCCCAAATTAATCTGCAGCAACCTGGTTTACACAAAACACATGAGTGTCAAAATACCTAAAAATACAAAAGAACAACTACATTGATAAGAATAGCCACAGCTTCACTGATTAGTAAATGGGTACATTAAAAAGCAGCTGGGATTGAGTAGGATTTTAAATGCTTAAAATAAATAATTTAAAATACTTTGCTACTATAAGCATTCAAGAAATCACCAGCTGATTTATTATTCCAGAAGAAACACTATAATATATGTATGTATTATCTGCAGTGAAGTAAATTCAATGACCAAGATGTCATCGATTGGGTTTTTAATGGCTTTTACTTTGGAGATGACCAAAGAAAGTCCAAATGAAACTGGCACGTAGTTGCTTGAACTTTTTTAGGCAAGCAAAAATCAAAGATGCATTGTTTCAATACAGAAACAGTCAAGAAAAATCACAAGTGTAGTGTAGTGTTTCCTCAGCGGAGGATGTCATACAGGTGCACATCCAAGTACCGGTACTTGTAACTGTACTCCCATCACAGATCCTCCTGTGTGCGTAGGTGTGTTTGATCCTTCTGAAATTCACAACCTTCTTGACATTGATGTGGAGGTTGTTCTTCCTGCACTAGCTCTCCAGGTGTTCCACCTCCTGCTTGTAGCTCGACTCATCACTGCTTGTGATGCCTCCAACCACAGCTGTGTCGTCTGCTAACATTACAACATGGCAGCCTGGATGGGTAGGCGCACGGTCATATTTGAGCGGCGTGAACAGAAGGGGGCTCAACACACAGCCCTGAGGGGAGCCAGTGCTGAGGGTTATGGAGGACAAGTTGTGTATCCTCACAGACTGTGGCCTGTTGGTTAAGAAACCCAGACCTCAGCAGTGTATAATTAAATGTATGTTCCTCTTCACCAGTTACTCTAGCTGACAAAGAACGAAGGCTCCACAGTTTGTACAGTTCCAGGAAGGGTTTCTTAAAAGCCCAAAAGATGGAGTAATGCAAAGTATTTTGCTGTTAAGGTACACGTAACTCTCACACCAGGTGAACCTGCTCTTTAAATTCTTTCATTTTGTGATTCCAGGAGAGCCCGGCAAACCCGGCTACGGTCAAGATGGTGCTGACGGGCAGAGGGGACCTCCGGGCGTTCCTGGACAGCCTGGTGTGCCTGGTCCTCCAGGTCCAGCTGGTCTTAACGGTTACTGTGACCCATCATCCTGCAACCTCCAGGCAGGAGCTGTCCTGGATGTGAAGGGACCCTCAGGGAACTAAGAGGGGTTCTGGCAGAGATGCAAAGACTGTTCCAACGATCTCCCTGAGCACACAGCATTTGCCACACGGTCCTCTCAGAAGCTGTCGTTGGCCCGGGTTTTGAAACATTGACCTCTTCGTGTGAGCATTTTGTGCGTGCATCTCAATTAAAGGGAGTCATCATCTTTGAGACAAAAAGACACAAAGATGTTCCTTTAACTGCTGCAAGATAGATCGTTTTCATTTTTCATCCTATGAAAATTCACATTTCTACATGAAACAACCAAAAATATTATTTGTTCCACTCTCTTTATGTAACTGTTTTCTTTAAATGTTCATTTTTTAATTGTTTTTATAAATAAACCTCTAAAATTCTGTAAAGGGCCAGTTTAATGAACTTCCCATTGTTCTCGCTTTGAGAAGTTATTGTAAGTTGTTGTCTATGTTGTCACTTTCATTTCCAAACATCTGACTGCCTCGTCAGCCCAAATAAAAAGGACCGAGGATGAAAATGTCATCAAGTCACACTGACTTCAGTACATTTTGTAAATCTGTAAAAATGTTTGAAATGTGATGATTATATTTCATTAAAACGGAAACAACCAATGTGCAATTTGATGCTTCATTGACAACAAAGCTGAGCAAATTTAGAAATATACTGTTTTTTAGATATTTTAGAAATGAGAAAACCCCTAAATAACTCGAGAACCACTGGATGGATTGAATGGTTTCTTTTTTCATTGAGACATTTCGTCCTTCATCCAAAGGACTTCGTCAGTCTGAGAAGCCACCTAACCATCTAGATCTAGACGTCATTTAACGTCCAGGTCAAATTTTTCTGTTTTAATGTCATTTTGCTGTATAGAACAAAGTTCAGTCAAGTCATCTGTACGTTTTTGTTTTTATTTCGTTGAGACATTTTGTCCTTCAGGATTTCTTCAATTTGAGGAGCAACAAAACCATCCAGATCTAGACATCCTTTAATGTCCAGATCATTTTTTTTCTGTTTAAATGTCATTTTGCTGTATATAACAAAGTTCACTCAGGTCATCTGGACAGTTTCCTTTTTTCATTGAGGCATTTCGTCTTTCATCCAAAGGACTTCATCAGTCTGATGAGCCACAACAAACTCAGTCCCACAAGCAGCACACTCACATAGTGGACCAACCAATTTGCTGGTGATAAGATGATTTCTAGATGGTTTCTGGGGCCCACCCTCTCCCCTGACAACTCCTCTGAGGCAGTCGTGCCAAAGTGGTTCAAAACATCAAAGTTCATGCTCAATAATCCAGGAAAAACAAAACAAAATTCAGCCAGGTCATCTAGACGGTTTCTTTTTTTGTTCTTTTTCTTCATCAGTGCACACATCCAAAGGACTGATGAAGTCCTTTGGATGAAGGACGAAACGTTTCAACAAAAAAGAAACCGTCCAGATGACCTGACTGAACTTTGTTGGATTTTTTTTACCTGGATTATTGAGCATGAACTTTGATATTTTGTTGTATAATTATTTATGATAATTTACCGAACATGAAACATGCCTGTCACATGCACCATCACAGGAGCGTGCTTTTGAACCAATAACAAGCAGAATTGGTTTCTCTCATAAATGAACACATGAATTCAGGTGTGGGGTTTTCACACCACATGGCATGCCTGATCACCTGGAATACTTTATTCTATTTAGCTTTCACCACTTTCCAATCAACACAGGGGGCATGTTCAAAGGTCTGAAGCAGCCACAGGACGGTCAAATCAAAAATGAACTTGTCATTTAGATGTTAGAATTTGAACAGAATTGGTGATTGCAGCAATGAACCGTGTTCGTCGAGAGTTTTTTGCAGGTGTTTCTGGAAATGTGCAGTCATTTCTTAAACATTATGACTGTATTTAGTGCTTTCTTGGCTGAGCTGAAGATAATGAACACAATAACTACAGAAGCACCAAGAAAGGCGCAAAACAACAACAAAACCAAAAACTGATTATTAAACCCAAGAATATTATTATTAAAAAATTGAAAAAAAAAAAAAAAAACCACCAACTTAAACAGGAAACTCATTGAACAAACTATAATTTGGGGGTTTCTTGTATGTTGCGCCTTATGGCCCCTGCAGAGTTGACAAAGTTTAATGTAAACTATTTAACATGTAGATATTCACATGATGGGACTGAGATTGGTACAAGAACTTAGCAGAGTAACTGGGGAAAATAAACAACGAACACAAGAAATAATTAAAGCACTTAAGAACATTTATTGCACACATAAAAAGGCAGATGACTTTAACAAGTGTAAAGTAAAGAGCAGAGTTAAACACACTCCCCAAAAGGCACGTTAATGCCCCTTTTTAGCCATCGGTGAGAGAGCATGAAGTTGTATATTTTCCAAGGCAACAGCTGTTTTGACGTTTTTTTTTATTTTTATTATTATTATTATTATATAACATAAACGTGGTAAACAAAAAAAATAAAATAAAAAATACGAGGTAGTCATTGAGGCGAACGGAAACTTCTGAAAACAAATATTAAAGTCACTCAGAGCTTCTGAAGGAGCAGAAATCCAATTGAGTGAGATCAGCAGGCAGACATTTTTAATCTGAGGGCCCGTGCTGAGGCTGATCCATATTTTCCCCTCATTACAACCTTACTAACAAGGTTAGATTATGCATGGCAACAGGATCAGCTTACATTACTGGAAAACACAAAATAATAAAATATGTCGACATTCGAAGGTCAATGCTTTAAGTGAGTTTTGCAACAAGCTGCTTCCGCTGGACGTTTTCCACTTAGATGAAATGAATTTTGCCCTGGTGTGATGGAAAATATTTGGCTGTGGCATTATTGTCCTTCCCTTCTCATCAAACTGTTTAGTTAAATGGAGGCAGCAAACTGGTGCATATTAATTTCAATCCAAGCTAAATTTAATACACAGAGGGAGTTGTTCCCAGAAGCACTGAAAAACTGTTTAGCTCACATTAATCTGCTGCTCTCGTTTAAATCTCATCAAGATCAGCGCAATTGTCTCGGTTTGGGGCCCGTAATGCTTAATATGAAAATTGCAGAGATGGGAAGACAGAATAAGAAGAAAGGAGGGAATTTTACATAGCCAATAAAACCAAAGAATGATTATTTTTCTTTAAAAGAAACAAGTTCAAAATATGTCCAGCAGGGGGCGACTTTAAACCACAAATGAAATTGTTGACATGGATTTTATTCTAAAATTAGACCCTCTTGCCTTTACAAATATAAAACATAAATAAATAAATAAATAAAGCAGAGATTAAAAATAAAAAACAAGCTGGCACGCTCAAAAATATGTTCTGCTGCATCCGAGTTGTATGTGATTTGAAATTCATTGTATAAGAAAAGCGCGATGACGACGATGCGAGGGGAAAGATTTCTATAAGATGAAACACACACACAATGAACAGTTTTAAATGTGGTTAAAAAATTAAATCAAAACCACTGACAACACATTTTAAACATTAATTACAGCAGGTCTAAAAAATAAATTAAAACATTTGAGTCAAACAGAGGTGAAAATAAAAGTTAAGGAGATTTATCACAAGCCAGTGATTATTGTCGCCTACATTATATAGTGGGGCTATTCAACTGGTGGCCCAGGGGCCAAATCAGGCCCATGGATGAACTCAGTTTGCCCCACAAGTGGGTTTGTTTTAAATTAAACTAGATTTTAAACCATAAAACAAACTTAATGACAATATCTGCTGGATGTCCGGCCCCCGAGCTCTTGGCTTTCAGTAACTTTGGCCCCCAAACAGTTTATTGTATAATGTGTTCACAATTTAATGTGGATAGTTGTTCTAGTTATTTAAATTTACCATGTTTTAGCTAAATTAATCTAGTTTCTTGTAAGTAATACATTACATGGCCTGCTAGGGTGCAACTCAAATTTAAAACTTAGAAAAAGGTTGAGAACAATAAACCAAAAGAGAAATTTTACAATAAATAATAATATACATTTATAAATCCAGTCTTAAAGCACCCCACAAAACACAACGGTTCATGACTGTGTTAGTAAGAGAAAGACCTGGGTGTCGAGGCAAAGACAGATAATAAAGTTCAAGTACATTCACGAGAATGACATTTCACCAAAACAATCAAAGAAAGAAAGCCTTAAATCCATCACGGCTGTAGCATAGTAGTCTGATTCCCTTTGAGCTGCTGAAAATCAAGAAATATTCACATCATGCAAAGGAATCATCAAATATGACACACTGTAAACAACAAAACCATCACAGATGCAACCCAGTCTTTAACAAACTGCATATGATGACGAGCTACAGCTTAGTGGAGATATTACATTGTCAAGTCATTTAACTGACATACAAATGAAAATATATCACACATTTATTTAACAGGCAAAACAAAATAAAACTAAAAGTCAATAAAGAGTCACTTTACTCCAAGTGAATATGAAAGTCTTAAGTATTTTTGCACTTGATGCACATGTATTCTATATGTGTCATGGGTTGTATGTGAGGGGTGTTAAATTACAAAAGCTTTGGCAACCGTCACTGATGAGTATCAACTGCTTGCGAACAAAAGATCTTCAGCAGTAATTTACAGCGAGTTCTCGTTAAAACTGATTTTTATAAACATTGCAAACATGTCGTGACTCACAATATAAAAAATAAATAAAAACATCTACTCTTTTCAGAAATCCACCTCCATAAATAATTAAATTACTTAAAATCGAAGCAGTGGGAAGTAGGGGTGTAGAGGGTGCTTCAGCACAACCTGATGTAAGCTAGAGGCCAAGTATGTCCCAATGCAACTTTAAAACAGGATTAATTAACTTTCAACACATTCACGTTGTTTCAATTCCAATTATATTTAGATAATATTGAGGTTAGTCAATCTGTTACATAAAACAGCTGTTTACCGTATTTTCCGAACTATAAGTCGCACTTTTTTTTTTTTTACATAGTTTGGCCAGTCCTGCGACGTATTGTCTGAAGTGACTTATTTAAAATTTTCTCCCTTTTCATGTCGCAGTTTTTGACTGACGCGTTAAATGTTAATTTTTACTGACATGTACCAGAGTAAGCATTACCATTTGCAGCCACAAGAGGGCCCTCTATGCTTTTGACAACTACCGATATACAGTATGTTGTTTCTCTACCGCTAACCCCACAAACATTCACTTAGAGACAATTGAGAAAAACTTAACACAAGTAAAAAGTCCTCAAAAGAAAATCCTATTCTGCAGATTACACACTGCAGGTAACAAAATATGCAAACAGGAGGGGTCTGCAAAGTCTGCCTGGTGGGGTTCAACCCGGCAGAAAGGATAGCCGCTTGGTGGCGGAGGATCCCCCTTTGCAGAGGACCTTCCCCACTTGTCTGGCAGGCTCCCGACGGGTGCATTTCCTCCACAGCGGTGCGCCGGAATTGGCTCTGAGTCGGCCTGGATGAGTCCGGGGACGAAGGTGGCTTGCAGCTCCGACTGTGAACTCTAAAGCGTACCACTGCCCACACTTTGCCACTTCCCGGGGCCACGGACCACAATCCTCGCTGCGCCCTTCCTCCCTGCTCTGGCAGCGGAGGGACGGGACCCCTCACCCCTGGCACGGCTTCCGACTTGGACAGGCTGTTCTCAGTGCGACCCAACCGTGCCGCACCGCTCAGGGTGGGGACCGGCACACATTTCCTGGGCGTAAGGGGTCAGCGGCGATGCATAATAAATGCGACTTATACTCCAAAGTGACTTGTGTATGTTTTTTCCCTCTTTGTGAGGCATTTTTTTGACTGATAAAACTTATACTCGAGAGTGACGTATAAGCCGGAAAATACGGTATGTACAAGTGGATATGTGTGGAAACTTTACTATGATGTAAAAAACTAAAATGCCGGCATATCAGGAATGTGTCAAGGTTGCAGTTTGTAGATGTTGCCTGTCCAAAATAAAAGCACTAGTTTTAATATCTATGGCAAGACAAGATGCATTATCAGTGTTCATTTCACTGGATATGTGTACTACTATAATATTTTTCATTTAAGTGTTTAGGGTTTTGCACTTTCACACCCACAACACCCTCCCCCATATGAAACACATTCCCACAGCTATGTCACTAAATGTTATTACAGAATCCCAAATGTATATTTACACTAATTATTGTTCTTCAAATACATTCTTATGAAGCGCACATAGAATAACTTCTAACAGTCTAATAAGCACGTTGGCTGCACTTTGGTTACACACAAAGTTTCATAAATCAGTTATTTTCTCCAGCTTAGGTGCACTCACTCAGTTCTCACCATCGTTTGCACGTGCACAAACTCACACAGGAGATGTACCCTCAGCCAAAACAACGGCTTATCTTAAAAAGAACAGACGATTGCATAGACACGCCTGTTAATGAGGCAAACAAATCATTAAGATTTAGTTGTTTTTTGAAAATAAAGTTATTTCATGGTCTTGAAGAACAGAGTTGAGAAGGAATGCATCACATCACGTTAAGGGGTGGGGGAAAACAAGAAATAGCTTCAGATGTACAGCAATGCACGAGCTGCATTCAGAACAAAACACAACAGAAGTACCACAGAAGCTCCCCCCCTCCCCCCAGCAACAAAATGTTGTGACGTGAATAAAAGAGGTCAGTCTGTTTGACAAAGCAGAGCCGAGGAAGGTCAGACACTGCGAGGCTGTCGGTCTTCTGCTCCGAGCTGAACGTATGTTCTCAGTGTAGCTCCCACCAAACTCCGCTTGGCTTATGTGGATGGAAAATAACAGTCGCTGGGGTCACATGTCCCAGGTGGTCCGCGGGGCCCCGGGGAGCCAGGAAGACCCCGAGAGGTGATCCCAGGTGGGCCTTGAGAGAAAGGAGTTTTATATATTAGTTACTGGTCAAACCACACATATAGGCAACGTATGGCCCGAGGGCCAGAAGTGATCCTTGAACAATCTCCATTTGGGCCCCAGCATCCCTGATTATAAAATAAACTGTTTTTAAAATAAGTTGATGAAATCCTGCATTTTATAATGAAATTTAAGGAAATTAAATGAAACATCTCGACCAAACATATCTAAAACATCTGGATTAAAATGTGCAAAAATATGTATTTTTTATTTTTCAATGTTCAACGTTCTTTATCGTCATTCGCATCACATGTGGTACATGAGGTGGAATGAAGTTGTGCACTCAAGGTTCCAGTTATACCCCAAAATAGCAAAAATATAAAGTCTAAAAAGAAACAGTATACAAGGATCTAAGTTATAAACTAAGATATATGCAAAACGAAGGTCAAACGTTACGCTAAAAGATCTGATGTATGCTAAACACTAATCATGTGAAATAATATGTTACATTAAACAGCAGCACAAGCATGAGTCTGTAGTGAGTAGATCTGTATGACTACAGCAGCACAAACGCAAGAGATCAGCAGCATGGATAATCAGCAGCACATATAAGCCAAATATGACCAATTAAAGTGACATTACAGAGATTTTTTTTTTCTTACAGTGATTATCTTGATAAGGGATTTATGAGTCTAACAGCTTCAGGGTAGAAGCTGTTCCTCAGTCTAGTGCAGTAGTCCCTCGCTACTTCTCAGTTCGTTTATCGCAGACTCGCTCCATCAAGTTTTTCAAAATAAGATTGGACATGACACATTGATTTGGCTGATTCATGGATGAGCCGCATGATCTGCATGGGATTTTTATATAAAATAAATCATTTGAAATTATTCAGCACCTCCTGCACCTTTGTGCAGCCCATGCTGCAGGATAAACTTCCAGCTGCAGCTGATCAGCTGTTCCCCATGCAAAGCATAGGAGTGGGCGTGGCCAAGAGCGCTTGCAGAGCAGCGGAGGCATGGAGCTGAAAAATATTCTGTGCATTTTTTTAGAGTGTTTAGAAACATTATTTAGAATATTGCAAGAGTGTGGGAAGACTACTACTTACAACTTGTTCTACTATTCTTACTTTGCGATTCTTCACTTATCGTGGGGCTTCAGGGTACGGATCCTCCGCGATAAATGAGGGACTACTTTATCTATCTAGTATCTAGTATTTATCATTTATTTATTAAAGCATTGTGTTTCTACTTGTACAACTAGACTGAACCTTAAATATTTAAGAGCCAGTTTACCAAAAAAAAAAAAAAAAAAAAAAAAAGGTGTCCAAAATTCTTACAACACAATCTGCTGGCTTCATTCCTTAGATACATAACTTTATTAATTGGAATTTATAATGTATGTGAATGTTTTTGTTCAGTGCCCTAAGATAACTTCTATTGTGACTTATATAAATAAACTGCATTGAATTGGATTGGTGTTGGAGAAACCCACTGTATTTACCAAGCATGCTAACTATGCTACAAGAAAAAGCCTGGGAACGTCTTCAAGGTCTGTCTGTCTTTAAAAATAAATACATTTCCAATTAACTTTGCAGCCCTGTAGCTGATCTGGCCTTCTGGAAACAAAATGTTGCTCTGCTCACTATTGGATTAAATTGTGCACAGTGCAACACGCAGCCACTCACTAATCATACAGATTAAAAATGCTGACGTAGAAGAGCCGACGTAAATCTCCGCGTACGGAGCTTTTCTAGGGATGTGACATGGAGGTAAACAGTTTTATGATTGGTTTAAACCCGTGAGGCACAGATCAGCAACATCAACAAAACCTCTGAGAGTTCGAGTGATTAACAGTCATCATTTTGTCACAAGACCAACGCTGAAATCCTTGGGCCTTGGCATCCATTTTGATGCCACTTTGACACGGCTCAATAGCGACTGCGTTCTTTGACACATACGGCCTTCCTCAGCAGGAAAATGTGCCCGACCAACACACAAAAACTGATCAAGAACTCCTCCAGGAGGACAAAAAAAAAAAAAAAAAAGAAACTAATGCATCAGCTTGTCCTTCACACTCCCCAGATTCAGGTTATATTTCTGCTTTAGACTGATAAATCAAATATAAATCAAACAGTGATAAGTCCCTGTTTTTTTTGCACCTGACAAAGTATCAAAACATCACATTTAATGGTCACATTTATAGCATTTGTAAAACTACAAGACAAATCTAAAGACGGTGAGTTCATTGTGGAGAAAGTTCATTTTGATGCATTAACAAGATATGAATGGACAAAATATGAAGTAGCTGCAAATCTTCTTTAACAGATTTAAAGAAATATACTTAACACTGATGCTCAGCTAACACTCAGACTATTATATATTAATCTGGCAAAAAATAAAAAAAACCTTCAGACAACTAAGCTCATGTTCCATTTATAAAATATTTTGATTACGCCAGTGGAACGTCATATGGATGCAATGAATAATAATAAACAAAATGTCTGCAGCTCTCAATTTTGTTTGCAAAAATGATTTAATTTGTTCTATAAATCCAACTATTAGTATCCCTCGCTACTTTGTGGTTTGTTTTTCGTGGACTCGCTCTGTCACGGCTTTTCAAAGTAAGATTGTACATGGCACACAAGATGCTGATTGATGGATGAGCCGCACGATCGGTATGATTTTTTAAAAATTTAAAATAAATGATTATAAATTACTTAGCACCTGCAATTATTTAGCAGCTGTTCTTGTGCAGAGCAGAGAAGTGGGCGTGGCCGAGACCGCTTGCAGGTGGCTGAGAGCAGCCGGAGGCAGAGCTGAAATCATGACATCCTGTGCTGTTTTAGAACGATAAGAGTTTAAAAACGTTGTTTAGGATA
>JARVLU010000001.1:36996354-37010423 GCA_031762415.1 Simpsonichthys santanae
AGCGGGGCAAAAAGTGTGTGTGCTGGGTGAGTGGGGTCCTTCATGATGCAGGTGGCTCTCTTCCTGCATCTGGAGGTAGGAGTCTGTGATGGTGGGGAGGCTGACTCCAACAGTCTTCTGTGCAGCCTTCACCACTCTCTGCAAAGCTTTTATTTCTGCAGCTGTGCAGCCTCCATGCCACATGTTGATGCTGGAGCACAGGATGTTTTCCACTGCACACCTGTAGAAGGAGGTGAGGACTGAGCTTCCCAGTCCAGCTCGCCTCAGGACGTCGAGTCTCTGATGAGTTTTCTTGATCAGGCTGGTGGTGTTGTTGCCCCAACTGAGGTTGTCATTCAGGTGTACACCCATGTACTTGTAGCTGTACTTGTACTTGTAGCTTTATTCTGGTGAATGAATGCACCATAGCTAAGCAGCAATAGAAAATCTGATTTATGTCCTTGTACATCACCCCAGCATCGGTAAGCAGCTAGTTTTATTACCATTTAGATGTCTTTGTACTGCAAGTTTTAAATGACAGAAGATTACACTAATCCTAAATCCCTTACATGAGTTAGTAATTTGTAATACTTGTATCTGCAGGTCAGAGGATGCGCAAAAGATGCAGGAGATGACTCACTTCACTGCTCAAGCTTTACATTTCCAGCTTCAACTGATGGCATATTCATTTGGTGCACTTCTGTATTTTGATTTGTTCAACAAGTGTTTTTCTTTCTTTTTTTTATTTTTTATTTTTTATTTTTTTTATTTTTTTTTATTTTTCTCTTTTTGGTCTCAATAAATTACAAAAATATTTTAGGTATTTGTAGACATCCCCATTGTTTGTGTGCTAAACAAAATGAATATATATAAAATAAAAAAGGTAAGAAACCAAAAAAGAAAAATCTAAACTAGTTTGATATACATAGTCAGCAGATCAGAGATTTACAAAGTTTGAACCAGCCTAGGAATCAACGGTGCATTTCTAAATTAGCTGTGAAAAATGTCTAATCATTTATTTATGTTGTTTAGTGACTGTGTCCTTTGCTTCTTCCAAGATGATTCAGTTCAGACCTGTACTCCAACACAGGAAGACTCCATTATGCAGTGATGGATTTATTTATTTATTTAGTTATTTATTTATTTATATTTCACCATTTGAGTTAACTTTAGTGAATATGAATGTGACATGAAAATGGCACAAAAAAGACAGTTTCTTCTGGAAAACATTCATTCATGTTCCCAGTGACTTGTGGAATTTACGCTGAGGCACGGTGAAGATGTTCTGGCAGAAGATGGTGACTCAACACTTTAAAATAACTTTTTGTTGTTGCTGTTTTTTTCCCCCTCTTCCTTTTTTATTTGTCACCTGTCATCAAGTGATTCAAATGACTTGTGCTTAGAAGGGAGATTTGGGCTTCACTTTTTAGAACAGCTGCATCTGGTTCATGTTTTATCATGTCTAGACTGGACCATTTCAATGGTTTGTTATCTGGGTGTTCAAAAACTTCTTTAAAAAGTCTTGAGTTGATCAAAAATGCTGCTGCCAGAGTCTTAACTGGAGTTAGTAGGAGAGATCATATCTCTCCAGTTTAAGCTTCTCTCCATTGGCTCCCTGTCAAATTAAGAATTGAATTCAAAATCGTACTTCTAACATAGAAATCCCTCAAAAACGTAGCTCCATCTTATATTACAGAGCTTATTGTCCCATATTTTCCTAACAGAGTACTTCACCCTCATCATCATCATCAACTTTATTTATAAAGTGCTTTAACACCAGACATGAAACAAAATGCTGACCACCAGTAATACATTTGTAAATAAAATAAAATAAAACATAATATAAAGTGACAAAGCTAAGTGCACAATAGTGAATTAAAAACTGAATTTAAAACAACAAAATATCAAGTTAAACAAATAAAATCAATCCCAATAAAAATAAAGTAAAATCAAGTCTCAGTTGGGTTGAAGGCCAATGAGTAGAGATACGTTTCCAGATGGGTTTTAAACATGGACAGTGAAGGGGCCTGTGAAATGTGTAAAGGCAGAGTGTTCCATAGGGGCACTAACAGAGAAGGCTCTGTCTCCTCTTCTGCTTATACTCTGGGTCTGCTGTCAGTGTGCAGGTTTACTTGTGGTTCCTAGAGTTTCCAAGAACAGAATGGGTGGCAGAGTTTTTAGTTTTCAGGCTTCTCTCTTGTGAAACTTCCAGTTTCTGTCTGTAGGGCTGACACATTGTCCAGTTCAAGACTGGGCTTGAGACGTTTCTTTTTGATAAATCCTATAGTTAATGTTGGCTTGTTACGTTGATATAGACTTAGACTACTGGATGACAAATTGACCTCATTTCCTTAAATGGTTGAATAGTTTTCATTTCTATCTTAACATGTGATTCTTGACCTGCCATTGTGTATCTGTTCCTCTCAAACCCAGCCAGTCGAAGCAGGTGGACGCTTGTCCTGAGTCTGGTTCTGCTAAAAGTTTCTTCCTCATGAGGGAGTTTTTCCTTTCCACTGTTGCCTTCATGCTTGCTCAAGATGAGAGTCTGTGATGAAGTCATACTCAAAGCAGTCTGCTCCTCAGATAAATTTTAACTTATTGTTTCTATATATGAACATTTCTGTTCAGTGCCCTGAGATGACTTCAGTTATGACTTGGTGCTCTATAAACAAATTGAACTGAGTTGAATCAACGTGAATTTTATTATTTTTTTAAAATAAGGGAGAACAAAAACGTCAAATGGAAACTTTGGTAGAAAACCGTTTTTTTTTTTTTCCCCTGACACAGAGGTTGTCTTTTAATTTCAATGTTGAATGTTCCGTATCAGAGAACTAACACTGCGTCTTACAACGAGGACTTGTACTCCCTAACATCTGAATTGATGAAACTCAGTTGTAGGAATCTTCAGCGTGTGACTCATACATCCCAGTCTTCATGAGTCCAAGGGGAGCCGGCTCTGCGTTGATGCCAAGGATACAGGCTATCTTTCATTATGATGGAAGAATTTTCAGTGGGTAAAAATAATCTTCCGCTGTAGGCTGCAGAGGCTTGTAAAGCTAAGCGCGTAGGGAAAAGAAGAGCAATGGACCTGCATTCTTATCGGCTGGTTCAAGAACTTTTTGACTCTCTCCAAGATGTGGCTCCGGCTGAAGTCTAACCCCCCGCAGTTATGCTGCAGGTGCTTTCCATAACTGTGCACCTCCAGAGATGATTTCTTTTAACAGCTGTGATTTATCTTCTCCAGAGGAGTTACAAGCAGCTTATGTTTCTCCTCCTACACATACATTATGCACACGTATATGAGAGACTTTAGGTTTGGCGAGGAGCGCCTGCTGCGGCGGACTCAAATTTGGAAAAGTGTTCCCTGTTCTCACATCAGCAGGGGACATGCTAATGTCGTGTCTTTATTTATTTATTTATTTATTTATTTATTTATTTTCCCCAGGACGGAAAGTAGGACCTTATAGTTTGCAGATAAGACACAATTTTTCATTTCACTTATTTGTTTTCTTCTGCTGGGATGCCTTTTTTTTTATGTTATTTTTTTGATAAAGTATTGCAAGTTTTTTGGAAACAGAATGCAATCTGAGAGCTTACAAGCTCAGTACATTTCCTTCCTTTTAGTAGGAAACCTGCACAAAAGGGGCTGAATGTGGAGGAAGACTGCTGTAAACGTAATGTCCGGTCATTCTGACACAGAAGTGGCTGCTCTGAAAAGTGCTCTTACTTGTCAACCGAAACGGTTTACTTTTCTTTGACAAACTCGTCAGAAACTGATGTGCTTTATCGACTCCTAAAACATACGTCCTTGAATTCCAGCGCCAAAACTTTCAAACTACTTTTCAGCCATTTTACTTGTTGCTAATTTCAGCTTTTTTCAGATAGTTTCCACTTTTTGTGCTCGTTTCTGCTTCTTTCAGCCTAATTGGGCAAGCATGTTTTCTTTCTTCTGCTAATTTAAGCTTGTTCTAAAATTTCAGCTACCTTTTAACCTAATTTTAGCTGTTTTCAGATAAATTCAAGTTTTTGTGTCAATTTCTGCCACTTTCAACCTAATTGACTTTGCTATGCTAATTTCAGCTTATTATACGCCTTTCAACATTTTTCTGCTAGTTTCAGCTTTTTATTCTCTTTCAGCTACTATTTAGTTGTTTTTATGCACATTTTAGCCTTTTCATCTGATTCCACATTTCATTTAGCTCATTTCAGCTCTTTCCACTTCCTTCTGTTAGTCTCAGCTTCTCTCTGCCTTTTCAGCTACTATTCAGCTGTTGTTGTTTTTTTGTGAATTTCAGCCTTTATTTAGCTAATTTTCTAAAATTTGTGCCTATTTCCACTTATATAAACCTAATTTAGCAAATATGTATTATTTCTGTTCTCTTCTGCTAACTTGGGTTTGTTCTTCTATTTCAGATACATTTCAGCATGTTTTTAGCTAATTTAAGCTGTTTTTGTTTTTCACCAAGTTCTTCAGGAATAAGCATTCACAGACGGGAAATGCAATTTCTCTATTTAAATATTGTTTTGATTGAATGTATCAGATTTTATGTGTCTTTTTTTGTAAATACTTTTTCAAAATCACATGGAATTGGATGGCTGGAAAGATGGGTGGATGGATGAATGGATGGATGAATGGATGGATGGATGAATGGATGGATGGACAGATTTTACTGAACCCAAAGTTGAGAAATTCTGGAATATTGTGAGTATATTTGTTTAAACTAGAGTTTTTTTTTTTTTTTTTAATTTATTTATTTATTTATTTATTTATTTTTTTGATTGATTACACAGAACCTGCCCAGCTGAATTTTTTTTTTTTTTTGTTTATTTGTTTTACAAAGACCAAAAATAGGGAATCAAGTGTTAATGCACAAAACCATGAAACATGATTTTTGTTCAGAGCTTGAGTTTGCCCGTTTGGACTTTTTAAAAACAAGATGGTCTAAAAATGTCATTTCTTTCTGCCTCATGCTGCAGCTCCTCAAACCTCTAGTGGACCAAAAGGTTCAAACACACATAACTTTTGTAATATTCAATTAGCTTTTTGTTATATTAGCATGGTTCTTGTGTTTCTTACTTACCTGGTGGCCCTGTGGGTCCTGGATCTCCTGGAAGGCCCAGCCCAACCTGTCCTCGTTCTCCTTTTTGACCTCTGTATCCTACAAAGACACACAGACACACAATCCTCTAAACAAAAATGAAGTACCGGTAAATCTGTGTGCCGCCACTTGTTCACACTGTTAGTCAGATTAGAGCAAATGCCACAGCAGCTTCAAATTCAGTGTCACGATGATGCACGTGTGTGCAACCTTTACATCTGCTCAGTGACTCCTACAAAGTGTTTGTTGAACTATTACTATTAGGACAACAATGTCAGACATCAGAACTACACCTATTTGGTCCGAGCGCAGCAGCTTTAGTGGGTGTTGTTGGCACTGGCTTCTCTGAATCCCAAATTTCAGGCCTAACTCTTTAAATAATAAAAGATGTGCTGACATCATGTCAAAACAGAAATCCTCAAACAAGCTATCAGTCCATTAGTTTATTTATATATATATGTACTTTTTTCTTTTTTGAAGAAGAAGGCATGGTCATCAACATGAACACGTCTTTGAAAACTTCAAAATAGTGACTTTTATTTTTTTTTTTAACCCGAGGTCAGATATCTGAGTCACTGCAGGCGCACAGAGGGTGGAATCAGGTTTATAGCTAAGGATAGAAACCAAACATGCTTTTATTTGTTAAAGCGATAGTTCAGATCTTTTGAAGGAGTTTGTAGATTTCATGACTCAACTGATGAGCGAATGGCTAGTCTGATTGGGGCCAAGCCCAAAGAGGACTGCTGTCATCTTAAAACAATTCTAAATGTAAAATAATTCAAAGCGAGTCAAATAAACATTATTTTTTAAAGCTTTACGGTGCACTGAGTTTTGCATTACTATATGGTTATTTACATAGAACTTTATGGTTATTATTGTTCGCTGCCATTTGTGGTGTTAGGAAAATATCTCATGGATGGGTTTTATTGAAACACTCAAAATGTGCACCTAGAACTGATTCACTTTGGAGTCAAACCCATTAAAGATGGGCTCAAAGCTAAACAATCTTATGAAAAGTCATAAATGTCTATAGCTCGGTCAATTCTCCAAATATTGAGGCAAAATCTGTTGCGGTGGTAGTTGAGCATCATCCAAAACACATACTCTGAGCACTAATTGACCTCAAGACACTTTTATTAACTTTGCCATAAGCATTTAAAGACCTCTGTGTCTGTTAGCAAAATATCTCAAAAACCATGGATGGATTTTACTGACCTCGTATTTGGTTAAATAAAAGAAATGTAAAATTAAACTTTATTTACTGATTTTACATCCATAGTAGATTATTGTTTTAATTTGAGATGGCCACCGCTGGCAACTGACCTTTGGGAACATAAAGCACCTCAGATTTATAGATATTGACCTTATTTCTAACTATTGCTCTAACTGCTATTAAATTATGCAAGATATTGCCATACTTCATGAGACTGCAAATCAGCTACAAATTTACCATTTGTTAGCTTAATATGATAATATTTTATGATCTTTATGATATTTATTTATTATATTATTTATATTATCAGGTATCTCTTGTAAATGAGTCCCCTTGGCTCAATGGGATTAACCTGTATAAATAAAGGTTGAATGAATTAATATTAAATTAAAATCCTTAGTATGGCTGACAACAGGGGGTATGCATTTCCTTTAGGAACGCTAGTCTTTAAATCTGTGACTGCAAACAAAGGCAGCAGCAGCTAGCTGTAACATCTCTGATGCTGTCTTGGAGCACTTCCAGAAGATATATTATTTAAAACTTTTATGCAATTAAAATTGGCAGTGAAGTCAGAGTTTGTAAAAGAGCAATGAGTTCTTGTGGCTCAATGAGACTAACCTGGATAAATAAAGGTTAAATGAAAAAAAAAAACTGATAGTTTTAAAATGGCAACAATCCACTTTGGTCTAAGTCTTGCTCTGACTAGACGTTAGCTCATCAATCCAGTCAAAAATATATTGTTCATACTTGAACTATCCCTTTAAGAAAAGACTGATAAGTGCAACCAAAAAGAAAAAAGTCAAAGCGTGTACATTAATCTTCACATCAGACCAGGCATTGTTGAATACAATGATAAGTACACTGTCATCCTTTCAAAGCTTTTCCACTACATGCAAAGCTGCTAAGTCTTTACAGCTCCAAACAGCAGCAAAGCAAGTGCGAATGCGAGGGGCCACAACAATATTTCCCCATGAGGCACTTAAAGTAATGGAGTCTCACAACCAGCAGCTGCGAGAAGTGCATCAGAAACATTGACAGGAGTATCAAGCATCTCGCCGTCTGGCCCAAAGGGGAAACGCTTCAGCGCTTACATGTCAGGGAAAATCTTAGAAGAAAGGCTCATGAATGCTCCAAAAAGTGAATCTCAAAGAAAGAGGGGCTATCCACACATTGCCACGATAATGAGACTTCTTTCAACACTCACAGAGCCTGGGGCATTCATTCAGGGGGGAGACGGTCCATGGAGAAAAGTGCACTGTACCTTAAGCAAAAAGGAAATACTGAACAGCACACAAAGCAATAAGCTTGGGTGGCGCCGAAGTGTTGCGCCCAGATAAAATCCAAAATGTCACACCGTGCACTTGTTTGAAATCAAGCTGTTTTGCGGGCCACTAATGGTCAAAGTAAGTTAACATAAAACTAATATTGCTACACATAGTGTCATTTCAGTCTTTACTGATGGGATTACAGCCTTTCTGTATGTTACTGTAAACATTACTGACAGCAACAAGCACGACATTGATGAAATTTCCCCTTGGGGATCAATAAAGTATATTGAATAGAATCAACCACTTTGAAGGTTATCAGTCTATTACTTAGTTGTTATCATCCCCATAGGTTGCATTCAGACGGTCCCTCCTGTACCTCCCAGTAGGTTTACAGGTACGCTGGTGAAGATTCTCAGTCATCCAGGACATGATGAATTCAAAAGGTACATTCTTATCGCTGATGGTATGCAGCTTTGCCCGCATCTAAAACTAGAAGCTTTTTGTTGTTAGCTTTATTTAAAACCTTTATTTACAATTTACCTACTACTTTTCATATGGCTATCGAGGATTTACTTCAAAGGAATTCCAGCTTTAATTTGGTATCTAAAAATAACTCACTTAAGAGAGGATATGACAAAATTTTTGTTTGTGTCAGATGAGTGACATTCCAATAATTCATATGCAGTACAGCAATATACCAAATACTATAATTATGTTCAGAATTAACCCCAACCCTAGCCCTAACCCTAGTCTTATAATTCTGTGATAACCTACTGAGCTCGCTAGGAGGTACATGAGGGATAGTCTGAAGGCAACCTATGGGGATGATGACGACTAATAATGGCCATTTAATGGCTGATAACATTTGAAGCGGGTGCACAAATTCATATGACTATTTGCTTTACACAAGTAAAAATAAAACATCATAAAAACAAATATTTTTATAACAGGTGCTCCATCAAATACACTTGGATATTTACTGAGGCTTCCATATTGTACAAGAAAAAAATAAATAAATCAGCAGCTGCAAAACAGAATTTATACTGTAAATAAAGAAAAATCAACATGTTTCAGTCAGTAGTAGTACAAAAGTCACTGACATAAACAACTGCTTAAACAAAAAATAAAAGTAAACTCAATTAAATATGCATTCAAAAACAATAATTAAAGAGATTTTTTCAGTTTGAACTAATAGCAAAAGATAAATAAAGAGAGAGAAAAGCCTTAAATTACAATGAAAGGTTAAAAAAAGTGCTGCTCTTCAGCATGTGTCCTTGTAACAGCTGGAGACTTCCTCACTTGTACAATCAAACCACGAAGCAAGGAGGAAAAAAAAAAACACAACAGTGAATTCAACAGAAGGGTTATTTTTCTCCATAAACAATTCATTTTGCCACAATAGAGAAGGAGTCAAATTGGATATTCCAAAGGAGCACGATCTCCAGCGGAGGATGACGAGAAATAATGAGGAAATATTACCCCAAACTCCCTCACCAGCTGAGTGGAGCCACAAGTCAACAAAGAAAGAAATTAAGAACTTCTTGAATTCTTGATTCATCAAGGGAAATAACTTTTCTCTTTATTTTCAATAACTATTTATTGCAAAGCTGCATTATAAATGACCTATAAAACACTCGTTTGAAGCATAAAAAAAACAACAAAGTAACACAACATCCACGACACGTGTAATGCCAGCGGCATTAACACAGCACACATGCTTAGTTTGAGTACTTCAGCTACGTTACACATGAATGAAAGCAGCACGTAAAAATTAAAGCGGTGAGTTAAATGGTAAATGGTCTTGAATGATGTGAGGTAGATACAAAGCTCAATGAAAAAGACACTTTAAACAACTAACACGTCCAAAGGGATAGTTTAGTCATTTTTGATGGGAAGTTTTGTTAAATAGTTATTATTAACAACACCTTTTCAGCAGTGTCAGAACACTACTAGAGGTTTAATATTTGCAAAGTGATGTTCCTTCACACTGCTTTTGAGACAGAGTTAAAAAACAACTGCATATGACACATTAAACGCTTGTAGACACGCTATTATACAGCAATACAGCAATCTATAGCTATGGTCAAGACAGGCAAATACCTTGTATAACATTTGACCTTGATTTGTGACCTTGAACTTAAAGAATCAGCACCTCCAAATCTGAGGTCATGGTCCTCAGTTGGAAAGAGGTGGATTGCTCTCTTTGGGTCGAGGGTAGAGGTTCTGCCTCAAGTAGAGGAGTTCGAGTATCTCAGGGTTTTGTTCACGAGTGAGGGAAGAATGGAGTGTGAGATTGACAGACGGATTGGTGCAGCGTCTGCAGTATTGCGGACTCTGTACCGGTCCGTTGTGGTGAAGAGAGAGCTGAGCTGTAAGGCAAAGCTCTCTGTTTGCCAGTCGGACTACGTTCCTATCATCACCTATGGTCACGAGCTCTGGGTAATGATGGAAAGAACGAGATCACGGATACAGGCAGATGAAATGAGTTTCCTCCGCAGGGTAGCCAGACTCTTCCTTAGAGACAGGGTGAGAAGTTCAGTCATCTGGGAGAGATTCAAAGTAGAACCACTGTTTCTCCACATTGAGAGGAGCCAGTTGAGGTGCTCCCTGGGCGCCTCCCTAAGGAGGTGCTTTGGGGATATCCAACTGGGAGGAGACCCCGGGGGAAACACATGACATGTTGGAGAGACTACATCTCTTGGTTGGCCTGGGAATGCACTGGGGCCCTCCCAGAATAGCTGGAACAGGTGGCTGTGGAAAGAGATGTCTGGGCCTCCCTGTTCAAGCTGCCACTCCAACGGCCCGACTTCGGATCAAGCCGAAGATAATGGATGTATGGATGGATGGACCTTAGAGCTTCGGTGATGAAAAGATTATGCAATACGCTGTTTACTGATGGTACAAATCTATTTTAAGTTTTGTTAGGTTTTCATGAGTGTATCAGAAATAATGGCCTGGACAAGCAAAGATCTTGTTTTAACTTTGACCTTGATCTGTGACTTTGATCTTGGAGCTGGGGTGATGGAAAGTGAACATGACACTCCGTCTCGTGATGATGCATTTGTATTTGAAGTTTCATATTGTTATGTGCAAGGCAAGATAAAAGGTACATAGGTAACATAATATGTCCGACTTTCTACAGGCGTATAAAATTGGCATTTGTTTTGCTAGCCACTAGATTAGCCTGGACGAAGACATTTGTAATTTCTTCCATACCACATGTTCCACAACTGAAGTCATGGCTGATAAAGTGCTGATAACTATTTTACAAAACATTACTTCAAACATGAGTAAACTAGCCCTTTACGATCGCATTATTCTGTTGGAGACACATTAGAAATCTAAGCAAGTTTGAGGTTCAAAGCCTGACCAGCAAACCATTAGTGTTGTGTGAGCAGTCAGAGAGTAGCATCAGTTTGATGAAGACTGTCCTCCCTCCTTCCTGACTACGCTCCTTTCAGACTTTAGAAGCTTTCTCTCCCGGAGTGAGGTATCAATAACGTAGCTCTTTTCCTGTCCACACTGATAACGCTTTCTCTTATTCACAGCCAATTCTTCGTTTGTCTTCATATTTCCCAGAGAGCTGCTGTGCACCAAACTCCTGTCCTTTTCCTCTGCTTTCCGCCCCTCAGTCTGCTTTGATATATGGGTCTATGCAAGAGAAAAATACTCATGAATCCAAAAAAATGCAACTGTGAGCCCAACCCCAGTTAGGACAATCTTCTGTATTTTACATTGTGTGCTCATTTTCACGAGATATAAACCTAAAGCCTTTTGACGTTTAACCTTTACTCCACATTTGAAGTTTTAATGCATTATAGGTAATCCCCAACTCTGAAAAAGTTGGGTCGTCATGTAAATTGTAAATAAAAGCAACAATCAATTATTTACAAATCTCAAACTCATTTAGTCACAAAGAACTTACAAAAACAGGTCATTTTGAATTTGATGACATCAGCACTTCTTGAAATATTTGGGACAGAGTCATTATCACTGTGAATAATCCCCTCTTTAGGACCTGAGGAGACCAGCTGCTGAAGTTTTGAGAGGGAAATGTCCCATTTTTCTGATTCTTGTCTGATTTAGGATTTTAGCTGTTGAACATTCTTGGCTCTTCTTTGCTGAATTACTTGCTGGACAGGAACACATTGTCCTTAAACCTGTATATACTGTTCTGCATTGACAGCTCCTTGCAAAATGTGTAAGCTGTCTATGACATACGCATGAATGTACCACTATACCAGGGGTTGTCAAACCCACTTACAAAAGGGGGCCCAAATTACCGTAACCACTTTTTCTGATTTCAGAATCTACATCAACTCAAGTTAGATACCCAACATCTTTTCTTGGTTGCAGGTACCTCAACAAGAGTTGGATTGGTCTCATTTAACATTCTATGTTGCACTTTTGACAACATAATCAAAGATTACTGAAAAACCTAAAGTGATAAAAGTACAGGCAGTCCTCACTTTATGTTCGAGTTCCGTTCCTACGCATTGAACGTAACCCGATTCGAATGTAAACCGGAATTGATCGCACGTGGCGATCGTTAGTCTGGATTTTACCCGTAAACCACGAAAATACATGTAAATGTATGCTAACGCTGCGCCGCACACCCATTTATTGACATGGGACTGAACACGCTACACCACACATTCATCTAGAAACACATATAAACACTATAAACACTATTTACAACACTGTACAACATCCCAGTGCGTGCGTAAAAACATAATGACGCATTTAGACTGTCAACCGACTTCATTGTTTTCAACGGGGGTCGAACGTTAAGTCCGGATTTTCATAAACCGGGTACGCCGTAAACCGAGGACTACCTGTACTGAAAAACTGTTTCACTGGCAGCTGCTAAAACAGTTTTACAGAAGGTTTGAAGGAACATTAATAAAACTGATCAACTTGTATGTAGATGATATCACTTTATATTTCATTAAAATGTTCAAATCCTCTCTATTGATTATTAAATCAACTGAATTTTTTTCCCTTGAACACATTTGATATCATTAGCCAAAGTTTCATGAACCATTACCCAAAAGTTTACTTTTTGGTTGAAATCAGTACAAGTTTATGATGCTTTTTACCAAGAAATGAAAAAAAGGGACTGATTACAGTAGGGCCTATAATAAAAAGGTTTGCACTCTATTTAATATTGTTCGTTTTCAGAATAATGTGATTTAATCTGTTTCACAGATAAATGTAAGAGTTATATTTAAAAAGTACCACCAATGCTGACCAAAATGATGCTATTCTTAAATTGCAGTCTTGGGCCGCACAGAATCTCTCCAAGGGCCACAATTAGCCCACAGGCCACATTTTGGGCACCCCTGCTCCAAAGGTTTATGAGATTTGAAAATTATTGTAATCTGTTATTATTTCAATTTGGCACAACGGCTGAACTTTTTCAAAGTTGAGGCTGTAAATCTATTCTGAGTGAAGTAAATGATTAAAAGTGTTTTTAGCTGCAGTCGTACATGAGGTCCAGAACAATGTCCAGCACTGAGTCTGCTGGGAGGACACAGCTGATGATCTAAAGCTGCAGATAAGAGCACCAGAGCAGGCTGAAGCTGTTCCTGTCTGCTCAGCATCAGAACCGGATCTGTCAGAAGTGCTGATCCAAACAGGAGAGTGAAGTTACTGACAAGAGGGCCAGTTCAGGCCTCACAGAAAGAGACACTCACCAGCCCACTCCCATATCTCCTGATGATGACCTGGAGGTGTCAGCCAGGACCTCCTGCTCCATCTCTTTCTGTGATTTTAGAAGCTGAAAGAGCAAAACTAAACAAAGTATAAAATAGTTGGTTTCCCCCTTCCTGAGAAAAATGCCTGTTTTTAACAAAACTCAAAAATTAATTACTGCATCTACAACTGATTAACTTTAGTCAAGACTGGACCAGATCAGGGGAAGCAAGTAAACCTAAATGTTTTTGCTGCAACGAGTTACACCGTGTGTGAGAACAGAGGTTGTTTTTTTATTGTCATTGTCTGAGGCATCACAGAGTGACAGGTCCTGGTGAGAGGAGGAAGCAATTTTATCCACCACCAGGTGCAGTGGCAGAGCCAGGGGGTGGCCAATGGTGTCCTTAGCTACCATGGATTAATCCTTTGCCACCCCAATCATTTGAGGAAATTATACTTTTAAGCAATATAAAAACCAGAAAGCTTGCCGGTAGTTTCCTCAAATGATCACGGTGGTCGATTTAGACCCTTTCCAAAAAACTAGAATATCATGGAAAAGTTGTTTAACGTCCAAAATTCCATTCAAAAAGTTAATATTTAATATATGATAGATTCAGGGCCCACAATTTAAATGATTTCAAGTACTGTATTTATTTGTTTATTTTTCACTTTAACACTTGCTCTTCTCAAGGGTGGACGTCTCCTCTCAGTCTCTGCTTTGCTTTTGCTTTGTCTTGTCTATGTGAAACTGTCTGAGAGCCTCTCTTCTACAAAATCTTCTGAATCATAACTATGGACTTCAGTTTGGTCAGTTGG
>JARVLU010000001.1:37095212-37107051 GCA_031762415.1 Simpsonichthys santanae
AGGTGAAATACACATCCTGATGTAAAAATCAATGTAATGCCACTTTGATTGTTGAAATGTGCTGCTGATTACCCATGCTGATCTCATGCTAATGATTATTCCATGCAGCTGTGTTCATTCGTACTCATCTGCTCACACAGACTCATGTTCGTGCTGCTGTTGTTTCGCATATTGTTTTGCATTATTATTGTTTAGCGTTTCGTTTATTTCTTAGTTTATATCATAGATCTTTATTTACTGTTTCTTTTACAATTCATATTTTTGCTGTTGGCTGGGATCCTGTGTCCACTATTTCGCTCCACCTCATGTACCACATGCGATGCGAATGGCAGTAAAGAACCTTGAACCTTGATGCAAACTGGACTTGAACCCACAGCCTTAGGATTACAAGACCACGGCACAGACCGCCTATAACTACCAAGGCCCCTAACAACTCATCTACCGCTACAGCAAATTTGAGCTCAAGACGTGTAAAATGTAGAGTTTTAGCCATTTTCATGTACTGTATGCTAATGTCAGTTAGCTTCAGGTTGATGCCAAAAGTTAGTAAGTTGTACATGTTGCATGCACTGATTTCTTTCTGATAGTTTCATCAGAAATCATTCACTGTTTTATGAGAATGATTGCTAATGCTACAGACAAATAAATACACGCACACACAAACATGGGCAAAGCGATGGTTGATAATAGATTACAAGTGGAATTATAAATAAATAAAAAAAACACACAAACTGTTCTTTAAACGTTACATCTTTTTAGTGTTGAAAATGTTAAATGACCAATGAACGGGAACTTTTTTGGGGATAGAAACTACTATGTTAAAGACAAAATGTCTCTTACATGGATAAAATTCATTTATTTACATAAACGTCAGTCCAATCTGTATCAGCTGTGCAGCTCAGGGTCAAAATCTGTGTGAAACATAATTCTGCTGTGTCAGCTTTGCTTCTGAAATAAATACAAAATAAATGTTTTTAATTGAAATGCAGAAGAAAAAAGACACTTCAAGGTTTACTTGCTACCTACCTGCTTCTTATTAAACATCCAATTAGAAAGGCACAGTAGAAACTCCATGCTTCTGACTGCATCCACTGGATGCCATCTTAGGATAGTGCAGGCTCAGAAAATGCCTGGGCACTGGAGCTTGCCGAGATCCCTCACACTTGGTAAAAGCGGCAATAAAATAGGATTTGTTCCAGTTGTTTACCGAGGGTTAAGAGGAGTGGCCGGGGCAGGAAGAGAACGGCAAAGCCGACAGCTGCCTGGCAGGGTCTCAAATGCAGCTTAGCATTTTCCACCATTCTGACTGGCACACAATGCTTTCTTTAACTCCCAGCCATCTAAATATTCAGGGACGTATAAAAAGATGGCTGACACTGCAGCCAACTTAAAACGCAGCTCAGCCAGTCAAGATTGCACCTATAGTTTCCCGGCTGAAGCTTTCCATGAAGGCTGTCCTCACAGACCTCCGTCTTACAAAATGAGTTATTTGTGCAATTGCCACTAGATGGCAAACTGGTTTCATCCCAAATTTTGTGCATGGCAGGGGACACTGCCAACCATGAAACTGCAGGTTGTCTCTGAGAGAGGATGGATGTCCTCAATGCATGAATGAATGATGTGTGTTGGGTAACATCCCTAATTAGGCAGTCTGGCAATTAGGCAGTGAATACTGTACTGTAAAGGAGATTTTTTTTTTCTGTAGAGGGCTTACAAGGATGAAGACGAGGGAAATAGGAGAAGGAATAAACTGAATGAGAGTGAGGGGGAAAAAAAATCACAATAACACTCATACTGCATTACGTATCTCTTCAGCTGCCACACAACACAAGGGGACACAGGGTGGCAGAACAACAGAAAACAGTTACAGAATGCTGAATAATACTGGTTTAAATAACCATTACGGAGCGTTCTCTGCAAACCTCCTGCTTCTTATTACCCCACAGTGTGTAAACACGGGAGCCAAAAGCAAACACAGGAAGCACAGACAGTGGATGTCTATGAAAAGTGAGCCATGGAGGTCCCGAGGGAGCCTCAGCACGTCTCTTTACAGCAGCCACGTTTCTACCACATCTTCAGCCATGAGTTTTAAGAGCTCATTGACTTTAACAACTCCTAAGGAGAGGGAAGAGAGCTGCTACATTGTCTGCATTTGCATCTTTATGTGGCAAGGAAGGGATGATAAATCTATATTTAACTATGAGCTCAATTCCTACCCATCAGCTGAATATCTGCTCGGTGTCTCCATCCTAGCTGGGTGCCTATTGCATCGGCTCCTTACTGGGTCAGCAATGCCTCTTCGACGTTCTCATCCCTTAACAGATGCTGCTATTAGTTTTGGCACTTTCACAGTTTCACAGCCTCATCTGGACTTTTGGCCATATTATTCATGCAGAGCAGATCCCTCCCATACTGTGTTTACACATACTGAGTGCTTTACGACTGCATTATCTAACAAGTGAATAAAAGACGCAGGAAATGTACTTTGAATAAACCCCAGTTCATTTTGCAAACCAAATATTTGAGGTCAGAGACAATGGACTGTGCAAAAAATCTACAGGGTGCTCTCTGAGAGTTCTGTGGTCCTCAGCGAGTCTCACTCACTGAGCAAAACAAATTACACCAAGGTCTCCCACACTAGCATCTGTAAAATATCAAGCCACTGTCAATGCATCGCTCCCTAACATTTTATTAAAGTGGACACAGATGAAAGTTTCTAAATTGGTTGCGGGCAGGATGACTGAGTAAAAAATAATCTGAATATGGATGGCAGGATGTAAGAGTTCTGTAAGTGATGCTGCCTCCTACCACCATGCCAAGTCTCCATCCCACCTGCAACTTTTGGCTTTCTGTGTCTTCCTTCTTCCATTTTTAACAATTTTTACACAAAAAAAAAATCCACAAGTTTACTCAGGGGATGCTTCAATCGAAGCATCCAAGATCAAAAATGACGTTTTAAAGGCGTCTACAAGCTCAAACATGGCCTTGTCTTTTAAACAGACCAAATGTCAGTACGCAGAGTCTTCTGTGTGAGACTGCTGGAAGCCGGAGGAATCCCACTGTTTGGATGACTGACGCTGGTGTGCGGTGCACAGTCACAGTGCCCAGTCACCTCCTGCACAATGACGTTACTCCACTGAATCAAACAAATTCGGTTGAGCTGACCTTGATACACAGCATTTGAAATGTTGGGAAAATGTTGGGCATACAGTGTGGGGGAGCTCTGCCCTGAAGAATGAACACCAAAGCAATTTGCATCCATGCAGTGTCCCTCTTGTGTGGTGCAGCTATCTTCTGAAGAAGTTGTGAGGCTATGGATGGGTGAATGAACGTTCTGCTCAGGCCAGCTAGAACAAGTCTGTAGAATCCTCTGAGGATGTGTTGACCTACATTACCCCTTGTTGAACATCACTTTTTTCCTCTGCGTGACGAGTCGCCGTCACACACAAACACAAACATGCGTGCATAGCATGAAAAGCCAGTGAGCAATCAAAGTGTGAGACTTACAGTCTCGCCTTCTGTATTCCTTCCTGTAATTAATTAGCCAATTAATGTGTGTTTATTCTGGACATCCATAGATAGAGCAAAAATTGTGGCTCCCTGGGAGAGATGAGACACAGGCAGATAAATCAAAGCTTTGTGCATCTGTCCTTGCATGCGCCAAACGCTTCCCCCTGTAACCCTCCTCTCTCCCAACAGGGCCCAAATAAGAGACCTTTTCATAGCCAATCAGGTCAAATCTTTGTTTCATCCTCTCTCCCAATGCACTTGACATTGACAAGATTAATTGCCTTAGTGCTCTGGGCAAACGTGTAACCTCCTACAGGTGTCACAGCGTGCCTCTCTGATTTTCATCCATGGGATTTTTTTTTAATCATAAAGAAAATAGAAAGAGTAACCTATTCTATTCTGATTCGTAAAGGGTTAACATTCCCTCCTGCTGCTTGTAAAATCACACAGGGTGTAAATCCTGCCATAAAGTCTCAGCTGTGAGCCCTGCTGACCCGTAAATTCTCCTTTCTGTGTTCCTCTGTCATTGAGCTTCAGCAGGTCAGGCCAAAAGTGTAACTACATATCTGCATCACAGATACAAGCATGGCTTTGACAACAGCATCTGTACAGTCAGACTCTTCCAGTGATTTCTTCTAGAAAGCTAGCACCTGAGTTACACTACATTTAACAGACATGCATATGAATATACACTTGTAGGATATAATTTAAATGGTTAGTCTGGTTAGTTTTGAGGTAATGCTCTATCAAATAATTACTACATCAGCTGTGACATTAGTCATCATTACTGTCATATAAAAGGCCTGGTTGTCCTCTAAACATGTTATGGTTAAGATTTTTGGAATGCATGTTTGAATCTAAGGGGCCATCAGCAAGATACACTGCTCAGTTCATACCATGAGACCCGTTTGGACTCCCTTGAACTGAAACAGGAAACAGACTTGGAGGAATCCATATCAAACTCAACCTGGATAAGAATCATTAGGAATATTTACTCATTGTCAGTCTGTCTGAGAAATGCTGTAATTCAATTCAAGGTGGTGCACTGGCTATACTGGTCCATGGACAAGCTGTCCAAGATCAAAACCAACCTGGACCCCGCATGTAATCGTTGTAAACAAACTCCAGCTACCTTCCTGCATACATTCTGGATCTGTCCCAAACTGAAGACCTTTTGGCAATCTATTTTTGACACTTTCTCAGGGGTATGTGTAAAAACTGTAGACCCATCATCATTCATCTCACTGTTCAGGCTGGTCCTTGTTGATATGTCCTTCAGCAAGCACGAGAATGATGTGATTGCTTTTGGCTCTCTTTTGGCCAGAAGACTGGTTCTGTGCAAGAACCCACACCCCCACATCATATGTACATTGGATAAGAGAAGTGATGTATCATATCTATCCAGAAGAAAAAAAAAAAAAAGATATAGCCTGAAGGGTTCTGTTAAAAGATTTTGGTACATGTGGCAGCCTTTTATGCTGTATGTGGAAAACTGAATGCCTGTGTAATTAATTTATGTATGTGTGACAGATCCAGCGTGGGAGGTTTTTTAACTTTTTTGGTTTATGTTCTTTGTGTTTTGTATATTTAAACTGAAAAATAAATAAATAAATAAATAACAATAAAAAGACCTCGATATATATAAAAAAAGTCTGGTTGTCTAAATTGTGCCATACAATCACTATATATGTATCGAAATTATGTTAAATGTAAGAAGATGGCGCAAAGGTAATTACAGCAATTAAATGAATAAACAAAACTACATTTAGATGTGTTTATATTGTATAAAGATCTGTATTATATTAATGTATATACATGTAAGTCTTAGTATATAAAAGATAATTAAAACAGATACACTCGCATACTTCATTTATAAAAGCAAAGCAATTGTTTCTGCTAATTAAAAAATGTCAAGCTACAGATGAAATGTTACTTTTCATGTCTAGATAAATAGTTGATCACATCCTTATACAATGGATAAACAAGGTTTTAATCAAGGTGTTTTATTTTATACACTTAACTGTATCACCCGAATCTGCAACAGCCTCCCATGATGAACTTCTGGCAGGAGGGCTGGTATGCTCACCAGGGACTCGTTACTTAATAATCACGCGCTGCAGGTGCTCTGATAGAGGTCAACAGTCTGCTACAGCAGCAGTTCATGTCTGCCTCCACCTACGGAGCAAGAAACCGCTGCCAAATGCTTCAGTCCCGCTCCAAACGGAGCCATTATTCCTACCCTATCACTGTCACAGCCCGGGTTGATCTCTGCAGACACGCAGATGATCGAAATTAATCTTAGCCAAGTGCATTAGCTATAATATGAATGTCTTCTATGCTGTGGTGCCTCAATCATCCCAAAGCATTCGCTGTGTCCTGCAAAGGAGCTGCATCTATATTCCAGTTACAGCGCACATTTGCTTTACAGACGGTGGCATACTTTTCAAATTAGGTTAAATGACAAAAGCTATTAACTGTACAATGAGGATGCAAAGCACTGCTTTTGAACCAGATGAATGTTATTGTATTGCATGTGACACTAATGGTTTGACCACAGTTCACCCACATAAATCTCCATGGTGCCAAGTTTAACTTTGTGCAGAGAGGAAACGACCGGCAGTCTGACGGATAAGAAAATAACTTAAGTTTCAGATTCCATAGCTTCTCTCCTGTCTTGGAGTGCACATCTGACATGTATTTTGCAACCATGGGATGGACACACGCTCAAAGCAAAATATGAAGGAATAAAATATTAAATAAATTGTATTTCCATTAGTTAGGACTTATAGACAGCTGTCTCAGGCGGTCATCTAAGGACATAAATGAAAAACGTAAACACAACAATCTTCTCTGATGAGACACCCATTATCCTTCTCTTCGGTGGAAAAGTGGATCAGTCCAGTTGCCAAACTGACACAAGACACTATTTCCTACTGTTTTGACAGATTCTATCCATGTCACTTTAAAGAGCCCCTACAGCTGTTGTTGCTGTTTCGAACACTGTGAAATATATATTTCCCCCTGATACTAGAGAAGAACTCAAAAGTGTTTCTAAAGTCCCATTACTGATGTAAAACGATCTGTGCTTTTTGCTATGAAATCTCTCTGAAGTGACGCAGGCAGATAAATACGATATGACACCAGATGCAATTTTGAAACACATTTTTTTGCATGAACTTCCAAGTAAACGGCTCTCGTTTGAAAACTGAATAAGACAAAGAAGGCCTCACTTCCAGCCCTCAACTTGTGGACATTATGTTGACACCGATTTTCTCGTCCAGTTTCATATATATCACACAGCTGACTGGTTTGATGACTTCACTGATGCGTTCATGGTAAAATAGCAGGTACTGTAATATGGGGTTTCATGTTGCTGCATGTCTGCTGTCACTGGATACAGAATAAATCCACTTTTATTAAAAAAAAGCATCTACAGTCAACATGTCTATGTGAAAAAAATACAGTATATATTTTTTTTTCTTCACTTTTAATCATGTTGAAGTTCAAAGGGACCAAGATATGTGAAACTACAACATCTTTGAGGTCAGTAATTGTCGTGTTGGACACCAGTTGTTGACCAACGTGTTTCTAATGCAGGAACAAAGAGGAGAGGAACTGTTTTAACGCTGGATGAATCAACTGTTGAGAAAAAAAAAATTACTGTTGTAGCTCAGAGATTCTCTCTTCATTCATCAAGGTTCGGTCTGGTCATCTGGACGTTTTCTTTTTTATTGAGACGTTTCGTCCTTCATCCAAAGGACTTCATCAATCCGAGGAGCCATCAAAAAGCTCAGTCCCACAAGCAGCACGTTCACATAGTGGACAAATGAAGGACAAAATGCCTCACCCAAAAAAGAAACCATCCAGATGACCTGACTAAACCTTGTTGGATTTTTTTTACCTCGATTATTGAGCTTGGATTTTGATGCTCCATCTGCATTGTTCCTTCAGTAGACAACAACCCAACTTGATTAATTAATCCATATCACTGATGTGGCACACTTTCAAGAAACATTTAATCCTAAATGCTGGTGAAGATCCTCAGTCATCCAGGACGTGATAAAAAAAAGTTCAATACAGAAACAACTGGACTTTATTTGTAACAGAAGACGTTTCACTCTTCATCCGAGGAGCATTCTCAATTGTTGAGAAATTGATAATTGAGAGTGAAATGTCTTCTGTTACAAATAAAATCCAGTTGTTTCTGTATTGAACATTATTTTTATTTAATCCTAAAAATGAAGACCTAGCTTTCCTTTAAAAAATACATAATGTCCACCGCCTTTCATACCAGAGTTTTAAACTAAAGTTGTCCAATTTGCAAGAGATGGAGGAGTCGCCATTTTGGTTAAATGCTGTAAGATGTTATGCAGAATTTATGGAATATTTCATAAAATGTGTTAGCACATCGGGGGCATTTCCCCTGGATTGGCCGACTGAGGTGGTGGTCCCCCTGTTCAAAAAGTGGGACCATAGAGTGTGTTCCAACTACAGGGGGATCACACTCTTAAGCCTCACTGGTAAGATCTATTCAGGGGTTCTGTAGAGGAGGGTCCATCGCATAGTCGAACCTCGGATTCAGGAGGAGCAGTGCGGTTTTCGTCCTGGTTGTGGAACACTGGACCAGCTCTACACCCTCAGCAGGGTCCTGGAGGGTGCATGGGCGTTTGCCCAACCAGTCTACATGTGCTTTGTAGACTTGGAGAAGGCGTTCGACCACGTCCCTTGGGGAGCACTGTAGGGGATACTCCGGGAGTATGGGGTACCAGGCTCTTTGATACAGGCTGTTAGGTCCCTGTATGACCGGTGTCAGAGCTTGGTCCGCATTGCTGGCGCTATATCAGGCTCATTCCCAGTGAGAGTTGGACTCCACCAAGGTTGCCCTTTGTCACCAATTCTGTTCATAACTTTTATGGACAGAACTTCTAGGCGCAGCCAAGGTGTTGAGGGGATCCGTTTTGGTGGCCTTAGGATCACTTTGTTTTTTGCAGATGATGTGGTCCTATTTGCTTCATCAGGTCGTGATCTACACCTTTCACTGGAGCGGTTCGCAGCCGAGTGTGAAGCGACCGGGATGAGGATCAGTTCCTCCAAATCCGAGGCCATGGTCTTGAGCCAGAAAAGGTTAGAGTGCCCTCTCCGGGTCGGGGAGGGGTCCTGCCCCAAGTGGAGGAGTTTAAGTATCTTGGGGTCTTGTTCACGAATGAGTGAAAACTGGAACGTGAGATCGATAGGCGGATAGGTGCAGCGTCAGCAGTGAAGCGGGTGCTGTGCCGGTCTGTCGTGGTGAAGAGAGAGCTGAGTCAGAAACGTAGATTGATTGGTAAATTGAGAGCTTCGCCTTTTACCTTCATCTATGGTCATGAGCTTTGGGTTGTGACCAAAAGAACGAGATCTCCGATACAGGCGGCCGAAATGAGTTTTCTCCACACGGTGTCTGGACTCTCCCTTAGAGAGAGGGTGATAAGCTCGGTCATCCGGGAGGGACTCAGAGTAGAGCCGCTACTTGTCCACATCGAGATCAGCCAGTTGAGGTGGCTCGGGCATCTGGTCAGGATGCCTACTGGACACCTTCCTGGTGAGGTGTCTGGACACGTCCCACTGGGAGGAGACCCAGAGGAAGACCCAGGACACGCTGGAGGGACTATGTTTCTCGGCTGGCCTGGGAACGCCTTGGGATTCCCCTGGAGGAGGTGGCCCAAGTAGAAGGGGAGAGGGAAGTCTGGGCCTCCCTACTTAGGCTGCTACCCCCATGACCCGACCCCGGAAAAGTGGAAGAAAATGGATGGATGCATGGATGGATGTTCTTGTTTTTTTATTTTATGTAAAGTTGAATTTATTTGACATTCCCGTTTTTCTTTTTTCCTTCCTAAATGTAATTTTCATTAGTGTCCATCAGAAGTTAGAGGGATTCTGTTCTGGTTGTCAAAAACACACCTGTCCAAAAGTTGTTTGTGGGTTACTTCTCTTACTAAGGCATAAAACACAAAATTTTATATGAATATGAGTCAGTTTAAATGTAATAATGTCCTTCATGTGTTTGTATGACGAAGGAAGAAATTCTGCTCCGGACATCCTGAAGGGAAGCTGTCTGGATTTAAATTAAAAAAAAAAAAGAAAAGAAAATAATTCACATGTGTGAAATAGTGCTCTTAAATTGTTCAAATAACAGATTTGTGATTTTACAACCTAATAGCGCAAAATGTTAAGTGAAATTGCTTCTTATTTATCAAGTAAAATAAATATATTTGCATATCTGACAAGGTCTTTGTTCATTCAGAAGCGAGTTGTGAAAGCTGATCAGGTTTAGTTTGTCTTTAGGTTAAGGAGAAGATCCTCGAGGAAGAGATCCACTGTCCTCCAGAGGCATCTGTGCTGTTGGCCTCTTACGCTGTCCATGCCAAGGTTAGTAATTTGATTTAGTCATTTTCAAGGAGTTTGTTCATGCATTCAGTTATTTGTCTATGCTTTGATCTCTATAAACAAAGGAGAACTTTGTCTATCTGGTCTCATCCTTTGGACTGAAAAGATGCTGAGAAATTTACTGGGTGTTTTTTAATTTTTTTTTTTTTTCTGATTGCACTTAATATCATTGTTGTAAAGAAAATTGGTGAAGACAGTAGGGGTGCAGTGACTAAACCATCAGGGTCCGGTGCATGAAATCAAACAGAATGTTAGCTAGCAATCATTATTCTCATTTAGAAAAGAGTGCATATATTTACTTTAATTACCTTTCACTAACTGAGACAACTGAAAATTAGTTAAAGTAATTAGTAAAGTAACTATTAAAGTAACAAAGTACTAGTTTAAAATATATATATATACACACAGTATACTGTATATATGATATCTAAAGCACTACACCAAAGCAAAGTAAAAATGTCTGGTTCAGACGACCTGCCTGTTTGCCTCATTCATCAGTTTTGAAAAGTTTTGTACGGGGCTGAGGTAGCTCAGCGGTCAGTGGTGCGGTCCTGTAATCCTGAGGCTGCAGGTTTTTAGCTCAGGTTGCATCAGTAAGAGCATCCAGCATAAAAAAAAAAAAAAGTCAAAACTTTTGAACAAGTTTGCTCGCTGTGAGGAAAAATAGTTTGTAAAAGTTTGCCATTGATCTCCAGTAACGCTACAGAGCAAAGTGTTTGCTTGCTTAATGGCATTTAACGTAGTTAAATATGCCACTAGGTATTTAATTAACACCAGTTGTGTGTATACAATGCTCACCTAGCTAAGAAATTAAAGTGCTTACCATTTTATTGGACTTTTTTCATTGGGAGATGTGATTCATTTCTGTATTGTCTTTTATTGTTTATTAAGTCTATGACAAATTAATTGAAACAAACACTAGTAGCTCAACCGAAACTCCTTGTATTCATTGTATTTTATTATTTTTACAGTTTTATAGCATTAAAAAAAAGAAAGTAAAATCCACTTTAGATTTCAGGGGAACATGCCCTAAAGACAGACTCTGGTTCCTGCAGTTAAAACATACCTGCAGGTATTTGGAAGCTGCTTAGAGCGGTCTCAGAGGAGCTCATTAGTGCAGTCCAGGGATCTGATCAGATGGCCTCTCAGGTGAGTGCTTATCATTATGGCTCGCTGGCTGGCCTGAGGGTGCGCATGTTGACATGAGCAAAGTAGAACAAGAACGTGGATGAAATTCTGTCAGGTCATTGCAGCTTCTCTAAAGTAAATGTGACGGCTCATTCTCATATTGATTTTGTGTTCTATCATGGAGTCCAGCTCCAAACGGACTTTTGATTTTCTTTCATCATGAGTGCCTTTTTATTTTGTCCTGAGATGTGCCTAATTGGTGGTATTTGAGATTATTGCATTTGAACGTGCCTCCAGTCAGTTAGCTATGCAGATTTTTGTCATAATAATCTTGACTGATGGTCAGTTGTTTAAAAAAAGGCCCGTCAGAAGAGTCGGTAGCTCCAACATTTGGTGATAAAATGTTTAGGATTTTTTTTTTTTTTAAAAAGCTTTATCCATTAGGATATGAAAACAAACAGTTGTCTGGTTTAGAAAATAAATTTTTTGTAATTAATCTGCTGAATCTGCTCCTAAAAACTCTTTGTTTTTAAAGGCAGAGGTGGAATTATGTTATAATTAAACTGGCCAGTGTTGCTTCAGAAAAGACCAAATTGAACAAATCAATATAAGAGTTTAACTATATTTTATTTGCATTACTGTATTTAACTTTTTTTTTTTTTTTTTTTTTCCTGTTTTAAAGGCATACATAAACTTTGGTCTACAAACCGGATTCCAAAAAAAGTTGGGACACTAAACAAATTGTGAATAAAAACTGAATGCAATGATGTGGAGATGG
>JARVLU010000001.1:37107151-37120345 GCA_031762415.1 Simpsonichthys santanae
AAGACCCAGGACACGCTGGAGGGACTATGTTTCTCGGCTGGCCTGGGAACGCCTTGGGATTCCCCCAGAGGAGCTGGCCCAAGTGGCTGGGGAGAGGGAAGTCTGGGCCTCCTTACTTAGGCTGCTACACCCGCAACCCGACCCCAGATAAGCGGAAGAGAATGGATGGATGGATGGATGGATGGATGGATGGATGGATGGATGGCGTTAGCACTCAGAGTATGAGCTGAAGATGAGTCTCAGCTTCTACCACATCAAATTAGCTCAATATCTTTAAAACTAACTGCATTATAGTCATTTGTAATCACCTTAAAAGAGCAGAATTTAAAGTTTCATTTGTTATAGACGTACATTTTAGATGTACTCTGCAAATAGAAGATATTGAAGACAATTTCATGCAAGTCAACCTGAAAATACAAAAAAAAAAGTTTAATATTTACTACATATTAAACACACCACCTCAACTGCACTTTATCATTTGTTTACCTAATGTGTCAGTGTTCACTCTTCACACATGCACAGACAGACTCTTCTGAAGGTAACCAACTAACTCAATTCAAAATCTGTAATGAATGAATAAATCAGAGACAGGATCTTCACTACATCATTCATTTGAAGAGAACATAACTGTAGACAGAGCAGCAGCAAAGCTGCAGTTTCATGATCTCTGAACTAGCTTAGCAACGTCTAATAAGAGCACCGTGCAGCACATGTGTCAGCCGTGCACATTGTCCAAAGCCTGAGTGTAGGAAGTCTTGACACAGAAGAGGTTGTGCGCTCATTAAAGGAAGATTCCAAATGTTTTAGCTTCACACCATTCTGCAAAATTAAATGCATGATGGAGGAATTCAGCAGAAACAACATTTCTAAAGTCTCTGGTTGGCTTTAATAGTGTGGGTGTTTATGAAGCATTCACACTATTGTGATCCATTTTGCTTCCGTACATTTTCAGCATCTTTCTCATTCCACAATTTTTGTGCCGTTTCAACAAATATTATATCAAAAATGTTCAGCTAGTTCAGGAGAAGGGTGCTATAATTTATTGTATTGGTGCAACTTTAGCTTTTTGAAATATCCAGCCTTTTCTGCCACATTTGTTTTTCTCACAGGCAATGAATTGAGCTCATTTTATATATTTCAAATCTTTAGACCAGTTTACAACCTTTTACTGCTCCTTTCACATTTTGTTCTGGTTCAGCTTCATTCGGTTTCCTTGTGCAAATGTAAACTTTTTCAGCTACTTTCAGCTGTTTTTCTGCTGTTTTGTTCTCCAATCAGATTATTTCTGCTAACTACAACATACTGCTTCTAACTTCTTTCTGCTAATTTCAGCTTGTTATACTCCTTTAAGCTTATTTCTGCAAGCTTCTGCTATTTCAGCTACTATTTAGTTGGTTTATGCTTGTTTTAGCTTTTTCAGCTATCTCCACATTTATTGCACTTGCTTTAACTTTTTTGTCTAATTCAGCAAAAAAAAAAAAAATGTCCTCTCTCCACTTCCTTCTGGTAATGTAAGCTTCTTTCTACCATTTCAGCTACATTCAGCTATTTTTTGTTGTTGCTGCTAATTTCAGCTTTTAGGGCTAATTTACCAATGTCTGTGCTCATTTCTGCTTATTCAAACCAAATTCTGCAAACGTGTTCTTTCTGCTTTCTTCTGTTTAGACTTGTTCTTCCTTTTCAGCTACATTTCAACATTTATTTTAGCTAATTTCATCTGTTTTCTGTAGCAAGTTGTTCATTAATAAGCATCCACACTGCATTTTCGCAGGGAATGAATGCAATTTCTTTATTTAAATCTAGCACCAGGATTATTGTGTCATCAAGCTCAACAGCATCTATTTACACACTGTATGGCTTAATTTTCCTGTATGTCTACGTTTGTCCAACAAATGTGGTGTAAGACATGGATTAAAATTCCACGACCAACAGTGAGGTGAAGATTTCTCAAAGTGATAAATAAATCTGCAGGAACCCGCTGATGTCCTCAGGGCTGAACCCTGATGTCTGTGGTAAACCCACTCAGAACCCAATGCCGGCGATAGAAGCAGAGTATGCTGGGAAGACTTGGCACGACATGAATAATCCAAGCTTGCTGTGGTGTTCCTGTGTGCTTTGGTTGGAAGCATTGTGTAGGTTTTCAGTCCTATTTTGAGCAAACAACATTATGTAATTTGTCACTTTTGTAATGCTTTCTGGCACTGAATCCACTTCAGTTTTGTACAGAATTTTATTATGCTTGTAGTTGCTGGGATGTAGACCAGCATTTCTCAGCCCTGCACTTTGCATGAGCACACCTAATACTGTAGTTGGCTTCCAAATGACTAAACAAAAATTACATCTGTATATTTAGCATGCATGTCTTACACCTCTTGTATCAGTATGAAGCAGAGTCAACCTACAATGACAACATAGAGCTTAGCACATCATTACTGAGTATTATGAATATTTTAACACAGTATAGTCAGCGCAGGGGACAGATCTTTTTTACCGGCGCTCCTTCGTCTTCGTTTTACATTGGCTGTAATGTGCTTCTGAATCCTCAAGTCCTAGACTTGGCCTACCGTTTTGCATCAGTGTCAATCAGATTAGACAGAACCAAGCCATTCACATTATCATTAAGGATGATTTCTCAGAGTGGGAATATGTTCCCATAATTTCCTCGTCATGGTTGTCAGTTTGACAAAATTGACAGGAAATCAATCAATGTAATAAGATTTTAGATGCTAGATATGGAGTTGCAGAAGTGGGTTAGGCGATTGCCCTTGATATCCTCTCTTGCATATGTTGCTCTAAGCTTCAGAAGGGGGATCAGTACAAATGGCATCGTTCCTCTTCCACCAACTACAATGTCCTCCATATCTCCTTGAAGTAAATCTAGATGGCTTAGAGTAGTCGTATTTTTCTTGACAATAAATTGAAGTGGACAGTTTGAGAGATGGTCCGGCTTGAATCTAAGACTTTGTGAAAGCTTTTCACTCTCGGCTATTCTGTGAAGGATATGGAGTGGCCCCTCTCTGCATCAAGACATTCTGCATCATTTGTTTAGTCGCTGTGGCTCTTCGCAAAACCAATAAATGGCAGGCATGGTCAAGAATTGCTAATTGGGTGAGAGTCTCTTGCTGCATCAGCTCGACGCTTTCAAGCTCCTGATAACAAAACACGTCCGCCTCCTTAAAATAAGTCACCAAACTGCAGAAAAAGTCAATGACTTGGACTCCATGAGACTCTCGGAGCTATGAATACACAGAAACCTTAGCACATTAGCAGTCACCATGAAGTCAGCCAGCCATCAAAGGCGAGGTATTAATAGATCAGGACTGTGTCTTCAGCAGCAACAACAGCATAAAGCCTGGAAGTGCCACTTTGATGTCCTGTGGCTGGTCAACGTATTGAATGTTCACAGAAATACTTTATGTACCGTACTTTCTGCCATACACGTCGCACCACCGTAAAAGTTGCTTCGGTCCAAATATGTCTAATAAAGTGGAAAAACATAAATACGTTGCTTTGCTGTACAAGTCACATCTATTATGCGTCACTGCTGACACATGGCGTTTGTTATGCGTCATCGCTGACCACCTGAAAACGTGAGCCGGTGTTGTGCCAAACATCGATCGGATGCCAAATGACAGCCACAGGAGCGTGCACAGGAGGACATTAACAAGAATTTAACAAGATTAACACTTAAAAACAATTATTTGTTTGCTCAAAATTATATCAGAGGTGTGTCTCAGTTGAACTTGTCCTTAATAAATGCACTTTACTGGTCAAATCAGTTGCATTACGCCTGGGCAGCACGGCAAAATGCAGCTGATTTCATATTTGCTCCAGGAGTTCTGGCGTGAGATGAGACAAGTGCCACTTTTACCTATTAATGAGACATTGCAGCATGACGGCACAGTCGTTAGCACTGTTGTCTCACAGCAAGAAGGTCCTGGGTTCGATCCCCGGTTGGACCTGGGGTCTTTCTGTGTGGAGTTTTTATGTTCTTTTCGTGCTTGCGTGGTTTTTTTCCTGGTACTCCGGTTTCTTCCCACATACTAAAAACATGCATGTTAGGCTGCCTTCAGGCCCTGGTCTCCCTTGCAAAAGAGATCTGTGATCTCAATGGGATTTGCCTTGTTAAAAACTTGGCTTGTCATATTACTCAAGGGCCCTCTAGCGGCTGAAAATGGTAGTGTTCAATATTTTCCATGTCAGAATTAATAAAATCATCAGATCTCAGCCAAAAATTGGTTTATAAATATGGGGAGGAAATCATAAATAAGTTGCTTTGCCATATAAGTCACGGGGCATGCAAATTTAAGCAAAAAGGTGTGACTTATGCAGCGAAAAGTACGGTATATATAATGGTGGGAATCCAAAAACACAGCACAACCAACAAAGAGCTATATTTTCTCTCACTGATTTATGATTTATCATAAAAATGTACTCTAGAACAAAAAATGCAAATATTTAATGATGCCTCTGAGTCCCAACTTTCTCACCAGTTCAGTTCAGTTAGGTGTAAAATAACTCAATGACTAATGAGGCACCAAACACCAAAAAAGAATATTTTTCATTTTAAATACTCCCATCACAATAGTTTCTGTAACTCGTCATTCAGGGAAATGATCCATAAAGGAGAAAAGCAAAACAAAACTGATGACAGGGCTTAAATTTTCCACGGCATTTGAAGAAGTTTTGTAATTTGAGAAGGGAGGCTTTCTCGACAAACATGTGTCCACATGTTTTCGGTCTGCTGCATCGTCTTGACTCGAGCTTAATCTAAAAAGAACATTTGCTTGACCTACTTAGGGGCGTTCCAAAGCTCAGCCGGCTGTGAATTTTAGATTTTGCTGCTGCAGAGCCATTTCTTTCATTTGTTTTTGGGACTTTTTTCCTGTTACACAAACAGAAATACTAAGAAGTGTTGTTTAACTGACAGGCCGGTCACAGAAGAATGCTGCAAAAAGCAAGATTTTATAATTTTATGCTTATTCGACGTATGTCAGAGTGCCGATGTTAAATTAAAGACACAATTAGAAGTGAGAATTAATAAATACGACAATATAAATCAGTTGAGTGGGTCACAGACATTGTTTCTATTCCAAATCTGGCTTGTAGAAACCTAATGCCGCTCACTGCAGTGTGGCATAACCATGTGTGCTGCCAGTCATTCTGCGAGTGTGTGGATGACCCTTTGACCATGAATCCCATTCATTAACTGTCATACAACGTGCTTTCCCCATCTCTTCTCTCTCTTTTTTTTTTAGGCCCGCTGCCACCGAGGGTCGTCTACAAAAACAACAGCCACTCAGCTGCTGTTCCTGCAGGCATCTCAGTCAACGCAAGCACGAGCCAGGCCACACAACTGGTTAACTGTGTCTGTTTACTCACCCTTTTGCCCTCTTTGCCTGGCTGACCCGGCACTCCCTGAGGAAAGGACATGTGTTAGACTAAATTGGGTAATACGTTTAGCATTGCAGAAAGTCTTTATACGTTGCTTCTTGTAAAAAAACAGACAATGTTTGAGCCATATGTTCTCAGCAGACCAGAGGATATAGAGTTAATTAGCCAGTATTAGATGCACCCAATCAACTTAGCTGTATTATATAGAAGGTGTACGTAAAGCCGTAGTTTCAGGTCTTTAACATGAATAGCTTCTAGGTGACGTCTTCAATATGCCCTTAATAGGCTATTTGCAGCCTCAGTTGATCAGGACTCCATTCCATTACTTTCCACATTGTCCTGATAAGAAACTATTAGCAAGTTAATCAAAGTATACATTGACTTTATGCTCCTGTGAAAGGGTAAGCGTATGGTGCGGCAGTAGTTCCTTATTCTACCTAATAGTTGTGCTTTTGTGAGCGATAAAGAAAGTTCCATGAACATTGTTTAGCAAGAAACAACAAACACACACAAAATAAGTGAATGTAAGATTGTGAGCGTCAGTGTGGAGATTTATGTTTTACCTGTTCGCCTTTTTCTCCTCGAGGGCCCTGAAAGCGTCAAAGCAAGATTTGTGTTTACAAAAAGCACAGCCACAAAAAAATGAAAATTAAATCTACTAAATAAAAGTACTTAAACCAGCAAAACAGACTTTATTAATAGCCACATATGTCTTGAAATAATTCAAATTGCCCACTACCTTTCATGCTAAAGTTTTGGAATGAGTTAATTCTCAGTTGAGAACTGACACAGCTGTAGCTGTACGTCAGACTACTGTTCTGCTCAATCTCGTAATATTATAAGATATGCTCAGAGTATGTTTTGTGAATGACACTCAGCCACTACCTCATCAAATTTTAAGTTAATATTTGTAAAACTGACTGAGTCATAGCCATTTTTTGTTTTAGTTTATGTCCAGTTTGAGCAGTAGCCATCTTAAAATAATTGGATTGACACCATAAGTTAGTTGGTTGTTGATGTACATCCGATGATTAATTTCTGACGATTTCAATTAAATCCAACAAGTGCTCCATAAATATTTTGGTAATGGAGTTTCCAATAAGTAAAGTTAAGTTAGTAAGTCAATTAAGTTAATTAATGTTAAACTAAAGTTTTAAGCTTAAGCCTTCAACAATGAGTAGCACTTATTGTGAATGACTCTCAGCTACAACCACACTTCATTTTAGCACAACACTACAACATTAACTGAATTATAGCTACATCTGTGCATCAATGGTTACAAGATATTTTGCTAACAGACAGAATTTACTTTAAATAGTAATGGCAACAATGTTGGACTTTATACCTGGCCTATTGAGCATGAACTTTGGTGTTTTGAACCACTTGTCATGACAGTCTCAGAGGAGATAATGATGGAGGGTGGGCCCCGGAGTAGAGGGCAGGCCGCAGAGGCCATCTTAGCACAAGCAAACAGTTTTTGTTTGTTTTTTTTTTTCCCACTATGGAGTATGCTGTTTGTGGGAATCAGTTTTGTTTGGTTGCTTCTCGGAATGAGGAAATCCTTTGGATAAAGGACAAAATGTCCCAGCAAAAAAAGAAACCATCCAGCTGACTTGACTGAACTTTGTTGGATTTTATACATGGATTAATGATGTTAGGTGTTAATGGCAATGGTTTGAACAAATATCTTAAAAAATAAAATAGATAAATAAATAAATAAATACATAAATAAATACATAAATAAATAAAAGATTAAGTTAGCACTCAGAATACAAGTTAAGGATCACTCTTTGCTGCTACCACACAAAAAATTAGGTCAACATTTGTAGAACTGATAGAGTTACAGCTAATTTTGTGTTTTACGTTCACTTGACTGTGGCAGCCATCTTGAATCTTTAATCAGCTGTAGATGTCAAACGGTTATTACTTTCTGCAAGTTCCACTTAAATTGTAACAGACACAAACACATGCAGACATGAACAAAACAATTATTTTATGCCATTACGTTTGGGCAGTTATGATAATGACTTTAACGTACCTGAGCTCCTTTGAGACATTCACTGTTGGCCTAAAAAAAAAAAAAAAAAAAAAAATACTGTTAATTAAAAAAATCAATACATATAAAACATCAGCATATATGAAGCAATATCAGTTATTTGCAAACAATAAAGTTGATAATGAGGTAGATATCCCTGACCAAGGTGATCTGATGAGAAGTTACTCCGTGACTATCACAACTCTCCAGACACCCCGCTGGCTGCTGCCATCAGAGGACAGACGGGGTAATCTACCCTCCAGGCAGCAGAGTAAACACAAGGCCACATGCTGAACGTCTCCGTTTTCAGACTCCTGGTAAATAATTACTGCCCTTTTTGCAATTGGCATCCAGCAGTCAAACCCAGCTAATTTTGAGCAGAAATAACTGATAAGAGGAACATTTCTTATAAGTCGGTGGCATTACGCAAAGTAAGACGGGACATAAAAGACAACAAAGCGGCTGAAAACCTAAATAGTTTTCTAAAGAGAGCGGTGATGTCTTAAATAAAACATGCATAACTCGTTCTGCTGTTTTCTATGTAAATCGTCATTATCTTTAGTCAGATTGTGAACACAGTTTGACCACGCATAACAAGCCATACAATGCAAATGTAACAGCAAGTTTGTATTTTAATAATGTACCGCCAACATTTTCTGCTCAGACTCACCAGCTAATTTACTGGCATGAAGCGAGGACGTTTGCTAACACCATGTTTGTTTGTCAGGGAATGCATGTTACTTTCCTTGTTATATAAAATTAGCATTAGAGAGTGGCTAATGAATAGTGGCAGAGGTCTGTGGGAATCGTAAGCACTTTGGTGACATAAAAGGGGCAAGCCGTCAGCAGCAGCACTGTAGTTTTTTTTTTTTTTATAATGTTCCTGCAATGCTGATTTAAACTGGCAAGCTGATCCCCTCATGATGTGCACATAATTAACCACCCACCCACAGTATACCTCTAATCTGCAGCAGCCACAACTCCTTGGCCGCAAAGCATTAGGTCTGTGCGTTTTGCATGAGTTCCCACACATTCATTATTTGTATTGAATGGTGACAATACAAGTATACATAGACACATCCTGGTGCAGGACTGTATGCGTCATAAAGAGTGTTTCATTGCTGGTTGCACTAAAAAAAATTACCAAGACATATGTTGGGTAAACTGAAATAAAATCATGTTTGTTTAACAGACATATATAAAGTTTAGAATTGGTAGGTAATGTATTCTTGTTGTGGGTGAAAACAATAATAATCTGATACTAAATAATAAAACAACTCGTTGACTTGAATTATTAATACTGAACAGTTTTCACACACTAACACTCTTTTTAATCACCTGCACTTGAAAGGCTAAAAGGTGAATGTTATTGTTTGTTATTCTGTAAAAAAAAAAAAAAAAAAATCTCAAAAACCACTCGACGAATGTTAATGAAACTCTCAGCAATATTCATCCACTGATAATTAACGTTTGAAGTCAATTCAGATAGACAACTGTGATGCCTAATCCACTTAACAGAAACAATAAAAGCTATATTTCAGTCAACTTTACAGATATCAAACTAAAATCTTTTGTGGTAGTGGACGAGAGTCATCCCTAACATATACGCTAAGGGCTGACATGAGACCTTGTAATATTGCTGGATATTTTGCATTACCCTATTTTGAAGATTTTATGTTTTTCAACAAATGAATACTTTTAGTTCTTCAGTTTCTCATAATGAATCTTCATGCTCAAAAAAGAAAAGAAATTAACAAAGTCAGATCATCTGAGCCAGTTTGGCTATGGCTAAGGAGTCGACAGGGGAGAGGGTGGGCCCCAGAAACCATCTTATCACCAGCAAACTGGTTGGCCCACTATGCAAGTGTGCTGCTTGTTGGACTGTTTGTTGTAGCTCCTCAGACTGATGAAGTCCTTTGGATGAAAGATGAAAAGTCTCAACAAAAATAAAAAGAAACTGTCCAGATGACCTGACTGAACTTTGTTGGCTCATAACAAATCGATTTTATTGTGTTAGTTGTTTCAAATACTTCTTTTAGGAAAGACTTTATGTCTTTATTTATGTTGGTTCCCAACTTTTTTTTTTCTTTAACTAATTTTTAAATGTTTTTTTAAGGGAACCCTGGCTTTAGATAAAAATCCTGTTTTGCTTCAGTGTGGTTGTTTTTTGTTATATGAACAATTCTGACAAGTTACACAAAGCACTTGTTCATTCTATTTGCCTTTTTGCGTCACAGTGGGATTGTAAACACATGTACTTTATTTAATTTTATTTAATTTTTCTTCTTTCGGCTGCTCCCTTCTTCAGGGGCCGCCACAGCGAACTGAGTCGCATGAAGACTTGGTTGTTTTTTTTTACGCCGGATGTCCTTCCTGACACAACCACAGAGCTACCACATCCCTCTGTGTGGAGCAGAGAGCTGCCATCTAGGGTGCCTGGGGGAGCAGATGGTGGGGGGTTGGGGGCCTTGCTCAAGGGCCCAGAGTGGGGGAAATGAAGGTGGAGCCAGGTGCGGGCGCTTCACCCATCCCACCCACATTTTGACGTTGTTGGTACCGGGAGCTGAACTGGCGATCTTCCAATCACAGGCCCACCTTCTCTAGCCTCTGCACCACCACCACCAACAAACACGTTTTTAATTATAACTGTAAAAATGACCCCTCCCTAAAAATAAAAATAATAATAATAATAATAAAATAAAACATTTACCTTGGAAAATTAATGAAAAAAAAAAAAAAAACAACAACATTCTATCATGACTAAAAACTGAAATTAGTCCTAAATAATCGTGTTGATCCGATCAACATTAGATTTTAGCACATGGTCATTTTATCTTAAAATAACTTGATAACGTCGGGTGAAATCATTTTCACCCACAGAAATTAGGTGGTTTTGTGAGTGGACAGAATATTGTGTACATTTGATAAATAAAAAAGTTCAAAAAGCCCATCTAATTAGAAGACTGGAACATTCCTTCACAAGACATGTGCAGAGGCAGGCCCTGTAAGTCCACGTCTTACCCATGTAGGATACGACCAGCGCCCAACTGTCACTCTCCAGCTTCCATCCTGAGGCTTGAAACTAAACTTTTCTCCACCTGGTTGCTCATCCACATCCTTTTTGGCTGAACCCTCTGAGCCCTTTCTATCTGCTCCTTGTTTGACCCCCTACCCAGGCAATGGTAATGCGACACGGAGACTGCTCACCTGAACGCCTGCTCTCCACATCACTGCTGGCCTTATGTTTTACCTCACTGTGCAGTTGTCTGGTTGGCCCAAAAGGTTGTAATATTTGTAAAGAACATCCTTGCCTATTCAGGTCATAACCCTCGCGTACAATTCAGCATTTGAACGACCTTACGCACTGTATACAGAGAGCATAATGAGATGCAAATGAAACCGTGTGAACTTACAGACAGCCCTGAGTCTCCAGGGAGGCCGGCGTCTCCCTGTGAAGAAAGATAATAACACGTGAGTTCGTAACATCTTTATCATGCCTAGATAAATCTATAGAATATATTCCTAGCCTGTAGACCATTCATCATGTTTGTGACAAACCTGAAGGTCAGGTAAAATGAGACTGACTATGCATTGACGAAATGTTTCAATACGTGCAACGGCACGGTTGAGGACCATTAACAGGTATTTACAGTATGTCATGAAATGAAGCATGTCTGATGACTCGCACACTGGCAAGACGACTGGCAGGTGGCTTCAGAGCTATTAAATGTGACAGGCCTTAAAATAAGCACAGCCTTACTTTGCAGCATTAACAGTGGACAGGTGTGATAACACTGTTTGGTGACTGAGATGTCACAAGAAGTCATAAAAGGAGAGCAGAAGATGTCTTGACTCCAGCATACCCCTACATAAGCATCTCACATACCTTCACTGCCTGGCTTTTGGTTGTCCGTTTTGTTCTGTCTTGAGATAAAACTTATTTATTGCTGTCCGTGAAACTACTTCTACCACTCTACACCATTTTCACTACATCACAAACAGGACTTTATAAAACTGGGCTGAGAATCTGTAGATTTCACAACTGGCAACATCCTTTTTCTTGATGTGGTTTTAAAAAAAAGAGCTTGTGGTTCATAGCCATTTTTTTTTTCTTAGTCTAAATGTGCATCACAGCTAAAATCTTTCTGCAATGGGACATTCAGGGAGCTTATTACTTTATGCTTCAAATCTGCCGCCCTCTGTCAGTTTCAATACAAACAAAGGTTTCTTCAGTCCCCTCGCTCTCCCTCATACACCACCCATCCGTCCAGAAAATAGCATGAAATAGTGTGTTTCTCTGTTGTCTTCGAAGAAACACAGAGACCTCATTATAACTTCAAGGCTGGCAGACGGTGCATTGCACCTACAATTATGTGGTGAGTTCTATGAAAAGCCAACATCACCAAAGAAAATGGAAGGAAAAATAAAAGAGAGGATATAAGGCAACTAATTACAAGAAGAAAAAATATATTTCTTATACCTGGAAAATGAACCCAAAATGGGATGGAGAAAAAACATAGTTCAAATAACAGCAATATTGTTTGTGTTGGTACAAGAGGAAATCAAAATCAAGTCAAACTATGATGTAATGTCTTTCTAGCTTGTTTTAAAGTTTCTATAAGAAAGTGGCAAACCTGCAGGAATCAGGCAGTTTCTCTTTTGTTTGTTTTTTGTTGCTATGGATTAAAATGACAGGACACAACAGGATTTATTGTGTATTCTTATAAGCTCTAGAACAAAATAAGAGTGTACTACAAAATTACTGTTTTTTTTTATTTATTTATTCAATTTTCATATTCATAAGTATGATTTTGAGTGAAATTAACATTTTGTCACATTCTATACCCTACCGACCACATTTTTTTCAAGGATCAAAAATGAAAATATTGTCATTAAGAGTATTTATCTGCAGAACATGGCAAATGGCCAGAGTAACGTAGTGTGCAGCGTCTTTAGACAACAAAAACAAGGCCACATTCATTTTAACACATCACAATACTAATGTTTTAACTCAGGAAGAAGTCAAAAATCAATATTTGGTGCAACAACCCTGACTTTTTACAGCTTTTATGTGTCTTGTGATGCTCGCCACCAGTCTGTCACATTGCAGTGGGGCAACTTTTTGTCACTCCTGGAGCAAAAATCCAATCATCCCAGTTATGTTTGATGACTCAAGACCATCCATTTTCCTTTGATCACATTCCAGAGCTTTTCAATGGGCTTCAGTTCTGGAGATTAGGCTGACCATGACAGTGTCTTCATCTGAACCTCATTGAAGACCTGATTCTTTTCAACTCTTTTAGGTAGTTGTTTATTTATTTATTTATTTTTCCTCCTGCTTTTGGTTTCTCCCTCAGGGGTCGCCACAGCGAACTCAGTTACATGACGACTTGTCAACTGTTTTTATGCTGGTTGTCCTCCCTGACACCACCACAGAACACGGAGCTACCATAGTCCTCTGTGTGGAGCAGAGAGTCACCATCTAGGGTGACTGGGGGAGCAAATGGTGGGGGTTAAGGGCCTTGCTCAAGGGCCCAGAGTAGGGTCAATTATTTATTTATTTAATACATTTTTAATCATTTCTTTTATTCCAATTAATTTTGAGTCACTACTAGCACCGTTTGCCATCCAGACAGTCATATTTTTTTCATTCATCCTTTATTTAGGCAGGTTAATCTCATTGAGCCCCGAGGACTCATTTACAAGAGAGACCTGGCTACAAACTAAGAATGATGACAACAGCAACAGTAGATTTTCCTTGGACA
>JARVLU010000001.1:37152583-37166969 GCA_031762415.1 Simpsonichthys santanae
TTCATTTATTGTTGACTTTTATTTACGTAAAATTGTAAATAGTTTATTTTTGTTTTTTTCTGTTTTTAATTGGAATTGAAATGAATAAAGATTAAAAAAAAAAAAAATAAATAAATAAAAGTGCCCAATGACACATGACATATCATTATGTGATACGTTAAATGGCAGTTAAAACTCTTCTGTAACAATCTGTCAGTATGAAGCGCTTTGCTTTGATACAGTTTTATAAATTATATAACATGTTTTAACACAAAGTCAACTGTTGTCCAATGTTTGTTGTACATTCATTCAAATAGAAGCATCAGAGAAATTTGGAAATGTTCAACATGCTTAAAAATCTAAACAAATTGATGATTACATTGTAATAACCAGTGTACTTTGGTTTCTAAGCACAGTATATGAACCTATTGCAGTGAAGTTAGTTTTACGTTGGGCACTGGAAGTTCCCACTCCGTGGCTTCAACAGTGTCCAACGTCCAATGTAAAACTAAGTTAACTGCGGTAAACCCACTACAAAAATGTAGACTGCATCACTGGTGTGAATGCACAATCGAATTCTGATTTTGAACAAAAAAAAAAGTACAACTCTGATCTGCCTAAAAAATAGGTCTTGGTTCAGTTGAAGTGAACTCTAGTGCAATTTGAATGCATTGTGAATACAAGTGGACTGAACAACACTCCAAAAGCAGGAAGTGGACTACAGTGCAGGGCATTCTGTGTAAATACAACCAAAAGAAACACACATTGCCGTCTCAGCTGCCTTGTGTGATAAACAACATTCTGCATGGTCTTCTGCCTCATCTTCTGCTCATGCTGAGTCCATTGTTGAAAAATGTTTGTTTGGCACGTGCCACAGACAAAACAGAAATCATAAAACTGCTAAAATTTGATGCCACTCCATTTTTCTTTTTATTTCCAGAAGTACGTCAGTTGTACACAGTGTCTTCTTTAGAGGTTTTCGTGTCGATACACGGAGCTGTGTTTCAGTAACGTTTTAATGTGCGACCACCCGCTTGTGGGATTAAACAACAACAAATAGATTTATCATCTTGAGAATACTCATGAAGTTTCACAGAAACGTTGTAGTTTAAAAAAATAGTTAACAAAAAACAGTATTATTAAAGTGAGCTAATCCATAAAGTTTGGTAAATGATTTGAGGGAGACACTGAACACACATTTCATGCACTGCGCTCCACTTCAGCCCAGCTGAGTTCTGCTCCATGCCTCTTTTGGTCCTGCTTCATTTCAGAATGCTCACATCTGAGGCTGGCTTTATCTGTGGTTTATGAATGGCTAGAGGAAGCTTAAAGATGGACGGGTCAATGAGGCGTTTTGCAGAACTGTCTCATGAATGAACCTGAAGTAGACATGACAAGAAGAGGACCAGAAATGGTTAAACTAGTCTAAACTTTCAAACTAAAAGGGATCTGCAGTTCATGTGTCTAGGTCAAACAAATCAGAAAAAAATAATAAGAAAGAGGAGGAAAAAAAGATTCTTGAAAGCTATCTAAAAAAAAAAGTTAATTCTGGTCCTCTGGACATTCAAAAAAAAAAAAAAAAATAGAAACATTTCGTCTTTCATCCGAAAGACTTCTTCTTTCATCACTCAGACTCATGTTCGTGCTGCTGTTCGGTGTATTGTCTTCATGCTATTAGTGCTTAGTGTAGTTTTTAGGTAACGTTTTTCTTAGTTCATATCTTGGATCTTATTACTGTTTTTCGTTTACATTTATTGTTGAATGTAAACCCTGTGTACATAATTTTGTTCCATCACATGCACCACATGTGGTGCGAATGACAAATACAGAAACTCTGACGGACTCTCTGACCTCATGGCAAGTAATTAATTATCAACTTTGCAACCATACACACAAACACAGTCATTTTACAGTTTGAGAATGTAACGCTACCAAGTCAATTAGCAACCATTAAAGGGCAATTATAACACATGTACAACTTTAATTAGTACAGTCTGCTACTAACACATGTAGCATTGCATTCAAAATGGCCTAAATATAGGTACAGCATGTGGCAGTGTAAAGTATTTGTGTTATACAATATTTGTATGACTGTCGTTCTTGTTTTATTGGCTTAAGAAAACCTGCATTTGTTTCCTCATTTAATAGTCACTCTCTTTTTGTGATTCATTTCAGATGTTTTGGAGGAACCTGCAATGTGAAGACCATCTGAAGTACCATGGCTGATAATTATTATACAGCTAGAAGCTGGAGTTCTGGTTTTCTGGTCCAGAAACAATGCACTATATCTTAACCCCCCAGCCACATGATGGTGATTACAAGACGGACTGTAAAAGACGTTCAGGACTGCCACCTGCTTGGCTGAGGACTTTATTCAGAGCTGAAGGACTTCTCCTTGCTTTAACCTTGCACAAACAGTCCAAAGGGGGTTTGATCAACCAAACAATGTGATTCATCTTGGGGTGAAAAAGCTAGCATGTTGTCATCATATCTGATATCTTGTTCATTTTTTTTGTCCTCCAGCTGACACAACACCTACAATTTCCAGTAAGTGGGCATTTACACTTCACAACTCAACATGTCTATTGAGCTGTCACAAAGAAAGGGACATTCTCTTTTTGAACTACACCCGTTTTTATTTTTTACTGAATGCACAAATCTATGATTTCCCAACCCAGACTGCTTGGGTGAATTGGGGAAAAATTCACCTTGTGGAGGTAATTATATAGAAGCTCTTCTAAAGGCTCCTGATAGAGGAACATGAAGCTTTGCCAGATGCTACAGGCACTGACATTTGCTCTCTATAGGAGAGAAGAGGTGCTCCTTTGACAAACACATAAGTATAAATTTGCTGTGCAGAGAATCGTGGTCTTTCTTGACATTTAGACTTTGCAGTGGAACAAAAACATAGTACTTGTCACTAAATAAATTCATCATTGAAAAAGGCAAAACACAGGAGCATGTGAGATAAAACTTGAGGACGAAACAAGGCTCATTTGCAAAGAGCCAAAGACGTGAACAGCAAAGAATGCAGAGGAAGGCCGCATTTTCACATTACAGTCACCCAGCACAGTTACATACTGTACGTGTGTGTGTGTGTGTGTGGGGGGGGGGGGGATATATATATACAGGGATATAGAGGGATATATATACATGTACAGAAGGTTCCTTCAACTTCTCGTTTTCCATTTAAATAAAAACCACGTGAGTAAAACATTAGATCAAAAAATAATGCTTGTGCTTTCTGTACTTTGTCTCTCTTTTGTTCTTGTTGTCCTGCTAAATTTGGAAGATCTGAATCATCTTATGGTCTAGCACTTACTACCATACTACCATTTTTTTTTTTAAATTAAAGTAAATAAGTAATCAATCAGTTGTAATTGTTGGTGTTCTATCAGGGGCTCCCTTCTTCAGGTCCACCACAGTGAGTGCACTCGCATGAAAAGTTTGATGATTGTTTTGCACCTGATGTCCTTCCTGACTCGACATGGGCACCGAAATACTGACTACTGAGCTACTGCAGCATGAATCAGACAAATGTAAGATTAATAACAAAAAGGTTTGTTGTCAAACAAAGGTTTAGTTTTATACAGTACTTGAAAACAGGAAGAAGAAAAACATAGGTTAAACCAGTATTGGTTCACTTTCCCTAAAACATTTTCTTTTCACTAATGTCTTTTAACTACCGGTAACTGTTTAGTTCTCATAAAGAATAAGGTACAAGTGGCGTCAGATCAAAGCTGTCTCTCCTCCAATAGCATCACACTTAGTCGATCAGAGACCCTTGTTGGGAGGAATTGATCGTACCTTTTCAGCTGGACACTGACATCTGTCAATGGACTGGGAGGCCGGCTGAGACAGCATCAGGGGAATCTGGACTGTAGCTGGAGGAGGGGATGTCCCATTAACTGTCTTCTTGACGCCACACTGGATCAATACAGAAATTTCATCATTAAAATAACCTTATTTCGTAATATTTCTTGACAGGAAAATAAAAATCTACAGAATACACAACAACGCAGCCAAGTTCACCTAAATTAACCTGGCTTTACGCCATCATGGAGTCAGGCTACACCCTGAAGTAAGAGCCTATTGGCTCGTGACAGTTACCCAGGAGTAACTGTAACTTTATGCCAGCATGACAGCATGATGATGATATCATGGTAAGGGGTCAAAGTTTGTCCTTCCATGTGGAATTACTATAACATTTGCTCTTATTGATTTTAAGGTGATGAAAGATTTTCATTAAGTTTCTATCTAGGATCACTTGTCAATTTTCAATTAAACCAATCCTTTGTTGCACTTTAATTGTCAGATCTCACACACATGTTGCTACAAGATAAAATGTTAATAAGTGGAAATCCATGCTTCCTTTAAAATTATAAAACTGCATGGTCACAGGTCAGAATATCTCTTTTCAAACATTTCAGTAAATAATAATCCCTAAAATCTAAAACAACTGTTGGACTTGTAGAGGTGATATACTCAAAAAATAAAAATGTTTCAAAATGGAAATGCAGTACATGGTTTTACCTGTGACAATGTGTACGTCACTACATTCTGGAACTGCAGAACACATTGACTACAGAAACAGTATACATGTATTTATAAGTATAGAATTAATTTTCTGTCTCATAAATGTAATAAAAATGTAAATGTGATCAAATCTCTGGAAATATCTATAGGTTGTTACATGTTTTAATTCCTATTTTAGAAAAGTGAAGTATTAGTTCTTTACAAAAACAAACAAAAAAATTACCTTCATTTCAACCAGTTCACAACAATTTTCCATCTCAGCCATGTAGGGGTCGCAGTAAATGACAATTTGTTTCAGTTCAATCTGTTAAAAAAAGAAGCACATATGATTAACCCATTAAAGAACATTCATTAGTGACATTATTACATCAGACCTTTAACTATAGGTTTGTACAAGAGAATTAGGGCCCTGGTGCAAAGTAAACAAATAAATAAATAAATAAATAAATAAAATCCTGAATTATGACTTTAATCACAAAATGCTGAGAATAAAGTCAGAAATCAGGGAAAATAAACATTTTGTTTTGCACTGTGGCCTTAGTCACTCTTGCATGTGTTTGTGATTTTCTGTTTATCACATTTCAGCTGTTCTAGCTTTGCAATATAGATCACAATTTTAGATCCACTAATTCATATTCTATACTGCTTAATCCTGTGCAGTGTCATGGGGGCTGGTGCTTATTTCCAGTGGTTAACACGTGAGTGGTTGGGGCGCTTCCAGTTCATCACAGGCCCATACAGAGTCAAATGACCATTCACACACACTTTCCACAAAGGCCATATTAGAAAAGCCTATTAGTCCAGTATACTTTTTTAACTGCAGGACAAAATCATAGTAAGTGAAGAAGTACAGAGTGAGAACATACAAACTCCATGCAGAAAGGCCCCAGCCAGGAGTCAAACTCAGGACTTTCTTGCTTCAGGGCAACTGTGCTAACTAACTGTGCACCATGCAGCTCTGCAGTTTTCCGAATCCTGCTGAATGAAGTCTACTGCACAATATAGGTAACCAAATAGGCAAACTGATGTTTGAGTTATTACCTTTTTGAGCCATCTTTGAAAAAAAAAAAAAACAAATGTTTATAAAACCATGCTCCACTAATTAGGAAAAACCTGTACTTGAAGTAATTACAGTAAATATGTTACCGTATTTTCCGCAGAAAACGTTGCACCATCCTATAAGCTGCATCAGTTCAAATATGTCTGACAAAGTGCAAAAATGCATAAACATGTCACCTTTCCTCTGAAGTCGCATCTATTATGCGTCACCGCTGACACGTCACGTTTGTGACGTGTCACCGCTGACAATCAAGAAATGTGGGCCGGTGTTGTGCAAAAAATCAATTGGCTGCCAAATGGCGGATGTGGGAGCATGCACGGGAGGACTTTAACAAGAATTGAACAAGGTTAACACTTAATTGGTAAACTAACAATTATTTGCTTGCTCGAAATTATAGTAAAGTTGTGTCTCAGTCTAACTTTTCTTTAATAAATGCACTTTGACGGTCAAATCAGCTGCATTTTCAAAAGCCGATACACGGAAACATGAACACGCAGAGGGCAAGTCGCTGTCCATTTCTTCAAAATTTAACAAGATAACCACCTAAAAACATTTATTTGTTTTCTCGACTTTATAGTAAAGGTGTGTCTCAGTTAAACTTTTACTTAAAAAATGCTCTTCAATGGTCAAATTTGCTGCATTTCGCCGGGGCGGCGCAGCGAAATGAAGCTGATTTGACGGTTGCTCCAGGCAGATGACGATGTCAGGCTATGGCAAGTCGATTGAGTCTGCCATGTTTACCTATTACATGACTCAATGGCATGCCGTACTGCTCAACTGCCATCTAGCGGCTGAAAATGGTAATGTTCAATATTTTCAGTCAGAATGAATGAAAACGGCCATTTCTCAGCCAAAAATTCGTTTATAAATATGGGATATAATCCATAAATAATTCCTTCAGCTTATAAGTCACAGGGCATGTAAATTATGCAAAAGAACTGCTATTTATAGGGTGAAAAATATGGTACATGGATTGTACATGATGAATAGAGAAAAGTGCAAAAACGTCAGCATCAAACTTCCATCCATTCATTATCTTTCCCCGCTTCTTCCTTTTCAGATCGTTGGGGTCACTGGTACCCATATCCAACAGTCATTACACAAAAAGGGGTGGACACCCTGGACAGGTTGCAAGTCCATCACAGGGACACAGAGACAAACAACCATCAACTCTCTCACTCACACCTAGGGACAATTTAGAGTTACCAATCAGCCAAACATGCATGTTTTTGGTCTGTTGGAGGAAACCGGAGTGCCTGGAGAAAGCCCATGCATGCACAGAGAGAACATACTCCACCCAGGAAGGTCCCCAGTTAGGAACTGATTTGCCGATCTCCATGCTGATAGGCGGCAGCTCTATGAACTGCGCCACCATGCCGCCACATCAAACTTTAATAAACTAAAAAATCTAATGAAGGTTTGAAAAGAAAAAAGGTTCATGTTTTGAAAAGTTTGGTATGGAACATACATCGACGGACTTTCCATCCTCCACTCGTGTAGCGATCAGTGCGTGTCCACTGAGGTCGATGCTGTCCTTCTCATCGCTCGCTTTCCGTTCTACTAGAGTGCAGTCCATGTAAAGGGAGATGGAGTTGCTCTGTACAGAAATGCTAAGCTTGTGCCACATGCGATCAAAGAGGGCATGCAGGTCACGGCTCTTGAATGTGTAGCGGAGGGGGGTCTTCAGCAGGGTTTGGTAAGAAAACTCTACCACCTTCTTATCACCATCAACCACAACAGATACCTGAGGAGAAAAGAGGAGTATGTGGATACAAATCTTATTCCCCCAATTTTTTATATATTTTTTTGTAAATATCAAGATATAGAAGATGAAAAGTCCCCACCTGACTGCTTCCTGACTTGTCGAAAATCTGCCAAAGATACCAACGGTCTTTTTTCGTAGTCCGCCTCACCCGGAAGATGGACACAAGGGAGTACTCACTTGAGAACCCGTCAGGAAATATTAATCTAAAAAACACATTCATACAACAGTCACGTTTTAATCAAAAAAGGGTGTCCTAACAACTGAAGACAATTTCAGTACCGAAAGTAAACGAGAGCTGAAGAATGAGCAGGCCAATCACCCTCAGTGATCAATAAAACATTTTAGTACCCTCTTGATGCAGAGGCATTCCCATAAATAAACCCCAGAAACTTAATTCCATTTAGCGTGATGAATTTTCCTCAGGCCTCCCTGTCATTCAGACAATAAAAGCATACACACATTGATCCAAAGACAAAGAACAGATTTTTTTTTTGTCTTTACTGCAGCACAACAGCATGTGCTTCATTTTCAGGCTTATAGATGTACATAACACACAGCAGCTGGAGGTTTATGTCTAAACATGCTGCATTTATAATTAATGAAAAAGGGGTGAAGTGTAGATGTAAACCTTAACTAAACCAGGGATATCCAAATGTTTTCATAGGTGATGAAAGGACTCGTGGGCCAAAGAAATTTGAATTTAAATTGTTGTTTTTTAAAGCATGATTTCATTTCCCCCCCTTCAGTTTTCAACTCTCAATAACTTGGAGAAATGTTCAAAGTTTAGTTTAAATTACTGTATATCCAGGAGCCTTAAACATTAACCTTTTTTATGTATTTATTTAAATAATTTAACTTATAATTGTTTTTTTTTAGGTCTATGTGATGGCCAAACCAGGCAGCACGGTGGTGCAACTAGCTGCTGCCTCTCAGCGAGCAGGTCCCTGGTTAAAATCCAGGTCCGTGGGCCTTTCGGGGTTGAGTTTGCATGTTCTCTCCGTGCATGCGTGGGTTGTCTCCGGGTACTCCGGTTTCCTCCCACAGACCAAAAACATGCATGTTAGACTGATTGGTGACTCTAAATTGTCCCTGGGCGTGAGTGAGAGAGTGAGAGAGTGAATGGTTGTTTGTCTCATTTGTCTCTATGTGGCCCAGTGATGGACTTGCGACCTGTCCAGGGTGTCCCCCGCCCATCGCACAGTGATTGCTGCACATGCACCGGCGACTCCCGTGACCCAAAATGGAAGAAGCGGGTAAAAGATAATGGCTGGATGATGGCCAAACCCATGATCGCACTCTAAATTAGACAAAAGATGGTAGCCAGGGATCAGCCCATTTAAATACATGGGGCTGATTGGACTGCACCACCAGTTTCTGCTGGAGAGGGGGAACTTGGATGTTCTTTATTTAAGAAAATAGTTTTTGTATTTAAGTGAATATTTCAAATTTAAAGTTATATATTTTTGAATTCCACTTTTTGTGTTTTGTTTATTATCAAACTTAGCTGTACTGTGTTGGTTGTTGTAGTTAGTGATTGTATTCTGTTTAGTTTTCCCTAATGTGTCTTAATGGTCTGATCAGCCAGTATATATACCCCTGTGTGTCATTCTTTGGAGGTCAGTTATGTTTGTGCAGCCAGTTTGTTCACATTTTTGCCTGAGTTCAGTTTTGTTCGTTTAACCTCTTTTATGAGCTCAGCATTCCTTTTATTTTTATTTTTTTGTATTATTTTATTTTGTAAAACGTAATTTTGGGGTGTTAAAATGAAAACCCTATTTTTCTAATACTTCCTGTGACTCTTCTTGCTTTTCAGCTCGGTCCATCACAGTCTATATTATATGTTTTCTTGTGCTTGGAAAGTTTTTGGGTTTATTTTCAAAGCCAAGAGCCTAAAATGAGTAACTGTTCCTTAAAAAAGGGGGTTGAACTTCAAACACCCATTTAAATCATGGATGGATCGAAAGAGTCACAGAAATCCTGAAACACCATCCAGCTGGCAGTCGCTAAAACAGATGGACGGTTTGAAGGGACACTGACAAAGTCAATGAACTTGTATGTCAATACCACTTTATATAGTTTTAAAAATATCAAAATTTTCCCCCATGGAGTATTTAATCAACTGAAATTATTTTCTTTGAAAACACATTTATATTTATCCTGAAGAATGAGCAGGCCTACCATTTTTTGGTAGGTCAGTGAAGGTTGTTGTAAGATAAATGGATTAATTATAGCTAAATATTTGTATTGTACTTTATACTGCTCATTTTGAGAAGAATATTTTCATTTGTTTTGCTGTTAAACCTAAAAAATTAAAATGTATCACTATTAAATCCAAAGAAGGTCTACATCTGCATCAACCTTTTAAGCCTGTGGGTCAAAATTATACCATTCTTTAGTTGCAGTTGCGGGCCACGCAAAATTACTCCAAGGGCCGCATTTGACCCTCGGGCCACACTTTGGTCACTCTTGGCTTAAACTATTGTTAAAAATATAATCTACTCTAAATATAATACAGTATTGGACTCCATGTAGCCCTTCATGAAAAAGAGAGTTGGATGGATGGATGGATATTCTTATCTATTTACAATCACACTCAGAGTCAAATGGACAACAGTTCATCTCTTAACCCACATCGAACACTGCTCATTTCAAACTCGAGAACCAAGCAAAACAGCAAGAAAACCCAATTGTATTATTTACCATACTATAACTCTATCTCTATCCCAAGCTAAAAATGCACACAAAAGAAGACGAGTGTAAACATAATAAATCAGTATCTGCAAAAATAAAAACAATGCACTGATAAGGTCATTGAGAAAGCAGAGCACAGCTAGTGGAGGAAGGAAGGGAAAGACAGCTTCCTTAGACAGGTTGGAAATTAGTTTTCACTCCAATACATCATTTCCTATTCTCTCAGAGCTTCATTCCCCTCTTCTCTTGTATTCCAAGAAATTTTAGTGTAAATGGTACATGACTAAAATGACAAGTACGCCAAGTAAAAGAAATGGTAAAATGGTCAAGAAGGTTTCAGCTACAAGACGATATTGAAAGATGCATAGAAAGTTATACATATTGTATAGTTGATACTAATACATCAAAGAATATCAAGCTTCAGCACGTGTACCTGGATTTTAAAACAACTCATTATGCGTGAGCAGAGGTGAAAAGAGTACTGAGAAATTGTACTCAAGTACACTGTTACACTGCTTCAATTGTACTCAATTACAAGTAAAAGTACAGGTGTTATAAAATACTTACGTAAAAGTACAGAATACTCAACTCAAAAACTACTCAGAGTATTAACAACTTTTTCACAAATTGGTGTTTTGTTTGTGTTGTCGACAGAAGGCATTCAATTCGATTTACTGTTGCCACCAGGGGCAATTGTAGAAATTGCCCTTTAGGGGTGCTTAGCCTGTTGACAATGGCTGTTAGCTTGAACAGCACAGTGGCAATTGGCAACAGAAGCATTTGTAAAATGGGGAGACGCATTGGTGGAGGGTTGTGGGGGTCCTCCCCCAGAAAAATCTGAACAAAGTAGATGCCATTTCCTGCATTTATTTTATTTTTATTTTTTGTATTTTAATGAGTTTTTAAGCATCTACCTTTACCTTCATAAGTAAATACTTGATTCAATAAATATTCTAGAGAGCATGGCACAACAAGAAGTAGCGCTAAACTCGTGGCACACAATACAGATGTGCTAGCTAAGCTGCTACAGACATAGCACTCCGCTTTACGTCTCATTGAGTCATGAGGACTCCTTTTCAAGAGATCTGTTTGAAACAAACAAGAAAAAAAAACACAGATGAGGTACACACAACAATAAACAGTCATAAAAAAAAAGCATTGCATGCAAATAGATATAATATACATACAGTATAAAGCATATACACAACCTAATAAACGCTTTGTACAAAATCAATTTAGTGTTAACTGATCACAACAAGCAAAGACTAAACGTATGCAACCAGATGTTGCAACATAGCTATATCTTTATTTAAAACATTCCAAAGTACAACTAGCTTTAAGTACTAACCTTTAACTGAACAACTAAGTAGCCTAATTATGACAACAACAAAAAAATGGAGGATTTACAGTACTTGCAGTTACCTTCATACAGACGAAAATGTAGTACGGTACTTCCTTTTTGTCACTTGCTAGAGAAACCATCTCTAAACAGAGAAGGAGGCCTCAGATTTCAACTTTCAAAATGTTATAATGCAGCTTTAGGACGGACACCCAGCCAGTTTCACACCTATCAGATGGGACCAGAGGGGCCTCACCTGTGAGTTAGATTAACAAAGATCTTAACAAACAATGGAAGCAGCTGGAAACTATTTACAAACTGAGCAGTCTTGAAGATGAAAATGAAAATGCAGTTTGGATTATTCATTTTAAATTTTATTTATGAGTCAAAACATGCAGCTTTATTTTGAAACTAAAAAAGCATTTCATTTCATTTCATTTCCATTTTAATTTGAAATATGAGACATAACCGCTTCCATATGCTGTGAGGCGTGATAGGTCAATCTGCATATGTATCTGTATCTTATCTCAGCTTTATAACCTGAACCCCACACTCCTTTTTTCTTTGAATTGAGAAAGTTTTTCAGATGAGAAGCAAAACATCTCCTGTTACAAAGTTCAGTTGTTTTTGTCTTGAACTTTTTTTGAAGATATGAAGTTGTACTCCAATTTCCTCTGACAGCAAAGTGTCCGTTTCACTTCGGGTCAAATTGAACTTGCTGATTGGTCAGTTGCTGACAAGTCTACTGGACTGATTGACAGGTGGTGTTGAGAATCTGACCCCGTGCAAAAGAAAAAAGAAAATCATTTAATAGATTTTACTGATCCGCTTAAGATCATCAACATTTATTCCAAAGTTGTTCAATATTTTGGTGAATCTAATGTTTGAGAACTGTTTTTTCTTACAAAATCCTAATGATTTCTAAAAATTTCAGCGAGGGCGAGTTAAAATCATTTTATATTTATATTTTGTTTTCTAATTACTGTACATATATGTTATTTGATATGTATTTTGTAATTATAAAATGAATAAATGAATTAAAAAAAAGTACTAGTTTACAATCTTGTAATTTACTATTTAGTAACTTTGTGTCTTGGCGAAATGTTGGTGTGTTTATGGTAGCTAATAAGTGATCAATATATGACTCTATCAAGTTATTTCATTATTAACAAGCTAGCTATTATCCTTATGCTTAGCAACTTGTCACAAACACACAGTTTGATCTCATTTGTCATTTTTCTCATCTAAACTTCAAAAAGCTGCATTGAACACAGACTAAGGGGCATAACTGGACTGGTTATCTGGATGTTTTTCTTACAAAGAACGGAAAACAACAGAAATCTGACTCTCTTAGAAACCAGTTTTAAGTTGTATTTAGTAAAAACTCATGTACAGCCACTGGTTTTGTTATAGTTTCACAATCTTATCCGTTATCAGCCACAGTTGCATGAAGAAAAAAATCATGAAATTCATTTTCATTGCTGTCAGTGAGTTCAGTCCGTGTAGAGGCATGTTAGTGCTGTATGTTTACCTCGTATCTTCAGCTGAGGGAATCATACAAATGATTTTAGCTTGTTATGTTCCACAAATGTGAATGCAGCAGGGCTCTTTTAATAATAAAAAAAAATCCTTTTGAAGATGAACAAAAAAGAAGCACCTCAAAGTAACAACACATCGTGCTGCACCAAAGAACGATCTGATTCACCACAGATACCAGGCTTTGAGTCAAACTATTCAGGAAGAATGGTTCACGCTTGCATGTGATTGAGCTATCAGAGGAATAATACATCCTTTGCACCTCTCATCCTAAGCAACAACTTTCACCTCCTTCCAGCTGCAAACTCTGGCTTCATATTTCTGTCTTCCTCACCCCTCACCTCTGCCTCGCCTGTCTCATCCATCTCTGCTCACTGCTTCACATAGCTGATATCCCACTTTCCCTCCGTACCTCTATGTGCACTTTGCACACTGAGAATCACAATGAAGGACAAGACATTAATGGTTTCTCTTTAGTTTCCCTCTGAGGCTCAGGACTGCGTGTGTACTCTGGTATAAATGCGGGTTTATGGGTTAAAGAGACAGTTCAGACTTCCTGAAGTTGGGTTTTGTGGAAATAGAAAGTATGCAGAAATAATTTCTTACTTGTTAAAATAGTTTCATTTAGTAGAGTTTCATTTGATGATGCTAATCTGAGCAGAAGTGGATTGCTGCCATTTTAAAATGTCTCTCCAAATCTCCACTGTTTTACAAACATTACCATCACAGTCAGTTTCACATTACACCATTATTTGTGTGCAGCAGTGGGATGTAAGTGCAAGTACTTTGTTACTGTACTTAAGTACATTTTTCATGTATTAAGTTGAGTTAAACGTGGGTACTTTTGACATTTACTCCACTACAGTTTACATTAAATAACTGTACTTTCTACTACACTACATGTCTATAATGTGTTGTGTTACAAGTTACATTCACGTTGCAGATTTTTAATTAGTTTTTTGTTAGTTTGAAAGTAACCAACGGTGGGATGGGAGTTGATCCATTGAATCACTGCAAAGTGAGCAGACAACGTTAGACCCACCTTCAAGAAGAGCTGGACCATTGACGTGTATTCTAGTATATGTCATTGAGCTGAGAGCACCCACAGCACCACTAACACACCCAAAATGGATTATACCACAGAGAGTCAGCCAGAAGATACACACCACCCATTGCTTTATTGAAATATTATTGAAAGACTATTGAAAGATTATTGAAATATTATTGAAAGACTGTTCAGTTCAGCAGGACAGATTCTCTCTCCCTAAAGATCCAGACTGGACTCAAAAAATGTTGAAAACCAACTTCTGAACTTGAACAAGCAATTTTTGCTGCAATATTAAAATGTGTCAGTTCATGGATGTTAGGAGACAAGAGATGTCTCCAAATGTATCAACACTCATGTCCAAGTTTTGAAAATGGTGTCAGGAAGTTAAAATATTGTTCACTATTGACCCATTACAAGTTGACTAGACAGTAT
>JARVLU010000001.1:37207733-37219443 GCA_031762415.1 Simpsonichthys santanae
AAAAAAAAAAAAAAAAAAAAAAAATACAGTACATTTTCTCATTCTTCTTCTTTTGTTCTTTCCCCTTGTCGCTTCTAATTTACAACATAAAACATTTTCAGTGGGTGTTTAATGTCTTGGCCACTGTCCTTAAACCCAGGTCTGTAAATCAGGTAGTTTGAGTCCATCAGCTTGTCCAAGTTTATTCATGGCATACAGCACAGTCTGAGTTATTACAGTCCAAATAACCTGTAGCAATATTTATGTCAATATATTTTCAATATACAGTGCAGTCCTAGCTCAAACATTAAAAAGTTGGTTTTTTTGCTTTAAATAAGTTTTTGTTTTTGAGCAGACTTTTTAACAAACCCCATTGGAATCTGGAATCTGTTAAATGACTGACAAATCAATAATTTTTTATTTTGTTATGACAATCCTGAGTGCATGGACAAATAGATGGGTATATTTGACTGAGACAAGGACCAAGTATTGATCTTTATATGTGGTATCTGCTTGAATTAGTGTCCTAGGTAAACACAAGGTTTACTAATGGGAAATGGCCGATTCAGTCAGGTTTCCTCAGCTGAAACCTTAAGCACAGTCAGGAGACAGAAACAATGTTTGACAGACTTATTTCACAGATCATGACTCAGAAAATCAAGAAAACAAAAAAGTAAATGAGCAGAACATTGAGGTGTAGAGATGGGGAGTCACAAAGCTGTCGAGATTTCCATATTCTCATCAGACAAACCATTACAGACTGGTGAATACGAACAGATATCTGAGGCACAGAGCTCGGCTTAACTCATCAATCTGCTTTACATGCTGAGTTAATGAGCTGGTGATGAGTGAAGAGGAGCCCAGGGTTAGATCATGCTGGAGGAATGGAGACCTGAACCACAGAAGTGCTGGCTCATAAGTAAAATCCTCCCCCCACACATCCACTAAGGCTCGTACTGACAGATGCAAGTGTCCAGCCGAGCTGTCTGTACTGCAGATGTGATAAACAACTGCTTATATTTAGCATGATATGCACTATATACTCTATTTTAACAAGGTTACATTGTGATTGACAGGTCACAGTCCGTCACCAAGTTGGGTGTCTAGGCGTGACTTTGTATTGATGGTACAGCCTCATGTACCCAGTGTGCAAACTCTGACTCCAAAAACAAAACACCAAAGTACCAGGGCAGCTGTGGCGGAGTGGTTAGAGCATAGTCATCCTCCAATGCAAGAGTTGGGGGTTTTGAATCCACCAACAGTCACATGCTGAAGTGTCCCTAGGCAAGACACTGAACCCCTCATTGCCTCTGATGTGTGTCCCATCGGTGTATGAATGTGATAAAGCTCTGATTAGTCTCTTTAGAATGATTTGTCCAATTAGCTTTGTATAGATCTAGTAGAGTGCTGTATGAATGAGTAAATGAGGGCACAGATTGTAGTGCAAAGCACTTTGAGTGTCTTGATGAGATAGAAAGGTGCTGTATAAGTACAAAGTACAGTCCATTTATATATATTTTTATGTACAGTTATTACAGCTTTTAAAAGCAAAATGAAACGTTTAGATGTCTGTGACTTTCTCTTAGCAGAGACGTCTTGCAAATCTTGTGTGTTGGGATGGATAAATGCATCTGTCAAGCTTTTCCCACACATTCCTCGGGGAGAATGTTTGTGAACCACTAATACGACCAAATTAGCATGGTGAGACAGAAGAAATACTGACTCATTGTGTGTTTCTGTCTTATATAAGACATTTGCTTTGCTAAATAAAAAGGCGGTAACACTCCATCTTTTTGTCCCCGTCGTGGTGCAAAGAGGGGGACCTGGAAATGCCCTCAGTCCTTCCATCCATCCATGTTGTGAACATGAAAAATAAATGAGGCACCGTCTTCCAATTTGGTGTGTGGCTGCACCTAGGTGTAAGACGGATCACCATCCAAAATTGGGTTGCACATCTAATTCCAATATGGCGACCAGATCTCGCCTTGAGGTTGTCTGGTGGACAACCAAGTGAAGCGGACATGGTTTAAAGTTCTTCGCTGTCGCAGTGAATTTCAATCATCTAAAGTGAAAGGGGGGAAACCTGTGCTTTTAATTGTCCAGATTTTAGTAGATTTTGTCCCCCGCGCCCTGCATGAGGGGGTCCGTGACACCCAAATGTCCTGCATTTGACAGGAACTGGCTGGGCACACCTGTTCTTATTGTGTCTGTGTGGGAGGAGGGATGCAGAGGGGCTGTTTGACAAGCATCCCGCAACAGCAGGAGTCGGATTGTCATATATTTACTGTAAAATGCATTTTCTCAACTTTTAGAAACCTTTAGAATTTTTCTGATCGGCCGGTTTATCGCAAAGTTAATGGAAAGCAAAGAGAGCTTTAAAAACATCACGATAAAAGAGAAACATTTTGTTGTGAAAGTTCAGGTATGTTTAGTAATTGATTCAGCCATCAACCATCATTTATTAGGTAGAAATTATTTGCGTTTTAGATTAAATATTGCTTAGGCCATATGTGTCAAACTCAAGGCCCTTGTTAATATCTGGCCCCCAAGATGATATTTTAAATGTAAAATACTTTTGTCACTTTAATTTTTTTTCAGTAATCTTTGATTATGATGTCAAAAGTGCAACAGAGAACGTCAAATGAGACCAATCAAACTCTTGTTGAGGAACATGCAAGCAAGAATAGATGTTTGGTATCTAACTTGACAATATAGATTTCGAAACCGGCCCTTAGTTTGAAAATGTTTTAATTTTGGCCCTTTTTTGTAAATGAGTTTGACACCCCTGCTTTAATGTATAACCAGCTGCACGATATTGTCTTTTTAGTTGCTATGCCAATATGTTAAAAACTATTTGGCCAATAACCATTGCAATCTTTTTTTCCCAAGACCTGCTTACAGAGACTACATAGCTTTCTCTGGTGTGGAATTAAAATACTACATTATTCTGCATGGTCTTTGTCAGTTTGGCCTGATACCAAATACAGATGCCAAAAAAGGGGACTGAAAATTATGTAAATTCAACTTGGATTATGTTTAATGTCAAATTTATTCATGACATTTACTCTCTAACGCAATGACAACACTTGAACGGTGCAAATTTGTAAATTTCCAAAAATCTGAACTCAACAATACATGTGATGTCATAACGTTGTGCTGGCACTGCAGACATCCTTGTCACTAGTTTGTCACACAAAAACAATGCCTTGTTTATGCATGTGTGTGTGTGTGTGTGTGTGTGTGTGTATACACACACGCACACACACATACACATACATATACTGTATACCGTACATATATATATATACAGGTAGTCCCCGGTTTACGGCCGAAATCCGTTCTAACGGCTCGGTCGTATACCGATCTAGCCTTAAACCGGATCCGCCCGGATCCGCGGCCGTATACGCGTATTTTTGGCCGTAAAACGAAACCGAAACTAAACGGCGATCGGTAATGTTTTTTTAAACACATTTTTTCAATGTAAAACAACTTTGAACGGCCATATTAATGTTTTTAAATGTGTTTCCAAGCAATTAGTTAACAAAATACCCCCCAAAAAACGAAAAAATTATAAAATGCTGCATAAAAAAGGCAACGTACGGCGCGATGATGTCACTGGGGGTGGAGCCGTAAACGCGAAACGCCGTAAACCAAGTACGCCGTAAACCGGGGACTACCTGTATACTGTACTGTATTTATATTATTTATATTTGTTGAAAGCAAAAAATAAATAGATATAACAGAGATGCCAAAGTTGCATGTTTTATGGTAAACAATGGCCTAAATAATAAAGAACAAGCCAGAAAGTTGAATAAAGAATGGAGGAAAAAAACTTCACAGTAACATGTTGAGGTCAGAAAATTGTTTTTTATAGACCATGAACATTGCACATGAATCTAGCCTTCAGTGGGACACAAATAATTTCATACATTTTTCTATTTTGCTGTCTCTAATTTGAATTTGACATACCCTTAAATTGAAACTTTGCTTCATAGACATTGGGGAGAAAAAAAAAAAGAAAAAGAAAAAGAAAATAATAATTCAGTAGTCTTAACCTTCTGTGCAGGGCTGTGTCCTGTCGGTAATTTAATTTGTTTAATGGCCAAACTGCCTGGAAACCTTGTTTATGGCACAGCAGCTAGACTCAAGAAATTCGTCACAGATCAGAAGTGGTTGGTTGAGCAATTAGTTAAATAAGTACACTTATCAGCCACAACATTAAAACGACCTGCCTAAAATTGTGTTGTGTGTTTCTATGGGATAATAATGTTCTGGTAAATAGCAGCACATAGTTTCAACAGTAACTTAAGGTTTAGTGGTGAAATGCAACATTTTATCTTTCTAAGCAGCAGCTCTCATTCAAATAAAATACAAAAACATCACATAAATGTTTGATCTAAAAAATACAGATGCCCATTGATGGCTTCTTATGAAAGCACAGACGTTGTTGTTTCTGTCTCACCATGAACACTCTTGTTGTCTGGTCTCTTGATAGTGGGATCAGATTAAGGTCATATTTATAGTCCACGAGAAGCCCCATTCTAGTGTCTAGGTGACGTGGATGCATGACAAAAAATTGCATTGTTTTCTACAATTATCTGCTGACACCCTGACTTATGCTTACCCAGTCAGAACTAGTTTTCTACTGGGTAGGCAGTGAGCATTGTGAGATTGGTCAGAGCTTCATGCTGAGCAGCAGATGGACTGAGTTGTGAGAAAATAGGACCGTTGTTACAACAACTCCAGCAAAAATGGTAAAGAAAGTAAAAAAAAAATAAAATAAAAAAATAAATACTGTATATATATATATAAATACATGTGCAACGATAGTTTAAAAAAAAAAAAAAAAAAAAAAGGTTGTGGACGGAGATTGGGCAATCTTGTTCTTGCAGGAGACAGCATGGAGAACCAGTGGCTCCCCATGGCTGTGCTGACTCAGAGAGAGTCTGCTCCGACCATCATCAGCAGTGGCAGTGATGATGGGATGGAGTTTGCCTTGGTTGGGCTGCGTTGGGGCACGTTTTATGCACTGTCAGAAACGGTGCGGTCTCTTTGAGACAAATTAAAAAAATAGTGCTTCTCCTTGATTAATAAGCTAATACCAGATCTTCCTCTAACCCCTCCATCATCAACTGAAAATAAACGCTCATTCTGCCAACTGTGCTCTGTGTCGTTTCCAATTGCACATGACGTGCTGTCTGTTGAGGGAGGACTTCACAGCCCCCCCCCCCCCCCCTGTATTTATAAACCAAGTTTTAGCTGAGCTATGACTGTTTTTATTCATTTTGACATTGAAAATATTGAACACTTCCATTTTCAGCCACTAAATGGCACTTGAGTAGTATGACATGTCATTGTGTTATGTAAAAAGTAAAAGTGGCTATTTATGACACAATCGGCTTGCCACAGTCTGCCACCTTCGTCCAGCTTGCCTGAAGCAACTGTCAAATCAGCTTCATTTCGCTTCTCCGCCCCAGTGAAATGCAGCTAATTTGACCATTAAAGTGCATTTATTAGGGAAAAGTTAGACTGAGACTCACCTTTGCTATAATTTGAACAAACAAATAACTGTTTTTAAGTGTTCATCTTGTTAAATTCTTGTTAAAGTCCTCCCGTGCATGCTCCCGCGGCCGCCATTTGGCAGCTAATCGATTTTTTTGCACAACACCGGCCCACATTTCTAGTTTGTCAGTGGTGACTCACAACAAATGCGATGCACCAGCGGTGATGCTTAATAGATTCAACTTATATGCCGAAGAGACATATTTATTTATTTTTTCACTTTGTTTGACATATTTGAACTGATGCGACTTGTAGGGTGATGCGGCATGTACGGCAGAAAATATGGTACTTTTAGGACTTGTCTGAAAAATCTGATGTTTTAGGTCATATTGGTGCAGCAATATAGATAATTATAAAGGCTTCACAAACACTCAAGCACCACTGTACTCACCGAACAGTAACATTAACCAACATTACTGGTGTTTGTAGATGCTAAAACGTTACGTTTCCCCTTTTTAAACATTGCAAATCTCATCTTGTGACCAAAGGTACTTAGTTGTTTTTAAAGTCTGTGTTGAAGTTCTATTTCCCACCCCAAAGGTTAGCCACAAGCTACCAGCCTACGAAGACCAAGTTTAGGAGATAAAAAATATCCATCAAACACTGTTTATACCATGATTTTGGGTGAACATTTACAGAAATGTCGATACTCTTAAGGGTTCACAAACTTTCAAACCACTGTTATTATGTTATTGAAGTCCTTCGCAGCTGTCATTATGAGACGTCTTTTTTATTAGATCCAATGAAGAAAAGAAAAAAAAATATATTTCTGTAAATGGTACAGTATATTTACAGAATGCTACAATCAGGGTTAAGAGAGAATCTTAAAAAAAATGCTACTTGCTTCAAACATGTGAATATGTAGTCATCTTTTGGCACGTGCATGGTGCAGAATCATCTGGCAGATTTTCTGAGCTTGTAACTTTTTGGCTGTTGATACGGAAAGATGCTTGGGTGGACCAAAATACTTAACGTGCAGCTTTGCAGTTTTGATTAATTCTATGCTCTTTACCTCAGAACCTGTATGTAATAGTAAATTACAGCACACATTTAAATATTTAAAATGCTTTCCTGTCTCAATTTCTGATGCAGCAGAAGTAGTAGTGACCAATTTTGAGTTATTTGGACTTCTTTTTGAGTTTGCCTTACCTTAGTTTTGTTGTCCCCCTTACCACCCACCTTTTTACAAGTCAACCAAAAGTATGTACTTTTTTTGGAAGATACATCCTTGACAAGCATGTCTGTAAAGATTAGATAGATTTGAGCAAACTTCTACTTTGTAAAGTAACAAATAAACTTAATAAATTGGGCAATACTGTATATATTTTTTTGCTACATTATTTGATGTGCATTTAAAACGGGACAAATGCAGTTCTGGGTTATGTTTAGTGTCATCGCTTTATTATTTGCCAGTAGGTGGAGACCAAGCTCCATGTCAATGGATGCACAGGTTTCTTGCAAATTCGATCCTTCAGGGCTCATAACTCTCCATTTGTACATCACAAACAATATAATTATAGAGCTGATATAGAGATTCATATCTGCTTTTGTGAAGGGTGTTTTTGTCCAGCATTGACTGATTTGTACAAAGTAGCTGTGTTCTCTAATTCAGTGATTATGAGGACTTTTGGGTATTATTTTCTTGATTATGTTGTTTTATGTGATTGGCATACAGTCACTTTTTAGCAGTTTGGTGTAAATAAGAGAGTATGAATGCACAAAATTGATGGATATATATATTTTAGACCATTTTTTACAGCAGGTTTAAATGATTTGTTTTGCTGCCATGTAAACAAAGTCTTTTCATAATTGTAATGTCAAAAAATTACTTAATTTTGTTTGAGTTTGCAACAAAGCAAACAAAACAAAAGAGACTGATGTATAACTTGAGTTTTGTTGGCTTTTCTAATGATGAGCAATGAAGCTGTGGATAACTGGTTCAGATTACTCTTTTTGACACCCCCCCCACACCCTCACACACACACATATGTTTTGGGCTTTACATTTAATGTTTTGAAAGACTACTCTATCCCACAGAAGAATAGATAATACGTATTTTGAGCCACAATGTACACATGAACATGACAATTTTACAACAAAAAACTGCAGAGTTCGTACATTGACATATTTTTCTCTACTCATATTTCCACGTGTGCACATTTTTGCTCTGTCATGATGAACATCCAGAGCATTCAAGAGGTTTGGCACTATTTTTATAAAAAAGCTTCTAAGAATATACTGTACAAGGGTTATTATCACACAGATATCTTGAGTTTACAACAGTTTCCTATTTTATTTTTTCCTCCCTTTTATTAAATAATATTTAGTTATTGTACTGGTAAATACATAGCATAATATTAGGATTTTAATTTTTTTTTATTTGTTTTTATTATTATTATTTTTTTTTATGTAGAGATGTGAAAATAATGCATCAATTATACTTTTGGTTTGAATTTCCTTAAAAAAAAAAACATTTTTAACGAGAGAGGTCAGTACAGTAGTAGCAAAATCTCAGCAAGGCATTTATGGATCTGCATTTTGAAAATGTTGAGATATTTGTCACTCAACCCATCGTGTTTATTACAATAATAGTATTTCAATGAGAATGAACACAATCACATATTTTAAGATGTATTGGACTGTGTCACATTTGGTGTTTGGCAGGATCTTCAGTGCCTTTGGTGTATAGATAATAAAACCACTCGTCTTCTAATGAATTCATAAATAAAACATGTGCAACTTTCTAATTTATCATCATAGTAGAACAATATTTATGGTAATCCAGACCCTATTCACAGTTTGTAAAGAGTGTAGTAGAAACATCCACCTTTTTATATGAGACATTTTTTGTGTTCTTGATGAAACTGAAAGCTAAGTTTGAAAGGTTTGTCCCATTTCTACATTTCCTTGGACTGTTCAGTACTTCAAAGCAGTGGTGCATAAGACCCTTGAGCAGCAGGGCAAAAGACTCATGGGCTTTCTAAATAAATCATTGGCTTTCTTCCGGCCTTTTTTTAAATACCATTTGTAAGGGAAGCAAGAGAAGAAACGGTCCTCGTGCTCACTACAATACCTTTCTTGTTTTCCGTATTCTGCTGGCATGCACATGTTGAGTTTTAATGGAAATGAGTTTCCTTGTGCTGTTTTTAGGAGGATTTTTTGAAAAGTGGCAAATTTCTGTTTTTTTTTTGAGGACAGGTTTAGATGAGTGAGGTCAAATTTTGTCAGTGCACCCTCGTTGGATAATGGTAGGGGAAACACACTTGTATAGGTCATAAGACTGAAGACGTCTTTTGGATAAAAGACCAAACATTTCATCAAAGAAGAATCCATCCAGAGGACCTGACTCAACCTTTTTCAATTTATCTACCTGGATTATTGAACATGCATCATGACATAGGGGAATCACAGCATTTCTTTATGTTTGACAAGCAATCAAGTATATCTGGCAATTCAAACAACTATGATTCCCTAAAGTGCATTGTATTCCCAATGCTGTTTTTCTAAATGTCATCAACTGATAGGTGCTTCTCCTGATAATCAGCCTTATTGACATAAAAAGACATCCTTTGTGTTGATGGTGCTATTGCCCTCTGGTAACCTTTTGTTGCATCCTGCAGACCAAAATGCACTAAAGTACCATGTTTGGAAACAAGAAACCAAGACGGTGAACTATACTGTATATGAGAACTGCACCACTGGTTTGTGTGGGTTGCTGAAGGTGGCTGGCTCAGGAGTATTTTGGTAGTGGATTAACTTCAGCCACTCTTCCTGTTCATAAATGACCTCAATGCACAGCAAAGGTACATCAGGCCAAGCTTGAGAGCTGATGCATGAACAGGACTAAATAATTATGTAACAAAAGAACCAGTGCCTATTTGCAAATATCCCTGCAGACATCAGTAGGGTCAGAAGTTAACATTACTCATTAAGGCTTTACATTTTACAATATTAGAAATATAAATGGGTGAATAGTTTTTTTGTGCATACAACACATGAACACAAAGCTGTATGAAGGGTTAAGGATATTTAATTACTTACCCCCCTTACTCTGTCACTGGAATAATATGCTAAACATTTCATCGTGATCAATTGTTCTTCCTAGTAGATGATCTGCATATGGAGTAATGCAAAATGACCTATTCTCTCTGATTGTTAATATTCATGGAGCTATGATTAGTTTTACCCTCTGGTTTAACCAGCAGGAGGAATATGCCATTGGCTGCATACTGTGAATTGCTTGTGCTTACTGGCTGCTGACGTCATTCTAAACTCAGTTTGTCCAGTTGTAATTGAGTGTAAATGAATGCATGGGTGTAGCAATGAACATGTGCATCTTGAAATCAATGTCCTGACAAAATCACAGCTCTGGAAAAAAAAATCTTCTGCAACATCAACATTTAATTTGTTGCATCAGAGAAACTCCTTTTTTAAATTCATTTTGTGGATATATGTTTCTACATGCTGGAGTGTATGCTTAATGACTGAAATTGAATAGTTATTTTACACATGGACTTTAAATTTTAAGTGTGCTAGTTATGGATTTTATATGCAAACTTAAATTTCCTTTTTTTTTTGTTGTTGTTTTTTTTTGTTTTAACAGTCACATAATCAGCTGTTTGGATAATATTACTAATTAATTGTTTGAACAGTTGTGTTTTGACTTTACTTCAGTTAACTGCATGGGGCAAAGCGGAAAAAAAATGCTATACAATAAATAAACAAATATTCAGATGTATAAAAATGTGAAACTGAAACACAAAGTCTCAGTAACCTGTTTGCTTTCATCTACGATTTTCTGTTTTTTGTTGGCTGTTCTAACGATTTACACAACAACCTCAGGGTGTTGAGCAATCCCAACTAAGTTGCTGGGATTGTCTTTGTAAAATGCTTTTCATTGAATTATTTTAAGATTTTATTTGTTTAAATCTATTTTCTTCACTTGTACAAACAACAATGCTATTAGCTTACAATAAATAGCACATTAGTATTTATGCTTTTTAGGCACAATGCAAATCTTATGTTGTAAGTCACAACTTTTGATTGTTGTTGTTGTTGCTGCTGCAGGTCAACACTGAGACAGAGGTGATATTGTTGTATGCTTGCGTATGCTTAAAGAAAAATAATCATAACTTTTGAGAAAGGATGATATATTTCACTTTACGTTTTTCAGATTCAGATATACAAAACTTAATAGTTTGAAAGAGCTGCAACCCTCCAGTTATCATTTATTTATATTTTCAAATCACCGAGTAAACATACTTTCTAAATACGTATTATAAAAGTCTCATACATTGTATAATTCTAATAGCATCACCCTGGCATAAAACGTTTTTCCCCTTTAACTCTTTTGCAAACAATTTTCTTTCTCAAAAAAAAAAAAAAAAAAAAAGAACTTTGCGAACAACTGGTTTAGTCAAACTCATGTTATTCTGAATCTGTTTTAACACAATTAAATTCAGACTGAAAGTAGAAGTTGAAATGAAATCACAGTTTTTATTAATATTCAGCCATATACTTTACAGTGTGTGAACAAGAAGGGGATTATCTCCAAATATAAATAAACTAAATACAATTAAAAGTTTAAAATATTTCTGAAAGGAAACTTTACAGTAAAAAACTAACCAATGTGCTGTTTTTTACCATTTTAGTGTCACAATGTAGCAAGTACGCAGTCTTCACTGGAAAGAGCCAAGTGAAAATTTTTTTTTGACTAATTCTTTGTTTTTTTTCTTCCCATTTAGCACTTTACTCCATCATCCTATTCTGTGTCTTCTTATGGATCCCCTTTGTTTACTTCTACTACGAAGAAAAGGATGACGACAACACAAGCAAGTGCTCGGTAAAACACATTTTTCTTCTTTTGTGTCCTCCATGCAGCTGTAGCTTACTTATTGTGGTTCTGAGGAGCCCACATTTTATTCACTCACATTCTGCAGTTACATCTAAATGCATGTAAATGCAGAAACATTACAAAGTAATCCACTTGAAACTTTCCAGCAAGTTTCAAGCAACATGAATAAATGTATTTTCAGTTTAACATGAAAAACAGCGTTTATCCTTTCATTTTTTTCTTACCTGAATCTTGAGTTCCCCCATCTCTTAGAAACTAACTCCACAATGTATTCAGTCTAATGCAGATTTATTTTCACTTTTCAAGAGCTTATAT
>JARVLU010000001.1:37223579-37233933 GCA_031762415.1 Simpsonichthys santanae
TGACGTCACTGGGGGCGGCGCCGTAAGTCCGAAATGCCGTAAGTCGATGGCGCCGTAAGTCAGGGACTGCCTGTATTTTTGTTTTTTTTGGAGAACATTCAAACTTTTTTTTTCTCCAGACAACAATAAAATCTTACAAATTACAGTTGTTATTTTTTGACGATATAGCTTTCCTAGAGACTAGGATTATTAACAAATTGTGATTCAAACAGTTAGAGCCGTCATTTCTAATCTGAAGCCAGAGCCCAGCCTGGCCCAACCCAGATTAGGGCCAGGCCAGTGTCGGGCTTTTGATTGCGTCAGCGGATGCGCACGGCTGACAGTCCAATTATATGGCAACATGGCTTGCTATACAATCACCAGCCACGTGTGGCCATTTAACTGTGCGCTGACCGGCCTTGAAAGAGGTAAAAAGTTTAGCTAAGCTTCAGATGGACTACTGCCAGGCAGCGATCCATCAAAGCCCAAATGGACGTTCATTCAGCCGCTGCACTCAGCTGACATGCGCAGCCGACGACCCAACCAAAATATCCGACATGTCAGTGCAGGGTACGTGTCTGAATAATGCAGAATGCAGGCAGAAGCAGGGATATAATGCACTTTGACAGCCATGAAAAGACAAACACACCCTCAGCTCTGATTTTCTGCCCCTTTAGCCATGCACGTCTGCTGACTGTTAATAACTATATAAGCAGTCAAAGTTTAATTAAAAATGTTTTGTTTTATTTATTTATTTTTTTGTGTTCGGACCTGTAATTACTGTTAATTCGTCGGGTCAGGTGGGGTTCGGATATTATGGCTACGGGCTGGGGCCGGGCCAGGTCGGATTTTTTTTTGGCCCAAATACAACTCTACTAACAGTTGTAGGCATGTAAACAGGTTGTGGGATGCCAGATCAAAATTTCTACATTTTTGAACAATTATGTGTAGATGTTAAATAATTGTATTTTTAAAATGCTTTTTTTTTTAAATGAAGAAACTGACTCTAATTATTTTTATATCTGATCTGATGTAACCCATCCATCCGTCCATCCATCCAATATCACATATCATGTCCCCCCCACCCCTGTCCCATATATAAGAGCAGATTTAGAATAAACCTTATTCATTTCATCTAATTTATTTTGTTTTGATTTCTTTTCAGTGCATTTATTCCTATTCAGGCCCCAACTAATCAGAATTCCACTCAGTGGGAGAAGGTGCAGTACCTTTTTGAGGAGCTTGGCAGTAGTCGTAAGTACAGCTGCTTTATGACCTAATTCTGACTGTTACTGGTGTTCTTACCATAAGCTAACAAATGTATTTTATTTATGACTCTTAAAAAAAAAAAAAAAAAATCACTAGTTGTACCAGATGTACTAGTTGCAGTTTATTATTATTATTTTTTGTTTCCAAAATAATGATCAGACTTAATGAATCTTATTTTGTATTGTAATGAAGCAAGAAAAAAAAAAACATACATAATGTGCCTATAATAAACAAATATATTAAAACTCATCAAATAAAAAATAAAAAACTATCTACAGTAATATTACAACATGACAATCAATCCAAAAAATACATTATATAGTTAGCTACAACTTGACCTGCTGTCCTTATTCAGTACAGTTTATTATTATTATTATTATTATTATTATTATTATTATTGTTGTTGTTGTTATTGTTATTGTTATTGATATTGTTATTGTTATTATTATTATTGTTATTATTATTATTGTAGTTTTAAAAGGTTGGGATCCTTATTGTGGACACTAGAAGTTCTAAAGTTTTTAATTTCTGATTTTCTTTTCTAAAATGTGTATTAACTAGTGTTTATTTTCACTACTTGTTCAAGATGTGGGGAAATGCAGTGCAGTGTGCTTACAAGCTGATATCAGTCACAAATGTGGTGAATAAAAATACATATGACTGCCTGTGGTTTTTAATTATTTAAAGTGAAACCATTCCAGGAGCTCATTACTACATTATGACTAACAACAATACATCATGATGGCCTTCTAAAATGGAGTGAACAATAGTCTCTAGGTTAAATGTTGCATTTAGTATAAATTAGTGACTAACATTCTGTAAGACAAACTCAGTCCCTCTAAACTTATTGAATGTTATTGATTACTTTATGTAACATTTACACTTGTTTCTTCTTTATTTCTCTCTATTTGCTCCATTACTGTTGATTAATTTTTGGAAAATGACAGTTGAGCAGAAGCAAGTGTTTTTAATGAAGACATAATTTGTTTATCACTTTTATATAGAATATTTTGCCTAAATCTTGCTATTAAAACTAAATACTTATTTTTAGAAAAACTAAACAAACAAAAAAAAAATAGGATAACTGGAGCTGTGAACACTGCCTCCATTACACTAGTTTGTCAAACTCTCAAGTTTTGACAAAAAAAACAAAACAAACCGTATATAATAAGTTCTAAAATGCATCTGGAAAACACATGCAAATAAAATACATTTGGTTTTATTTAGTGGTGTGACTATGATTTAAGCAGGATAATGACTGTATTTTTCTGGTGAGGGGGGCTGTGGCAGCTCGGTGGCCAGTGTTGCGGTTTTGTAATCCTGAGGTTGCAGGTTTAAGCCCAGGTTGCATCAGGAAGAGCATCCTGTGTAAAACAAATAGCCAAATCTTTCATGCAAGTTTGCTCAGTGTAATCACCCCTGAAGATGGCAGCATCCAAAATAAATTTGCTAATGACTGTAATTTGGCATGCACAGCAGCCCGAACATGAGTCTGTGTGAGCAGATGAGTACGAATGAACACTGCAGCATGAATCTAAAAAAGCTAAGTCTGGTCCTCTGGACTTAGCTTTTTTAGATTTTTCTACCTGGATTATTGAGCATGCATCAGGGTACTGCAGCATGAAATAAATCAGCAGCATGAGAGCAGCAGCACATATCAACAATAAACAATAAACATTAGACAGTTAAAACAGTTTTGCCCAGATAGAGCTCAGACCAATACTGAAGCTTTTAATTGTATTATCCAAGATCCTGTAGCACTCTGCTCTCTTTTGTAATGCCTTGAGGTTGGGGTGGTATCATGAGGTTGTAAAGCATTAGCTACTACATATATAGAGTACCGGTATTTGAACAGATTTATAATAGTTTATTTTTTTTCTACTTTTTTCCTTTTTCAACACAAGAAAGCAAACAAAAATGATATTGCCTTTGGATATATGTGTGAGCATAGTTTTGAATATGAGCAAACAAACATTTTGAAAGGTATTTACCTAAAAGCCCTCAGACATTTACTGACTGGAAATGTATGCATGTTATGCCAAACTATGAAAATGAAACCACAGAAAATAGATAAATTGATGATTTGATACATATATAAATAAGTAGACTATGATTAAAAAAATAAAAAGACAATCTCTTTTTTGCCATTGCAGTTTTAAGCACCAAAATAAATAAATGAATAATTACATTTTTAAAAATACTTACACAGGCCAAAATATTAGGACCAATGTCAAAAAAGTAAGGTCCAGTGCTTGTCTTGTTACAACGCAGTGTCCTTCTGGGTAAACCCGGGAATCAGTCCAATTTACAGACACTCCAGTTCACAATCTGCTCAAAAGTAGGACCCTTATGTTTACAAAGGCCAGTTTGTTCTACTTGATCAACTTAAGACTGGTCAGACACTATTAATTATGTTGAATTTTAGCCAGAAACCACCCGTTAATCTTTCTGTTCAACAATTTTAATTACTGTATATTATGCTATTGCATTAATACAGTTTTTCATGTCCATATGCTTGTGGGCCTTAGAATTGAGATATTTTCTCATTTATTTCTTCAACTTAGTAAAGCTTGTCACAAACAGGAGGTTATACTGTTGGTGTTTCAAGATGCAGCTGCTCTCTGGTTGCTTTCAATGATTCTGTCATTCCACTGAAAGAGGGTGCCAAAGCTAAAAAGCCTTCTCAAATAACACCTTTTTGCATAAGACATACAGGAACACAAGCCTTAAGGGTTATATGCAGCATGAGATAAGAGCTACCTCATTCCATTGGTTTTTGAATTGACATGCAGATGTGGAAACACCACTGATAATGTACAATATTCTCTATGTTTAATCCCTGGAAAATCTTCTCAAGAAACGACGACTGGCACCAAACATCCATCCTTTGCTTTGTGTTGAGTCCACAAACAGAATGTTCTCCATGCAGAACATAAGGCTATTGTCTGTTTCACCAAGCTCACTTCTAAACAAAGGCAGTAAAATCACAATGAAAAGCTCAGGAATAGGAAAAAGGTATTCAAATGTTAATGTTAAGACTTTCAGACTTCAAAGTTGTCTTTCCGCATAGAGCACATATCTCAATTTTCCATATCTTTATCTTGCTGCATGTGAAACAGTTTTTAAAAAATGTGAATAATGATATAAACAGCCCACATTGTATATGCCCTGAATAGTGACTTAATATTCCTAAAGAAATGCCATTGTCAAGGTGAAAGACAAGGAGAGACCCACCTGTGACCAGGCTGACAGGTGGTCTGGGCTTTATAATGTTACTGTTGAGAGGATGTGGGATATTTATAAAAGGACAAATGTGTTGCCTTTTTATTTAGAACTCCATGACAGGTGGGATCTTGACAGGGGAGTGAGGCAATCAGTCTCCTCATCAATCCCTGTCTTCTACCTTTATCTGTGGCAGCTGGTGTGACACCCACTGTTGTTTTCCTCATAGGTGGCACTCTTTCTGCATCAAAGGTTACACAATTCAACTCACATACAATAAAAGAACCAACAACACTTTTATTGTTTGAAGTATTGAATCTAAGAATGTCTAATTACTAATAATGGGTTTGCGTTTAAAAGAAAAATAACACCTTCTCATTTTATTTCCCAGAAATTAATTTCCAGAACAAGTACAGCATTGCTGTCTTGCTGTTGTTAATGAGCTGTTTAAGCATCTGTAGTTTATTAGTGATTAGGTGGACTCCATGTTAACTTTGAGACATTTGAAGGAATACATTAATCATGCAACCTATATTTATTCAGATTAATCCCATTGAGCCTCTGGGACTCCTTTACAAGAGATACCTGGTTTTAACAAAGAGTGATGACAACAGTAGACGACAAAGACAACAGTAGACAATCATAAAATGCATACAAATTGAGAAGAACAAATAAAAGAAAATGATATTAAAAAGTGAAATGAAAACAGCTAGATTGTAAAGTGATGTGGAAAACTAAAAACAGGAACATGTCTGCATTGGTTATTGTCAGGAATTTAGCAGATGTTTGGACGAGACCTTCAGATCTTTTTGCAAGATATGTCAGGAAACAGGAGCGGAGTAGGAAAAGTCCCTTTTGCCAAGTTCAGTCTGCACTGAGGGAACACTGCATGTAATAATGTCCTGAGAGCGCACGCTGTAGCTGCACTCACACAGAGGCATGTAGGAGGAGATGTATGAAGGCAACAGACCAATAAGTGATTTAAAGATGAAAATGTACCATTGAGAGAGTTTACGGGAAGTTAATGATGACCAGTTAACCTTTGACTACAGGGTGCAGTGATGGGTATGGTAGTTACAGCCAGTTATGAATCTTGGCACACCATGACAGACAGTGTCCAACATTTTCCAGATGCTTATAGGGGTGTTCATGTAAGTAACATCACCATAGTCTACGGAGGGAAGGAAAGTCACAGTTACAAGGTCATAGCATTCAGAGTTAGACAGGATCTATTTCTGAAAAAGAAACCCAATTTAGCTTTTGTTTTCCTTACCAAGTTTTCCATGTGGAGCTTGAAAGAGAGATGTGAAGACATTAAACTTATTAAAATTATTTACTCCCATTGCACTTGTAAACTGCTATCTATTCATTCAACCTTTATTTAAACAGATAAATCACATTGAGCCTCTAAGACTCATTTACAAGTGAGATTTGAATGGTTTCTCTGGTTTTGAGAGATCACCAAAAGACAGTCTAGAAACAGTGGTAATTGTGAACACATTAATAAAGTATCCCAACTTTTAGTCCCTATTATTTTTCAAGTCACAGCAAAAGCATCTTTGATTTAACACAATACTTCTGGAAAAAAATAAAAATAAAAATAGTTGTGCTCTCTTTACATACCCACGTCTTATTAAAAATGTCCTATTAAACATGCTTACTGGGTAAATTTAAAGTTTTTAAACCTAAGGCATGATTACATTACAAATATTCCTTCATTTAATTATAATAATTTTCACCAACTGCAGTAGAACACTTCAAAAAGACTAAACTAAACTAGCCTTACTTTTCAGGTCAGAAAAAAACAAACAACAACAACAAAAAAAAAAAAAAACCTATTCTTATTAAAATGAAAGGAAAAATGAACTATAGAAAGCACATGATCCTGAGTTTTTCTGACATATAACAAAGACTCGACTGCATTGATGTATTTTTTTTTTTTTTTTTTTAAGGTCTAGGCCAAATTTCTAAGTTTCCTTTTCACTTTCAGATGGTTTGGCAGCTCTTTCTTTCTCCATCAGCTCCTTGACCTTGATTGGCATGTTGGCAGTGATCACTTACACGGTGAGTTGAGACCTGCCATATTTCTTTTGCATTGTTTTGTGCTTCATTAATGGAGTGACGTACATATGCATGAAAATTACAGCAAATCATTCAATGAAAAGGCTTTCATATCTTGACACCTCTGTAGCATAAACAGCCTGTGTGCGTGAAAAGTATGACTTAAAAAAAAATAAATCTGGAAAGACTCAAAGGAAATTATATATGATTCACTTACCTTTTTATGGTTTCTAATGCATGTTTTTACAACATGTACTTTTTAGAGTCACTAAAATGAGCTAAATAGTTTATACTGTATATATATATATATATATATTTTATTTTTTTCCATTAATATATACCTGTATTTTGTCTGCCTTTGCATTCTGCAGTATTTCACTTTTTCTCCCCCAAGAAGATCAGAAAAATTGACTTGTTAATGGTGTCCATTTTTCATGGCTGTTATCTTGGTAACTAGACTGTGAATATTCCCTGAAGCTGCTTGTGCTGGTGTCAGAGGCGCAGAACGCATAATGGCGCCTACTGCAGAAGATAGAAAAAAAAAAAAAAATATAGCAGAAAAAAAGAAACTCCGGGATCAAATCTGGGAATGAGAGTAAAAGTAACAGCCAACCCCAATCTATCCAGTTTCTGTTGAGCTCAAAGTGTCCTGTTTGACAAATTACACAACAATCAAATGTGGAGCTCTTAATAAATAATACACAAACAAGTCAAGTAAGTTGTAGAACCAATCTCCATTTAGGACATATAATCTGTCTCAGCTGGGGTTTTATCCACTGTTTTCACCTACCTCTTAACGGTTCTCTATATAGTGGATAATTACTCAGTTCAACTGGACAATGGTACTGTGCTTATTTGCTCTGACCAGTGTTGCTATGGACCCTGTAAAAGCTCTGAGGAAATCAAAACTCCCACTGTGGCCTGATTTTTGATCTTTTTGTTCGGGTTGAATTCAGTCAGAAGAATGAGCCCTTAAGGCAACAACAGCAGCTGGCTCTTCCTTTCTTGTAGTGACAGACCACATAAAATAATTTGTTTGCTTTTGTGTGCAGTATCTGCTTTCTCTAATCAGTAAAACTCTTCATAGTGGAAGTCAATCCATATTGACAACGATCTTTGTGACTTATCATGTTGCACAATTATTTTCATTGCTGTTTAGCCTGGAATACTAGTGACTTGGTAGTGGTTATGCACTCCATGATTCCTCTACAAATGTATCTCTGCACAGAACTGTCCTGCTACCTTTAGTGCAAACTCAATATTTCTGCTCTTCTGTATCTCTGCTGCTTTTGCTGTGGAAAAACAGGTCTTGAGAACAACATCTGACCTAAAAATGTGATAAGAGCCATGCCTGCTGATTGACACATCCCAGTCCATCTTAAATTAGCTGCAGTAACGGGGCTAAAGGAGCTTGGCCCATTATTTTCCAAAGCAAAATAGAAAAACACTAAATGCTTTCTGTAGAATGAAGTAGGTCTTGCTTCTCATCTCATTTTGCTTTCTTGAGTAGATGCCAGCTCTCTAAGTACTGTATTGTATAGTATTAGTGTTCATGGAATTGACCTGGCTCTTCTTCATTCTTCCCAAACAGCTGTTATAGGCATCCCAGGTTGTGAAATTCCCAATATCCATGGGAGGAACATTTCCACAATGGAGGTCAATTAGTTAGCTAGTTGTCACACTCTCAGCTAGATACAATGGTTAGACTGAGGCAAATGTGTAGTTCTGTTTGTAAGTTAAGCTTGAAGGTGGAGTTACTATGTGACAGAACTTCTAAATGTCAGTCCTTTCCAAAACCTAAAAAAGTAAAAGACACAGTAACTTTAACTCTACTATTCAGTGCAAATTAAGTCTCAATCTTTTAACATGATTTTGCCAGCTGCTGTCTAACACAGTGGTTCCCAAAGTGTGTGTTGTGAAACACCACATTTGTAGTTAGTTTTGTTACCCGCCTCTTCCTTTTCGGGTCAGTGGGGTCACTGCTGCCCATATCCAGCAGTCACTGTGCGAGAGATGTGGGACACCCTGGACAGGTGGCAAGTCCATCACAGGGCCACAAAGAGACACACTCACTCTCTCAGTCACACCTAGAGACAATTTAGAGTCACCAATCAGCCTAACATGCATGTTTCTGAACTGTGGGAGGAAACTGGAGTACCTGGAAAAAACCCATGCATGCAGAGAGAACATGCAAACTCCACCCAGAAAGGCCCCCGGCTGGGAATTGATGCGTCGACCTTCTCGCTGAGAGGCATTAGCTTTACAGTCTGTGCCACCGTACCACCTAATTTTTTAACCATTAGTTAAAATTATTTTCAGAAACAGATTTTGATTAAGATTCTAATAGCACATTTTTGCATTAATTGTTGTAAAATGTGAAAAGCAGTACTGTTGTTATAAATTAATGAAAATATAACAATTGTTTAAGGCTGTTTATGCTGACACAATTTCCTTTAATTGCCATTTTAGCAACGTGTTTACATTTTACTGAGCGATTGTCGTGAGCCTCTGCTACAGTTATTTATTTATTTATTTATTTATTGAGTCTGAAACAGAATATGTTTGAAGAAACATGAATGTTATGACAATGATTTCAGTACTTTCTCAAAGAAAAACATTAACATGACTAATCACACATACAGTATTCCTATGTCCTTTGCACAGCATGCCTTCAGGTTCCTTCAATGATATTTTCCACTTTACTTAATGATACCCAGAAGGAAGGGAAGTCAATGATCTCAAAGTTCAGGGGTCTAAAGAAGTCCATTAGCTAAATTTGAAATCTAACACATTTACTTACAATTGTTGTGGCTGACATTTGCTTTACACTTTACTATCAGCATGGTGACATGTCATGACTGCTCTTATGATTATAATTACCATCTTGGAAATGTATTTAATTTCTAAAGCATTTATTGTTTTGCTCTTAAAGGGCAATGGTAGTTTTTAATATTATCGTGAATTTGAGAAGGTTTTGATTATGTATTAAATTTATAATAATAATAATGTGTACCATATGTGTTATCATTGTATGTTCCCATACAATGGCTTAATTGGCGCTCTGCATTTAAACCATCCACCACCAGGTGGAGCAGTGGGCAGTTATTGAGGTGCCCAGGCAGCAACTGGGGATGAGGTGTCCTGCTCAGAGACACCACGAGGCGTGCAGTGACTGGAGATAGAACCCGGGACCTTGGGTCTCGAGTCGGCTGCCCTGCCTCTACACCATCTCGGCCCCCAATTAACACATGTGGCTTTTTCGGTAGTCAAAGTAGTTTTTATTTATTTATTTTTCAACCAGAAGTTGAAGGGTTATTACAATTTTGTCTAATAGCAATACTGCAGTTTTTTGTACTAATACAAAAGAACATTTCAATTCACTTCAGTTTATTTATATAGCTATATAAATTGTGTCTTCATTTCACCATTGTTCATGCTCAGTAATCCAGATATAAAATCCTACTATGGTCAGTCAGGTCATCTGGATGGTTTCTTTTGTGCTGAGACGTTTCATCCTTCATCCAGAGGACTTCCTCAATTTGAGAAGCCACCAAACAAAACTGATTTCCACAAACCACATACTCTATAGTGGGAAAATAAACAGTTTGAAGGCACTAAGATGGCCTCTGGGGCCCGCCGTCTCCCCTGTCAACTCCTCTGAGACAGTCATGCCAAAGTGGTTCAAAACACCAACGTTTATGCTCAATAATCCAGGTATAAAATCCAACAATGTTCAGTATTTTTTTGATTGAGGATTTTATTTTATTTTATTTATTTATTTATTTATTTATTTATTTTTTTTTTTTTTTTATTTATTGATGAA
>JARVLU010000001.1:37301792-37318946 GCA_031762415.1 Simpsonichthys santanae
ATGTATATGGATAGAGTTTCATCAAAATCTATCCAGTGCTGTTTCACTTTGCCAACGCTTCACACTGTAAAACACTAACGTGTTCACTGACTCGTCAAAAACATTATTGTTACTCCACCTTCAGCGACAGACAGCAAAAAAAAAAAAAACATATGTCTTTCAAATATGTTTTGGAAACAAAACAAAAACTCCATGTTTTAATTTCAAAACAAAAATATATACTTGTGAGAATACTAAAGATAAAGAATTAACACTTTGGAACATTGTTGCAAACCATTGTGGCACATTTTACACCAGTGTATCTTTCAAAGTTTAAACCACTGAGAATTTTCTTTTGAGAACAATCAAACCTGATCAAAACGGACTTTTTATGTGCGTTTGACATGAAATAAGCATGTTTTCTTCAACATGCTATTGCTTAAGTTGCTGAAAATCTATGGAATCCAACAGATTTGATGCATTTTGGTCTCGACTAAAAGTTCTTTCTCCAACTTTTGACTCTCTGGATAATCACCTCCACCTCATGCCATGCAGGAGACGAGCTGACAGAACAGTCGCTGACTAGGGATTTTTGTGTGCCACATTTGATGTGTTCTATAACCTTATGAGGGCTTTGAAGTCCCACAACACAAAAACTCCCCAAGGGAACATGTGTGTTAATGTCTACCACAGGGGAACTGATTGCATGGCTTTAACATTAACCCTTCTATTTATGTGATGTGTTTACATCCCGTTTTAATCCAATGTCAATGCACTTCCTGTTTGTCTCGACACTGACTGTAAAGCTAAACGGAGCCCATCAGCATCAACGAACTGACCGTACCGCTGGCATTCTGTCCCCTCAGCCAGACAGTAAATGAGCATCTCTTTAACGTTGCAACATCTTTAAATTCCTCGCATGCCCACATCAGATTATCCAGATGCTGAGACGTGGGTTTGAAGAGCGCCTCAGGCCATGCGCTTCCGGCAATTTTATGAAATCTTGAAAGACGACAGGCAGCAGAGGAAGGTGGGGAGGCAATGCTGGGAAATGATTCCATCCATCTTGGATCTCCTGATGATGGGCAATTTATATGAGCCTGTGGGCCACACTGAGTGTATTAACTGAATGAGCAGAAAGAAAAATGAGCGCGTATTTCTGCATAGCTGGAAAACTTCTATTAATTAAAAGTGAGCCTAAAGTCATAAAATGGTACAAAGAAGTGAGAGAATCTACAGAATGGGTGTTTCAAATGAAGCTCCGTTTGGCTGAAAGGGAAAACAGGGGATGGCGGTGTGACATCTTAAGGTTGCAAACCTGCAAAATGGCTAACGTGTTCGTCCTGCTCTGCTGTGCATGAACTTCTGCTCCACTGAGCATAAATGAAAATAAACAGAATCAAACTGCCAATTATAAATCAATGCTGAAACATCACCTCACTGCACCGTGCATGCATTTTTACAACATGTTTACACATGGTTTACCTCAACTCACATGCACACACACTCAAACACAACACCTCATTTGAATAATGCACACTTCGTGTTCCCAGGAGCCCATCATGAGTCACTGGCACTGTGAAAGTTGCACGTATTGTAAACATCACCCACATAGTTACTTATTCAGGTTGGTGGCTTCCTGTTCCCACACATACGGATTAATGCAAAGCACAACCGAACACCCTCAGCAACTTTAGGTTAGGTTTAATTAAAAAAAAAGATGACCTCACAACTTCCATCCACATATTTACGCTTGAAACGGTTTCCAATTAGCGTTAGTCCCGTCTCTGATATGATGCCGTTAGAAAGCACATTCTAACTAAGGCATGAGAAGCAGCTTCAACACAAACAAGTTAACACAAGTCGACAAGTTTCCAACAAGTCTCTGAATCCACAAAAGTCACGTGTTCCTTAAACACAACCCACCACATCGTCTTCCAAAAACCTTGAAGGCAGCATGAAGTACACATACATATTGAAACAAATATTTATTAAAATGTATTCTCTCAAATAAAACTAAAACAATCATTTCTAGACCCTAGCGTGCGTTTCTTACAGTAAACAAACTATAGGTTTGTTTGAATGATGGTGTAGTGTCCAACATATGTCCCTAAGAAGACATTTTTTTTGTCCTCAGAAACAGGAACAAATCTGGGCATCAGCAAATACTGACCTCCCATAGACACTGACTGTGTGGTGATTAACCCTCTGTGCTTATATTCTCTTTATAAATTATTATTTTTTTTTTTTTTAATTATAACATTTGTGCTAATCATCCCTCTTTTCTACGACAGGCCACAGAGGGAAAAATAAATAAATTGCCATGCTAAGAAAAAATAAATAAATAAAAAGCCATAAATTACGATGTTTTTAAGCCATAAATTTACAAAAATAAAGTAATAGAATTATGAGAATAAAGTCATACAATACGTTTTAAAAAAAAAAATTTACACCTGCCATTTTTTTTTTTTTTTTTTTTTTTTTTACATGATTTGGAAAATCACATACAATGGAGCTTTAGGGCTACACACACAAAAAAAAAAATAAATAAATAAAAAAAATCATTACATTGCCACCCTAAGAAAGACAAAGAATAGCCGTAAAATTACAAGAATAAAGTTGTTTGAGACTTTATGTTTTACAGCTGTCATTAATTTTTCCGACTCGTGGAAAAATAATTAACGACAACTGTAAAAAAACAAACAAAAAAAATCTCGTATGACTTTATTTTTGTAATGTTTTTATTTTAATTTTTTTCTTTGCGTGGCAATGTAATTTTATTTATTTATTTATTTATTTATTTTGCGAGGTCCTAAAGCTCTGCCATACTTTCCTGGGAAGAGACATGCTTGGTGTCACTGACAGGGCTCTATATAAAAAGGAAACATCTGAACTGTGTCATACCCCACCAACAAGGACTGTGGTTGCCATGACAACCAGGAAGTACACCCATCAGCTACACAGAGCGTCAACAAAAATCTCTTTGTTTGTTTACAATATTGTATCAGGAACCAAGCTTGCATTTGTGACATAAATAGTTTTGATCTATAACAAGGTTCGCTTGTATCATGTAAACAACAGCCATTGTTTCCCTCTGAGACGTTGAGAGGAGGGTTTTAATCATTCAAATTAGTTTATGTAGCTTGGTTCACACCCACTGTTGGTAGCTGCATTTGATTGGTTAAGATCAGAGGCATGTTCTCTTCTGGTGTCAGTCAGGTAATACGGACACAAGAGGGTGGTTGAAGAAGTTGTCCGATGCTGGCAGAAGTGTGACGTCCTGGTGGAGAGTTGGCTCTGGGCCAGCCCAGAAGTTCACGGGACTCTGATCCAGTTAGCTAAAAGTCCTGGTAACGTCCTCAGACACCCCTGGAGTGATGCATGCACAGCTGGATCAGACGTGGCCCGGGAGGAAAACAACCCTCGGGTGAAAGCGTGAACCTCCGGCCTTCATCATGTCCATAGTGGCAATGAGATGATGATGGACGCCTCCTGGTGGGACAAACATCTCTTGTCTAATGAGAAGAACAACTAAGTGCCAACTCGAGGTTTCTTAGACAAAATAATTATGAATCTGAGATAATGTTTGCCTAAATTTTAACGTTGGAGCTAAAACTTTAGTCCTAAATTTTAAATAACTACCTCTTCTCAAAGTTAAGACTATTTACATCATTCACCTTCTGAAATAATACTATTGGTTATTCATTCATATTTCATATATATGTTTGCCATATTGTCCTTATACAAACTGAAAATAAATGTTACTGAATTTTAACTGACATATTTTCGTCTTTATTCGAGGGAGGGGAATCACAACATTGCTAAGAATTCACATTATTCTTTTGATTGAGGTCGGTCAACATTTATTACATAACTTTTAAGGGTTAGTGTAAACACGTGTTACAAGGTGTCCAGACCCCTTTATATTTCTACAATGGGAATGACGGAGACAGGTACATTTCATCCTACATTTGCATAATTTCCAAACAATACCACAGAATCATAATATTAACATTCATCTTTTTAGGGTTAAGTTTATAGATTAATATTACTCCATTAGGCCAGAGCCAGCATGTTTAAATATAGCATAGATCACTTTTTGATGTGAAAATCCCTGTAGTAGGTGACACAGTGGTGCAGCTGGTAGAGCTGCTGCCTCTCAACGAGAAGGTCGTTGGTTCAAATCTCGTCTGGGACCTTTCTGGGAGGAGTTTGCATGTTCTCTCCGTGCATGCATGGGTTTTCTCCAGTTACTCCAGTTTCCTCCCACAGACCAAAAACATGCATGTGAACGGTTGTTTGTGTTGTTTGTCTCTATGTGTCTTTGTGATGGACAGGAGACCTGTCCATGATGTCCCCCACCTCTCACACAGTGACTGCTGGATATGTGCTCCAGTGATCTCCACGACCCGAAAAGGAAGAAGTCTGTAAAGATAATGGATGGATCCCTGCAGTAGCCATTTTTTTTCTTGGTTGCCTCGGCGACATCTACCGTGTTACAATCCTGCTGTAAAGGCTTTGAACCATTTGATTGGGTTACAGATGATATTTACATGTAAATATCAACACTGAAATATGTGGCACCTCACATGCAGTTTACTTCACAACCTGGTTGTGATTCTTCGTGTATGCAAACAACCAGTGGGCCATTTTAGGATGTTAGTAGCAGTTGGAGTGCCTCGTGCTGTATTTTAACTTGACATCAAGATCTAATGTTGCACTAAAAATACAATTTGATCAACTATGGAAACAAGTAAACTTTTTTTTTTCCCAAACATACAAAAATAATGCTACTTACATTACAACTATGAGCATATAGCTCTTACACATTTTGGGGTTCTCCATCAGTGCAGTAGCTGGCAGTGTTTGCTGTGACCTGATTGGCTGCAACCCAAGATCTCCAGATGTTCGAAACCTGAAGCTGCAGCAGCTGCTTTCACACCTTCAAATATGAATTATTAACACGATGGGATTTGTCAGGAGGTTTAGTTATCGTGGCGAAATTCAACAATTAAGCACCGCGCAGTAGAAGCAAGCGGGTCATAGTGAACAATATTATTATTACTATTATTATTATTATTATTATTATTATTATTATTATTATTATTATAGTATTGGGGGAAGGGGTGGAGCAAAGGCTAGAGAAGGTGGAGCTGTGATCAGAAGTTCACCGGCTCAATTCCCCAGACCGACAACATCAAAACATAGCTGGGAAATTTGACGCACCTACACCTGCCTCCACTCTCATTTGCCCCACACTGGACCCTTGAGCAAGACACTCAATCCCCAGCATCTGCTCCCCAGTGCACCGCAGATGGCAGCCCTCTTCTCCACACAGAGAGGGCTGTGGTAGCTCAGTGTCTGTAGTTGCATCAGGAAGGGCATTCGGTTTTTTAAACAATTGACAAATCTTTGTGTGAGTTAATTTGCTGTGGTGATCCCTGAAGAAGGGAGCAGCGGAAATAATATATATATTAGTATTATTATTAATGCCCTATATTTAATGTTTTTAATCTACAATTCTTTTTTTTTTTTTTAAATCTTGCTCCATGTTTTCATTTCATGTGTATATCTGTCTAACCTGCAGCTCTCTCCATTCACCTGGCTTCAGTTTAACACCGTCAGTGTAAAAATATCTCAACATTTCCCTTGTCTGCTGCCAGACTGTCATGTCCACCTGTCTACTTCCAGTCTCTGTCTTTCTGCTTTCATGTTTTACCTTTTTTCATTTCATTTAGCTTCAAGGTCTGGATTCCTGCCTCACAGTATTTTGTTCTGAGTTTTATAATTTTTCATGGGTTTCATGTTTCTCTGCATGTTGGTTCCATCCTTAAAACACATGGAAAACATGAAGCACAATTCAAAATTGCTTGGCTCCATTAGCTCTATAAATAGTGGTTTTAATTTCACCTTTATTATTTTAAAATGACTCTTCAGATTTAGTTTATTTCTCAAAACTGTATTTCAATGAAGTTAAATATGTATCAGATATTTGGCAAAAACACATAAAAGGATGGAAAATAAAGGAAAATTGCTTTTTTACTACTTTAAAAATGTACTGTATTTTTAACATTAGAAAAGCTATTTTAGAGATAATGACTTCCAATTACTTTAACAGGAGAAACAAAATATGTTTTTAATTTTAGAATTCATTAAATAATTTGAGAGGAGAATTATAAATTAATCAAAATTATTCATCTGCTTCTAAAATTCAAATGGGCTTAAAAAATCAAAGCACAGGAGCATAAACTTGTTTTGGCAATTGTGTAAGCGGCTTAAAACAAACAAACAAACAAACAAAAACAAAAAGCTATTGGAATATAAAAACTACATGGGATTACAATCCAAATATGATTTTTTGAGCCCCCCAAATATAGTGTTTGAAGCAAAATACTGCTTTAATAAATGCTGATAATTTTATTTAATTATTTCCAATGCAAGCCAATGTTTTAATGGCAAAGACAACTTTAACATGTTTGAAATTATTAATTTTGTTATACAGTATATGTAGCAGTGTAAAAAAAAGTTTTTTTTTAAATCTAGTTTAATTTATTTAAAGCAAACAACAACAAAAAAAAACTAAATAGATAAAACAAATAGAAATGTTTAAAAAAGCATTACTTTGCTATTTAATTTACTTCTTATTAACATTTACTTGTTACTTTGGCCTATTAGATTAATTAAAATGTGTTGAATATTTAACAGTCTTGTTTATCAGCATTAATTATTAAGAATAAATACACATGTTGTCTTGTTTATTTGGATTCACTATTTGAAATGCAAACAGAAAATATTAGTTGTGTTATTGTAAATAATCATGACATCAGTCATTGGATTCCAACTGTAATTAATTGAAAATATTTGCAGAAAACTTAGCTCATGGCGCTGAACTTATGCCACAATTATATCATTTTGTCTAACCAATAACAATGGAACAAATGGAAGTCTAACAATAAAATAAAAAAAAATACACAGTTTCTAATTTATTTTTATTTTTGTTATAACCAACAGTGCAAATATAACAAGCATCATATGTTGTATTACACAAACAGGCTGGACAGACGATCGAGCCCTGAGAGTGGCAGCTAATGGGTGAAGGGAAAGGCCAGATGTTTGAAATGAAGACGACTACAGTCCCATGGAGTTCTTTAGTGGTGCTTTAATTTAAATGATTTGATCAGAAATACTATTGATAATCAGTATGTGGTTTGTGAAAGTCAGACTGGAGAAGAGTTGTCCTTGTTAGTTTATGTATTTATTTATTTTTGCAGTTCAAAACTAGACAGATGCCCTCAAATGCTGCGACAGAGGACAGAGCATGCTCAGTTTGCAATTTTTTTTTAACCTAATGGGTTATTGATTAGTCTGCTCTCAACAAACCTGCACAAATGGAATGAAACAAATCTATAATATTTAAGCTGCTCATCCACCTGATTCAGACAAAATACACTAAACACAAGATTATGTCAGTTCCTTTACCAGCTTTCCATGTAAGAACTCTGCCAGGTGCCACTGGTTTAAAAAAACAAACAAAAAAAAAAAAAAACAGAAGTTCTGTAAATATGTTCACAAATTTTAAGAAACTGCACACATGGATTTGCAATCTGTCGTCTCAGTTTGGTTAATCCATGCACACAGTTTACTACACCGAGGGAGTGGATTGAAAAAAAAAAAAAAAACAAACATGTTCACACATTTGTTAGCAATCAACACTTGGTTTGAGAGAAAATATTGGGTCAAATTTTGTTTTAATAAGTTGAAAAAAAAAATCAATTCTAACCCCCAGGTTCAATACTAGCTAACAACAAACTCCGAATGTTTTCTACCCACAACAAAGAAAGACAAGCACAAACTAGTCATACTCTAAATCCAACCAACTTTTAGGAACAATAAAATGAATTTTTGCCAAACATACCGTATTTTTCGGACTATAAGGCACACTTAAAATCCTTACATTTTCTCAAAAATCGACAGTGAGCCTTATAAGCCGATACATCTTATGTATTAATTCTGATTGTGCTTACTGTCCTCGAACTGATTTTATGTGGTACATGGCGCTCAAAAATCTGTCCAAATAAACTTGTTTCACTTAATGCGCCTTATGTCTGAAAACAGACGAGTTCATTGATATTGCGCCTTAAAATCCAAAAATACAGTGCACATTTCTGGGTAAACTGCTGGAATCATGTTAACAAAAGACATAAATGTCATATTCGTGAATTCCTGATGTGACAATACTATTAATGCTGTCAAATATTTTATTTTGACGTTTAACATTTTGAGCTGCCTAAAAAAAATCCCTGTTTCACTTGCGGTGTTATCTGGCTCCCCGTCTAAATTATAATGAAAAAATAATAATAAAATAAACAGCAGCTGGTATTGCAGATGTACTGGTAGTGTCGCTTGAAAGTCTGCGAACCCTTTAGAATTGTCTATGTTTCTGCATAAATATGACTTAAAACAACATCTGATCTTCACACAAATCCTAAAAATAGATCAAGAGAATCCAGTTAAACAGATGAGACAAAAATATTATACTTGGCATTTATTTAATGAGGAAACTTATCCAATATTTTATATTTGTGAGTGGTAAAAGTATGTGAACATTTGCTTTCAATATCTGGCAAAACAGGACCACAGCATGATACTACCACCACCACATTTCAAAGACGGGTTAAGGTTCATATGCAGGGATGCAGTGTTTTCCTAACCCTACATTTAGGACTTGTATGAAAGTCTGATTGTATTTTAGATTATATTTATGCAGAAATATAGAAAATTCTAAAGGATTCTCAAACATTCAAGCACCATTGTATATGCAGTTTATTAAACTATGGGAACACATTTTAATAACCACTGTTTTTATTTTAACTGCTGGCACCTACTGGGTTCCATATTTTTACACTACGGTACATGTATAACTTTTAAAATGTTCAAAATGGTTTTCCTCTTCAAGTCTAAATGCTAAACTCATTTTATGACATTAAGATTTCTGGCACTGTAACTCTCAGTTATGAATAAATACTGCTAATAGTAAAAACCGTCATTTGAAATAAAACAGGAGCCACGTGAAAATGCTAATGGTTTTGATCTCAAGTTAGGCATAACTTCATGCTGCTTTTACAACACGCAAAAAAAAAAAAATAATAATAATAATAATAACGTGGATTGAGCAGTCTCACAACATTCACCAAACTTTCTCATACACCTATTTATTCTTACACATTAAATTGAATGCAAACATTTTTATCCTTTAGTATTGTCATTTGCAGTGTTGTAATGTAACAAAGTAGAACTACTTTGTAACTGTACCTAAATAGAATTTTGACATATTTTAACTTTACTTCATTATATACATTTCTAGCAACTTTCACTTTTACTTCACTACATTTCCTCAATAAAATGTGTATTTATACTTCAAAACATTTCCCTTAACCATCTTAGTTACTAGTTACTACAATTTAAAATTTGAAAAAAAAATCTGATTGGGCAATGCGTGTTTGTTCTCCCAGTCTGTGACTTCATGCAGCCACTTCTCTCACACTCCATCACAAACCCGGCCTCTCCCTCAACGTTTGTGTGAAAACTGCATCTCCCGCTGTGAACAAGCTGGACGTATATGCAGGTATCAATCGTTACAATGGAGCTTTGTTGACTCACAGTGGAGACACATTCCTGATAGGTGTGAAAATGACAGTAGCTGCTAACAAAGAGAAGTTCTCCAGGACATGAACTGCTTCAAGAGCATAGAAATTATTAGTTCCTATGCTATTATAACATCCTATAATATATCCTATATTATTAATTAGCCAGAAAGAAACAAACCATAACCAAACAGAATCTAGCTCAGTAAACAGGCCAACTACACAACAATGAGGACTTTTTAACAGCTTTACAAGGTAATAAAGGTTGAATGATTCAATAGAATCAGACTTTTTAAAGAGCAATTTTTCATTGTTCAGTTCAAACTTAGTGAGATATTACATCTTGATGACAAGTTAAAATACATCAGGAAAAAAAAAAGTTTTTGTCACTGGGTATTGCACCCAATAAATGTTGTTTTGGAAATTCTTAACCATTTACTTTTATTTAATACTCTTACTTTAAGAACATTTTATAAGAGAAATTTACTTTTGATAAGAGCATTAAATGTCCAATACTTCAAGACTTTTACTTAAGTAATAATTTTAAAGGAGACTTTAACTTTTACCAAAGTAATTTTATGGTAAAATACTTGTACTTTCACTGAAGTATCATGTTGAGGTACTTTATACAACACTGGTCATTTGCCAGTTCCCCACGTTTTGTTAGTTTTGAGCTGTTTATTTCAGCTCACCTCATGCCTTTGCTCAGGTCAGGCAGCAGAGCAGGCTGCCTTCATCTGGTTTTATATTTAGCCAACATGTACCTGCTCTGGTCTCCAACAGGCTGCTTTGCTGCACTTCAGTGTTTGACTGCTGGCTTTGGTCTCATGTGTTCTCACTCATAGTCATCCCTACGGACCCACTTGTTCTTTAGTAGATACCATGCCAGTGTTGCACCTGCACTGCTTTTATGGTCTGTTTTGGTGATGCCAATCCGGTGAGAATATCTAATCTATGTTTATCTCATTTGCTGTATGTTTTTCCCCTTTTTATCATGTTAAAGCATAAAGGACACAAGGTACTCCTCAATAGGACAGAAGGTGTAAAATATGGGTTTGTGTGATATTGGTTTGTTTTGCACTCTGCCTCACTATCTCTCCTCGGGCTTCAAGAATTGTAAAATAGTGAGGAAGCATCAAGTCAAGTCAACTTTATTTATAGAGCACACTTAAAACAGAAGCGGTTAGCAAAGTGCTTAACAACAACATCAATGAGAGTAAAGTTAATGGAAAAATAATTATAGTACTGAAAGTTTTATGAAAAGAATTAAAAACATGGAACACAGAACAAATAATAATAATAATAATAATAATAATAATAAATACTACATCAACTCACACTGCATGAAATGCCAGAGAAAACAGATGTGTTTTCAGCAGAGATTTGAACACAGAAAGTGGGGTGGTCTGCCTAATGTTATGGGGACAGGTTGTTCCAGAATTTGGGGCCCATGACTGAAAATGTCCGATCACCTCTGAGCTTCAGTCGTGTTTTTGGAACAGCCACAAGCAGCTGATCAGATGATCTCAGGGACCGAGAGGGAACATATGGCTCAGAGGGTGCAAAGCCACTAAGACACTCATAGGTCAACAGGGGAATTTTTAAATATACTGTATTCTATGCACAGGAAGCCAGTGAAGGGAGGATGGAAATGGTGTAATATGCTCAAACCTATGAGTTCTGGTTAAGAGCTGAGTAGCAGCATTCAGGATGAGCTGGATGGAGGCCTGGCTAATCTCAGCATGGAGTGCATTACAGTAGTCCAGTCAGGTCGTGATAAAGGGATGGACAAGTTTCTCAAGGTCGGATCTAGATAACACTGGCTTGAGCTTAGCTACTTGCCTTAACTGGAGGAAACTTTTCTGCAGAACAGAGTTGATTTGTTCATACAACTTGAAATCCAAGTCTAAAACATCTTAAGATTTTTAACAGATTGCTTAAGATATGGCTGAAGGGAGTCCAGGTTTACAGGATCAAAGGCAGCGGTTGAGCTAGAGCTAAAGACAATGACTTCAGTCTTTCGATCGTTAAAACTTAAGAAATTTGAAGCCATCCATGCCTTAATGTCGTCCAGACATTTTAGGAGAGGGTGAGTGGAGCAAGCACTAGCTGGTTTCAAAGGCAGGTAAATCTGACAATCATCAGCATAACAATGGAATGAAAGACCATGTTTCCACAGGATGGACCCCAGTAGGAACAAATAGAGTGAGAACAGAAGGGGTCCAAGAATCGAGCCGTGTGGGACCTCACGGGCGTTGAAGCGGATAGATTATTTCCAACCTTGACTCAAAAACTCCTGTCACTCAAGTATGAACAGGACAATCCACATCATCACCACTAAATTTGCCAACTTTTAAGCTGTGCACTCGAGGACTCCAATTAATGTTGTTTAACTTTTAGTAATCCTCGACCATCTGGCCTGCCTTCTGGTTGCCATCAACCCCGTAACCTGTAGCCTTGGTTGTTTATAGCAACAATTCAGCATTCTCTTTCCTCTTTGGTCTACAGCTGATCATCCAGAAGCCCACCTAAACACTTCCTTCATCTCTGCTCTTCACTTTCAAACCAACTTAGTGAAATTAACGATCAACTCTGCAAAAAATGTGCAGCAACCAATTCAGCAACTGACAAATATGCATCAAATCATCTTAAAATTCACCACAGTGCATGGAAGTAACAAAAATATCAAACAGCAAACAAAATCCTTAAAATAACAAACATGTAAATTCATACATAATGTAGACTTGAACTGTAAAAATGTTAATGTTTCAGCAACTCATGCAGTAAAATTTGGTTTATCTTGTTTCCGCTTTTATGCACAACCAGCTGTTAAAATACACACATTGTAATAAATGTTTTACTGCTTTGAATACATTATTCATTGTAAATGTATATGGCAGTGCTAAAGAATAGAAAGTGATTTTTTTTTTCTTTCTGTGATGATAATGTTCAAGAGGTGATTGTATGAGTCACGCCTGACTCATATTAAAGCCTTGACGGAATAACATTACAGCACCACTGCAGCTGTGGCACCTCAAGACCCAAAGGCGTAAAAAAATAAATAAATAAAAATGAAAAAAAAAAATCCTTCACAGACTTCCAACAGCTTTAAATCACAGCACACTCAAATCCCTGCAAAACATAAACATCACTTCACTTACATCTGTCTTAGTTGACTCTGGAGGAGTGTGACTCCCGCATATCTATCCTTTTGTTCAGTTGTTTACATAAAAAATATGACTAACAATAAGTTCTCAGTTAAAATGCCCACTTACATTATGCTGCTGTCCCACAGTGCACAGTATGGGTTCATTGTTCCCTGAAATGCAAAAGAAACAGGAAATTTGATCAATTATGGTGAAAAATGTTCATTTTTAATCATCTCATCAACTATAGCAACAATTATAACATGTACATGTCCATTTCCTATTTGAATTTCTTTATTATATGATTTGTACATCTTAGAAATCATACATTTGAACATAAACAGTCAGACCCAATTTGATGACATGCTCATATTCATGTGTTTTGGTTCTAATAAGTAGCTGAATCAAAAAAAGTTATTATACTTATAAATATTTGAATGACTCCCCTGACTCTGGGTGCTCGCAAATTATTTATAAACTCAATTAAACACAAAAGGAATATGAGACATTGTTTAGTCAAAACTACATTTTTGATCCACATAACACTATGGAGAACAGCACATTTCAAGAATAAATGAAAACATTGGTTATAATAGATCCAAACACTGCTTTGTGTTTAGAATTGTACGGCTGCGTGTGAACATGTCTGGTAATGTGGTTCAATATGACTCTGCTGCTTACGTTTTCTAGGTGAGCCAGTTCAATCTCGAGTTGGGACTCTGTCGCCTTGGGCTCGGGTCTCACAGTCACAGCAATTACCTTGGAGTTCACAGCCGTGTGGTTCCTGAGGAAAAGACAAAAACATTTTAAAAAAGCAAAAATTGTGAGCTTTTTTCCTGTAAAACTGTAAAACTGTTTTACATAGTAAAAACAAAGCAGCGGCTTCGGATGTGTTGTCAGTCCATGAACGTACTAGGAGGTAGAGGAGGGGCATTACGACCGATACTTATGGGGCTGATAATAAGTAATAACGGCCATTGAATGGTTGATAACATTCGAAGCAGGTGCACAAAGTTGTATGTTTTATCTACCATGTTTTTGGACTATAAAGCACACTTAAAATCCTTTAATTTTCTCAAGAATCAATCTGGTGCACCATTAATTCTGGTTGTGCTTACTGACCTCAAATTGATTTTTATGTGGTACATGGTGCTCAAAAATCTGTCAAAATGCTTTACTTTGTAATTTTGTATAATGCGCCTTATAATCTGTCGGGCTTTATAGGCCGAAAAATATGGTATAGTATTGCAGAATCAGTAGAAACTTCTGTGGAATTGTATTTAGAAACCTGCAAATGTTACATTTACATCTATGTTTACAACTACTGCTGTAGTTTTAAACCTGCATTAATCCTGTTGACCTTATTTTTTATTTAGATGTCACTTTTTTAACTGTACAGTATTGCCTTTTTTACATTATTACTATATGATGTTATGGAAAGATGCCAAACATAATTTCATTGTGCATGTGTCTTTAAATAAGTTCATATACATGAAGTTTATGTTCAAGTGTTGCATCAATAAATCTTAAATCTTAATCAGATTTTGTGCTTGAGGCGTGTTTTCATGCACACGTTTTTAATTGAAAGTTATTGCTAAAGTTGTCAATTCAAAGTGCAAAATTTCCACTTTAGATGAGTATAACACTGATTATTTCTCAAATGTTATTTGTACATATACACACAAACGTGTTTTTTTTTAACCATATAATTTTTCAAATATGCTATTAATGTCACATTTCCAAAACAGACAAAACTGTCACAAACACTTCTGCACTGAAATGATAACGTCAGCTACACAAAAATATTTTAAAATGCAGAGGTGAAACTGCACTGGCACCTTTCTTCTTTGTCCTCAACATCCCATGAGCTCAAACAATTTTGTTTTTCATGTGCCAAAAGTCAGATTTCTAATACACTAAATTGCTCTAAATAGTTTTACAGGCTTGACTTTCAGCGGCAAGAAGTTATTTTCCAAGTTTAAAATGTGTCAAATGCTACATGTTTGAATCAAAAAGTGTCCAGTTGGTCTGCATTTGGCCACGTCAGGCTGAAAGGGGAAGGCCAAAGTGTCCCGTTCTGGGTTTGTCTCCAGCACAAAGAGCTGCTCCTCTAACAGTCACAGCTAGACTGACAGGTCCTGAAAGAACTATTTTCTTCTGGTATCTTGGTGTCAAGGACCTACTGACTTGAAGATAGCACCGAGTGTTTCTTTGTGCCACCCTCCTGCTTTTTCTGCCATTAATGTCATCCTTATTTAACTACCGTACTTTCTGCCGTACATGTTGTAACTATTATGCGTCACCGCTGACCACCCAGAAACATGGGCCGGTGTTGTGCCAAAAATGGATTGGCTGCCAAATAGTGACCACGGGAGGATGCATGGGAGAACTTTAACAAGAATTTAACAAGATTAACACTTAAAATCAATTATTTGTTTGCTCAAAATTATAGCAAAGGTGTGTCTCAGTTGAACTTGTCCTTAATAAATGCACTTTAATGGTCAAATCAGCTGCATTTCGCCTGGGCAGTGCAGCCAAATGCAGCTGATTTGACGTTTGCTCCAGTAGTTCTGGAACGAGACGAAGCTGGCTTTGTATGGCAAGCCAAGTGTCTCATTAATAGCCACTTTTAACTATTAATGAGACACTTGGCTTGCCATATTGGTCAAGGGCCCTCTAGCGGTTGAAAATGGTGGTGTTCAATATTTTCCATGTCCGAATGAATTAAATTGTCAGCTCTCAGCTAAAATTTGAGTTATAAAATGGGGAAAAACATATATTAGTCACTTCAGTGTATAAATTGCAAGAGTTGCAATTTTATACAAAAAGGTGCAACTTATACGGCAAAAAATACGGTACATACTCCTTGCTGGACTGATTAGGTTTCATTTTATGGCCGTCACAAACCTGAAATATTCTACTTTTTTACAGAAACAAGATGAAATGAGTAATTTAATTAAAAAATAAAATAAAATACACTTTTTGTATCTAAAGTGTAATCTCTCAGGGTCATCTGAGCCACAGCCTGTTTTTGCAGACCTGATCTATGACCATGAATAAAAGTGGACTCCTCTGCAGCTTCCAAAGGATTAAATCAGTCTCACATTTCCTCTCGCCAGCAGAGCAGAAAATACAGATAGCAAGAAATGTCCCCTTACTTTGGTGAAGGTAGCATGAGGCCAAGGGTCTTGTAGAGGACTGTTCCCAGAATGAAGACAGGTGACCCCTCCATGTCTGACAGACAAAATGTGACACCAATTAAAACAATTACAATTACACAGATTACAGCACAATCAAACGTGTAGGTTTTTTTCTGATGGACACAATAAAAAAATGTGCAAAAACTTTTTTTTTTTTTTTTTTTTTTTTTTTTGGTAACAGAAGTTTTTTTTTTTTTTTTAATGCAAAATACACAAAATCTGATAATCCTAATTCCATTCAAATTGATATCTCTTATCATATTTGAAGAATTTCTAAATCCTCTCATTGTTTGTGGTGCTCAAACTATCCACATTCCAAAAGAAGACGTAAGCACATCACACAAAATCATTTTCTTCATCAATTTAAGAAACATCAGCTCTGGATTTAGATGCAAACTGGCAACTGCAGATTTTGAATTTATCTTTGACTTTTTTCGATTTTTAAACAAATAGATACTTTTAGCTAACTTTTGTAGACGTCTTCTGCCAAGCCAGTGGCAGAACATCCAACGAAACAAGGTTCCTTCATCACATTTTCTCTTTAGATGAACCTTTCGTTTTGAGTTCATTCTAAAGTCTGATAAATAAACTCTCAGTCAGGATGTTAAACTTACACATAAAGACAGTTTGTGCAGCTTTGGCTCTTGCACTGAGCAGGAGGGGATGTGCTCGTGTGATGCAGTGGACATGTTCAGTGATATACCTGCTGACTGGGAAACAAAGAGGCCTTTTGGGATGACCACTTTATCTTCTGAGTTTCTGGCCCAGTCAACCATGCCTTTACGACCTTTCATGGGGAAGTTGATGTCAGTCATCACAGACACGGCAGGAAGTCTCTGGATGCTGGCCACTGCGGTATTTGTACAAGCAGACACAGACAAACAAATGTTCTATTTAAAAAAATACAATAAAATCTTGCAAACAATTCTCCTGAAGTTGTTCAATCTGATCACATGGAGGTATTGTTTATGTATCAATATAAACCAGTTGGATTAAAGACGAAACGTTTCAACACATTTTTATTTTATTTTTTGTATCTGTTTGAATCCGTCCAGAGGACCTGACTTAACTTTGTTAACATTTTCTGGATTATTGAGCATTCATCAGGATAATATAAACCAATCCATCCTGATGCATGCTCAATAATCCAGGTAGAAAAATCTAAAAAAAAAAAAAAAGTAAAGT
>JARVLU010000001.1:37336751-37347339 GCA_031762415.1 Simpsonichthys santanae
AAACAACTTTGAACGGCCGTTTTAATGTGTTTTAATGTGTTTCCAAGCAGTTAGCTAACAAAATACCCTAAAAAAACTAAAAATATATAAAATGCTGCATAAAAAAGGAAACGAACGGCGCGATGACGTCACTGGGGGTGGCGCCGTAAGTACGGAGCGCCGTAGGTTGATGGCGCCGTAGGTCGGGGACAACCTGTATACACATATATATAAATACTTCATAAACTTTCCCCACACTTTTGCAATGTTCATAACAATGTTCTAAACACTCTAAATGCTCTAAAAGAGCACAGCAAAAGAGAGCAGACAGACTGATGCTATGATTACTGAGCCAATCAAAATGGACATCTGGAGCAACGGGACATTTCCTGGTGGCCTGGCCCGCTCAGTGATTGTCAATGTGGACTAAAGACTCAGCTCCGGTTGCGCTTGATTAGTTTAAATAAACAATCCATGCTGCTCATGCAGCTCACTCAGGTGTGACAGACACCCCGCCCCCTCCTTTCTTTTTCTGAGGCTGTCCGTTGAGCACCCACCTATGACAGGCAGCCTCAGAAAAAGAAAGGAGAGGTGGAGGATCTGTCTTATACCTAAGTGGGCTGCACTCAGCCATTCTGATCTGTTCATCCTCCCTGTGCAGTTGTGATGGGAAAAGACAGATCCCACCCCCACCCCTCCTTTATTTTTCTGAGGCTATCTTTTGTGCACCCACCTGTGACAGACAGCCTCAGAAAGAGAAAGTAGGGGGCGGGGGGGTATGGTCTGTCTTTCCCCATTGCCAATCATGTGTTGTGTACAATCTGTCATTGACAATCCACGAAAGAGCGAGTCACGAAAGTCGAACCGTGAAGTATCGAGAGACTACTATAACTCTATTCAAAATGGCTCACACAAACGTATGACATTCTAATACAAATGGTCTGTAAAATAGTCAGTTTTACAGACAGTGTGCTCAGTTTTGTTGTGGTTTTAGCAGAGATATTCACAACACATATTCCAAGTGCTAATTAATGATCTCTGTCTAAAACGTTAGAATTAACTGTTAGTCAGCTCTGTTTGTCTGTTAGGCAAAGAGCTTCTTAAATGTTTAATATGATGACTTAATTATTATATGTACACCTAAAACTGATTAACTTTCGGAGTCAAGCCATCTTTAGATATCTATCACATGTAACTAACATTAGTTAACTCAGGGAGGTTTTGCAGACATTGAGATCAAATCTTAATTTGCAGTAGCTGAGAGTCATTCACAACATGTGATAAGAGCATGACATGGTGATGTCACAAGCATAGACAGAGACAATTATTTTTATTGCTTTGCCAAAACAGCTACAGATTAATACTATAATTTCTCACCATTTGGTTATTTTAGTTTGAATCTCAGGGTGGCAGGCAAACGGACCTCTTGTTGCTTTGCTAGGTGTTGATTATGGGATCACACTGGGTCAGTGGTGAAAACTCAAGACCTTGACTGTGATTCCTCACTAATAAGTCCTCTGTCCTTGCTTCATTGCTGAAGTGTGTACAGTAGTCTGAGTATGAAATATGGGTCAGTGAAAATGTGCTTGATCAAGTCCAAGGCCGCATTTCACCGAGGCGTTGACCTGTCACCATCTCGTTTTACAGCATCCTGAAGCCCATTAAAGGAGAAAATTTTGTCCTCTTCAAGACAAAAGGCTAAATCAGAGTTGGAGATACGAGGTACCTACAAATGCTCCGAGATGAGCTTTTTGTAGAACTGAACTTTTGTTATAATTAGAATTATAGCAACCAGTGATAAAGAATACATTAAGCATAATAATTACAGTAAAGAATGCAATTATCTTTACACAATCCTAAATGTATTTATGTGATCTTTCTTGTCCTGTTGTGCTTTGTTTTAGCTCACATCCAGGCTGTGCATGCACAACACACTGTGTGCAATGTATGATTTTTTTTTTTTTACTTTGACTAAAGCAACAGGAGCAAACTTGTCTGCTGCCTCTGTTTGTCTTCCAATCTTTTCCTTCCCTCCTGCCTCTGATGGCAGTTGTCGCCCATGATCACCAAGGCGGTGCTGATGGGCCGGCACTCTTCCTGTGATGACCTTCATGATGACAGCGACGACGGCTGAGTAGGTGCCGAACCTCCCTGTCACATTTGGATGCTTTGTCCGTACAACATTCGTGTTGCACGTTTCCTTTTGCTGCTTTTTTCCATCTTCGCTACCAGCAGCCGTTGCATAGTCAGACTGATGTGGAAGACAAACTATCTGCGCTTTCACCGTTTTCACACCGAGGATTTCAGTTTGATCTTATTGCAGATCAAAGGTTGCGCTGTTTTCATTTATGGATTCATAATGTGGGCCCTGAGCAACCTGCCCACACTGCAAGTGTGATAAACGGCTTTACAAATAAACTTGACCTGACCTTACCTATTGTCTGTCATGATCTTTTTCTTGTGCACGGCGCTGGGTTTGACAAGCAGAGGCCGCTGTGTTTAAACATGAAATATGTCTTCTTGCTCTTATTTTACACTTCATCACACTACCGTTGAGGAATTGTATCGCTCTTTGGTCAAGTGAAAAGCTCATTTTTGTTCTTATTTAAGGCAAACTGTTCTTTGTGGAATTTGCAACTTTTTTTTTTTTTTTTTAATGACAAAAAACAGCATAACATGAACAATGTTTTCATTGCTCGCCACTGAAAGGCAAAGCCAACAATGCCCGTGTCTGTTATCAAAATATCTCATGAACTATTGAACGGGTTTTAATAAAACGTGTAGAAAGTATTCATTTCATATTTACAACTGATGAACTTATCTGTCACGACCAACTGACCTAAAAAATACAAGCATGACTATACCTGTCAGTTTTATCTAAATCTTGTTGCAATGGCAGAGACAGGGTCTCTTAACATTTATTCTGCGTTTTAACATATTGCTCAATATCTTTGTTTAGAGATGTACAAACACCAGATTGGAATGGACTCGTCATGTCTGTTAGCAAAATATTTCATGAATGACTGGATGGATTTTAATAAAACTTTTGGCATGTAATTATTACATCTTAACTTTTGGAGCCAGCCCCATTCAGCATAGCCACAACAAGCAACTCAACTTAGAAAACACAAAAAGTGGTTTAAATGATTCAAATTTACAGACACTGTGCTCAGATTTGTTACAGTTAAAGCCGAGAGGTTTTCTCGACACATATTTCAAAAACTCAATCATTGCACAAGAACTTTGCTTAAATTTTAGCAATACGTTTTGAAGTCTACTTGGTCTGTTGGCAAAATATCTCATAAACTGTTTGATGGGTTTTATTGAAACTTTAAAAAAATGAATTATTGAATGCACATCTACAACTGTTTGTCCTTTGGAGTCAATTAATTTAAAGATGGCTGTCACAGCTAATTCATCTAAGCAAGGTATTGTCCTTGGTCCTTGAGGAACACAATCCGGCGTGTTTTAGTTGTTTCCCGCTAAGACACACCTGATTTTTATAAATGGGTGTTTAACAGGCTTCTGCAGAATGAGGGGAAGTAATTAAATCACTGAAGCAGGTGTGTTGGAACAGGAGACCAACTAAAACATGCAGTATGGTGTTCCTCAAGGACCAGGGTTGGGAACCACTTAATTCTAAGCAAAACAAAAATAGCTATAATTTAGTCAATTTTATAGATATTGAGATAAAATGTGATACACTGAGCATGCCATTTTGTTTTTACAGTATCACATAACGTTGTTCATATTGCTGTTTCCAAGTTTAAACCCAGATGGCTACAACCTTATTCCTTTTCATCATAAGTTTGAAACTAACTTGAAATATGTGCATTTGCTCAAGGAATACTAGACATTTATTCTGCGACGAAACGGAGGGAAAATAATTAAACACTGCTCAGGGTTGAAGAGTAACTCTCTCACTGGCCTTGCCCATAAATAGATTTATATTTACATAATATGCATTTAATTATTACATAAAAGCTATGTTTCCAGCAACATCACACAAATAAGCAAACGTTCCTCCTCGACGCAAGCTAGAAATAGGCACCACGGTGTCAAACCGTTATTAGCCATAAAACTAATGCCAAGCCAAAAAGTTAATGTCATTGTAGTAAATCTTCCTCTGCTTAACTTTGCCGCAGGTGAGCCATCTGTGAATAACAGCAGGTTTCACTACATGTTTACTAGTGCACTGTTTTATTGTTCCGAAAGAAACATCAGCGTACCGCCCGAGCATTCAACAGCCCCAGTTTGTCCTGTTGCACGTTTGTGACCAGACTGACCTTCAGCAAGAACAAAAGTAACCTGTATCACAGCAGATTCATCAGAGGTTGCGTTCCTTTTTATCATCTCCCTGCTCCTCTCCCTCCTTCCTCCACTTTAGAGTGTGCTCCCCTGATATGGAGCATGCTTCCTCTGTGCTAATGCTCTTCTCTCAGTCCACCAATTAATGCCTCCGCTTCATGTTTTGATAACAGATCTGAGCGTGGTTTTCTTTAACCTTTAACAATGCCTTCAGTATCACAATTAACCACATTTTTTTCCATCAGCTGTACAGGCTATGCGTTGACAGGTGCTGCCTGAAATAACATACAAATATAGACATAATTTATGCCCTCTTTTCAGATGGAACAACATATTCTGCTATTATAGAAATATAATAAGTTAGTAAACAGTTTGCTTTCTAAGGGACTTGAAAGTAAAAAAAAAGAACACTTGGAAAGGTGGGGCAGTTTGTGGTGTGTTGCCATGGAGATGGAGGGAGTTAGGAATCAAACTAATGATCTTCCAATTAAACCCATTGCCTCTTGAGTTAATATATGTGGTTGAACAGTTTGAGCCCTGCTCCAATGCAGCAAGACTTGCTGCCCATCCATTTGATCTCTTGGACACATAAAACATCTACCTTCTTTCTCTGCATCATGCCAGTCAGTTCTCTACCTTTGCCTGTCTTGGTCCCCCCACATAGAGTTGCAACCCTCAGGCCTACATTCTTCACTTTCCTCTTCTCCCTCTGTCTCCTGACATGCTTCCCTCCTTGTGCTCTTCGACTAACAGTAGCACAATTTCCACAGGCGACCTGTTTGTCAACAGCAGTGGGGGGCAGTTGTTGTTAACCTGGGCCTTGACCAATCCAGTATGTTTCCGCTTTGATGAACTTACATTAGAGTTTTGGCTAAAGTTCTTTACATCAGATACCCTTCCTGGCACAACCCTTAACCCTAGTGGCTAATTTCCTCTTGAGCTATAACTTCATTTTCATCCAGTCTTTAAAGGTTTGTGCATATTCAAACAGGATTAGTATAACAATAAAATAAAACTGTGGTAATTCTGTTCTTTGTACCAAAAGTAGGTTCTTCAGTACTCAGAATCCAAAACTTTCATGTTACAAGTCAAAGTAATGAACTGGAATATCACGTTCCAAATAAGCAAAGTAAACAGGCAATTGAAAATATTAATGCCATTAATGATGAATATATGCTATAAAAAAGACAATATACAGTTGTTTTTGTTCTTACCTGTGGCATTGGGTGGGCATCTGTTAAAGGCAAGTTCCCCCGAAGGGGTCCGTCTCCAAACCATTGACATTGCATAGTCCTCTGGACAAATCTCATACGGTGCTGGGGAGCAAAACGATACAAGTGAAGCTAAAGCTATGAAGAAAAAAAAAAATCAGAATTTCCAACGTGATGCAATAATTTCTTCATACTTCACATGAAGAGGTATGGAAATATAGGAGATCAAAGCCCGTACAGTGTCAGTGAATACGAGCATGTAATTTAGGGATTATGATAACGTGTAAGCCCTTCTTAAATCACAGCTTTTGTGAGTGTAGGTGCCACATCCTTAAAATGGTTTTGATGTTATTTTTGTGGATTCTTTTCATTTATTTGCCAGAACAGAGTAAGGGACTGCACTTCAAAAAATGAGATGCTTTGCAATGATTTTTTCCATTTCTCATTATGTCCTTAGTGCATTACAACATATTCATGCTCTGACATGAACCCCATCTTATCTGCATCTCCTCTTTAGATTCTGTATTATCTTATCTTGTATAACGAGCCACGTCATCCACTCCACATATAAAATTATCTACCCTCGTTCTCTCCGCTCCGTTGACGCTGCTGTCTCCTCTGACTCACCTGGGCAGCGTTGGTCACTGCACTTCCGGACTTCTTCACCGGACCCGTCACACTGCTGTCCAGTCACCGCTGCCCCCTGACACACTCGGGCTCGTCTCTGCCATCCGCCATCACAGGACTTTGAGCAGCCACTCCACGGACCCCAAGGGTTCCACTGACCATTAGCTAAAACAAGAATCAATTACCGTAATAAAATAAAATAAAAATATATATGCTTTCAGGAAAAGGAGAATGAGAAAAAAAACAGTATTGATTAAAACCATTGATTACATTTTTTGTTAGTGCCATTAAGGCTTTAATGCGTGTATTAGTTTGAAAATATAGTTTTGATTTATTCCTACTTTTAGTGTGTTTTTTCAGATGTAGTTCTTTGGCAATAGCCCAAAGAAGAAAATTAGGTTGAACGTTAAGTAGTTTTTGTATTTCATGGTTAAAGAAACTGCTCTAAAGGTGGTGGTTAGTCACTTCACTTTGCATTAAAACACATTTATTCTGAGGTTCCCAGAACAATCAGCACATTTTATGTCCTAGTAATGAACATGGAGCAAAAAGAAAATACAAAAAAAAAAAAAAATAATAATAAAGCCCTTTCAGCGATGTAGTAAATCACATGCCCTCATCTGAACAAAAAACACCTTATGAGGAAAATAACCTCCACTTATGCCTCCCTCAACATAAAAGGCCACATTTATTAATGTCCTACAACTAACCTCTGTCAGGATTGCTTCCTGTCAAGACGTAAACCACAAACTGTTGTGACCTGTTGCCTAAAACTATCCATGATACTGATCAAATCCCAGTACAGACTGAGGCCTCAGCCCACTGCGGAGCAGCTGATTTCTCAAACTCATGCGCACTCATGTGCTTTAAAGAGCTCATTGTGCCAGCGCTCCGAGATAAATTCTTTCAATTTTCAAACACATAACACTGAATTGAAATCCTGCACAGGCCTTTATTGTATGTATTTGCCAGTTATTTGAGTTGAACCTGTTATGTTACTGTTGTCCACCAAAAAAAAAAATGTCTATTGCCGTTTTTAGAGCAGTGGTTCTCACACTGGGTTCCCCAGACCACTGGGGGACAGTGAGTCAGTGCTTGGGGGTCCGAAATAAAAAAAAAAAAAAAGGAAAAAAAAAATATGTATATATATACAGTATATATGTATACAGTATAATTCAGTTTATTTATATAGCGCCAAGTCACAACATAATTCATGACATCATTTATCTGAAGAGCAGGCTGCTTTGAGTCTAAACTTCTTTGCAGACTCTTATCTTGAGCAAGCATGAAGGTGACAGTGGAAAGGAAAAACTCCCTCATGAGGATGAAACCTTTAGCAGATACAGGCTCTGGACAAGTGGCCATCTGCTTCGACCAGCTGGGTTTGGTAGGAACAGATACACAATGGCAGGTCGAGAATCATATGTTAAGATATATATAGTATCAAATGAAAACAATTGAATTGCAACAATTCCTCATGTGGTCAATATGTCCTCCACGCCTATGGCAGCATAACAATCCAATCCCAACTATAGGAGTTTTTTTTTTTTTTTTTTTTTTAAAGGACAATCTTAAGCCCAGTCTTAAACTGGACAATGTGTCAGCTCTATGGACATAAACTGGAAGTTGGTTCCACAAGAGAGGAGCCTGATTACTGAAAGAACTTCCTCCCATTATGCTTTCGGAAACTTTAGGAACCACAAGTAAACCTGCAGTCTGAGAGTGAAGTGCTCTGTTAGGAAAATATAGGACAATAGGATTAGTGATATAAAATGATTACAAGCACATAGATGTTTAACAGCCCATTAAAATACACCAAAATGCAGAAAATCACATACACTTTACTCAAATTTTGCTGGGGGAGGAACTGTAAGGGGTCCCTGAACCCAAAAAGTTCGAGAACCCCAATTTTAGTGCACTTAAATTATTCAAAATGCTCTCGCTATGTCTCTGGACAGCATACTTCTTGTTGAACTCTTTGTCATAGCAATCTTCCCAACAATCATGGTCATTACACCGACTTGTTAAATAGACTCTGTTGACTGCATCATTTTTGATCTCCCGACTTTGTGAACAAATAAGAATTGCTAAAGAGGCAGGCCTCATTAAAGGAATAAATTGTACAACGCAGCGTCTCACGCCGAGGCAGACAACAGCTTCTTCATCATCGTCACGATTGGCACGAATTAAACTTGTGAATCCGTGAGCAGTTATTGCCGTCTCGTGGGTCACAAAGAGAGTTGGTTGACTGAAATCACATTTTAGACTCAGTCATGCATATAACATGCTACACACACACGCACATAAAAGTTTAATTCAGCATGACAGCCTTTCTGTTTTACGCTGCTTCGGTGAAACTTGCGTCAGGAGATTACGAGCGCTCAAACCCTTCACATGATCAGACGATTCAAAGTGATCGAGACCATTAAGCTGGCGCTTTTGAGCGCCTAATGCAACTGTGATGTCAACAGACAGTTTGGGCAGCTGACACTGACTTATATATGAACGGCGCTCACCATATCTAAGTGAAGTTCGCAAATCCAGTTGATGGGCAGTGGTCTTAAAAAAAAAAGATTCTTATTTCTTATAAAGGGGCTTTGAATGTTGCAATTAGGGATTTACAAATCAAAATAACCATGAGCATGCTTGCTAAAAATCATTCTAAATGTTTAAACTATTTATGACTGTAGAAATGAGGAAAATAATAAAAAAAATGAGAATATGGGATGGGTAGGTTTCATTTTGTGTTTGCGATCATGATTTCCAATCTGGGCGTGGATGCGGAAAATGAATCAAGAGGCTCAGGCTTTTTTACCTGTACAGTCAGGATTATGGCACTCTCTGCTTTCTGCCCAGTGACCGCGACATTCAGATCCCCCATGGGCGGCCGGTGAGCACTGCCTGGTCCTCTGCTGAGTGCCATTGGCACAGGTCACTGAGCAATCGCTCCAAGAGCTCCACTCCTGCCACTGTCCGTCCACTGAGGCACCAACCACAACCCAACAAGCACGTCCCAAGTGAAGGGTGAAAGAGGGCAGACACAAACAGGAGGAAATATTCAGATTTCTATTCTCTCGCAGACTAAACGCCAGTAACACAGATATTAACTGGAGAGCAAGATGTTACGTGAATACTTGTTGGGGAGATGTACCGTGGTTAAGATTCCACTTTGGTTTTGTGCTTGATTTTTTTTTATACTTAGCCAAAGGCAAAATAGAGTAAGAAAACCTGTGTCTTTATATTAACATATTTCACATAAATATATATTTAAGTTTTAATATAAACAGGGACTGTTTATTAGCTGTCTCCCTGACTGACCAGGTGGGCTTCATGAACTGAGGGGTATCCATCGAATCTGCTGCAGAGCAAAGCTAATGTTCACTGTGTGCAAAACCTCTTTGTCTCTAATCTTTTCCTATTCATAAGTAATTGCATCCAAGTGATTTTAATGTCAGTATTACAGTGTGCACTCTCAACAGGGCTATTTAAACTGCATTAATTTATAAGCACACTTGAATGCAACACATATCCTGCATGATTGTTTTGACTTACCTTTGCACAGATGCATTGCTTATTGGTTACTACAAATACCAAACCACAACCATGATTAGGAAGATATATTTAAAAACTGATTTAAATATTTAAATTGACAGTTTTTACGTCTTCATGGCTTTACAGCTAATTGTTCCTGAAATATACTTATGGAGCAGGTGCGTGATACCTGGGCATAGCGCTATGTTGCAAAGCTTAGTCTGGGTCTCAGGTCCATCACAGGCCCTGCCTCCATGTTGCGGAGGAGCACACATCCTAGTCCTAGTGCGGTGACCCCGGCCACACGTGAATGAGCACAGGCTCCAAGGTGACCACTCCTCCCATACACCGTGTACTGCGGGCACAGAAATGGCGTCAGGCCTAATCAAAGTCTATTTCATAGCGTAAAAAAAACCCCGTCACAAACAGCACTGAGCGTGAAACGATATCTAATCAGTCACAAAATTTAGCAACATGTTAGTGAAACAATGGACACACAAACAGGGCGGGGCTACACCAAGTCTCAACCTTTGCCACCAGTCTAAGTATCTATCGCATGCACATTTACCGGAAATACTTCACAACCAACGCACAGAGAAGATAAAAACACTTCAATTCAAGTTTTGCATAAGTGTTTCTATAAATTGTAACAGGTTGTTTCTTTCAGGGTGACTCTTCTTGGTATGATGGGTGTCTAATAAGAGTGGACTGTGAGACAAATGTGACCTGAAACCGTTTCTATGACTCAGTCTGTACAAAAGTCACGTTAGCATCACAAGTCACAACCACTAATTTGTTTCTAGACCAGGGGTCTGCAACCTGCGGCTCTGGAGCCACATGCGGCTCTTTGGTCCATCAACAGTGGCTCTTTCAAGCTGTGATCAAAACTAACTTTAAACTGAATTTTATTTGTTCTTATAACAACAAAAAGG
>JARVLU010000001.1:37390900-37410516 GCA_031762415.1 Simpsonichthys santanae
GTTTCCAAAAGCAGAATGGGAGGAAGATCTTTCAGTTATCAGGCTCCTCTCTTGTGGAACTAACTTCCAGTTTCTGTCTGTGAGGCTGACACATTGTCCAGTTTTAATTGGCTTAAGACTTTCCTTTTTGATAAATCCTACAATTAGGTTTGGATTGTTATGCTGTCTTTAGCTTAGACTACTAGATGACAATCTGACCTCGGAGTTAAACTCAAAGCAGTCTGCTCCTCCGATATATAGTGTTAAATTAATATTATTTTTTATATATGTACAGTATATGAATGTTTTTATTAACTTATTTTATATATGAATGCTTCTGTTCAGTGCCCTGAGATGACTTATGTTGTGACTTGGTGCTATATAAATAAACTGAATTGAACTGAATTGGATATACTCTGGAGGGGGGTTAAAATGTGTCTTTCAACTCCCACAAACAAAGAAAAACAAAACCATTTGATTCCTATAATTCAGAATTTGCCTGCTTTTGTTGCCAAAATGGCAAAAGAAATGTCTCACTTTCACAGCAAATCGCCTACTTTCTCCCATTCTTCATGTTGTCACCTCACATCAGAGAGGAAAGCTGTAATTATTGCACTTCAGGAACTGTTGAGACAACATCTCTACAGTGGAACTGTGGACACCGCTGAGCTGATGGTTAGGCAAGATGGTCTGAGAAGTAGAGCTCTTCAGCTGGAGCATCTCCAAGCTCCAAAGCACCTGCTAAATGATCGCTTTAGATCTCTGACTGAGAGCGCTGTGGGGTAACAGCATTTTCATATAAATGTGCACATAGAGCAGTAAAATCCCTTAAAGTGCTTCCAGGTGTGGAAATCTGGAATCCTCACAGCAATGTTGGCTTAAAATGGTGGCAACTGTATACTAATCTTTCTTTATTTTAAGTATGCTAGAATATAAACACATATTAAATGTAACATTTGTTTTGTGCATTTCTTTTCATTTGGTTTTAAAATTATGGTTTTGGTCAAAACAATTGAAACTTTAAATTGTTAAAATGTACCCAATCATTAAAAGGGTAAGACAAATCGAGTCATTTTCAGCAAATACTGTACAGTATTTTAGTGCAGGGTTTCTCAAACCTTTTTGGGTTCAGGGACCCCTTACAGTGGAGAAAAAGTTTTAGGGACCCCCCTCATAACCCTCATGTTTATTGAATAATTTTCTTCAACTTGTCTCTTTAATGCAATGGAAATATGGGTGTAACATAAATACTTAAGACCTGTTCTTTACTAGTAATAATTCAATTTATATAATTTTTAACACAGGGTATTTTTCATTCAAGACACAATTAATAACACAGTTTTTAATTTCAACTTCCAAAAATGACACTGTTGAGAAAATTAACAGCATTAAAAAAATAAAAAAATAAAAATAAAAAAATAAAAAAAAAACACTTTAAAACTTTATGTATTGCACTTCTAATTACAGATAACAGTTTACAAAAAACTGAATTTGGGCTTAATTTGTAAACTGATCAATGCTGGAATGCAAATGGGTTCCTCCCCTGGAATTTTTTCAATAAAGTAGATGTGATTTCCTGCATTTTAGTGTATTTTACCAGGTTGTTAAACATCTTGTATTTCTATTTTTTTTTTTTTTTTTTTTCTTTGCAGACCCCCAAGCATCGGCTCATGAACCCCACGGGGGTCCGGGGACCCCAGTTTGAGAACCACTGTTTAAGTGCTATTGGAGGGTTATCTGTGCATAATCCTGACCATAATACAGCAACATTATTGTATCGTCTTCATACTTGTTCAATGTTCTCTAAAAACAATAAATCAAAAGACAACATGGTCAATAGCAAAATAAAGCAACATGTATAGAAGCTACTGTCATTTAAGCCTAAACTTTATCAGGAAGTTTTAACTTTTAAACCATTTTTCTATTTCTTTTAAGTAGCATTCAGCATGACTTAATTATCTTATTCTAAAACTGGAGAAAATTGATTCATGTTCTTTAATATTAAACTAATCCGTAACACTGGTGTTTTAGGCTAAAGTTACTAGATAAGAAAGTAAAGAAAACAGTTAAATATTTAAGCCCCCACAATTTAAACAGTGATTGGGGGCACAGTGCAGCACGACACTATAAAAGTACCAACCATTTGCTGTGGTTTCCATGGATACCGGTGTTCTTGGAAAAATCTTTACACATAATGAGGGTTCATTTATTGCTGCTGTTTCAACTAAGGATGTCTTGCTGTCATTAAGATGAATTAAATGTCATTTAACAGTGTGGAAAATGAACTGTAGTCTGGAGGGGGAAAAAAGACATTTGTTTATTTTTATGTTTTGTAATGAGTAAAACTTTTTGTTTGTTTGTTTGCTTGTTTTTGGTAATAAAATATTGGATGTGCATCAGATGTCAGCTGAGAAAGTCTAATTTACTGAGAAATTGTTTTGTTTATTGCAGTGAGAACATTACATTGAGCATTGTAAGAACAACGGTTTAAAAAGAAAAATAAATCAATAAATCCTCATCTTTGTTTTATCTTCACAGAAAAAAATGTGCAGATATTATAAAAAACACGTTTCAAAAATGACTTTTCGAACCAAAGAATATAATAGTTTTGTTTTTGAAGTAAGACATGATGCATTTCATTCTATTAAATAAATGACAGCAGATTTATTCATTGGATAAATATAGCAAAAGACTAAAGTAATAGTTTTGTTTTCATGCTGAGCGCATGAGCAGCTGATGAGCCATCCACTGAAATGTCAAACTATACTTTTGATTTATTTTCAAATGAAGCAAGAATCAAAATTGACTAATGTTAAAAAAACTTTCCATCCACCAACAGGATGGTTAACTATTGCACCCTCTTTCAGACATTAAAAACAAACAGAAAGTGGGGTCAGAATGATCAAAATGTTCTTTATTTTATTTATTTTACTTCATTGCTTGATTTTGTTAAGGTTCTCAAGGACACAAGTTGAGTTAATAATTATTAAGATCATTTTACAGACAGTCATATTTGTATAAAATTGAAGATATTAATAAATACCAAAGAAAAAATATATACAGTATTTTTTAATTATACAAGTCGTTATGAAGCAGACGTTCAAGAAATATTTATTTATAGTGACTGAAATCAAATCCAGCTCAGATGGTGCAGAAGCACACTGTGATTATTTACTACATCATCACTTTTGTGCCATTTGCTCTGTATTCATTAGCTTGATACAGCTCACACATACGCACACATGTACACAAACATGCATGCGCATGCACACACAGAGCAGCTGTGTGTCACATGACCTCTTTTCATAGATTTGTTTTTCAAAGAGACAAAATCAAAGGCTTGTAAAAGCGCTTCACACGTAGAAATGCTCCATTAATGTTTCCTTTGGAAACAAAGGTGCCTTTGAATGCATCAAATCAAAGACTAAACAGATTACACAAGTGAACACTAGATTTGCATCGCAGCCATTTTTGATTTGCATCACACTGAGTGTGGCAGGGGACAACTTTCCAGGAGGCAGCAAACAGAACAACAAACGTCAAAATAAACTCTCACTACCCAACTTCAATTATATGTCGCCATCAGTTGACAAAACAAAGTGATCATCGCCGAACCACGAATACATGCGACATGAAACTGAAAGATTATGAAGCATACATTAGTGCTGAATAGAAATGCTATATTGAATCCCTCCAGAATAATATAAGGGGTTGCTATTGTAGGAAAATATTAAATCTGATAAACTCTGTCAGCCACTGGTGCCTCAATACAGCTTGTTTAATGACAGTTTGCTAAGGTTTGGTTATTTACTTATTAATTTTCTAAATTCATGTGATCTTCGTTGTATATGCACATTTAATTACTTTACAAAAGCTAAACAATTACCACAATTGCCAGTGTAGAAGCCACTACTTTTTTCTCACACTTTAGTGGTTCCCAACACAGGTCCTTGAGGAACGCCATCCTGCATGTTTTAGTTGTTTCTCTGCTCCAACATGCCTAATTCAGTAATTTAATTATGTCATAAAGTTCCACAAAAGCCTGTTAGTCACCCATTGTTCAAACCAGGTGTGTCAAAGCAGAGTAACAACTAAAACATACAGGATGGTGTTCCTCAAGAACCAGTGTTGGGAACTACTGCTTTAGACTACATGGCTTACACACTGGAGTGGCTAGTTCGTGTATTTTTTAAATAAATCATGTTTTTATATCTTGTTTTGACAGGCTTCCTTCAGCAAATAACCGCTCTTGGGGGGTGGGCTTTTGTGATACACAGATTGAATGGCATGTACCAAACCTCTTGCTCATGGTTTCAAATTTCCTACCATAACTCCACCCACTCTTTCATCATGTGACCATATGTCTAAACTTAATGACCAATGATGTATAGGAGAGTGGTCACGCAGTGGTTAGAAAAGATGGGCCTGTGATCGGAAAGTCGCAGGTTCAACTCCCTGGACTGACAACGTCAAATTGTGGGTGGAAAAGGTGAAAAGCCCACACCGGACTCCGCCCTCATTTGCCCTATTCTGGGCCCTTGAGCAAGACCCTTAACTCCCATCATCTGCTCTCAAGCAGGTCACTCTTGAAAATTAGTTTGCATGACTCAATGAGACTACCTGTATAAATAAAGGGTAAATAAATAAAATAAAAAATAATTTTATTGAGGACCAATTCACCAAGATTGATGTGCATTAAATTCTAAATAATTACTAAAAATCAGTGTTTCACTAAAGATGGTGTTTTGTTTTTGCCCTTCAGTGATGCGACTCATAAAGAACACACTGTCACTGCAGCAAAATGAGAACATTAATCACTCATCAATATAAAAAAATAGATATATGGCTATGGTGTAATTTGGGTTTTTAAATACAACATGCAAATTTGAAAGCCAATAATTATGTTTTCCAAATGCTGACTCTAAAACAAATCTGCAGTAGTTCTGAGAATTAATTCAGTGATCTGTTAGGATAAGTCACAGAACGTTATCTGTATACAGTATCTGCTTTTATCTGTTGTTTTTATGTTTCATTTTATTTAGAACCCAGCACAAAATTCAAAATTACAGTACATGCAGTGTCAGACCGCAACAAATTGCAAACTAAACTGGAGGCTTTTACTGGAGGCTTGTAAATCAGAGCAGGTTTGGGGCGTCTGCACTAGCTTTGGTGGTTCAGTATTGATTCAAAGTCATCCCCCAAGTGCTTCTGATTTATCTGTCACATTTCATTATGGCACCCGTGCTCTGAAACTTTTTTTTCTTTCTCTTTAATGCAACATTGCAGAGAACGTTTAACCATTTCATGTCTCATTCATCTTGGCAAAATGAACAAAACTGTGCAAAGGTCTGATATCAGAGTAGCAAAAAACAAATATTAGAAGCCATATTATAATTAAATAAAGACTAAATAAAAACACTAACAATATTCTAAAACAATGCTTTGTGCTAATTTTCTTCCCTCTGCCTTGTAGAGACATTATATTTGGGTTAAATATAATCAGGCTTTGTTGAGTATGTTAATTTTATTCCTTTTTATGTGGTCTTTTATATGCCTTAAATCTACTGTTTGGACCCAATAAAGACTTTCAAACAACATTGCTTTACAAAGCACTCTCTTGGCTCCAGTGTCATCAAGTTTGAAGATTAAAAGTAATTTTCTACTCCTTAATACAAAGAACTAAGAGGTTTGTTTTTAGCTTTTATCAAATATTGAGCTGCTTTTATGTCACAAGATCTGGCCAACATTGGGTCGATCAGATAATAGCTTTAACTCGTTTGTCTAATTCAATCATTCCGGTTTCTTACTCCCGCCATTCTCCAACCTGTGACCCGGGAATTGATTTTGGTGAGATATGTTTAAAGAAGCTTGAATTTTTAAAATCACCCGTAGCTCAGAGAAGAGGCATCAATGCATCCCTCAGTGATGCTCTTTTAAAATCAACAACATCTGAAAGGGAAAGAAAAGGCTGATCCAGCATTGTACGTTCATTTTAAAATGAACATGTGCTTTTGAATCTATTGATCAAATAATCTAATCATTTATAGGCGGCAACAAAACAATGACTTGATGATGTGGCTTAGTCACACATGTTTAATTGATTAGTTTGAAATGATGGCTGCCAAGCAGTTTGATAAATGTCAGCCTCGCCTTTTCTCTCCATGTTTCGGTCTGAACCTCTTCTGCTCACTTTTTTTAAATTTATTTTTTTATTTTATTTTATTTTTTTTTTTATTTTTTTTGCTGGGAGGAAAAAGACTTGAGTAGAGGAGTCTGGGGAAGAAATTAGGAACGTATAATTAAAGAATAGAGTGTAGAACCAGAAACCTACACATAGAACATACATTTTTGGGTGGAAGGAGAGCCCTGAGTAATGCGTGAACATAATTAAGAGTTTGAATATGCATAAAAAATGCAAAGGAAAATAATAAATACATGTGGAAAGTACTCATTACTCAGGTTCTACTCTAGTGTGTAAATGTGGACAAATTCATTAATTAAACCTTTATTTATACAGGTTAGTCTTGTTGAGTCACAAGGACTCATTTACAAGAGAGACCTGTTTTAAACAAAGAACACAGACGAGGTGCAGACAACAATAAAACAAAAAGCATATAAATGAAAATTAAATGAAAGAAGTTATATAAAACAAAATTTAAAAACCATGCTACATTATAAAATGGTGTAAAATACTAAAAACAGGAACATCGCTTGTATTGATTTTTGCATTGAACTTAACCGTTGTTAACCATAGTTCACCATAATGAATGAACGGAAGGAAAGTAGCAGTTAAAAGGAATTTCCTAGCATTCAGTTAGATAAGATCTATTTCTGTAAAAGCAGCTCAGTTTAACTTTCAATTTATTTACCAAGTTTTCAACAAGAAGCTTAAAAGAGAGATGTGCATCGACCAAGATTCCTGAGTGTTTGTAAGAGTCGAGAAACTCAATGGGAACACCAGTCGTAGATAGAAGGAAGGACTGCTGGTACCAACTTCCTGTTTGAAAACAACATCATTTTGGCTTGATCAGCGTTTAGCACCAGGGATGGAACAAATCTGGATGATGTTGAATGCAGACTGTAAAAGCTGGAAAACTTTAGAAACTGTTTTAGCTCAACAATAAACAATTGTGTCATCAGCATAGAAAATTAAGGATGCATCAGGAATGATCTGAGCTACATTACTTATGTAGATTGTGACGAGGGTGTGTCCTAAGACTGATCCTTGTGGTACACCATTGTTGACAATTAAATAGCTGGACGAAATTGACAACTGAAATATTTAGTCTTTACAAGACCAAACAAAATAATTTGTTAAATAGACTTAATGTTGATTTGTCCTCTTAGCATGGCTTTTTAAATGTACTGTATTTCTGACTTTTGTAAGTGACTTTGAACTCAGTCAAAATTTGAGCATATGTGCCTGTGAACAGACCTCGTCTCCACAGAAATACAATACAGGGCATGCTAGAAGACACTGCTGTGATTCAGGCTGCCAGCTCTGATGAGTAATGAAGTGTACAAAGTGCAGTGTAGTCAAAATTACAGAACGTTTACCTTGGACATGTTATTGGTTTTAAGCTTATTCAAGTATCTCGTTATTGAATAAAGGCTACTTTTTGTATACTGTCAGAAAGAAACCTATTTGGGAAAAGTGAGTGTTGAAATATCATATCTGTGTTAGTGAGCTAAGACGTATCTTTTCTTGCACTGCTTTGCTCCAAAATTATTGGAATTATTTATTTGCAGGAAGGATTGATATTGGGGGGTGAATAGAAATATTTTTGTCAAAGATTTAAACTCATGTTGTGTTGGCAAATACTTTGTAACACAGCTGTGGATATTTTGGTCAAGCAATAAAAATAAATACAAATGTCAAGCTATTTTGCAAGATTGTCATCAATCTGTTAATACTTTGAGTATGTGTTAGGAATGAAGCTCAGCTTTGGTCACAACAAACTTTATTACAATACAGAGACATTTACTGAGTCGTTTCTGTGTTAGCTGTAACAGCCATCTGAAATGTGGTTGATTCCAAAGAATAATTTGTTGTAGATGTTCATCCCTCAATATTTTATGAGGTTTTCAATACAATCTATAGTCTATACTTTGCTAACAGACCGATTTTGCTGACTCTAGCAGTCAGTGCCAAAGTTTTAAACAAACCTATCGTACAATGTGTTGCACTGAGGTTGTGTTGGGGATGACTCACAGCTACTACCACTCCAAATTTTACTTCAATATATGCCTGGTTGATAGATTTAAATCCACTTTTGTGTTTGTTCAGGTTGATTTGCTGTGGTAAGCATCTTGATAAGGGTTTCCAATAGTTGAGTTGTTTATTTATGCCTAATGTTTGAATTTGAAGTCTTTTTTTTTTTACCACTGGTTTAGCTGATTCCACAAGTGTCATTGTTTATGCAGCAATGCATTATGGGTACCAGTGATTTAAAATACTGTACATGTAACAAGTTTCTGGAACATGTAGTGAAATAGTGTTTTCCTTTGGTCTAAATTAGAACTTTCACATAACTACTTTTAGAAGAAAAAAAATTAAATAAGTGGAAATGTACACAGACAAGAAGCAGTTCGGAAAGGAAACTATTTGAGTAGCACTTTGTTATTGTTTTGAATAAAAGTGTGTCTAACAAAACTCAGATTAAATATGGAGAAGCATTATTAGTGTGTTTGTTACCTCATAAGTGGCCACTTTGAGTTTCTATAAATCCAAAATGCACAGTGATTTACAGTAAAATAAGTGATACATATAGAGGAGTTGTAAACAAGTTTTCTGTGTAATTTTAACAACTCATTTTGGTTGAATATTGTAATCAGATTATATTTTATTCTGCTTCAGCTTTAAAGTTTTGAATGTTGCCCACCAACAGATGAGCAGAGAGAGAGATACTCTCTGGACTTGTCTCCAGTCCATCACATGGCCAAAACACAAGACAGACAGCCATGCACTTAACACCTCACTCAAAAGACCTCTTTAAAATGATGAATACCCAAACATGCATGCTTTTAGCCTGTAAAAGTAACTGGAGTATGTTGCAAAATCCAGGCTGAAATTTAAATCAGATCTTTGTTTGTTTGTTTGTTTGCTGTGAGATAGCCACTATCAGGTGCATATTAACACTATTTGTTGGGGTTCTATTGCATGTTTTATTGTGTATGATTTAAGAAGGTCTATTATCAGAGGAGGAGGACCATAAACAAGGTGCTGAAATCGTTCAGAATAAACTGCATATAACCAAAGAGGACAATGGTAATTTCTCTTCTTAAGTGCTATGTTGGCTGCCATGGAAGTAAATGCTGGTTTAGGTTTGAAGTTTGGAGTTGTGCTTCTAGTTGTATGTAACTGGTCCTAACTCAGGATGTACCAGGTAAGGACTAGGTACATGCCAGGATGTGTTCTGTACAGCTACCCTATAACAAAATAAATAGTTTGAAGATGATGCTAAGAAATGCAAGATTGTTAGATTTTATGAGATATTTTAACTCTGGTTTTTAAAAGACACAAATCAAGTAATGCATACATATTTTATTCACCATGTCATTTTGGGATTGGGGGTCTGTTGTTAAGCACGGTCTATACAAGCAGTGCAAGAGTTTGGTTCACATTGCCGGTAGTGTTGGAACCTATAAGGGTGGGAGTTGGACTCCAACAGGGCTGCCTGTTGTCACTGATTCTGTTCATAACTTTTATGGACAGCATCGCTCGGTGCAGCCAGGGGGCGGAGGGATTCCAGTTTGGTGGCCTCAAGATTCCGTCTCTACTATTTGCAGATGATGTGGTCCTGTTGGCGTCATCGTGCCATGATCTTCAGCTCTCACTGGAGCGGTTCGCAACCGAGTGTGAAGCGTTTGGGATGAGAATCAGCACCTCCAAATTTTAGACCATGGTCCTCAATCGGAAAAGGGTGGATTGCTCTCTTCAGGTCGAGGGTGAGGTTCTGCCTCAAGTGGAGGAGTTCAAGTATTGTTCACGAGTGAGGGAAGACTGGAGCGTGAGATTGACAGATGGATTGGTGAAGCATCTGCAGTATTGCGGACTCTGTACCAGTCTGTTGTGTTGAAGAGGGAGCTGAGCTGTAAGGCAACACTCTCTGTTTACCAGCCAGTCTACATTCCTACACTCACCTATGGTCATGAGTGTGTAGTGACTGAAAGAATGAGATCATGGATACAGGCGGTTGAAATGAGTTTCCTGCATGGTAGCTGGACTCCCCCATAGAGATAGGGTGAGAAGTTCAATTATGTGGGAGAGACTCGGAGTAGAACCGCTGCTCCTCCACATTGAGAGGAGCCAGATGAGGTGGTTTGGGCATCTGGTAAGGATGCCCCATGGGTGCCTCCCTAGGGAGGTGCTTTGGGCATGTCTGACTGGAAGGAGACGCCGGGGAAGACCCAGGACACGCTGGAGAGACTACATCTCTCGGTTGGCCCGGGAACCCAATGGAATCCTCCCAGAAGAGCTAGAAGAGGTGGCTGTGGAAAGACATGTCTGGGACTCCCTGCTCAAGCTGCTGCCCCCACGACCCAACTTCAGAACATGCAGAAGATGATGGATGGATGGATGGATGTTGGTAAGAAGGAAAATTAAATCAATTCAGTTCAATTGTTATTTAAATAGCACCAAATCACAATAAAAGTATGTTCAGTGCACTGTATAAAACTTTCACATACATTATAGAATGCCCATTAATAAAGCTATGAAAACCAGCAGATTGTGTTGAACTTTACTTTATCACATCCTCCCAAGATTGGATACTTCAATATTTTTAAATTTTATTAGACCCTTTAAATCCTGTAGGTTGCCAGGTAGAGCTTCCACATTTCTGACATGCTTGAACGTGAAGCCGAATGAACATTTCAAACCAATTTTTTGTGCCCCTCCAACTATTCTTGAACCACTTCTGCAGTGCACTATGGCACAATATCCTGCTTTAAGATAGCACTGGCCTCGGGGTTAACAACTTAGTAATACTTTGCTGTGGTTCAGAGCTCTGCCAGTGCACCTAACAACATTAGTGACAGATGAGTTTAAGATGTGAAGCAAGGCTGGAAGGCTAACCATGCTCTGAATCAACATTGTTTGTTGGTGAGCCATTTTAGTGAGCCACAGTTTCAAATCTGCTTCTAGCATCAGTTGAGGTGATGCAGCAGCACCTAGAAATTCTGCTTTTACTGGAAACCAGTTCAGGCATTAATCTGGTTAAAATTTGACTTGTAAATTAGGTTGCCAGGTGCAATCTGATCAACTGTTTTGATTGCAATCTCAATTTGCCAAATATGAACAGGAACGGGCCAAGACCTTCAATTACTTCTACTCAGCTTGTTATTTTAGTCAGAAAAAAATAAGATAATAATGGCACAGATGAAAACTCTGCAGTCAAGACAACAAAAATCATACTTACATATTTTCTAATATTGTAATCATGTTTATAGCACAAACCTACTGTTAAAACTAACAAAAAAAAAACATGTATTCTCTGTAAAACCTACACTTAATTTGACCTACTCAGTTGTTGTAATAGCATAAAACCAGTTTTTACTCTTTTACTTTTGTTACTGTATGATATTTGAATAACTCATGCATTGCTGCCCATTTTATTTTGGTTAGGGTCAAACTGGAATGTCCTTCAAAAACATTTTGCTGTATTGACTTTGCTGAAATGATGTGTTGCTTTAATTAGAATATGACAGATATGCTGCTGCCTCCCTCACACAGGACAGAGAGCTGTGGAGGAATCTGTTATTCTGCTGCACAGAATAATTTCTGTCTCGTTCTACATTATATAACAGTTCTCCTTATTAAGGGAGAGAAGTTGAATAACCACAATGCTCCATGGAAACGCACAGGCAGCGCAGGCTCGTGTCTGCCGTCTTAGTTTGCGATGACCGATACCGAAATATCCCACCTTGCATCTGTCAAGGACTGTGCTCCTTCCTGCGCAGCCATTTGGAGGACGATTTGTACGAAATGTTGAATTTATATTTTGTTCGTTGTGAGTAATGTAAGCAGAGCGTGTGTGTCACGGCAATTTAATCAAGAGCCTCAATGTCACATGCTGTTTTTAAAGAAGCAGAGCAACGATGTTTGCGTTTGACACAATCAGACCAGGAAATGAATGAATGATTACATGAATGATTCTTATGTTATAAAAGTTTTAAAACCTAATAAATACTGCAGAGTATTGTTTTTCTTGTAGTTGAAAGCTATGCAAATTAGGATGCTTGAGTTTTCTTTAAATATTACCGGTAGGCTTATTACATAATAAATACCATATTTTTCAAACTATAAGACGCACTTAAAATCATTTAATTGTCTCAAAAATCAACAGTGAGTCTTATAATCCAGTGCACCTTATGTATTAATTCTGGTTGTGTTTACTGACCTTGAACTGATTTTATGTGGTACAACTGAACAACGTTGAGTTATTGTGAACGAGTTTAATAAAGTTTGACTTATCTGACTGTTGTGCTTAATGCGCCTTATAATCTGGTGTGCCTTATAGTCTGAAAAATACAGTATTAAAATCCTAGTGTTTCTTGAGTAATGCATTTTGCCTGCCTCATTTAATGACAGAGTTTTAAACTAAAAACATCTCATGTAAAGAAGGGAAAGCATTTTGTTCAAATCTTAAAATACATTTAAGCACAGGTTCTTGTGATACTGCAATATCGTGAGCTCTGGACATGAGTTGAGAACCAGTCTACTTGCACATTAAATCTTAGCTCAATATATGTAAATTTGATTCAGTTATAGCCAGTTTGTTTGCAGAGAGCACCCTCTTGAACCAAACATCAACAGTTATTCAATTGCAGATGTCTACCCAATGGTTACTTTCTAAATGTTTCATTAAAATCTGTTCTTGTCATTGACTGTAAAACAAAAAAAAAAATGGGACTAACTGCTTCAAATAATCTGTGTCAGCAGTTCAGCTTCAGATGCAACAATATAAAATCTGATCGCCCATGTGGAGGCTGTGGAATCAGTTTATTAATAATGGAAACATGGTCTTTTTCTATTGCGCTTTAGTTACATGAGCTAGTTAGGCTTGCTGGCCCAGATCACGGTGTGCCATGTGAGTTTAAACGCAGCATCCATTACAGCTGCATAAAGACTCATTGCAGAGAAACTGCCTGTGAAAGCAGCGACAGACCCCCAGAGAGCAAAACTAAAGATCGTTGCCTCCTTTATACCTCACAGACAATGTTTTATTTGAGTGACAGACTCATTTGCCACATTTTGTGGGTGGATGTTTATGCAAATGTCTCTCTCGTGTGGGCTGAACAAGGCGACCTGTAACAGACCGAAACTAACGGCGTTGAAATGTGGACGTTGTGCTCAGAGGCTGAACCCTTAACATAAATCACATTGCGAACTCTGACTGCGCACAAGAGCTTGATACAAAAACGAAATTAAGCCACTTCACACAAAATTGACTTCTTGTGGAAAAAAAATTAAAATGAAATACTGGCGAAAGATGTTTGACTGTTTATCCACGCAGGGAGCTTCAAAGACCCGAGCCGAGCTGTGAGGCAGAACAGACTCACATGCATCTTGGTCAAGTTTTCTTCAAACCAACAGTTCTGTGGCTCGTTTGGAACAAATTAGCATTGTAAATGAATTTAACATATGAGAATTACAATTGCTACGGTTTTCTATTTTTTACTCCAGTGAGCTGAACTGTTTCTTTTTAACTAAAGACACCAAATCTTACCAAATTTCCCACCGATGCGTGTCGTACATTTGAGGTCAAAGTGTTCTCATCGTCCCCGCTGAGTGAAACAGCTGGAATTTATTTTGTTGTCATCGCAAAAAAAAAAATAAGAAAATCATTGTGCTGAATTATGGATGTGATTATAATTAACATGTTTAATTTGCATATCAACAAGATGAGCCAGTTGGCTTCATGTACAGGGACAGGGATGCATAATTTGTTATATTTGCATTCATAAAGAAATATTTTAAAGTCTATTTCTTTGAGTTGTTTTTCCAAAAGCTGGGAAGAAAGTGTGTGGAAATATACTGGGATGTATTGTTTTTGTGATTAAAACCAGTGCAGTTGCATCCTGTAATGAGCCTTTGACAAACAACTGCTTCTGCATTACTTATACACACATTACTGTGTACACACAACAGCACTGCACTAGATGAGACTGTAAAATAGGTTGGTGCAGCTGAAAATCAAATAAATCGTCCAAAGCAAATGGTGTTTTGTACCTGAATCCTACTCTTTTCAGTTCTTTCATATCAGAAAATGGTTTTAAAGTCACTTAAAGGTACAACTGAATATATTTAATGTCTGTCTCCACTCAGGTAAAGACTAGACAGTTCTTTAATTTGTCACTGTCAGTTTCACATGGTAAAAGTATTCATCGCAATGTCCAAAAAATTACAAAGTAGGGAACAAAATGTGAAAATTTTTCCCCCATAATGAGTGTTAATGTATTATTAGATTAAATTATGTAAACAAATCTTTTGATTGTCTGCCAACGGCCAGCGATTTTGTTTTCCTTTCTTGTTTTTCTATAAAAACAACAAGACAATGGCAACGTTGAAAGAGCTATTTGGGATCTGTCGATTATGACGAATTGTTATGAATCCATGCTCAGATTTGTTGAGTAAATTGTGCACATAAAAGTGCTTTGTTTGCATTGTGCATGGACCCACATTTCAAAGGTGCTAATCAATAAATTTGAAAAATTACAGGAGTAAACTACCTCAACTTGCACTAGTTGATAAAGCTCAGAATAACCTTTTTTTAATTTTTAATTTCTAATAAATAGTGAGTGCCGTGTGTCAAACTTAAGGCCCGAGGACCAAATATGGCCTTTGTTAACATCTCATCTGGACAGTAAAATATCTGCATTGATTTCTATTTTACTTCAAAACTGAGCCTACTTTAGTTAAGACATCTCATGACCATTAGACAACTCTGAAGCCAAGAAAAACTAGCTTGAATTTTTCCATCACTTTTGATTTTGATGCAGTAAAAGTGACGTCAAATGAGACAAACCAAACTCTTGCAAGAAAAGATGTCAGGTATTTGCGTGGAGGCCATATTGACTGAAGCTGGCCCTTGGTTTGAAATACAGTAGTCCTCCGTTTGTTGTGGGGGATTCATACCCTGAAGCCCTTCGATAAGTGAAAAACTGCGAAGTAGAATAGTACTACAAGTAGTAAGTACGGTAGTAGTTTATTTTAGTGTTCATATATAAAGACATTTTAAACCCTTCCCACACACTTGCAATATTCTAAACAATGTTTCCAAACACACTAAAAGAGCACAGAATGTCATGTTTTCATCTCTCTGCCTTCGCTGCTCTTTGCCACCTGCAAGCGCTCTTGGCCACGCCCACTTCTCTCTTCTGCACGGAGAACAGCTGATCATCTGCAGCAGGAAGCTTATGGGTTGCACAAAGGTGCAGGAGGTGCTAACAAATTTAAATTATTCATTAAAAAAAAAATCCATTCAGTCCAGCCAGTTGTGTGTCATGTCCAATCTTATTTTGAAAAACCGCGATAGAGCGAGCCTGCGATAAACGAACCACAAAGTAGCGAGGGATTACTACATTGTTCATTTTGCCCCCTTTATTGTAATTGAGTTTGATGGCTCTGCTTTAGCTGATTGTTAAAAAGTGTTAATCACAAGTACAAAACACCAAGCAGGTAAGATGCTGACAGTTAACGCAACTCCTACTCTCTCAGTTTCACTGCCGATTTTACTTTCTCGTATTCCTAATGTTCTGGAGTTTATCAGAACAACCTCAGCTTCCACAGTTTCACTCCACAACTCTGTGGTGGTTAATATGAATTACATTGGTTTCAGCATTAAACACCAAACTCCTGCTTTAAAACCAAACAGGCGAATCTGTGGCATTTCCACTATAATTTATGAGTAGTTGTGGAAGTCTGTACAGTTTGGATACACAGGCTTACAAATCTAGCCCTGTTCAGAATTCATTACAGGAATGATGCACGCAGACAGGGCAGCTGTGCTTATAAATCAGACGTGCACACTTCCTCATTGTTTATGCAGAACTTTACAGGTTAGGAGCTGCAGTTTTGGGGACGAGAGGTGGTTGCCGCTTCACATCACAGGATTGGAGATGTTGCACAAGCCATTATTCTGATTACAAATCCTGCTGTAATATGACATTATTATAGGCGGCGACTGTTACTTACAATGTTTATTGCGATTGTGTTTATTGTAGGCTGTAAATAAAAGAATGGAAGGCTTGTCACCTCTATGACACTGCAAGACAGTTAAATAATGAAATCTAATCCTGTGGACTGTTCAACAAATAAGTGTGGAGCTGTTTAAGTCGTTTTTATTAATATTTGCTTTAATATGCCGTTGAGAGTGATGGATTAAACTAAGTAAAATATTTTAGGGGAAAAAGGTGCATTCACTGCAAGAAATTGAATTACAAGCTAACATGAAATAACATATACAAAATATTTTAATGTCACAGTTTTAATGCACAAACTATACAAATAAAGTTTTTATTTCTGAAAACATCCCAAAAGCTTTCCAATATTATTGATAGTTTTAAAAAATTCATTTAGATTTCTACTCGAAAACAAGATAAATAAACTTTAGGCAAGACTTTGAAAACTTTTGTGGTGCCTTGATCTACTTGCAACACGTGCACAAATATGACTTTCATGAAAAAGTCATTTTGAAGAGACTCTTTTATCTTCACCCTCAAAAATTCACTCTCAGATCTTCATAAGTGGAAGCTTAAATGTGACAAGTGTCTTTTTCATAAATAAGTCTTGTGTGTTCATTAATTTAAGGTGGGCATTGTGGATTGACTTGAATAAAAGTCTTTTCTGAGACAAACTGCATAATTTATGAAAATAAGATTTTTTTTTTTTTTTTTTTTTTAAACTGTCAGCATACAGTTAGCGGACTGACATTGATTTGTGTTTGTGTTGCTTTTAAGGGGATATTTTATTGACAGACATGAGCCATCATTACAGCAAATAATAAAAATAAAAATAATAATACATAAAAACAATATATATGATGAGTGTAAAAGATCAAAACAAACACATTTACTGAAACTGAAGTGCTAACAGGCCCAGAGATTAACTGCTCACACATTCCTAAACCTTTTTATTTTTTTATTTATTTTTACATGAGAACCTTCTAGCATTGTATATATGACCTCTACTCTTCTATCTCTTTTGTTCTCTTCATTCTATGGTTCCTCACAGTACTCCTTCCATCTTCCTGTCACATTCTCCTCACTTGTTAGAACATTATCTTTCCTATCTTTAACAAGCCTAACCTGCTGCATATCCTTTCAAGCCTGATCCCTCTGTCTTGCCAGTCAATACAAGTCATTCTTGCCCACCTTATTGACTAACAGACTAGATAGGTTATTATTATCCATGAAAATATGTTTTTTTTTTTTTCAGTATTTTACCTTGTTTTATATGGTACCTTGATTTGATTGTTTTTATAACTACTTTTATCAGATTGAATAGCTTTTTGTTGAATTATTGTTGTCTGTACTTTATAGTTCTCCATCTAAAGCAGGTCTTGCTTCAAAATGAGTCCTTGTGACTTAATGAGACTAACCTGTATGAATAAAGATTGTATGAAAAACAAATTAAATAATTTTAGTTGCGCCCATCGTTCCTTTTTAAAAAGCTGTTCTCACACTGGTTCTTCAGGGTTGTACATGATTATTTACTGATTTTCTTGTCAATTTCCCAACGCGTTTAAAAACGATCGAATTAGGACGACAAAAGCTGAGCATGCGGAAGCTACTGAATGGGAAAAGTGTTTGCAGTGAGCTCAGCAAAGCCTAAACGGTGCCGTGATTGAGGGTTTCAGAAGTAATCAAGACACGGGTTGTTTCTAACAACCACTGTAACTAATGACGTGTAATGCATGTCTAAGACAAAACAGATTCTTTGCTGTTGATCTGAGCTCTCTCCTTCACTGAATTGGAACTAAAATGGCCTCCAAGTGTACTGAACAATGGGAGTGAACATAATGCAGTGTGACTACTGAGTGACTTGACTGAGATCCAAAGTGAATAAAAGGGCCTCACTATGAGGCAGCCAGGCTAAGCTGCTGCAGAGCTCAGGACTTTGGCGGGTGACACTGCATCATAACGCTTCACACATATTTTTGTCGCCAATAAAGCCTTTTGTCATTTTCCACATGGCACAGTGCTCTGTCTTCAGAAACTGTACTGATAAAATGTAACTGTATTACATGTTTTTTTGGTTTTTTTTTTAAACGTGGGATTTCTGTGCTTTTTTTGTTTCCGAGCTGTTTGATTTATATTTTTATTGTTAAGCTGGCAATTTTGATGAACAAAAAAATATGTTTGGAGTGCATAAACAATTCAATGCAACGATCTGTTTGTTGTAAAGTGAATACAGCAGATTAGAATTCAAAATCTGTGATGCCTGGATTATTTTTAACCCACTTGTGTGTGCTAACAACGAACTGGCAGAGCCACTTAGAAGCATACATTCAGAGTTTCACATCTTTTGTTGATTCAGCAAATCTGAAACAAGTTCTTAACTCTCAAATCCAGAGATCAGCTTACTGTCACTTTCACATTTGTCATCTGATTTTTATTTATTTATTTCATCCTATAATTCAGTCTCGACACAAACAGAGAGACGGGAGTAGAGATGGGTGCACTTTTATCCGACGGAGTCAAAAATAATGTCTGGGGGAGAAAACTCATTTTGCCATTTTCCTTTTTTCAAGGAATTGCTTCGTAGCAGCCGTTTTCAGTGCATTTATTTCAAGGGCCAAAACTTTAAAAGTGTTTATCTTGTGGAATATTAACTATAGAGGACACCTTGGAGGACATGCAGTAATATAAATATACAGTTATCCAATAAAGTGAACCCCCGTGAGACTGATGCTTGAAAAGTAGCAACAACCGACTAAATGAGTAGAAACAACTCAATCACAAAAAAGACCACGTTACATAAATCAAGGTCTAAAATATTTGCCTACATTATGTTCTGACTTATTGTGTGGATTCTTACTAAATATTCACACTATTGTGATCTACTTTTAAATTATTCCATACATTTTTCAGCACAATTCTCATCCTGCAATTTTCAAACTATTTCAATAAATCATGTATAAAATGTTCAGCTGTTTCAGGAAAATCCAGCTATGAGTTTTAGTACTGGTGCAACTTTAGCTTTTTGAAATATATAGTCTTTTCTGCCATTTTTCTCAGAGAAAATGAACTAAGCTCATTTAACATCCTTCAAATCTTTAGATGTGTTTACAACCTTTTTCCTGCTACTTTCACATTTTGTTCTGTTTCAGCTTCTTTCAGCTTCCTTGTGCAAATGTATACTTTTTTCAGCTATTTTCAGCAAATTTAAGCTGTTTTTCCAACTGTTTGTGCTTCTTTCAGATTCTGCTAGCAACATTTTTGTACTTCTTCTAACTGCTTTCTGCTCATTTCAGCTTGTCATGCTCCTCGCAGTTTTTTTATGCAAGTTTCAGCTTTTTCTGCTATTTCAGCTACTATTTAGCTGTTTATGCTAATTTTAGCCGTTTCAGCTAATTCCATAATTTATTTTGCACTCCTTTAAACTTTTTTCAGCCTAATTTGGCAGGAATGAG
>JARVLU010000001.1:37410526-37422844 GCA_031762415.1 Simpsonichthys santanae
TTGATTTTGGTTTTTTTGTTTTTTTTAATTTTTTTTTTTTTTTTTTTTTTTTTTTTTTTTTTCAGCTGTTTTCAAGTTTTTTTGTGGTAATTTCTGCTACTTTCAGCTTAATTAACGTATTTCTACTAATTTCAGCTTATGCTCCTTGCAGCTTTATTCTGCTAGTTTCAGCTTTTGCTACTATTTTATTTTTTTTATTTTTATTTATTTTTATTTTATTTTTATTATTTTATTTTTTTATTTATTTTTATTTCATCTACTATTTTTAGCTTTTTTAATGCTAATTTTAGCCTTCTCAACTAATTCCACAATTTTTTTTTGCACTCTTTTAAACTTTTTTCAGCCTAATTTGGCAAAAATGTGCTCTCAACTTAATCCTGGTAATTTTAGCTTCAGTTTGCTTTTTAGCTAATTTTCAGCTTTTATTGATTTATTTATTTTGCTCATTTCTGCTTTTTTTCATGATATTTTCCACAATTTGATGCTTATTTCTGCTTCTTTCAGCCGAACTGGGTAAATGTGTTCTTTCTTCTGCTGTTTTTTTAAGCTTGTTCTAACTTTTCAGCTAGCTTTTAGCATGTTTGTAGCTAATTTAAGCTGTTTTCAAGTTTTTTTGGTAGTAATTTCTGCTACTTGCAGCCTAATTGATGTCTTTCTATTAATTTCAGTTTTCTTCTTTCTGCTTTATTCTGCTAGTTTCAGCTTTTTCTGCTATTTCAGCTACTATTTAGCTTTTTATGTTCATTTTAGCTTTTTCAGCTAATTCCACATTCTTTTAGCTCACTTCCACTCTTACCGCTTCCTTCTGGTGCTTTCGACTTCTTCTTGACTTTTCAGCTAATCTTCAGATTTTTTTTGTTAGTTTCAGTTGTTGTTTTTTTTTTTAAGTAAATTTAATGCTGCACTCATTTCTGCTTATTTAAACCTAATGTAGCAAATACATGTTCTTTATGTTTCCTTCAGCTAATTTAGGCTTGTTCATCCATTTCAGCTACATTCAGCACATCTTTTTTAGATAATTTCTGCTGTTTTACGACAAGTTATTGTGAAAAACGCGTTCACACTGCATTTTTGCTGGAAATGCAGTTTCTCTAGTTTTTGTTAGAACTGAAAATGTGTCTGATTTTTTTTAATTAATTTATTTATTTATTGCTCAGAGACCTCCACTCAAACATTCAGTCACACCAGCCTCAGTCAATCTGAGCATTAATTGGATTAAAACAGGAAAGAAAAAGAAGAGCCTCGTCATTCACTTCAGAGAAGCTGAGAGTCATCAGCCTGCTTGAATTTGATTGTGAAGGACGTGGGAGGAAACCCACACAAATAAAGATCGCCCAGAAAGGAAGAGAGAAAAAAAAAAAAAAAGATAAAAATAATTTAATCTGCCTGGCTGTGAGTGCCACTGTGCTTCCCTTTTTATTATTATTATTTTTTTATTTTTACAACTTTTTATTCATAAAATGGAATAATGTGGTAAAAATAAAACTGGATAAATGAGTCATCAGTCGTACATCTGTACTTCATTGTGCATTTTGCTTTTAAAAGACACAATTTTAAGAAAAGGCGTCCAGCTCTTTAACCATCTTAACTAGTTAAGAGCATTAACCATTAGGTTTTATCCCCAGTCTGTGTGGAACACCGTTGGGGCGTTGCTGTGGCACGACTCGAACACATAACCTCCAGCTCGGCTTTTCTTTGATGCGCTCTGAGGCCACACTCCACCAGGAGTTGGGAAGATCAAAGTCATGCGATTTTTATCAAACGGAGCCGATGTCGACTGTTTGTAATGTGTTTGTGTTCATCAGAAACGCCCGCTCTGTCACCAACGACGCCACGGGAAGCTCTGCACTCATTCAAACCCAGTGATGATCTCCCTGTTATCCAGATGAAAACGGATTTATTAAACCCTCCCATCAAGCAAGTCTATAAATAGAAGCTCATAGAAAATCTTCTGTAGGGGGCGGGGTTAAAAAATAAGCTGTGCTCTTAAGCTGTTATTAACATGCTGATGGAGAACAAAGTGAAATGTCATTTTATCTCAGAGAAGATGCATTTTTTTTTTTTTGTAAGTGTAGGACTAATACAGTACTTGCTGGAAATAACTGATATAAATGAAACATTATGGAGTAAAGATGCTAATTTAAAATTTAAAAAAACATGTATATTTACAGGAAAAAAGTTGATAGTTATGAAATGTGCAAACTCTAAAATCAAATCCTTTACAAACTTCAACCTATACTCTGCAATAATACTGATTAAACATTTACAAGTTGAACTTAAAACATAAATTTACATTTTTTAATATGAATACAAAGGGAAATGTGCAGTTGTGAGAATAAGTTTTGATTTTATGAACAGAAGTATACCACCGTGATCCTGAGTCATTGTGTCACAGGCTTATCAATGGAGCACAGGTTGCACAGCTCATGTCGTTGCACAGGCCAATTATTAAGATTCAATTATTGTATATTCTTAAATTATAGAAGTTTATATGCCAGGTCAAATACAAAGAAGAAAGTCAAAGAGAAGATATGCAGTTAGAGAGGACATGGAGGTAGATGGAGGAGGATGACTCGCTGTGGAGACGAAGAAGAAGAAAATAGAAGTTTATATTAAATGTGTAACATTCACTTATTGTTTTGTTGTTTCATTGTAATATTGATGCAATTATGTTAAGAAATCTCAACTAGTGTACAAAAAAGTTAATGCAGGTCCTCCAGACAGATTTAAAAATAATAATACAATTACAAAAATGTATACAGTATATTTTTATTTAATTGTATTTTATTTTTTGTCCAGAGGACCTGACTTAACTTTGTTAGATGCTTCTACCTGGATTATTGAGCATGCATCAGGATAGCTCAACTAGTGTATTTGCATACGTTGTTCCATTTATAAGCCTGTGATGTCATCACAAACAATCTTCATAAATGTGCACAAATAAAGAAAACGACTGTATTCAGAACTGAACAATTCCATTCATATTCATAAAGAAGTAAAGACACGCAGACTAACTAAGCTTTGTAACTTTTTAAGCTCTCACAGAGGAAACGTATAAGTTTGTAAAATATTGGACTCATTTACACTTATACACACAAATATGCAGACTTTTTTTTAACCAGTAAATACAAGTTTTTTTAATAGAGTCCTAACCCTATATAAAAGTATCTAAGTATTGCAATTTGATCTATAAATATGATTAGTTATATTTGCTTTAACCAAACAGTACGCTACTACTAAGCTATAACTGTCAATTATGTCATGTGTGCATTATTGCTACAGGGTTTATATTGGAGAGGCGAGTGAATGGTACTCAACATGGGTCTGTCATCCAACAGGATGCATCATGCAGAAGGTTGGAGATCATATTATCACAGCATAACAGTGAAATATCTACATAAAATCCCACATGGCTGTGTCTAAAATAAAAACAGAAAAATGTGATGTAGCATGTGGCAGTTCTCAGGTGGAGTCAACCAAACAGCTGAACTGCTGCAATCAACTTTCCTCTGTTTGTGCTGATTAGAAAACTGCCACCTGTTATCCAGAACACTGTTATAGTAATGGTGGGCTTCTGTTCATGTGATTTTTATTTTTTTTCTCCAACCAAAAACCTACTCGTTATTTTCAGTTCAGCGTGTGGCGATGAAGGCCCCTCCTTTGTGTCTCAATGCCTGACTCACCTGAACTCCTGCAGGTGTGCTTCTCTAAATTAAATATGTGCTAAGTAGAAAACCTTCATCCGTTAGCTGGGAGCACTAATGCACAAACTCATTAAGAATCTTATCTGTTTACTGTTTGATGTTTATTCAGTTGTGTGATCGTGTGAGGATCCGTGTGCACATTCATGTGCATGCGTGGATTGTAACAGTAAACAGGTCCCAGCTTTGTGACATTTTTGGTTATCTCTTCATTAAGTGCTATGATGCTGATTCCCAACAAACAGTAAAAAAAATAAAAATAGAAAAAAATAGATAAATAAAAAATAAAGGATGTTGCATTGCTCTATGCAACACTGAACAAGAGTTACTCCCAACAGTTCTGAGAATGGTCATGATATTTTATCAAAATTATTACGTTTTGGCACTGAAGCTTTTAAAGGGGTGGTTCAGTTATTTTGTGGGATTTTGTGGAACAGTTGCAAACAAGTAATATAATGCTTTGAATGACTTCAGGCTGGAGAAACAGTTTGATTCTGACCAGAATGACAAGCTAATGGCTGGTCCGAAGTGGGGCCACGAAAGTGGACTGCAATAAAACAACTCTAATCTCACAAAAACTGTAATGGTTCATGAAGTTGTAAACTTTTAAACCACTGTCAGTTTTACCACACGTTTGGGCAGACGTGTTGTGAGATTCCTGCAGGAAATGCCCTGTCTGCACCAAAAAGTGCTACCGCTAGCTGCTAATGCTGCTATACGGGATTGCAAAACACCACAGAATTACATGTAAATAATACTTTAATGCAACATTTGTGAAATAATCTTTGCTTAAACTGTTATCATTTCTGAAAGCTCAACAAAGTTCAGTCATGTCATCTGGACGGTTTCCTTTTGTTTGTTGTTGTTGTTGAGACGTTTTCCTTCATCCAAAGAACTTCATCAGCCCAAGGAGTCACAAACAAACTCAGTCCCACAAGCAGCACACTCATTTAGTGGACCAACCAGTTTGCTGGTGATAAAATGGCTTCTGGGGCCCATCCTCTCCCTCGTCAACTCCTCTGAGGCAGCCATAGCCAAAGTGGTTCAAAACATCAAAGTTCATGCACAATAATCCAGGTAATAAAAGCAATCAAATCCAAAGACCATTAAGTGAGTATGTCACTTGTGGAACTGAGTTTGTTTGTGGCTCCTCGGACTGATGAAGTCCTTTGGATGAAGGACGAAACGTCTCAACAAAAACAGCAACTCTCCATATGACCTGACTGAACTTTGTTGTTTATTTTTTTACTTGGATTATTGAGCATGAACTTTGATATTTTTAAGAGTTGTTTTTGAGACAGCAATCGAGTTGCTCTTTGGTCCTGTTGTGACTAGGCTTTAGCTCATCAGTCCAGTCAGAACAAAAACACTTTATTCTAAATTCTTCTTCCCACAGCAACACCCTCCAAAATATCTGAACTATCACTTTAAATGCTAAATTTCAGGCGTCACACCAACGGGACACCGCCGCATCAATTATCCTGATTATTTTCTGTGGCATTACTGCCGTTAAATGCAATAAGATGTGTCCATAGTACACGTTGTTCCATCTTTGCACGGATGACCGTGACATAAATGCATAAACAAACACAAAACTATATTTAGATGTGCAGCCATTTCAGCCTTGTGCTGATGTGCGCCGAAACAGCCATTTTAAGTTCACAGCAACGTTGGTGCGCTCTTAATTTTGTCCGTCGGAATGAAAGAATCCCCTTTAGGTGGTTCGCTTTGAGCTGGCGTGGACTTTTCTACACCCAACTCCCCTGGAAGCTTTGTTCCTGCGAGTTGGCACATTTCTGAGCCAACTGCGCTCCACCTATCTATGTGTGCTCTTTGTTTCATGGGCCATCACACTTCAAACATGCATTTAGGGCAAAGGCAGGAGTGACAGACGTGCACATTTCATTGACATGGTTACTATACAGACAGTGGAGTGCATTAAATCTGTCATTGTTCAGCAAAAGTAGAAAGATGATACTCACCTTCTTTGGGAGGCCGTTTCACTTCTGCACTCAGATTGCAGATTTGTCCAGCTTGTAGCTGAGGCGACAAGCACCCCTCCGTTTGTGGATTTAAAGGTAAAACCACGTTATTGAGCATGAGCATGCTATCTGATTCTCCATCGCCTAAATGCTGCGGACATGTGCATTTGCTGTACACAATCCCACATGTCTCCACTGTCCCTTTCTCTAGTTTCAGGCAGTTTTCCAGCCATGTACAAAGCACTTGACACCCAAACTGGCTAGGGCTCGCCTTATTGAACACCAAGAAATCCACAATAGACTTCTCCTCCTCATCCAGCTTCTGCGGCGTCAATCCGTTGTAATCGTACGGGAAAACTCTCCTCAGCTGAACAAAATTCTTGTCATACAGCAAAAATATGTAATTATTCTTGGAATCGCACAGGTACACTATGGATTCGTTCACTTTTAGCAACTCGTTGATCTTCTCGTGCGAGTAATGATCAAACTGATAAGCAAGCAACGAATACTCAGAGCAGCTCAAGTCTCGCTTGTATAGCTTAAGGTAGATGCTGTATTTGGTTGGGTCTGGGTTCTCCAGCGTCCACGTACAGTTTGTGAAGTTCTTGGGAAACATTTCAGTCACTGAATATGATCCATAAATGACCCCCTTGACCAGAGTGGAACACCAATAATCTTGGGCACCAGTTATTCCAAACATAACCAGAAGATAGGTGGAAAATATATAAATCAACAGGTTTCGAACAGCCTTCATCCTATGTCATTTGGCCTGCAGGGAGAGAGATGGAGAAGATTACGCAAACGAGTGTCACAGCAGAGCACAAGCAAGGTGGCAGATGAATTCTGTCAAGCGTGACTGACATGCTTCACACAGTCTTTGCAAAGTCCTTCCTTGGAAAAAGGGAGAAAAGACACATTAACCTCAGCAACATGTCTTTTGCAGCCCCATCCCGTTTTGCACTTTAATTTGTGCAAACATTGCCACCCTGTGGCCACTTCACATCACACATTTATTTATTTCTTTAGGTGTTTTATTGAGGGAGGTGGGCGCAATAACGTGAGTTAATTGGGTCATATTTGGTCTGGCACAGCCCCAAGAGGTATTCAAATGTAGCAGTTTGGAATGTTTGACATAGACAAATGCAAAGAGGGTTTATTTGTATTTATTTTATTGTATTATTTAATTATGTGACATGCAGGTCTGTGCAGTCCTCGGGAGTTAGGAGGATGCGACCATTGATTTTACGCAGGGACCAGAATGTTTTTGAATCAAGCTGTGTTCTGGTGGGTCAGGCTGTTTGCCTCACAGGACAGTTAGATCATATGAGGAAGAAATTCACACACACACGCACACATGCACACACAGACAAGCACAAGTCTGCGTCCCCGTGCGCTTATAATCACTATTCTTTTTTGCGCTCCTCTCCATCCATCACCCTCCTGTCTCTCCTAAATTTGGGGCTTGACATATTTGATAATGTAATTTCATAAAGAGCTCGTGTTGGTGACTGCGCGCCTCGACGTGTGCTTGCGCTTGCGTGCGCGCGCGCCTGACTGTGTGAGGAGGAGGAGGGGGGGGGGGGGGTGGCGATGGAGAGAATGCAATGCGATGTCCTGATTGCTTTAATCCTACAGGCAAGGCAGCTGTGAGCAGTGTCACAGCAGAATAGTGCATGCGTGCGCGCGCGTCTCAAACCGTGTACCCGCGCGCGTAGGCGTCAAAAAACGCAAAGGCAGAGGTTTATTTTAAAGAATAAACATTTGCGCCTGCTGCAACTTTTGCCTGTTTCTTCGAGCTGTCCGTCAGACGCGCACTGGAATAAAAAACATGTGTCATGGAAGGATGTGAGAGCAGAGCTGGATCGGCTCTTGCTGCCATGTAAAGCCATAATATGATCCCTGCAACCTTCCGGGGAGATCCACCAAAAAGACGAAGGGGGGGTGGGGGGGAGGGGGGACAGAGCCCACTTTCATAGCCTGGCTTCGTTTGGAGACATGGAGAGGTTCGTGCCGCGCCACTTGGACGTCTGGCACTTTAAAGTGATTTTTGCCTCTTAAGAGGGAGATCAGCTCTTAAAAATCATCTGTTAAGCACCCTGCCTGGACTAATGCGCGCGGATGAACGCACGGAAAGCCAGGGCGAATATTTAACACGGGGAGGCTAAACTTTCACTCAGATGACACATGAAAAAAATAAAAATAAAAAAATAAATAAATAAATCTTGCTTTCATGCATCCATGATGACTGTGATGATGAGCGCATTAATGGTTTCTTACCTTACACTGCGGAAGCTATGGCTATTTTCCCAACGTTGCCCACATGATCCTTCATAAATAAATTCTGCAGCCCTTCTGTGAATCAATACTCCCCATCCCCGACGACAGAAGTCCGGCGCAACAAGATGCTTCAATGGATGGGAAATAAATAAAAAAATGCGTTACACTCCGGTCAGCCCGATCATATCCTCCCGGTCCTCTGCTGCTTCCTCCTCTGGGTTTCTCCCATCAAACCCGAGCGCAACAACAACCCTCCTCCCCCCGACAGCCACCGGGCAGGAGAAATACCAAGATAGCGAGAAATTCTTGGAGTGATGAGAAGTAGATTCTTACAGGGTTTCCATAATGAAATCGACGCGTCCCTTTATTTCCCACAGAATTCTCCTGTACTGTAGTTTCTCCTCGCGTCTGGTGGGGGTGGAAAGGGAATGAAGAAGAAGAAGGAATAAAAAATAAAAAAAAAAACAAAGATCCTTCAGTGGGTGGATGAGATGCGGGGATCTTGTGAGTTACAACAGAGAGAAATAGACGCGGTTTGCTGGGTGCGTGCAGAGCTCCAGGAGCAGGCTGCAATATCACGTCACACTCAGCCGCGAAGATAAAGCACGTACGTGCGCGTCTTGCTGCCGCTGCGTCTGGCACCACCACCACTTTCTTCCCCTGCCATCCTCCTCCCCCCTTTTTTTTTTCTCCCCCCACCTCCTCCCAACTCAGCCTTCTCTTAATTCGAGTCAAAAGGGTTTCCCCCCCTGAACTGGACCCTCCTCAGTTGTGTTCAGCTGCGCTTTGCTGCTGCAGCCAGGATTATTTCATGGACGTTTTGTTCTGTTTTTATTAAGGGGGCAGCGCAATGTGACTATAAATGTAATCCGCGCGCGCTCCATCAGCGGGACGTTATATTTTTCCTTGCTTTTCTGATGGACAGGCGACCTCTTTATTTTATTTTTTTATTTTATTGTTTTCTGCTGGAATAAGAAGACAGCCGGGCAACTTGCGCTGCGTCTGGAAAGTTGCTCCAAGTTGCCTCCCTCTTTACAGGTGCAACCTCACCATCTCCTCAGAGGTGCGTTCACTGGGACAAACCGGGGTTCAGTGCGTTTTTGACCTCTTTTTTAATGCTCTGCCTTGATATCCTGAGAGGCATTTATTGCGCAATGGACAGTCAATTAAATACAGTGTGAGCTCAGGGTTTCAACACTTTGTCACTGACAATGCGTTATCAATGGATCTGCAACAGCTTCATCTGCCTACAGGCTGAAATCATGAGGAATGGACCCATAATGGACATGTGGATTAGTCCTCCAGTCAACTGGATGATACGTGGAGCAATTACAGAGATTAAAAAAAAGTTGTTCTTTTTTTGTTTGTCCTTTATGAGACACAAACAGCATCTGATATCTTAAAATAAAGGATCCCATTGCAAATGACTGTGCACATTTTGGAGCTTTTTAAAGGAGAATTTATAAAACGCAGTCCAAAAAATAGTTCCCTGAAGTTTTGCTTGGAGGGTTCTCGGGTCCATTAATGCTGTGACTGTCTTCGGGCCTTTTAGTAAATGGGTTCCATCTGAGCTCGTTTGGTGATTTATAACCAGTAAGCTTCAGTCTGAGGTGTTTTTGTGCCAGCTTTACCAAAGAATGCTCCAGAACTACCATCAGCCACATGGTGACAGTAAAAATAACTTCTTCTTTTTTTTTTTATTTACCCCCCAAAAATCCTCCAGGATGGACTGTTTACAACGTCATTAATCTGTTGGCAAATTTCTAAAGGCGATTGCAGACATTCAGCGCAGTTGCTCTCCACGTCCTGTGACTATGGCAGCTTTTTAATTCCAGCCTTTCCCAGGCAGCCATTGGACCCTCATGAGTGACCTCGAGCCAGCCCACTTCCCCCAGCCTTAATGAAGACTTTGGCATCCAAGGGCCCTTTTGGCTGGGGAAGCTGAAAGTGAGAGAAGGAGGGAGGGCGGGGGAGTCATGCAAAGCCTTATTGAACAATGAAAACACAATAAGTAACTTTCCGCTGACTCGTGGAGAGGCCGGTTGCCAAGCTTCAGGAACGCTGCCATCAATCTCCTTCGTGAGGATGTTTCCTGGGTCCAAATGGCACCCAGCATGGGCAGCCGTTTCACAACTGGGAGGAAAGATGACATTCATCAGGATGTGTGGATAAATGCAGCCCAGTCAAGGGTGAGTGAGACATAATATCACTGTTAGGAAGTCAGAACATAATGAAACAATGGAAATTGCAGAACAATTTGCAAAACTTTCAGTGTATTTCTATTTGTTTTATTACATCTGGCCTACAGAGCTTTGTTCTTTGGGCTGAATACATCTTTTGAACTGTTAATTTGACTGCCACTATATGTTCCTCCCATGCAAATTAAACATAAGTCCAGTGTTTTACATGTGTCCTTTGTGAGGTTTGATACTGATCCGTCAAGTCTAAACTGGTCAAACTGTAACCAAACTGTATTACTTCATTTCCTTTGCTATTCCTTAAGATCAAATGGATATAAAATAGCATGTGATCTGTATTATTTGTAGCCAAATGAACACATATTTGTTTGGACACCAACAGACAGATAGCTGGGGCTGAAACTCCACTGCATTATGAAAAGTCTACATATTCAAAAAGATTGTTTTTTTCCCAAAAGTTGGATCTGTGTTGCTCTCAGTTGAGCTCACCAACAGCACATGCAGCAGATCAGTTTATCCTGTCTGGGATCTCCAAAGCATTTTGCGATATTTCTCATCAGTTGCGAAATCTGTCATATTATTCTGTCAACTGAAGAATCAGTTTGGACTCATAGAGCTTGAATTATTCATGGCCCTGAATAAAGAATAGGCCTATTATCACCTGCTCCCGTTGGTGCGACTGTCTGCACCCGGGCATGTGTGTGTGTGTGTGCGTGTGAGGCTGCTGGATGCTACGCCCGTTTGATATAATGGCTGTTTTACAGCATTCATGTCTGTAACAAATTCCACTGTGATAAATGTCAGTCTATTGACCATGTGATAAACGTCACTCTATTGATGTAAACCATTATCCATCATTATAATATGAGTGATTTAGGAACGATTCTCATAGAAAAAACTGTACTTAGTGATGTTTTTATGTTACCATGAATATATTTGTCACAGAGAAGCAAAGCTCTGCATAAAAAGTTAAATGATGTTGAAAACAGTCAGTTAGCAGTGGTAGACATTTCATTTGTTTGGCTACAATGATAATGGATTCTATTAGTCATCACGCTGAACTATGTAATTGTTTATTACTGGGGATGCACAATATTGGATTTTCGGCCAATATCTGATATGTCGATATGTTAAAACTTATTTGGCTGATAACCGATACCAATACCAATACCAATTTATTTTATTTTTTTCTAGACCTACTTACAGAGACTACATAGCTTTCTCTGCTGTGGAATTAAAATGCAACATTATTCTTGGTCTTTGTCAGTTTGGCCTGCCACCAAATGCAGATGCCAACGAGTGGGCTGAAAATGATGTAACACTATATTCAAGATTCAAGGATACAAGGATTCAAGGTTCTTTATTGTCATTCACATCACATGTGGTACATGAGGTGAAACAAAACTATGTGTTCAGGGTCCCACAAAAATACAAAATGTAAAGAAAAACAGTAATAAGATCTAAGATGTGAAATATGCCAAACTAAGAATACACTAAGCACTACTTGTACAAAACAATGTGCCAAACAACAGCAGCACGAACATGAGCCTGTGTGAGCAGATGAGGATGAATGAACAAAGCAGCATGAAATAGATCAGCAGCATGAGATCAGCATCACGGACAGTCAGCAGCACAGATCAACAACCAAGTGGCATCACAGTGAATTATTTCACAGTAATTTTCACGGTGATAATCCTGACTAGGGATTCATGAGTCTAACTGTTTCAGGGTAGAAGCTGTTCCTCAGCCTGGTGGTTCTGCACTTGATGCTCCTCAACCTCCTGCCTGATGGGAGCAGGGCAAAAAGTGTGTGTGCTGGATGAGTGTGGTCCTTCATGATGCAGGTGGTCCTCTTCCTGCATCTGGAGGTGCAGCTGTCTCAGATGATGGGGAGGCTGACTCAAACAGACTTTATATCTTTATCTTATCTTTAATATAAATATATAACATCTATTTAAAAAAAAATCAGCATATTTTATATCTGTGAGTTATTTTGATGGAATGGCCGATGTCCGACATTTAACTTTATTGCTAATATCAACCAATACCATATCATGCAGATAATATTGTGCACCCCTATTTATTATTTTCCATCCATCCATCCATCCATCCATCCATCCATCCATCCATCCATCCATCCATCCATCCATCCATCCATCC
>JARVLU010000001.1:37560755-37572295 GCA_031762415.1 Simpsonichthys santanae
CGCGATGACGTCACTGGGGGGGCGGTCGTAAATGCGGAAATTCGTAAACAAAGACGGTCGAAAACCGAGGACTACCTTTTGTCAAATTTCAAAGAATATTATTGTTTATCGCAGTGATTTCTGAGATAATTAATCACCCAGCAAAATTTGTTATCATGACAGGCCTAGATGTAAGTGAATAATAAACCATTTGACTATTGTATAACAATTAAATTGATTGCTTCTACAGGCATGTACAGTATATTGAACAGTGTATGACAGCATAGTACCATGAATGCACAACTTTACCCAGGATGCACTCTTTTAAAAAGTGCAAATTTGATGTATTTTGTTGCTTTAATAGTGTTTCCATCTTTTGTGTTGCAGAGTTATGAGTGTGTGTGTCATTCAGGCTGGGAGGGGAAATACTGCCAACAAGAAACTGATGAATGTTTATCACAGCCCTGCAAAAACAATGCCACCTGCACAGACCTTCTCAACAGCCACAAGTAGGTGTGGGATTTGGCCTGAGGGCAGCGTCCTCATGAGGTGCATCAGCCATTTCATAAATTCAGAAAAAGAAGCTGTTTAGTAATGGCAATATGTCCTTCTGCTGACAGTGGAGATAATGAATTGCAGATGGCAGGTAAAACAAATGAGTCAATCAATTTCTCACAGCATGAAAAGAGTTTCAGGGGATCTTTGACTCAGTGGAGAAGAAACCTGCTTTGGCTCACGGCCTGCTCTCGCCGAGGAGATGTAAAAGTGCTTCAATGTGGAAAAGATGGGGGATGGAAAAGAATGAAGGGTGAAGTGGTTGCCAGTGTTCTGGTACTCACTGCCAGTGAGTAAAATATCCACCTGCCATAAGAACAAGCACTTTAAACTCACACACTTCCTGCGTCTCTGTTTCCTTCTCTCTATCTGTGCCTGGCTCGCGAGCAATTCCATTTACTTCACACTTAGAGCTCTAACCTCCTGTGTCCCGCATTCAGTCATCCTGAATTAAAAGCTGCTCTGACGAGGGGTGCAATTAACCTGTCAATTTCCCCACACTGTCTTAGACAAAGATACAGGACCGGATTTTAGTTGTGTGTAACAAAATGTGCCACATCTTCGTAGTACAACATATGTAGCCCTTTAGCAAAGTTAGAACCTTTAGTATGGATGCTGAGTCAGCACTCTCACTGTTACTTTTCTGTTTTCCATCTGTTTTATAATCAAACTACGTCTGTATACTTTGTGCAATATTAACCATCCACGAGCCTATATCAAAATTTTCTGTATATTGTAAGGGTTGAATTACTACATATTTTGTAAAGTCAACATTAACATGATAATAGCGGAGTCAACGTTGACTAGTTGATGATGTCATAGGAATTCAATTAAATTCAGAAATGCTTTATTAATCCCAAAGATAAATTAAGTGTTGTCATAGCTCATCATCCTGGTTTCATTCAAGCGTTATAGATGACGATAGCTGTGGGCAGGAAGCATCTCCTGCCTATGTTCTGCTTCTGCCTCTTTAAACTTTAACAGCTCAGTTTTAGCTTTTTCATTCTATTTAAGCACTCAACAGTCACACTGATTATTTTTTTTTAACAGAAAAATCCACTTCTCTGGTTTATTTAGCATTTGTTTTGATTTATGTCGGATTTCCACAGCCGTGCTGGCTCTCCTGTCTTGTGTATTTCAGGTGTTTCTGCTCGCCAGGCTGGACAGGTGTGGACTGTGCAGAGAATGTGAATGAGCGTGATTCTGGGCCCTGTCTAAATGGAGCTGAGGTCAAAGAGTCAGACATACCTGGGGAGTTTTCCTGCACCTGTCCCCCCTTCTTCACTGGCTTCCTATGTGACCAGCCTTATGACCCTTGTGACCCCCTCCACAATCCCTGCCTGCACAACTCCACCTGCCTGACACGCTCCAATGGAACAGCCTCTTGCAGATGCCCAGCTGGTGAGTGAGCACACGTCACAGGTTTATACTCACAGGCTTTTCCTTTTAGCTCTCTTTCCACACATTACTGAGAATTTTTAAAGGTTGCTAAAAAAGCTTAAATATACATAGCTCATTAAAAAAAATAGATTAAACTTATTTTCACCTTCAATCTGAAATGCTTTTCTAAAATAACTTTATAAACAGAGACATAAATGTCTGATCTACCAATCTGTACTTCCCACCACAGTAAACAGTGGACAAGACATACTGTAGCTGTCAACAAACCAATTTCTTTCTTGTTTTCAATGATTCAGTTGCTCAATTTTCTTTCCTTTACCCCCATCCATTAACTCAATTTTAACAAATCAATTCTGAAAAAACCCATTACACAGAATCACCCCCCCAAAAAAAGTTCCTTTAATCACGTCTCTTTATTTTCAGTATGTAACAGTTGCAGAAAACTGCTGTTTTACTATTCACTTTCTTGTTATGAATGATCAAGAATAAAAGCATAATGGAATTAATCACACACACATGTGCTTTGATTTGGTTGCTACTATTGTTTACAGCACCTTTTGATTAAAAATAAATGCACATAGGGCTTTCTTAATGAAGGACTTGCAAATTTGGTACTGAAAACTGGTAGATTCATGGAAGCATCCATTACTGACCATCCTTTCATTTGATTGTGTTATCTGTAAACTATTTATTGTTGAAAATGTTATTTTCTAACATTCATACTTGTCGATGCACAGGTTAAGATGCTATAAGGCTGCACTGTAACTAATGGCTCTATCAGCACAGAGATGAAACGATGATGCCAGATATAAATAGAGCAGCTGGGTGAGTTTCAGAAAGCTTCCTTGGAGAGGAATAGTAAATTGGGAACTGGCTGCATACATTAGAACAAGAGCTTTGCGTGGGCTTGGTCGTTTTCATTTCACACAAGCGACTGTGATGCACTACTCTTCCTTATTATTCACCTTAAAGCCAACCTACATAGCGGCAATTCAACAACCAGAGCTGTTATACAACTCTTGGCTTGACTTGTTTACCATTCAATGTAGGTTATGTGTCGAGGTAATTGTGGAGGCCTTACATTATCCTCAGGCATTCTTAGATTTAGAATTAGTCTGGGTACATCTGTGACATTCCATCTCTTGCTCGTCTAATGCAAATTGCATCCCACACTTTGTAGATGGACTCTAAACTCTTAATTATTGTCAAGGTTGACTAAGCATTTAGTGCATGGCATTTAGTTTTGTTCATTTGATTTTATGCAAAGCTTGCCGTAAAAACATTGCTGCGGCTCAAAGTGAACCAATTAAAACTGAAAATTTACACATAAATAGCAACATAAGTAGAAGTAGTTTGGCATTTGGCATACAGTTTTCAGTATTTACATTAAAAAAGTGTAAAGCAATATGTAGTCTGCAGGTGCAAGAGAACATCATAGCAACTGCATGAATAGAAATCAACACATCAATGTACGTATATCAATAAATTGCACAGCACAAGGTGGATGCATGTTGGAGCAGCTCTGTTACTTTCATTCTGGGATGTTACTTTTGAAAACTTTTAATCCCTTTTTTATGATGATAATTTCCTCTGTTATCAGATGCTGTGCAGCTGGAAGGATTTTTACTGAAGCTTTTTTGCTTTTGAACATTTGATATGTTGCGTAACCATGACAACAAGTTGGTTTTTACAATCGAGAGCCGCTGATTATTGTATCAAAAGCTCAAATAATACCTCGGCTACAGCCCCAAATCACAAATGAGTTAAAAAGGAGGTGCTGTGGATGCATCTCCGTCTACTTGGTGGAGGTGCTTGAGTACCTGACCGCCGAGATCCTGGAGTTGGTGGGAAATGTGACTTGTGACATCAAGAAGACCAAGATTATCCCCTGACACCTTCAGCTGTCTGTCTGCAATGATGAGAAGCTCAACAAGCTGCTGGGAGGAGTGGCCATCACTCAGGGAGGAGTTCTGCCCAAGATTCAGGTGGTTCTGCTGCCCAAGAGGACCGAGAATCCCACCATGTCCAAGTCAACATCTGTAACCAGTTTCTTCAGATCTGCTCTAAGATGGACCGCTACAAGAAATTCTTCCTGCTCAAAGCCATCAGCATCTATAACAACTCCACTGAATCCAGGATGATGAGCTACAATATTTAATTTACCTTTGGAATTAATAAATTATTTTTGAATTGAATTGAATTGAATGAGCAGAATAACTACAAATATGCCATAAAAGCTATTTTAAAAATAAATTAACTCAAAAATATGCAGATAAAATAATCTGATAATTCTCCTTTACAAAAGTTACACAAACATAAAAGCAAACACATTTTATACATGTTATTCTTACACTCTCCATTTTCCCAGCAACTGAAAAAAAAAAAATGCAGATTAAAAAAAAAAAAAAGAAGTAGGGGCCGGGGGCACGGGGTGGGGGTGGGGGGTGCTCATTTGACAAAAGCAAAAATCTGATTGCAGATTCTCTTTGTTACACTTTTATTTTATTTTATTTTTTTTTTTATTTATTTTTTTTTTTGGGTGGGGGGGGTCAATCTTTTCACAATGTTTGATGTCGCAGTTGATAAATAAATCTTTAACTTGAGAGACAAAGGATTTTTTTTTCCCCCTTCAACTTGCTGTGGCGACTGCATTATAAAGTTAAGTGTGTGGTCATAGTTTTCCCAAGACGCTTCACTCAATTCTATCTGTCTCATAAAAAGGTTGATGTGGCAGTTTTAGTGTTCACAGTTCAGCAGGATCTAAAAGGCAGCCATTAGGAGATTTCTACAGGGAGTAGCATAAAAGGGATTTGTAAATCCCAGCTACAATAGAAAGGAGTTTTGTCTACAAAGGTAGACTGTGCAAACCTTGAGGCCAGAATAAAACCAGAGCCAACTGAAAGAATCTTCTTAAAAAGAAACTACAAGTGATTTTTTTCATTTCATTTTTCAACTGATTTTTGAGTTTCTTAGGTTGGCTTTGTTCTTGCTTACTGTGACTGTGCTGGATCTATGGCCAGGAGGCTTAAGTCATCATTCCTGACCAGCACAGATGCTCCACTTTTGCCCTAATGAGGAGCCTCTGCAGGGAGTGGCTAACCCAATAGAGAAACGACCTGAAAAAAAGGAGAGTTGGGAGTAAAGGTCAGGGTGAGTGTTTCTGGCCGACAACTACAACAAATGAAACAACACCTAGAATCATTCAGGCCAGATTGCACTGCAAGGCAGACGTGTTCAATTCTGAGTTGTGCACATGATCAGTGGGCTTTGGTGTTCTTTCTCAGTTTGCATGCAGAAATTTCTGCATGGGCAAATCACAACTCAGTTTTACCCCTATATTTTATCCTGATGTGGGAAAGGCATAAAAACAAGTCCAGTTTACAGCATTTTTATCTTAACAGCTCAAATGCTAATTTTACACTATTTAAAGTTTATTTCAGGTCATGGAATCTTAAGGAAGGATCTGTATAAAGTTTATATGAATGCAAACAGTGGTGTTTTTGTTTGTTTTTTTATTATTCAAAATTTTAGCCACATAGGATTTTTACATTTGCCTAATAAAACACTACTGCTAGACTACATATACTGTATATCGGAATTTCTATTGTTTGTATAGTTGAGGTGGTTCGGGCATCTGGTAAGGATGCTCCCTGGGTGCCTCCCCAAGGAGGTGTTTCATGCATGTCCAACTAGTAGGAGACCCTCGAGAAGGCCCAGGACACGCTGGTTGGCTTGAAAACTTCTTGGAGTCCTCCCAGAAGAGCTGGAAGAGGTGGTTGTGGAAAAAGACATCTGAGCCTCCTTTCTCAAGTTGCTGCCCCCGCGACCCAACTTTGGAACAAGCGCAAGATGATGGATGGATGGATGGATGGTTGGTTTGCTTGTTTGTTTTTATAGAGGTTTATAAGTTAGCAAATTAGAGCAATTTGAGCTATTTGCCATGTCAAGTTGGAGAAAATGATTTTTAGTGAATTAATGTGGAATTAATGTGTTACAGTTAACGCCACCACTCCTTGGCATAGAGGTTAGAGAAGGTGTACCTGTGATCGTAAGGTCGCCGGTACAAGTATCCGAACCAACAACATCAAAAAATGTTGTGGACAGGTGAAACACACCTACCTCCACCCACACTTGCGGCCCTTAACCCCACCAGCTGCTCCCCCGGGCAACCTAGATGGCAGCTCTCTTCTCCGCACAGAGGGCTCTGGTAGCTCGGTGGGCTGTGGTTGCATCAGGAAGGGCATTCGATGTAAAATCAATTGCCAAGTCTTCATAAGAGTTAGTTCAATGTGGTGAACCCTGAAGAAGGGAGAAGCTGAAAGAAAGAAGAAGAGAAAAAAGTGAGTGAATACAGAATTGTGTGGTCTTATTACATTAAAAACCTTTTAGTGTCCATGGTTCAGAATACCGTAGCTCCAGTGGTGCTTCAAGACAGATGGACAGCAAACCCCTGTATTTGCATGGCATGCTACACTAGACTTCACCTTCTATAAGATTGAGATTTCCTCCTACAAACAGTTGGTTAATGAGCTACTGTGGACCCTTGCCAGCAGAATTGACACATACCTAATATGTGTTGAGAGAATTTGCTTCCAGAGATGTGCTGAAAGACTCTGTTCATTTAATTTATCTTTTATAGACCGAGTGGTTATAGTGACTTATACCAGATGTGTTACAACTTTTAAACCAGATGCCCAGACAGATGTAAATGAATATCTGTTCTTTTTACATTGCAGTAATTCATAGCAAAACACATTTTCTGAATCAGCTACTTAATCCATTTTATGTCCTATACAGTCAATTTATGTTGTGCCATTTTTGTTTTATGAAATCTAAACTTATAAACTATAGCAAATTACATTTACTATTTTGCATTATATTGGCTCATAAGATGTTAAATTACTGTAATAAAATCTTTATAGAGAAGGAAAGTGCCACACCAGGATTTTTACACAAATGCCCTGTTGAAGAAGCCAGAAGCCTGTAGAGCATTTAGCTACATACTACACATTTCCACAGTGTGTAATTACAGAAGTGTGTTCCATGACTCATTCTTTCAGGGGAATACTGTATTACTAAACTAATATACTGCAACTTTAGTTGTAAAAAAAAATAATTTCTTCATATTTCCCAATGAAAGACAAGCATTGGTTGTATAGTATAGTATAGCATAGTTTATAGTGTATAAAAATCACAAGAGGGTGGTGTCTTGGCTAATGTTCAGAAAATGAGTGCATGCATCAGGAACCAAACATTAATATGTAGAATATGTTATCAGAAAAAGAATGTGGCTCTTGGCAGGCAAAGGTTATTCAAACTTAAGTGATATTCTATTACGAAGGGTAAGAGGTTATTTTTGTCTTCAGCTTTGAGACCTCTGTTTCCAGCCTAAGCAAGTGCTGCATAAATAAGAAGAGTAAAAAAAAAACCAATCGTGTTTAACCCTTGAATGCTCCATAGTTGGTTAAAAAGTAACGTTAAGGTCTCTCCAATCTGAACTGTTGACCTGCTTATATTATGCAGCATATATATATATAATATACAGTATACAGTATACAGTATACATGTTGCATTTCAAAGCATATTGCTGTCATGGGTGGCTGTGGCTGAGTGGTTAGAGATGTGGTCCTCCGATGCGAGATTTGGGGGTTCGATTCCACCAGTAGTCACATGCCAAAGTGTCCCTGGGCAAGGCATTAAACCCCTTGTTGCCTCTGATGTGTGTCCTATTGGTACTTTGTATATGAATGTGATAAAGCACTGATTAGTTTTTGTATGAATATAGTAGAGTGCTGTATGAATGGGTTGTAAAGCACTTCTGAGTATCTTGATAAGATAGAAAGGCGCTATATAAGCACAGTCCATTTACCATTTACTATTGAACAGGGCATACATGCTAGAAAAAAAAATCACATAGATCCCTGGTTCATTGTAAGTCTGTGGTTTACAGGGTGAACAAACAGGATAAAAGGACAGTAATTGCTTGCAGTGCACCTGTTTGGCTGTCTACTTTTACGTATGGCTTTTTTTTGTTGTACTGTTGTGTATCTGTCAGGCGGTCAATAATTCAAGTGGTTGTGGAGAAATGCACTTGTATTTTCTTGAGTTTGTCAGTAAAAGTTGTTTTTCTGGACATTCTGCAGAACAAGCTGAATCAATTTAAAAGCTTTGTATAAAGCAAAGAACATAATCCTCAGTGTGCTGCCTGCTTTATCCAGATGAGAGTGGGCTCACCCACTGAGTTAGGTCATGCATTCTCAACTCCAACCCTAGAGCGATGAGTAATGGCTTAGAATCCTGAAACCTGTTTACTAATTTAATTTAGTGAGCCCATTGCGGTCTCTCCAAGGATACTATATAGTCATTGTCATTTTGTGGACGTTGGAATTTTCTTCCACAGTTTGGGAACTGTGTTTTGACTGAGGTGCCTGGTTGGTGCTGCTTCCAGGAACTTTGGATTGAGTCATCTTGAACCTGCAGCCTTGTTCTGGTTCATTTCCCCCCCCTGCTATCTTTTTGCCATGTTTACTTGACCACTGGAAATAGATAAAAGAAAGAGGCAGAGTGGGTTTAGATGTTTTTTAATACTAAGGCAGGTGTTGGTAAGGCTATGTGGGAGGTACTGGTAAATACTAAAGATGTAACAGACAGGGTGTGAGGTCTGTGTGATTGAGGGCAAGTGAGGGGGAAAAAGTGCTGTCCATCTTCTTGACGTAAGCTTGTTGAATCACATATTTCAGCTCTGTCCCTGTCCAGACTTCCATCAGTGTCATCACATTTCACCTTGAAGTTTTTGAACTTTTTTCAATCATGATGCATCGTTCGGCTGAAGCTTGCACTCGTGATGATACTGGAGTGTTTACAAGGCCTTCAGACTCCCCAGATACAGACCTGGTACAATTTGAAGGAAGTTGTTCTCGTTCACATGGATTTCTTTTTATTAGTTAAAGAATCCATTGTTCTGGCACCAGGCACTACAAAAAAGAATGAGGAGGACTGGATCATTATTTGACTGGTTTTTGAGCATGTAACAATTTAAGAATTATATGACGGTGACTGTTAAAGTAAGGAATTACTAACTAATATGGACATGAACATGAGAATTTGGAGTTTGTCCCAGTTGCTTTGTCCCGTTGCTTTATCAGCACTTAGACCTTACAGAAAAGCTTGTTTTTTCTTTCATTTGATTAAAAAAAAAATGCAATTCAAGAGGTACACTGGCACAATTGTAAAGCACTAAGGAATTAAAACAGGCATACAATTGAGTTTAACCATTACTGTAAATCATTACATTTGAATTTGTGTATTTGGTGAAAACCCATGAGACTAGACACCTGTGCCCTATCTGTTCCGTACGGCACTTGCCTTGTACTTTTTACCATTTTCAACATCTGTTAGAGCTATGTTTTTTCTTATAAGTGAAAAGACAAAAAAGGAAGAAGTTTGCTTAAAATCACTGGCAACAAATGCTTCTTAAAAAAAAAATAGATGCCGTAGTGTGCAGTTATATTCTTTCTGTGCCAGAGTAAAGGTGAAATTCACATAGAAAGAAATTGTGCTGGAAACTGTTTGACGTGCTTTTAAACAGACTGGTTTCATAAATCTAAATCTTACTGCGTGTAAAATACTGCATCCATGGCTAAAAGTTCCACCTGAAATGTGGATACCTAAGTAAACTGTTGTTAAACAAAAATAAAAAATAAAACGTTTATATCTGTGGATAACAGCAACTGTAGTTAAGTACTTCAGCATCACGGCGAGAAAGAGGTTGGTGGCTTCATTTGTACTTAATGGATAAAAATAGGTCTTGGGCAGCTGTAAACACATAAACACTTTTTAAATAAACTCAGTGTTTAATCATTTTGTGCATTTATTTGCAGAACTGAAGAGGTGGTCCAGGTGTGGAGGAGAGCGGTAATAGTCTTCACTAGCTGGTGTTTACATGCAGTGGGTTTTTATAATCCTAACCCACTTATTCAAGTAACCCAGTTTTTGGTTAAGACTCAGACGTCTTGATTATGAGAACCAGAACCATGATGACAAATGAAGGGATTATGGTTTTATTGTTTCACATCAATTTGTGCTTACTTATTACTTTGTACTTTTTTGCATTTTCTAATGGAATATAAGTTTTAAACAACACTTTATTTTTTAATACTGAAGTGATGCATCCATCCTTCCACAGTATATTTATGTGCTTTGGCCATACAAAAAGATAAAGCACAAAACTAATCAAATTGCTAAATTGACTATCAAAATACTGAGGTTTCTTTGTTTGTTTGTTTTTTGTTTTTGGTGACATTACTTCACATTATTTCTGTTTTCTTGACTTTTTTTGAGATTATCATAAATAAACAAACCTAAACTAGATATCACAAAAATAATCTAAAATGACTAATAAAGCAGAAGCACAATAGATTAAAAATTTAAGCTCATAAGGTCAAAACTCTGACACAAAACTTTCAGTCATAAGATTTTTCTTTTATTTGAACAAGATATTCCTGCATAGCTTTACCACCAGTGACATCTGACATTTGATGCTATGACAGCACAAAGATGAAACCACTGATGGAAATCATAATCTATATTGCAAAAGCAGTGGGCTATGTAATTTTAAAGGGGCCTCTTCTTAAAAACGGTTCTGTGACTGAAAACTCGAGTCTCAACTGTGGAGGTCCAGACCAACCTCTCAACTAAAAATACATATCTCATGATTTAATTGAAATGTCAATCAATGTTAGCTCAGTATCCACTGGGGGATTACGCACAATTTCTTCTCCTCTGAGACAGTTACTGGCAGCTGCAGTGATCACATGCTGTAACTCTTGCCAGATGATAGAATGACTTTGTGGGCTCACGCCTTGGGTATCCCACTCTGTCAAAGAGAAGCCTCCAGTCACTGCTTAGTGGCAGAAGATGCATTACATGGCATTGACATTCCAAATGATCCCCAAGGTGCGTCACCATGGCTTTGACTGACAGAGCTGCATGGGGAACTGTGCTGTCCCATAATTCACCAAACACTCTGTTCTCTTTGTGGTCTCGTATTCACATTCAGTGTTGTGGCACAAGATGCACAGAGCTGTGTCACTCTCTGCCTTTACGCTATTTTCCACAAGTGTAGCTGTAAATAAATTTGGGGCAGGGATCACAATGTACTGGCTTATGATTCATTCACTTTTTTTTTTGCCATGTATTTGCATTGGTACATTTTGATTGCACAAAAACCACCCCTTTGAAAATGATAGTCACTGATGTCTAGCACTATTTTTTTTTTTTTTTTTAATATTAGTTTGCATTTTATTAAACAAGAAGTGTTCATAAGGGTGTGGTGAATTAAAAAAAATACTGTTTGTGAAATTGCAAATTTCATATACATTTACATAAAGGAAAACAAGTTTTGTTTATTCAAATGTTTTATCCAAGCTGTCTTTTTAGTACAGTAGTCCCTTGTATATCGCGGGGGGGTTTCGTTCTCGTTCTCAGTCCCCAAGTGATAAGTGAAAAACCGTAAAGAAAGAATAGTAGTACAAGTAGTAGTAGTATATATTAAGGTGTTTTAAACCCTTCCCACACTCTTGCTATATTCTAAACAACGTTTATAA
>JARVLU010000001.1:37636293-37652857 GCA_031762415.1 Simpsonichthys santanae
TATATATATATTCTATGAGTTGACAAAGATGTGTCCATGTACATTGTACATTTTGAATTCCATGTACCGGTATATGTTTAGGCTTTAATTCTACATAGATTATTTGAAAACTATATAAACATTTATGTAACACTGTACAGAATAAAATACAGTTACATACTTTCAAAACAATAAGCTAATAAAATAATTCAGAACTTGAATTTTTTTTTTTTTTTTTTTTTTTTTTTTTTATCACAGTCTGTTTAAAACCCATATGCACTGCTGTCTACCTGCAAATCTGAATGAGGTTAGGAAAAGTTTTATTTAACTGGCTGGCTGAAATGGTTTGCTGATAAAATTCCAGTTAATGGTACAATCTCTTATAACAGTTTCTGCACTCCAGTAAGACATTCTGATAATGTGATTTGCATTGCGTACCCCTTACTGGACCCTCAGTCACTTGCAGGTATGCTAAACACACAGGCTTGAGCATTTAAACATTTGAGGGCAACATGTTCATCGGAAACTTTGAAACATTATAACTTATTATCTTTAAGAAATCTTTAGATATAGATAGTTGTTTTTTTATAATGTGGAGTTATGTTTTTAGTTTATATGACAAGTTATATAATGTACCCTTTTTTGTTGCCATCTTACCATGTTTGGCGTTTAACAGTTTTAAATCCTTTGTCCTTTTTTTTTTTTTTTTTTTCTTGATAGGCACATTCAAGAAGTCCAGCTACACTTTCAGATTATCACGGAAATTCATTTGGCTCCAAAACGCTTGGCAAGACTCCGTACCAAATGTTGAACTTGATCCACATCCATTTGCAATACTTTTCTTGTTTTATTCAAATAGGTCTGATAAACAGTTTTCCTCCGTGCACGGCTGATTATTAGTCTTTGGAGTGCACACGGAAGCTCACAGCTCATCACTGCAGGGCAGAGCAAGCTAGTGGGGAAAATCAGAGGAAATAAAAGCCAGCAGCAGAGCTTTGCCTCTATTTATTTCTGATATGTTCAGCAGTTTGATTCATATGCAAATGAGAGTGTGACATCACAGGAATTGGTTTAAACACCAAATACCTACTTTTCTCAGATAATAGGCGACAACACTGGATATAGCAGCTTTAACCTGCAAGTGTCAGCATATGTGCTTTGCAGGGCAGTGGTTGCATTTAAACATAAATCCTATGTTCTGTTACTGAACACAAAAAAGAGGAAAACATTTGCCTTTGCTTTTAGTACACATTTAGTACACAAACTTAAACCACGTGTTCACGCTATACACTTAAGTGGCAGTGGGTTGCACTGACACAGCACCGCTGGGATCCAGAGATGGCACAGCACCACTGAGACAATCTGTACTTAATTTGGGAGGGAAATGAATTTGCATAATTCAGTTGTTTTCTTATGGTTTATTAACATATTATGTTTACATTAAAATGTGTTTAGGCCAAATTTTAGGAAAACAAAAACATGCAGTATAAAATTTTTCTTCCAAATTGGGATATTTATTCCTACTTTGGAACATGGTTAAGCAGTTTAAAACTACTCCATCTTGCTAATGACTTCCAACAAAGCCATGAAAACATGGTAAATATTTAATGTTGATTTTAACGTTCTGTTGTGAGACTCAACATAAATGAGTGAATCACATTATTGTTTTGTAGAGGAATATTGCACTGAAGTCATCAAAATGACCCAAAGAGGCTGCCATATGAGGCAGAATTCTCTTTTAAGAGAGCAGCTGGGATCTAGTGTTGAAACAGTAAGTGGCCTTGTTGAAAATATGAATAAAATAGTTTAGATAATTCAAGTAAAAATATCAATGTTAGATTTTTTTTAAGAATTAGTGTTAAATGGGCTTGTAAAAGAAAGTTGGTTACTAATGGAAAGCAGCAAAACATGACTAAAATATAACATCTTTACATTTTTTTCAACCCTAAAATGATTTGGTTTTATTTCTAGAAGCATGTACCTTCCCTTCCCAGAACACACTAAAGTTGACAAGAAAAAAAAAAGCCTTACTGAAGTGCCCTGCACTGTCGTGTGAATTCACAGAGGGGTGGGCGGCTGTGTCATTTTTCATCAGGGGAAGGCATGTTTGCTGTTGGCCAGTGTTTTGATGTCGGCAAGTTTTTCTTTCTTCAGGGACTTTTTGAAGCAAAACTGCAAAGATTAAATTTCCAACGCGGCAGACTCCAGACGTTCCCCTGGTCATTGGGGAGGCTGTATTCATTATTATGCGTCTGTTATTTGGTTGCAACCTGCTGTGCTTGACATTCGCTGATGGAATATTTTTCATTCATACACAGTTAAGAATCTGTGAGGATTATACATAACTTTCTGCTGGAACATGTGTGACACATACAGCGTATAAGTAACTCACTTTGATTCGTATTGGTCGTAGGAATTTGAGCTTTTATTTGCTCAAATAAAAACTTGGGCTTTAGTTTACTTGAACTGCCTAAGGTACCATGCCTATAATAAAGGTGGGGCTTTTATAGCTGTTTTTTACTGATGCTAGTATTACTTAATACGTTTTATTGGAAAGCCTTTATTTTTAAAAGCTCACAACTAAATTCAAAATGGTACGCATAAAAAGTGTACCATTCCTTTCCACATATGTGTTTGTAGGTGAGTCAACCAAAATTTTAGTGTTTACTTTGTCTTTTATCTAGACCTTAAAAGAAAACATTTGCTCTAAACTCGTGTTAATATTTTGTTGTATTATTATTACAGTATTTGTCTCAGGCGTATTGAAAATGTTCACAGTTTACGTTGTAAGTCAGTGAGCTGGGCAAACTGGGGAATGAGGAAATGAGATGTTGACGTAACATCATTAAGCTGTTTTGTATGAAATTTTAATCCTTTTGTAATTTAATTAGAGACTCCTGTTCTTTGTTGTTCATTTAATGTTAAGATGTACATCCATATAGTTTATATCAGCTATTCTGTTTGATCCAGGGTGGTTTGTAATAAATACAGTAGTCCCTCTTTTACCGCGCGCGGATCCATACCCTGAAGACTCGCGATAAGTGAAAAAAACGTGAAGTAGGAATAGTAGTTTACTTTATTATATACATTTTAAACCCATCCCACACTCTTGCAATATCCTAAACAATGTTTCTAAACTCTAAATGCTCTAAAAGAGCACAGAATGTCATGATTTCAGCTTCCTGCCTCCTCTGCTCTTTGCCTCCTGCAAGTGCTCTTGGCCACGCCCACTTCTCTTCTCTGCCTGGTGATCAGCTGAAGTTTATCCTGCAGTGTGGGCTGCACAAATGTGCAGCAGATTCTAAATAATTTAAAATTATTTATTGTAAATATAAATTCCATGCCAATCGTGCGGCTCATCCATCAATCAGCCAATTGTTTGTCATGTCCTTTCCTATTTTGAAAAACCACGATAGAGTGAGTCCACGATAAACGAACCGCGATGTAGCAAGGGACTACTGTATACCAAACAGCTGCATTATAGCGTCATCATACAAACATTTATTCCATTTCAATAAAATGTTAAAACAGCTGGAATACATTTAATGTTTGACAAAAGTGTTAAAAATGTACATTTTTATTCCCCAACGAGACATTTTCTACATAAACTTTTCTTCTCTGTGTCTGGCCTGTCTTCATTATGGGCTGGCTTGTATTTGTTTGTGTTAATTATGCCCTCGGCTTTCAAGCCCAACTTCTAATTGAATCTCAGTTTGTTGGTGGGGGGTGTTGCAGAAGGATGGTTTCTCAAACATGCTTACTAATTTGGGAGCTTATCAGTTTTTTTTTTAATCCCTGAGAAATTTATGTTTACTTTAGTTTGTGCATGTTTATGTTTTTAAAGATGTTATCACTGTTGAATTGCAGTAATTACTCAATTTCAATAAGAGGGGTGCATGAATCACATCTGCATTTTTCCCTAAATGCTTTCAACCTTTCTGTGTGGAACTGGTCGTGTTTTGCTCAATCACGTGAAAGCTCTAGCTGCAAGTTTAATTGGTGTTGATGTGGAAGCGTTAATTCATGTTGTCATGATTGCTTTTTACCATTTTGTCTTATAAGAGTGATTTCCTGACGAGCAAAACGCTCTCACATTAGTAATCTGGTGAAAAATGAAAAGAAATGCTTAAAAAATTACTTTTTTTTTTTTTTAACCTTAAACACTGTGTTAACATTTGATTGGGCACCAGTGACGTTGGAGCAATAAAGTGTTTGCCCTTGTGTCTGTTAGCAAAGTATCTAATGAATCTCTTAAGTGGAGGGGAATCAATTTGTCGACCTCTACAATTGGAAATCTTTTGGTCAACCAAAGTAAAAACCACAACATAGCAATTTCTAAAAAAATTTACATTTCTCAACTTGCAGTGGCGTTGGTTTTTCATTCTAGCATGAAAGGATTCAGGCAATATGCATGCCTTCAAAGGATGCATACACTGCCTCCTTTGATTTGAAAATATTTTTTAAAGCCACTTTTTGCAAGCTTTAGTTTCTTTCTAGATAATACTGCAAAACAAGTGCAGGTTGAGTGAGCCATGAATCAATCAGGAAAATCCATTACGGATTATTGAAGAGGAAGCAATAAATTCCTGAGTTTTGCTCTCTGCACAGCATAGGTGAAGCGCCAAAGCCTCTGAATCTAAACATTTTTGTAGCTGCCTTTCCTTAAAAACTTTCACTAAGTTTCCACTAAAACTGGCTTTCTTTTGGAAAATCAAAGCCCCGATTTCAAGTCTGAGACAGCGGCTTCCTGCTTTAATGGTCTGCACAAGACATCACAAAATGGTTAATTTACACACAGAGTTAGTAAAATAGTGCAAATACTTGTAGAACTGTGTTAGTTATTTACTGATACTAGTTGCTGACCACTGAGATGAGTTTCTGGATGTACAAATCCACACGTGGGTGGGAAACGTCGCCTAGCAACAGCTGCTGTAAGAGGAGCAAAACAGACGTGTGCTGTGAGAAGAAACACTGAAAAGACATTTTTAGGACATCTCTGGAGTCTGACTTCTTTGAATTAATGTCACAGAAACTGAGCTGTCTGAGTCGAAGTCCAGCCCAGTTCAGAAGCACCTGTTTATCTGTGTCAACTCAGTCAATAACAAGTGTTTTATTAAAGAGCTGAGGCTTCCTTTGTGCCCATCTGTTCACACTGATGTTGGCTTCTTTGAATATGAAGATTATTAGTAACTCTAACTAAATTAACCCCTACATCATTTTATTTATATTAAGTAAGTGTAAAGAACATCTTCCAATTACAGCCAGTGATTACTTTTCGTTTTTGAATAACGTATTTTCCGGTGTATAAGTGGCTTCAGTGTATAAGTCCTATTTATTATGCATCACAGCTGACCCACTTCATTTCGCCTGGGCGGCGCGGTGTCATCCGTTCATCGCGGCCAGAGCTGCTAGCTCTCCAGCGTTCCTCTGCCTGCATCAGCTAAGTGAAGTGAGCGGGCATGGGAGGACTTGCTGTTGCGGTTCTTAGGTTCTTTATTTGTCGTACACACCACATGTGGTACACGTGGTGGAACAAAATTATGTACACAGGGTCCAAGTTACATCCAACAAAAGTATAAAATGTAAAAGAAAAACAGTGATAAGATGTGAACTAAGGAAATTGTTAATTAAAAATGTGCTAAGAAAAACAATAAAAAAAACAATATGCCGAACAGCAGCACGAACATGAGTCTGTGTGAGCAGATGAGTACAAATGAACACAGTAACTTGAAACAAATCAGCAGCAACATGATGTATTTTTTTAATAGTGATTATCCTGGTTAGGGATTCATGAGTCCAACAGCCTCAGGGTAGAAGCTGTTCCTCAGTCTAGTGGTTCTACTCTTAATCCTCCTTATTTTCTTCCTGAGGGGAGCCGGGCAAAAAAGTTTGTGTGATGGGTGAGTGGGGCCCTTGATGATGAAGGTGGCTCTCTTCCTGCATCTGGAGGTGTAAATGTCTGTGATGGTGGGGAGACTGACTCCAACATCTTCTGTGCAGCCTTCACCACTCTCTGCAAAGCTTTTCTTTCTGCAGCTGTGCAGCCTCCATGCCACACGATGTTGGAGCACAGGTTGCTCTCCACTGCACACCTGTAGAAGGAGGTGAGGACAAGCTTCCCAGACCAGCTCAACTCAACCACCTGAGGAATTAGAGTCTCTGATGAGCTCTCTGTCGCAGCACTGACAAATCTATTAAAAAAAAAAAAAAAACTGTGACTTGTACACCGGAAAATACAGTAATAATGCAGCAATCATCTGTAACACTCCCCCACTTTGTTTTTAATTGCAGGGTAATTAAAAGGAAACATTTATTAGTCTAAATGTCAAACTATATTTGCACTTCAAAAAAGAGATCTCAATTTGGAGCAGTTTGGTCTTCAAACCCACACCATCTTGTCACAATAGCAGATCTGAGGCGAGCCATGTTTATCGGCCACGCTGTATTCAGTGCTGTATTGACAAACTCTCCCATAAAGGGTCCATTGAAGAAGCAAGCGGCAGCCCTGCCTGCTCTCTTGGAGCTTCTTTTGTGAGTGCCCCACAATGCCAAGAGCTTCGCCGTGTACCGCCTAATTGTGTTGCCAGAGATATAATGATAGAACACAGGCTGCCCAAATTAATTGAGGCTTGCCGGTCACAGCACAAATTATGCAGCAAATGCTGCAGTGCTGCGTGTGAGAAAGTCACTGCACCATTGTCAGAGCAGGCATTACATCCACTTTAGGTGCAGATGATGGCCAAATACAAGGTGTGTTGCACTTAATGAAAAAAAGACAAGGCTATATGCTTCCTGATGTGCTGTATATGCTGTGTGATATGACAATTAAATATAAAACATATTAACGGGGATTAGTGTCTTCTCTGCCTTATGGGATATAACTACAACCTGTTGTGCTAACCCTAATATCACTAACAGGTGGCACTTGTTTTCTCTATATGTGGATAACGTATGAGCCACTAATTCTATCTGCTCATAGACATTAAACTCCACTCTCTGCATGCAGAACTAACAGTCTCTTGGTTCTAAATTACTCACAAATTACAAATTCACCACTCCGCGTTCCGAATAATCACTTGTTTTTTTTTTTTTTTAAAAAGAATATAAAATATTGTTCGACAAGTAAGCTGTTGGAAAAATGTGTCACATACAGCCCCATCAGTTAGTGAAAAATGTTGCAAGGGCACCCGTGTGGTGCATGATGTTTTACTGCCATCTGTTGCCAATACTTTCCGATGTTTTATGCAGCAGTAACATTTTAATGATGATCCTCCCTCATTGCTAATCTTCTGCAGGGAGTTGTGAATGAGGCACGTTCTAAAGACAAGCGCCTACCTCGGCTTTAACAAATACCTTTGTGTAAAGGTGCAGTGCTGAAAATATTTGCAGGGTCCCTTAACATTGCAGGTAATATTTCAGTTGTTATCCTCTGGAAAGTTATGATTATGTGGATGCCCTAGATTTGTCACACAGCAGACAGTCTAAAGGGATACGTTAGAGATGACAAATCACTTATGATTCGAACATTAGCCAGATGAAGAGATGCATAAATGATGATTAAGTTGAACAGATTACCAAAACATGGTGATTTTTGTGTTTAGAAAATATATTTAATTTTTTTTTTTTTTATTTATACATTATACGAAAAGCAAACATCTTTTTTTCTGATTGATTCCTACATTGAATATTCAGTAATTTGTGCTTTTGTGTGTTTTTGTGTTGATATTCCTAAGCCTTCAGGCAGTCGTTGTTAACGAAGTTGTCATGTCTGCCTGAATATTTCTTTTTCTAGCTAGTCAACAATTATTTATTTAAATTATCTTTTAAAGACAGCAGTGATAGTTGTCTTCCTGCACCACATTGTCTGTTATCTCCTTTACTTCTCCATGGGCTGGCAGCTTCTCTTTACATGGAAAAACCGAAAGCCAAATATGGGAATTACCATAAAGGCTAAAAGCTGTGCCATCTACAATGAATTACCATAAATTGGGGAAAAAATAAATAAATAAAAAATGATCCTTGAAAAAAATGAGTTTCTGTGAATGCTAGAAAAGCAGCACTGCCTGAACTGAATTATTTTAAACGTACGCAAACCCATGTTAAAAAAAATACAGAATTTGTAGAAAAGCTGTGCCACATAAAATAAATTACCATAAAAATGGGAAAATGCACAAATTTAAAATCTGACCTAAAAATTAACCTTGGTCCACATAGGTCTTTATTGAGGCTGGGGCTGGACCTTGTCCTATCTTTAGGGACTTTCCTTAAATTATAATTGTGTGAATGTTTATGAAGCATGCACACTATTATGATCCATTTTTCTTCCATATGTTTTTCCGTGCAATTCTCATCCCATATTTTTCAAGCTCTTTCAATAAATCATACATCAAAATGTTCAGCTCTTTCAGCCCAATCCTGCTATGACTTTTATGAATTGAGCTCATTTTACATCCTTCAAAAAAATATTTTTTTTTGCCTTTTTAGATAATTTCTTTTTTGTTTGTTTTCATTTTCCTAATTAGACGAACTTGTGTTCTTTCTTGCTTTTACTAATTTTTAGCTTGGTCCAATTTTCAGCATTTTTTTTTTTTTTTCTGATTTCAGCTGGTTTCAGATAAATTAATGTTTTCAGTGGTCATTTCTGCTACTTTCAGCCTAATTAACATCTTTCTTCTCCTTTCAGCTTTGTTCTGCTAGTTTAAGCTTCTTTCTGCCTTTTCAGCTATCCATACATCCATCCATACATCCATCCATACATCCATCCATTATCTTCCGCTCGTTCCGAAGTTGGGTCACGGGGGCAGCAGCTTGAGCAGGAAGGGCCAGATATCTCTTTCCACAGCCACCTCTTCCATCTCTCCTGGGAGGACCCTAAGGTGTTCCCAGGCCAACTGAGAGACTTACTCCAGTGTAGCCTGAGTCTTCCCCAGGGTCTCCTTCTAGTCGGACATGCTCAAAGCACCTCCCTAGGGAGGCACCCAGGGAGAATCTATAAGATGCCTGAACCACCTCAACTGGCTCCTCTCGATGTGGAGGAGCAGCAGTTATACGCTGAGTCTCTCCTGTATAACTGAACTTCTCACCCTGTCTCTAAGGGAGAGTCCAGCTACCCTGCAGAGGAAACTCATTTCAACCTCTTGTATCCGCAATTTCATTCTTTCGGTCACTACCCAGAGCTCATGACCATAGGTGAGGATAGGAACATAGACTGACCGGTAAACAGAGATCTTTGCCTTACAGCTCAGCTCTCTCTTCACTACAACAGACCAGTTCAGAGTCCACAATACTGCAGATGCTTCACCAATCCGTCTGCCAATCTCATGCTCCATTCTTCCCTCACTCATGAACAAAACCTTGAGGACCATGGCCTCAGATTTGGAGGTGCTGATTCTCATCATAGCCGCTTCACATTCAACTATGAACCGCTCCAGTGAGAACTGAAGATCACGGCACGATGACACCAACAGGACCACATCATCTGCAAAGAGCAGAGATGGAATCTTGAGGCCAGCAAACTGGAATACCTCGACCCCCTGGCTGCACAGAAAAATTCTGGCCATAAAAGTTCTGAACAGAATCTGTGACAACAGGCAGCCCTGGCAGAGTCCATCTCCCACCCTGAAGGGGTCTGACTTACTACCGGCAATGTGAACCAAACTCTCGCACCGCTTGTATGGGGACCGAACCGTCCGTAATAACGGCCCCCCCAATTTCATACACCCCCCGCAGTTTACCCTGAGGAACCCGGTTGAATGCCTTCTCCAAGTCCACAAAACATATGTAGACTGGATGGGAAAACTTCCATGACTCCTCGAGGACCCTAGTGAGGGTAAAGAGCTGGTACAGTGTTCCACGGCCAGGACGGAACCCACATTGTTCCTTCTGGATCTGAGGTTCGATTAGCATTCGTACTCTCTTCTCCAGTACCCCTGAATAGAATTTTTCAGCTAGTTTTTGCTAATTTCAGCCCTTTTTTTTTTTTTTTTTTTTTTTTTTTTTTTTTTTGGCTAATTTCCTATATTTTGTGCCCATTTTTATTTAAACCAATTTCAGCAAATATATGTTCTTTCTGCTTTCTTCTGCTGATTTAAGCATGTTCTTTATTTCAGCTACATTTCAGCATGTTTTAGCCAATTTCAGCTGTTTTTCAGCAAGTTCTTCTGCAATAAGCATTCCCATTGCATTTTCTCTAGTTCTACTTGTCAAGCAACTAGACCAAAAGTGGTAAAATAGTAAACAATATTATTAGTTGGGGGTTTATTTTCTTCAAAGCCCAACCAATTAGCTGTGCCAGGCATTCATTGAGATCTCATCAAGTAGCAACATCCGTTTTGCTTAGTGAGCTTGATTTTCATGTCTCACAAAGGCAGTTTTGCACCATTAGCAGCCTAAGAAAATGAGAAAGTCACTGTGCTAAAAACCGAAGCATGTATCAAATGCCTTCAGCAACTGATAATAATTCTGTAATAATTTGATGTCATACCTTGTCTGTTATTTTTCTGCAGTATTGGATGATTTCACTCCTTTAATTTGGACTTTATAATATTCTTGTGCCTCAGAAAAATAAACAGTTGGTGGATGCAATTTACTGAAATCTCCCACTAATCAGTAACTGTTATGCAAATGTGTGGAGAATGACCTCAGAAGCAGACTAGGCACCCTGAGGATATATTAATGGCTCTCTTCTCTCTCCTCTCTGGGCATTAAGTTGCCTTTCACGTTTTTGGTCTCAAGTGTCTCTGTGCATACGTGCACATCTGCACACATGTGTGTGTGTACAAACGAGCTCCTGTGATTTCCATACCTGTAATTAGTTCTAGCTGAAGTTGTTTGCGTGGGATTGCCTGAGGAAGGCGACCTGGAAGGCTGTTTCAAATTAACAGGAGGACGATTGCCCTTATTGTTTCCATCTGGCTATTCAAGCACACATAGGAGACTCTTTTTTTTTTTTTTTTTTTCTAATCAACACTGGTACGGTCACAATGAGTGGATTTTGCAAAATCAAATTAGCAGCTCGGTGACATAATAGTTAGACGTCACATTTCACTGGCAGATATTGAATCAAACTGTACAGTGAATGTGCGTCATGCCCATTACTTCTTAGCTTAATTATGTTTACGTGCCCGATAAAGGGTGTACAACATGTATACCTCTGTAAAGAGGCTTGGATTGTATAGAGCCAGCATAAAAAACAGTGATCTATTGGAGAAAAGGTATCACTTGACTTTGCCAATGTTAGAATTTGACACAAGTAGACCAGCTACTTAACACTACAACATTAAGGACTAGCACAACTGTGTATTTCCCCAGAGAAGCACAGAGGGTCAAATGATAAAATTATCTTTCTTCTCATTAGGGTTATAATGTATATCTGGTTTGTGCCCTCATTTTTTTATTAATAATTAATCCTGAGTGACATAATCAGCACTTACACCAGTTTTGTGCATCTGTGCGAGGCTGATAAGTTTATTTATTGTTGCTGTTGTTTAAGTACTGTTAGTGTAGCTGTTGTTTTATGTGGCATGGTAATGCATGTCATTTACTATGGCTTGATCATTTAAATTGAACTGGTAATGACTGCTTCTCTCAGCCTATGTTTTATCTTTAGTGACTTTACTGGCTGTATTGCATTTTTATGTAAATTTCTCGTTTTCTGAGGAGCGCGGGAACTTAAAGAAATCACTGCAGCACTGTGCAGAGACCTATTTCTGGCTTTTATTTTGTTTAGATTTAACAGAGGAAGCCGTTGTGTTTTTGTTGTCTCCCCTGGGTTTTGGCTGATGGGGAGCGATACAAACGCACCAATGCTTTCAAGCCAATACACTATTGCATTTAAAAAATAAAAAAAAAAACTCATAAAACTGTGTGTAATGTATACCTAGTCGGTTTATGGTATATTCTCAGTGGTCACATTAGCAGCTCCATTACTGTGACTGCTCTGTCTGTCTCCCCATCAGAATATTTCATGCTTTGCTGGGTTTATTGGGAGTCCCAGGTATTGTGGAGTATTGTATCTTACTAACCCTGCTCTGTGTGTTTTCTCTCTTTACAGATTCAGTGTGGCTGTTGGCAAACAAGGGGGGCCATGTAGAATAGAAATTGCTGCAGATAATGGCACAGCACAGCATCTTGAGGAGTTCGTGTCACACTCAATGTCAGAGGTACCCTGACCTGCTTGCAGTCAAATCAACCATTATCTTAAATGTTCTGTTGTAAACCTCTAATTGCATGCTGGGCCTTTCCTCTTGCAGTAAAGTTTACAATAAACTAATACAATTGTAATATATGTTAATGATTTTCACTGTTTGTAAGTAATAGAAACAATAGACCAGCTCTACCCAACTCTGACAAAGCAATAGTTCACATGAACAACTTATATTTTGCTTGTAGTTCTTTGAACAATACTATTTGGATAAATATACTGTAGTCCCTCGATTGTTGTACGTTGTACGTTCCAGACACCCCCACAATAAGTGATAAACCGCAAAGTAGAAACGCTATATTTATTTTACTATTTATTTTTAATGTAACACAAGTTAATTGACTTAGATTTCTGGTTGAAACAACATACCAAAACAGTTCAGTCTGGAGTCTGGAGGTCCGGTTCTGGTCCGGTTCCCGGTCGGTTCCGTGCGGCTTTCTGCATCCGCTGGGCGCCAAAGTCACAATAAGGACCCAATTTTTTCGGATTGGATTAAAACTTTCCCTCCATTTCAGCAGAAGGCAACAGCATTGTTGGGGCTTCTGGGTGGGGCAATGTTGGCTTCTGGGAAATGTAGTCCTATAGAGTGGTGATACAGTATAGGCTTACTGAGAGAAAACTACAAAATGGCGGCACCTGTTAACTTTTTACTGTACTGTATCCCGTAACATCCCAATCATGTGAGTGATATTAAAGTTGACAACCGTGTGTCGTGTAAAATAAAAATAAAAAAATCCATGTACAATCTTACTTGAAAAACCGTGAAAGAGCGAGTCCGCAAAAGTCAAACCACAAATTAACGAGGGACTACTGTAGTTTAATCCTGACCAAGTTGATGAGCTAATGGCTAGTTCAAGACACAAGTGAAATGCTGCTGAAGCAGGTGTTAGCTGCAGCACTTTCAGTTCAGCTCGGGGCACTTCATTCAGAATTATCACGTTTCCACCAGAACAATCATGTTCTGCCAAACTGACAGTTTTGTAAAACATTGCTTTTCAAAGTTTGGCTCAGGGCCCATCTGTAGGTCATGACATACCAAGTGAGGAACTCAAAATAATGTTCTTATATTCAATTTTAACATGATTAATATTAACAAGTAGTCTTGTTTTTAACAGATAAAACCTGTAGTCATAAGTAAATTAAAGTTGTAAAATTATTAAGGTTGTTTTGTATGTTTGTTTAATTGGCTTTGAACAATAGTTGGAGTCTCCTGTGTCTTCTACTGTCAATTTGTGAGTCAATAGCAGAGAAAAGTTTGGGAACAAATAATGTACAATATTATAAACTCGCTTTTGCATAACAGTAGAGTTGCATTTGAGCCCAAAAAAAAAATCCAACCCAACCCAGTCGGTAGCCATAATGTCCAAACCCCACCCGACGAATTAACAGTAATTACAGGTCTGAACCTGAAAAAAACTGACATTTTTAATTAAACTTTGACTGCTTATGTAGTTATTAATGGTCAGTAGACACGCAGCTGAATAAAACGAGCAGAATATCGAAGCTGAGAGGGTGTTTGTCCTTTCAAGGCCATCAAAGCACATTAAAACCCTGTTTCTGCCTGCATTCTGCATTATTCAGACACGGACCCTACTCTGACGTTTCCTTTTTTTTTTTCCTTCTACTGTTTGGGTTGTCGTCCATGCGCGTCCGCTGAGCGCAGCGGCTGAATGAATGTCCGTTTGGGTGATGGATCGCTGCCTGGCAGTACTGGTAGTCCCATCTGAAGCTTAACTTTTATTTTACCTCTTTCTGGTCATGCCGGTCATCTTGCGGTGAAAAGGATCACGTGTGGCTGGTAAACATATGGCAAGCCATGTTGTCATATAATTAGATCACAGCTGATCCACTGATGCAATCAAAAGCCTGACACTGACCCGATCCGCTCATCCAGCAGATCATGACCTGAACCGGCCTAAATTTAGGTCGGCAGAAAAGACAGCTCTAATGAACAGGTCTCTCTTGTAATGAGTCCTCGTTGCTCAATGAGAATAACCTGTATAAAGAAAGGTTGAATGAATGAATGAAAAGCTATGCAATCTTTGAGATTGGAGTTGTTCCAGGAAGACAGAAAGCCACTTTGGTTTTGGTCCCACTCTGTCTTTCTTGTCAGTCCGATCAGAATTATACTTTTTCTCTAAACTGAGGTTGTTCAAAGACGGAGAATATTAGTTTTCCATAACTTTCTCATCCAAACTTTAAACAATTTCAGAACCATCCCTTCAAGTTATAGTTTCTGGGTTATTATGTGTCTTCTCTTTTTACCTTTTTTTTCTGTGTTATTATTATTATCCATTTTACATCATGTTGGTTTGTAGTAAAACCAAGTTTTTAACTAACCTGATTATTTTACTTTTCCTTGAAGATTTTATGGTAAATGGTACAAAAACAGCTCTGACGTTAGAGAAAATATTGGGAATTTGCGCTTTCACATATTTGATTAAACAAATGATGCACTCTGGCAGGACTTCAGCAGCTGAAACAGCTCTGTGTTTAGTTGTTTTTTTTTTCCCAGCCCTCTGTTTTGCCATCGCTGCTGTGCCAACAGAGTGGCTTCATTCAAATACACGATTTATGACTCTATGAGCAGCGTACCTGTATGTTATCAAATCAGGCAACAGCCATAGCCTATTAAAAGCATGTTCACCTGTTGTAGTTCTTGCCATGGATGATCAAAGTTGGCAAGCATGAAAGCAGCTTTAAGATAGTACTGGGTCAATAATCAGATTTGGCTCATTAATTTGATCCATGACACTTATAATTTTTTTTTTCTCACATTCAAAGACACAGAGAAGGACTCAACCTTCCCACTGGCTCAGCATGCCCCCTACCTCAGTGTGATTTATGTTCATCTAAAAGAACCTATGTTTTTATTTTTTTATTCCTCCTCATCTTTTTTTAATTTTTTTTTTTTTATTTATTACCTTATAACACCTTCATTAATTACAGAAGCTCTATCTGCTACAGTTAGCAGGTAGGCTTCCAGATGACCTTTGCCAGAGGAGATTGCCACATTGAATAGATATGAAGGAGCAACATCCATAGAAACTCTCAGCAGTCAACACCAATTAAAATTTTGACACTAATGAAGTTTTATTGTGTGAATGTTTATGAAGCATTCACACTACTGAGATCCATTTTTCTTCTGTGCATTTTTCTGCACGATTCTCATCCCGCAGTTTTCAATCTATTTCAACAAATCATACATTAAAAGGTTCAGCACTTTCAGGACAATCCTGTTATGACATTGGTTTTTGGTGCAACTTTAGATTTTTGAAATATTTAGCCTTTTCTGACACTTTTTGTTTTCCTCATAGAAAATGAATTGAGCTCATTTTACATCCTTAAGATCTTTAGATCAGTTTACAACTTTTACTGCTCCTTTCACGATTTGTTCTGGTTCTGATTCTTTCAGTTTCATTGTGCAAACTTTAATTTTTTTTCTTCTTCTATTTTCATCTAAATTCAGCTGGGGGTCGGGGTGGGTGGGGTGGGGGTTTTAGCTGTTTTGTGCTCCTTTCAGATTATTTCTGCTAACTAGAACATTTTTGTGCTTCTTTTAACTTCTTTCTGCTAATTTCATTTTATGATCCGTTCAGCTCATCTCTGCTAGTTTCACCCTTTTCTCCTATTTCAGCTACTATTTAGCTGTTTTATGCTAATTTTAGTTTTTTCAACTAGTTCCACAATTTTTACTCATTCTGACTTTTCAGCTTAATTCAGCAAAAATATACTCTCTCAACTTCTTTCTGGTAATGTAAAATTCTTTCTGCATTTTAGCTACTTTTCAGCTGTTTTTATTTATTTATTTATTTATTTATTTATTTATTTATTTATTTATTGCTCATTTCTGCTTCTTTCAGCCTGAATTGGCAAACGTTCTTTCTACTTTCTTCTGCTAATTTAAGTTCGTGCTACCTTTTCAACTACTTTTTTAAGCATATATTAGCTAATTTTGGCAGTTTTTAAAAAAAAATTCGTTTTTGTAGTAATTTCTTCTTTCAGCATAGTTAACTTCTTTCTGCTAATTTCAGCTTGTTTTGCACCTTTCACCTTTTTCTTCTAGTTTTAGCTATTTCTGCTATTTCAGCAACTATTTCACTGGTTTTTAGCTCATTCCAGGTCTTTCTGCTTCCTTCTAATTTTTTTCTGCCTTTTCAACTACTTTTTGCTAATTTCAACCTGTTTTTAGCTAATTTCCTAATTCTGTGCTAGTTTTTGCTTATTTATACCTAGTTCAGCAACTATGTGTTCTTTCTGCGTTCTTCTGCTAACTTAGGCTTGTTTTTGTACTTCAGCTACATTTCCGCATATTTTTAGCTAATTTAAACTGTTTTTCAGCAAGTTCTCCTGCAATAAGCATTCACACTGCATTTTCACAGG
>JARVLU010000001.1:37652957-37668782 GCA_031762415.1 Simpsonichthys santanae
AAAAAGAAACCGTCCAGATGACCTGACTGAACTTTGTTGGATTTTTTTTACCTGGATTATTGAGCATGAACTTTGATGTTTGATTAATGAGTGAGTTTTATTTGTGTTTGCTAAGTTTCAATAACTGTGGTGACCTTCTTAAATTAGAATGACTACAAAAGTTAATCAGTTGGAGATGCACATCCTAAAGTTTTAACAAAACCAATGTTTTGCTAACAGACATAGGCAGCTACAGTTCATGACTGGCCTCCTGCAACAAGCCAAGTAAATCCGTTTTAGGTAAATATTAGATCTGTCTTTTTCTCATTTTGGCACCCAGCCAAGGTAACTTTGCAATTATTTTTGGAGCTAACAAATCCCATGTAACATTACGTTATTGTCCTTTTAGCAGATCTAACTCGAGCAGGAACAAATAGTGCGTTTGTTGAGTACACTGTATTGTAATTTTAGCTTTGGACGGATTTAGAGCTCCTGTGGGGCTCACAGCAAAAGACTGCAAACTGTAAGAAGGATGAAACTAAAATAACCTTCAAGAGTCATGTTTAACATATTAAAGCAACATGCCAGTCACAACAAGAATGTGGCTTAACGATGTGTGTTGTGACCGTGGCACATCACAGAGGAGCAGAGGAAACGGCAAACTGAGCCTTCGGATACACCAGCAAGAATACGTACTTGTTAGTATCGATTTAATTTTACAACGGAGATGCTAGAAGAAAAAGAACAGTAGGGGGTCTTTCATCCCAGGAAGCCGAACTGGGCATATAAAATACATCACTATGTTTTGTCAGGGAACATTTCTTTATTCTCAAAAGAATATGTTAATATTTAGACCAATGCCATCTGCCTCTTTGTTCCAAAATGTTTTGATCAGGTCAGAATTAGAAGACCCATATGAATTTTTATTTTATTTTTTTTTATACTGAAGGTTGATGATTTATAATTATTGTGTTATTTTTCAATTGGGCTTTTTTTGTAGTTTGTTTAGAACAACCTCTGACAAAGCTAAAGATGATACAAGGATTGATGAAAAGAAGCACTCAAAGGTTCAATTTACAAATGCATCATGGGAAAATAATAATGTAAATAAAATAAAATGTTTTATAAAAAATATTTTACAAAATATATTTGCATTATGCAAGTTTGAAATGCAACATACAATGCTCAGATGCATATTGTGTACAAAAAAAAAATTGCTCAACATTCATTGTCCAAAATCAAAATATTTTGGGGTTTATTTATTTATTTATTTATTTATTTTTGAGCCAGAGGTCCACACTGAGGATGTGGGGCCCAAAATAAAAGTCCCGCCTACTCACCTGCGCAACTCACTAACAAGCTGACGCAATATTAATCAGCGTAACATGACACTTTCGTTAAGGCTTGAAATTTAAAAAATGCATATGTTAACATACAGCAAGCAAGGTAAAAACAACATAATTTTAAAAAGTTATCTAAAGTGCATTTTATTTTCAAATCAGAAAAAAAAGTGCCATTCATTTACATGGAGAGGCTAGGCTTAAAAAGTACTTGGGGGCACTTTTTTGTTAATTCAAATTCTGTTCCAGTTCTGTGTCTAGCTTTAATGTATCCGATGGTTAAAACCAGCACTTAATTTGAGCCAGATCCTACTGGAACAGGAGCCAGGAACGCTCTTATTTTGACATGTTGAGTTTGGGTAACTGTTTGATTGGATCTGGTAGCTCTCAGACTTACTAATAATTAAGTTATGAACAAATTTGACTGCCTTGAACAAATAAAACTTATAATGGATATGTAAACTGAAAATGATTACATAAACACTAATTTTAAACACAACAGCCACTTGCGAGTTTATTAATATCACATATGAGCTGCCCTTCAAGTAAGCATTTCTGCTTCAACCCTTGAAAAAAATCTCCGCCCGTAAAAGTCCAACATTGTCATGCAGTTTTAGTTTAAAAAATTCAAAAATATAGTTAAATAGCATGACTAAATTGCAAATCAGTTTATAGTTTAAGTGGGTCATTAGTAAAATTTTGATCATTTATTAAAATACAACCAGAGAAATGTTTGATGTGTATTATTCACATTATGTACATCACGTATCAAAACATCAGCTCCAATTTGTCAAAATCACAGCTATCAAAATGTCAAAAAGACAGTTCAATTTACTTTAAGTTAAAAAAAAAGACTTCTCGTTGCTCTTAGTTGGGCAACTGAGAATTGAAGCACCTGAAGTCAGTGGCAATCAAGATCGGAGCAGGAGCGAGTGAGTGGTGTGGGGGTGAGTGCCAAGCTAACCAGGCAATCGTACGCAGGCAGGAGCCCACAGGCGGCTGCCTAAAACAGACAGAGGAGGAGCCTGGAGGTTTCATGTGGAACGAGCAGGACAGTGAATTCAGCGGAGAAGAGTCGGGCTCGGAACCGTCAAGTGATAGGCAGGGGTGTAGGATGCATGACAGAAACGCTATTCACACACAAGGAGAGAGCTGTTCTTGTTGCTCTGTAAAATTGTTATTGGATTGTGTTTACAAATGTAGGTAAACATAGAGGTTTACAAACTCATTAAAATACACCAAAATGCAGGAAATAGCATGTAATTTATTCAAAAATTGACTAAATCAGACCCCCACCCCCAGATTTTACTGTGAGCAGGTGCCAGTCTTCCTTCTCAGGAGGAACTTCTGTGTTACTGAGCAAGCACTGTCTGGCACAAAAAATGTCACAACTCTGGTGTCGTTCATGACCAATCAGCATGTTGTTTGAAAAAATTAACAACTAACTAAAAATAGACATTTTAATTTAATAAAGTAATTTTTAGATGTGGTGACATTGATTACAATGCACCCAGTTCAAGGTGAAATATTTCATGAAGCGTTACTCAGCTTTCTTTTCAGCCATATGTCAAGAATTAGGATCCATGAAGTAAAACTTGAATAAATAGGCAGCTCTGTTTGAGACTGCTGTGTAAATGTACTTTAAAAATCATAGTTTTCTGCAGAGTGCAGGAAGTGTGTTTTAGGTTTAACTGTAGTAAAGTTGTCTGATCCCTTTAGAAAAGTTTTCTCCTGCTTTATTCCTCCTTTCTATAAAGATTTCATTCCAAGCATCATCTCTGTGTGCATTTCTGCGGCAGTGTGTTTCAAAAGCCTCTGCGATGGAGACTTAACAGACATCACCCTCCTTCAGCACCAAGCAAATGTTTGAAAAGGGTGCCTGGAAGAGGTCGGGGAGATATCGAACAGCCGTCTGTTCGAACAAGAACGCAACTACGTCAAACGAATTCCATGTTTAAATTCCACCTCATCCATTTAGCTTGTGTTCAAATTTAAGTTAGGAATAATCAAGTTAAAAAAGTTACTTCCTCCCACATGATCCTACGTTACCAATCTTTAATTAAAGGTACAGACAGACATAAGCAAAAACATTATCGCCCCTCCTTTGTCTTTGTCGGCAGACAGTAAATATCAGCTACACCCTGTGGCTGTTTTTGTTTTTTATTCTTGCAAAGAATAAAGCCTGTTGAAGGCTTTCATCCAAAGAAGTGAAGACTTCATGGCAGTAAAGCATCATGACTATAGAGGTACATTTGCATTTCAATGAGAACTTGAAAAGAACTGATCTGTAAATAACTTACAAGTATGAAATTTGAGAGCGTGCGTGGCTGCAAAGCATATTGTTCTGGTTAACAGGGGTATCGTAAGCTAACCAGTCAATAATTCATCATTTTATCTGGTCCTGATTGGATTAAAAATGTATATAATCTTCAATAATTTATCCAGCTTCTGTGCTGTGGCTGTGCCGTTTTGAATGGCGTGAGACACGACGGGCACCAGCTTTATGCATTTGTGATTAACATATTTAAATTAGTCTGCAAAGTACAATTTTGATCCTACAGTTATGTTATCAAAGTGATTGCCTCGGGCAAATTAAAATAACCTTTTGTCACCCCACACATCACGTTTTTGATTAGACCAATTAAAACTCAAGTGTTTTCAATGGTGTTTCTTCCCCTTGATCTCCACATCTACGATGCACCTTTCAGGAGCCAGAAACATCTGCTGCAGGTTTCCTCCACTCATGTCAGTTTGTATTTAATGATTTACTTTCCCCGTGGGTTAGATGTGGTTGAACAGTATTCAGTCAAATACAAAAGGGTGATTTTGTTTTTCCCTGTGTCTCTGTGTTTGCATATGTTCGTTTGTCCATCCCATTTAGCAAAATGTCTCATGAACCACCGAACAGATTTTCTTCAAATTTTGGGGCAGTAATCATTGAATGTCCCTCGACAACTTATTAACTTATACTGTAGTCAGCTTGCTTTTACAGAAATAGAGATCAATTTAGTGCAACACCTGAGAGTCATCCTTAATATGTAGGTTCAGATTTGGTTTATTTGTCATATGCAGAATCAGCACAAGGTCTAAAAGGAAATGAAATGCTGAGGACAAGAAGAACCGTCATGACTCGCCAAAAAAACAAACAAAAAAAAAAGTAAAAAATACCAAAACATGCAACAAAAATACAAAAACAAGACGCCAAAAGTGAACAACTGAAATACATATACAACAGCATAGTCCTATTAGCAGAGTGGTTCGGTTGGCAGTGAGGTTCTCTTAGCACCATGCTACAGTTAGCACCATGCTACAGTTAGCACCATGCTACAGTTAGCACCATGGTCTTAGCACCATGCTACTGTTAACACTATGCTACTGTTAGCAGTGTGGTTTGGTTAGCAGTAGAGTTGCGGTCTGCACAACAATTGTGCATGTGGCCCCGCCCGCCCTTTGCTCTTATCACACATCTGAGGATTTGCAATTGACCAAGTGACATAACGGAGCTGGAAAGTATTAAACAAAAGCTAAAAATGGGGGAACTTGCTTTACAAAGCCAGCACAGTGAAATCTGCTGATGTGTGTCAGGTCAGGTGCATGCTCGTGTCCAACCGGCCGTTTGAAAGAGGGTAAAAGAAAAAGAAAAAAAAGTCATGTTAAGCTCTTGATGGACAACCGGATCATCGGCCGTGCGCGTCCCATTCCGCACCCTGCTGTCATCTGCGGTGAAGGATGTTGCAGCATCTGAAGCTAAAAAAGCCGAAGTGAGCAGCATGTTCAATTAAAATAGCCTTGTTCTATGTTTTTCCAAATGATTTTGCTCTAAAAATATTTTTGTTCATCTGTGTACTAGCCTATCTTTAGAGGTGATGTTTTAGGCTATTCGTTTTGTATGTTAATATCCATTTGGTGAAAGAAGAAATCATGTCTTCCTTTCTTGGAAATATATTTTTAAATCTATCATGTCAAACTGATTGGCTTACAAAAGCAGTAAAAGCTTAATTAAAAAAAAAGTTGGGGGCATTTTCGGGATCGGGCCACTAATTACAGTTAATTAGTTGGGTCAGGTCTGGCTTAGACAAAATGCCTGTGGGCTCGGGCCAGACCGGGTCAGATTTTTTTAGGACTAAATGCACCTGTACTTAGCAGTGAAGTTCTTTTAGCAACATGGACCGTGGCAACTGCCCTCCCAGACTGCCCTCCAGAAATGGGTCCAGCAGACCCAGAACATCCAAGATTTCCCTGCTGAACTGAACTGTTTCATAGAGTTTGGTCCATGCAGGCAGATGGAGGATCATGGAGACGGCTGCCATGACAGGCCGGGGCCTGAGCCCGAGGCTGGAAGGGGGCTGGGAACCGAACCACGATGGCAAGGCAGCGACACACACAACTTCAAAGGTGCGTCGCAGTCATACCCGTAGCGTGTGTGTACAGTGTAGGCGCAACAAAAGTAAAATTAAAACAACAGGAACAAAAAAAGAACGAGTCAAAGCGGAGCTCCCATTAGTGCTACCATTTTGCGGCGCACATGGCGTCACTCGGTACCCAGTCATGTAATCCAAGTTCTAACTTACTGGACAAGATCTGTGTTTAAAACTTTGCAATTAACTATTGGAGTCAATTGTGTTGGTTTGTTAGTGAAATAACTCATTAAATGTAAACAATGAAAAATTATTCAATGGATGTACATTTGCAACTTCAATGTAAGATAGCTGCCACTGTAAACTGACCTTAGGAACCAAAACATGACTAATTTTATAGAGGTTGAGATCAAATTTGTTGTGGAAGTAGCATGAGTCATGGTTGGTGACATGCATATACAGGGAGTCCTCGACTTACGACGTAGATCCATTCCTAAGCGGCGTCGTAAACCGATTTTCGACGTAAGTCAGAACTTAACGTAAATACATGTGACGTACCTGTTTCACCAAGCGCGTAAACCAATTTTTGACGTAAGTCCATGGTGATGGCTTCCTTTTCCTCGATGCACTGCCATCAGAAGAGTCCTCCTTGCGTTTGGGAGCCATAATGAAGGGCTAATGGCCTACTGGGATGCTAGTGACGCCGTCCTCCACCGTACAGTAGTACCTGTACAGTACTGTATTGTTCCGCCGCTGTGCCGCTGCGCCACCGCATTATAACGTTTAACGACGTAAAACTGACGTAACATGAATAAGGGAGATGCGTCGTAACCTCGAAACGTCGTAACCCGAGACCGTCCTAACCCGAGGACTACCAGTATTTAAGGAACGCTAGACCTCAAATTGTTATTTTCTGTCTGTAGGTTTGTTTGTTTCAGACACTGAGAATTAAAATTCTTCTGTCCTTTTTAAGAAAGTTCCTTTATTGCAAGACATTTTTAAGTTTAGTCAGTGAACTTTTCCATCCTCTGTGTTGTTTTGTTTGTCACTATTAAACTAAAATGTTAAAATTTGATTTATAGTATGTTTTTAACCAACAGTTTCAGCAGATCGGTATTTGGGAAGATTTAACCAATGATTGCATGTCTATTGAACTTCATCAAGTGTAGGTTCAGCTCTGGGTTAGCCATCACCATGGTAACGTATTGTGTAATCTTGACATCTTTTAGAATGGTTAATATTCAAGAACATAAACCACATAAAATCACTTTGAATTTGACAATAACGTTTCTTGGAAAGAGGAAAAATAAGAGAAAAGACATCAATGCACATCCGGTGATCTTTGTGGTTTTTATCATTTTGTCCTCAGAGTTAGAAACAATCTTAACATTTTTGTGCTTTAGTGATAAGCATCTTCAGAGGAGATAGCAAGGAGAAGTGCTTTTAAAGGACAGAATGATTACTTGGAAGCTTGTTTTTGTTGATGTCAGAAAAAAACTGCAATTGTCTTCTTTAATAAAATCAGTGAGCTATAAAATATTTCCTGCTGGTTTGTAATACAATTGCAGCTTGAGGCTGTCTTCTCTAAATTGCTTCTTTAACACATCTAGCATATAAAGTGTTTAAAGAGATTAAGGTCTTTGCACTATTAAAAAAAAATGTTTTATTAAGCAAAAGACTTGGTGACGGAGAAAATAAACCCAAAGATAATTGCAATGAAGTCATTAAACTGTTTGAACTTTATTTAGTTTTACATTTTATTTTTTGTTTTCATATAAAATTTAAACTTTTTGGTTTTACAACTTTATGGCATCATCTAAAACAATGCTAAGAGTGCATTGAATACTAGAAAATTACCACTGAAACACACAAGTTAAGTGAAATACATAAAAGTATACAGTAGTCCCTCATTTATTGCAGGAGTTACGATCTAGAGACCCTCGCAATAAATGAAATATTGTGAAGTAGTGACTATATTTATTTTAGTATTTATATACTGTATTTTAGGGCTTTATAAACCCTTCCCACACACACTTGCAATGTTCTAAACTCTTAAATCTACATCATTTTAACAACATACGTATACGTACTGCACCGCAGCTACTGCAAAATCTTATGAGTACTCACCAGCTCTGCAGAAGCTCAGTTCCGTTCGGCTACCCTGCAGCATGACTCACTCATCCAGGTTGATGGGTGCATGCTGCCGCTCCATGATGTAGTCCACCATCTCCGCCCAGTCTGGACCAGCACCGCACGGCCAGAACCAGGCCGAACCCCGCTGCGGACTGTCCCTTGAAGCCCCCATGAGCCGGGTCACACTGAGTTCAGACCAACTGCAGCCCAGGTACTCACCAGTGAAGATACTACTACAGCTTGAAGGGTGACTTCTGCTTCAGGATTATTTGCAACTTCCCTGCCAGTTCTGTCAACTTAATAGATAGATCGTTTACTTCTGACTTTGCATTGCAAAACTTTCCCTCCATTTCAACAGAAAGCAGTGGCTGGAAGCAGTGTTGGCTTCTGGGTAGTGTAGTTTTTATGTTATTTTATTGGTGTTACAGTATAGGCTTATTGAAAGAAGACGAAAAAAACTACAAAATGGCAGCGCCTTTCCGAAGTTATTTTTTTCATTAACTTTTTATCCCATACCATCCTATTCATATGGGTAATATCTTTGAAAAACTGCGAGAAATGAGTCCACGAAAGGAGTCCTGAAATGATGACAGAATGTTTATTCAGCTGGGCCCATCTGATTGGTCCGTAGACTTCCTCAGTTGGGGGGGGGGGGGGGGCAGAGCATCAAAGTTTACAGAGCCTCAAGGTGAATTAAGATAAGGTAGCCTCTCTGTGCATAAGGTTATTTACAAGTTTTGACTAAAACTGCTATAACTCAGTCCCTTCTGATCAAAAGTTGGTCTTAATTCAAACCCTGGCATAAAAGGCTCAGGTGATATGCGTTTCTGCAGGGAATATTGGACTTTTGATTATTGCATAATTTCATTCTTGATGTTCTCCTACAACTCTGAGCCTTTCATTCTAATATATACTCCATATATATATATATATATATATATACACACACACACACACTTTATAATGTTCTGTTTTCACGAAAAATGTACAACTTCCAATGATGTGATTGGTCTTCTGGCACTATCCCTGCTGATTTAAGGGTTTGATAATTCATGTAGGGATGATGTTTTCACAAAGTTTGTTAAACTAAAGATTTTCAGGACACCAGCTTCAGCTTGCTGTTTGTTTTTTTTAATTTAAAGAGCCTCCTTACCATCATTCAACCTTTATTTAGACAGATCAATCCCATTGAGCCTCGAGGACTCATTTACAAGAGAGACCTGATTTCAACAAAGAATGATGATAACAGTGGACAACAGCGACAACAATAGACAGTTATAAAAGAGGCATACATTTATTTATTTATTTTTTAACAAATTAAAATAAGATGGCAAAAGACTAGCAAAAACAGCTAGACTATAAGGCGACTATAGAAAAATAAAACCAGGAACATGTCTGCATTGGTCCTTGCCAGGACCATTATTCTGTTCTAATTTGGAATTTTGTGGGATCATGACAAACAAATATTTATGGGGTTCCTGCCCCTGCAATCTGTTGTTTTTCTTTTATTTATTTTTTTCTTTGTGAAAGATTTGATTTCTGCAAGTTTTTCTTTTTTCTTTAGACTTACCCAATGTCTTTCTCAAGATTTTGAATGTAGTCTTATTTTCTTAAGACATCCTGAACTTTGACCAACAAAAACCAGTTGAAGGAAACCAAAGACCAGAGTGACAGCAAGGAAGCCTTCAAACATCAAAGGCAGGGGTCCAAAATCTCAGTGGAGACATGCAGAGCGTGTTAGCTGCTACGTATAAGAAACCTCTGATTTCTGTGATGACTAATGAAACAGCTTTCTGAGAATTAGAGTGACTTATTTTTTTATACATAATCTGTCATAAAAATGTAAATAAAACAACAAAGTGCTTAATTTATCATCAATATGTCTAACACGTCTTTTTTTGCCCCTTTATTCATGCCATTTTCAAATCTACTGACTAAATACAAATTATAAGGGCATGTAAATGAATTCTAGGCTTAATTGCAAATCCTTAAATAAGCCATAAAACCCTTTTGTTGAAAAGTAGCCAATGGGTAATTTAAAATCATCTAATTTAATTATACTGGCCCAAACATAAATGGATCAACAGTCATGTTCAGATTTTGGAATGTGTTCAAAATCTGAGTTCACCTCAACAATTTAGAGTAATATAAATGTAAATAGCATCTACCAGCAGCTCTCTTGAGACATTATCATGCAAACAAAAATGTAGGAATCACTCAATTCCAACGTATTAAGAATATAAATAAGAGATATGTGCATTTATTACAATCATAAATATCAAATGTGTTGAACAGGTGGAGAGAAACAAACTGAACATTTCAGCTGATGATGTGTTGCAAGCGCAGAAATCGGCTTAGTCACTTAAATATTCAATTTTCTCATGCATATTGAAAATGGCTGATTCATTCGAGCTGTCTGCTCACCAATGAGTCACACGAATGAAAAATGATTTGCAGTCTAATCTGCGTGTAGCTTCAATAATACAGAGATTTGACCGTTTTATAAGAAAAACACCAATGTGTAGAAATTAACACAACTTCTGCTTTTGGCTAGTCGAGGTCTATCAAATCATTCTCCTGTTCTGTCCCTTGTCTCCGTGACGTTCTCCATCTTTGACTTCTTATAAAGTAAAGGTCTAGCATTCCTAGAAGTATTGCATAACACCCACCACATGCCAGGGGTTCTCAAATGTTTTGGGTTCTGGGATCTGGGAGTCCTCCCCCAGAAAATTTATAATACAATAGATGTGATTTCCTGCATTTTGGTTTATTTTAACAAGTTTTAAAATCTACATGCTTGTAAAAAAAAAAAAAAAAAGTTAATTGTAATTTTTGTTTATTTTTTTTGCGGACCTCCAAGCACCGGTTCGTGGACCCCGGTGGTCCAGGGACACCAGTTTGAGAACCACTGGTTTAGACTATAATCCTCTCATGTTGAAAAATGATGAAGCTGTCATAGTTGTGGTCAAAGCTTGAAAATAAACTAACATTATTTAAATTATGTCACACTGATTGGTTTCTGATTGACTGTGAGCAACTACACTACATACTGTAGCTCAATATCTGTAAAATTATACTAATTATAGCCATTTTTATGTTGGCTAATGTCAATCAGCAGTGGCGGCCATGTGCCAGTGATAAAATTCTGAGATTCATTAATGGTTGTCCACTTGTTTAGGAGATATTTGTTGTATCAGACAGACACATATAAAAACAGAACTGTCTGCTTTTGTCTTTCAGGCAGTAATAATACACTTCTGTGTTGTAAAACCACTTAAAAGAGAGTAATTTGTCAGTAATTATACACAGTATGACATCACATTCCATATTTCTGCATCACACAACCTCCTTTTGTATCTCAGCAGGAAACATTCATATCAAACAATGCTCAACTCTGACGGCAGAATGTAAATATTTTATTTGCAGAAGCCATTGTCTCAAGAAGTAAATATCCATCCCACTGTGCTGCTGCTCTAAACCTATAATTCATTTATGAGCCTGAAGCACTCCCCACCAACCTTTCTCCCACCGGTTTTACTTTTCAGAGTTGTGTCTTTATAAAGCCCATCACATTGCAGGTTAGATCATCTTCTGTTTTTATGCACACAGAAACATCTGATGGAAAAAAAATAAACATTAAAATATTGCAAGTATTCCAATTTTTTTTTTTTTTTTTTACATTTTCAGGCAGGCTGCAAATGGTTTGCCTTCTGCTGTTATTATTCAAGGTGTGACTGTTTAGCTGCTACACCTACTGAGATGATGAAAGGTATAATAGGACTATCTGTGCAGTCGCTCTAGTCAGTTCAGTAGAGCTCATCTATCACTTATGGCCCGCTGCTAAAGGCAAAGCCGGAGCCGTAATGTTTTTGCCCATCTGCGTGTTTGTTTGTCTATACTTCAAGAAAAATGTCTCATGAACCAATGGATGGATTTCAATGAAACTTTCAAGAAATATTCCATGAATGGGCCTCTACAACGTAACTTTTGTAGTCAATCCAATTCATGATGGCAGCCCCAGCCAACTGACTTAAGAGAAAGCAAACACGGTTATAATTCAGTCAGTTTTGCTGTTATTGAACTAAAAATTTGATGTGGTAGTAGCTGAGAGTCATCCCCAACATATATTTTAAGCTAACCATTGTGAAGGAAGGATATCATGGTTCATGCTCAATAATCCAGGTAGAAAAATCCAACAAAATTGTCAGGTCATCTGGACGGTTTCTTTTTGTTGAAATGTTGTCTTTCATCCAAAGGACTTCATCAGGCCGAGGAGCCACAGCAAACTCAGTCTTATAAACAGCAACTTCACATTGTGGGTCAACCACTTTGATGGTGCTAAAATGGTTTCTGGAGTCCGCCCTCTCCCCGCCGATTTGTTTTAGGCATCATGGCCAAAGTGGTTCAAAATATCAAGGTTCATGCTCAATAATCCAGATAAAAAATCCTATAAAGTTGAGTCAGGTCCTGACTTAACTAGTTAGGTCCTTGATATGGCGGACTTGTTGACTCGAATGACTCAGTGCAGTGTGAATGTGAACCGCACCAGCTGAAAATCTAAACAAATGTTCCGAATTTTGGTCCCCAATCGAACTGAGTCTACCGGACTATCAGGTGTGAAAATGACCTAAGATAATCTTGGTCTAAAACTCTAGCATGAAAAGCGGCGGGCGACATGCATTTGTTCAAAGAATGCTGAGCCTTTTTTTTTTCCCCCCATCAGGTTACGTGTTACTTATTTCTAAATTATGTTTCTTGGTGCTTTGTTTTTTAATTCTGCACGTGTTTGTTCTGAGCCTCCATGAGAACCTGATGATGTTTTTCTTCATTTTCAGTGATACTGAGGGCTGGTTCTGTGCGTGCCCCCCTCTTTATACTGGCCGACTGTGTCAGCTCAGCGCCTGTGAGCGCAGCCCCTGCAGTCATGGAGCCACATGCATCCCAAAGTCTCCACTGGAGGCTGTTTGTCTCTGCCCTTATGGGAGGCAGGGTCTGCTGTGTGACGAGGGTAAGTGACACGCAGAACAATGCAGCATACAAGAAACCATTTATTAAGACACTAATCAGCCAACAGTTGGTGGATGAAAGCCTTCAGCAGTTGGAATAATCAGTCTGTTGTTGAAGAAAGGGATTAATGAATGGAGATTCTGCTGAAAAGGCAGACCAGTCTTCCTGCAGCAGAGCCTGATAATCAAACTCATGGCTACATCCTGAATATTTTAAAAGGCTATTTAAAGTTTATAAGATTTTATCGCCTAATAACTATAATCTCAGCGTACTGACAATAAGAAAATTATTAAAAGATTTGTGTTTAAACTATCGTTTTTGTTGCCTACTGACAAAAGGCAAAGGCAGATTATGTTTTTTTTTTTTTTTTGCTTGTGTCTGTTCGTGCAAAATATCTCTAAAATCTGTCATATCTCATAACTTTGAGTCAGCCTGAATATAGATGGCTTCCACAGCTAACTGAGCCCCCACAAACGCAACACAAAAATGGTTAAAACTCAGCCAGTTTTATAGTTTGCTGTAGCAGTAGCTTAGACATAACAGACTGCCCAAGGTCTAAAATGTTGACATTAACTGTTTGGAGTAAATTTTCTGCCTGTTAGCAAAATATTTTGCAAATCATATGAGAAATTTTAATGAATCTTTCAAGGAATAATTACTGAATTTAGATCTACAACCAGGCCTGTTGCGATAAACAGTAAATCGATTAATTACATTATAAATTAGAATTATCAACCTCATTTTCATTTATCGGCTTTATCGTTTCTTTGTGTCACGTCAAGGGGCCTCCCTCCAGTTTTTTCTTAGAGACACGATGCCCGCTCCCTCACTATCCATCCTTCGGTTCAAACAGTCTTATGCTGCCATCCAGTGGTCAAAAATGATACTACATACAAAAATCAACCAATATTTCTTCTTAAGTTTGACAATTACTAATTATTGTCAAATTTCAAACAGTATTATCGTTTATCGCAATAATTTCTGAGACAATTAATTGCCCAGAAAAATTTGTTATCGTGACAAGCCTATCTACAACTAATTTGGGGACCAATCTAATTCAAGATAGTCTTTTGAAAACACAACAATAGTTCAGTCATTTTTACAGATGTAAAATCTGGTGTGCTTGGAGCTGACAGTCATTCACAGTCCATACATGGTGATTTATGGCGATAGCATTAACAAGGTTTGACCCAAATAGATACAACAATCCCCATTTCTAAATATAAGATGATCCTAAACTCTGGCATGAAAGGCTGCAAGTGATATGCATTCCTTCAGGGAATGCTAGGCCTTTAAATACAAGTTTCTGAGTGATAGTGTTATTTGACACGTGCTTTGCAAGATTGCAGCTACAAGCACTTCTATGCACGGAACTGACGTTTATTAAGCAGTCTGTTGATTGGAACTGCTCCATCACTCACTTTTAAGCCAAAATGTTCTTTCTGTAATACTTCATATGACGTTCTGAGTGCTTATTTTCAAACAGAAGTGTCATAAACTAAGAGGCTTCATAGGCTGTGGCTCTCAGAAACAAAAGGTTTTGCTTGACTAGACTGACTGTAGCAGCAGCGGGGTGCTTGGCATATAAGTCACTCAGCCATGCCACAGCCCCCGTCAGGATCACAGCACCCGGTTGCCACACGGAGAAGTCTAACCTTCTATTTTCACACTAAGTACATAGCTGACATTTGGATTTTAATCCTGAAACATCAGATTAGATCAGAGTCAAAAACTGATCACTACCCTGCCTCCTGCAGCTTTTTCACTTTTTTTTTTTTTTTTGCTTTTAATACTTGCAGTATTTGTTCTGATGTTGAAGCCTTAGCAAAATAGCAAAATATTTTTTGTATGTTTTGTTTTGTTGGAGAAAAGTGGAAGCAAGTTATGTACCAGGACAGATCCAAAAGCAATATGGCTTTCTTTTAAAACTTTGAATTCTTCCCACATGCAGTCAGTAATCTGAAAAGTGCACATTGGAAGCTGCGAACAAGTCAGAAATACAAATAGAGAAAAGAAACTAGAAATTAACGCTGGAATGTCTCGAGTTAAAATCATGCATCGTTAATGAGTATTAAAAGTGTCATAATTATTAAAGACCTGTTGTAGATAAGATAAAACTTTTATACAAAACACATTTATACAATCAAAATAGCAACAATTTGTGCATAAAATAAAACATTTTGCATACCATAGGTACTTTGTAGATGTTATCATTTGGTTTGGTTAAGAATGGTTATTGCACACTTCTTCTAGATGTTCTTCATTGCCAGAGGGACCCTGTAACGCCTTCTTGAGCTCAGAGGTTCAAACTGGCAAAAAAGAGGATGGATGCTGCTAAAATATTCCATGGCATCTTCCATGTTCTTTCTGCAAACAGTTGAGATGGAGCTTTTTGTGATTTCCCCACTATTTTACTTGCCATTGAAACAATTCTTAAAAGTTTGTTTTTTAGTCTACAGCTCAGATGATCATACCAGGCAGGGAGGTGACAAGTTAAAACACTCTCAACAATTGCCTTCTACTCTAAAGTTTGCTGACTAATCCCAAGACCATTAAGTCTTCTTAAAAGATAGAGTCTCTGTGAGCATTTCTTAAATATATACTGGATGTTTTCAGCAAAGGTGAGCTGACTGTCCAGGAGTGACCCTAGGTATTTAAAATGTGTCACCATTTCAACAAGTTAGCCTTCGAGTGAGACTGGCTTCACTTTAAGGTCTTGTTGAGGGCATATAATTAATTCCTTTGTCTTGGCTACATTAATATCAGAATAATAATTTTAACACATTTTAACCAAAGCACCAGATTATTAAGAGTAATTACAGTATACAGAAAAATGCAAAGACTATACATTATTTTGTAGTCTATCATGAGTGTTAGACATGACATCCAAAAGATTAAACTTTATTTTTTACAGGTACAGGTGATCATGTAATTGTTTGTGTGTGTGTGTGTGTGTGTGTGTGTGTGTGTGTGTGTGTGTGTGTGTGTGTGTGTGTGTGTGTGTGTGT
>JARVLU010000001.1:37673912-37696974 GCA_031762415.1 Simpsonichthys santanae
GGTTGGATGTGGAAGCAAGAAAGGAGGGAAGGATGAGGATGGACAGAAGGATGGGGATGGATGGATGGGGAAGGAAGGATGGATGGATGGAGAAGGAAGGAGGGATGGATGGATGGATGATGGATGGATGGGGAAGGAAGAAAAACATATTTCAGATGTGGAAACAAGGTCAACAAACCCATATTTGCAACTGAGATGCAGAAAAACAACAGTGGGCGTTCCAGGATGAGTAAAAATCTGAAATGTTTGAGTTTATGGCTGCAGTTATGTTACCATAGTTACTTTATACAGTAGATGTGTTGGTCACAATAAATGATGCACTCTGTTGAGCTATATAAATAAATGCTTATCCATCAGGGAGACAACTGTTTGGCCCCAACGTTCTCTGCAGTAGGACAACAAGACCAGACATGGAGCTCATGATAACAACTATGTTCAGTGTAAAGAACGAGGAGCCCTGAAAGTGTTCCTGCACACATCTCTGATCTCAGCATCATGAGCATTTGAGATAACAAGAAGAGACAGAAATATTTTAAGTCACCGTACATCCACAGGAGATCTGTAGCTGGTTCTTCAAGATGTTTTTGAAAGTCTTCTTTTTAGTGTTCTTCATGTCTGCTAAAACGTGGACAGTACACAGATTGGATTTTAGTTCTCTCTGTCTTGCATTATTTTTTTCTTTTCAGGAATTTAAAGTAGGTCTCTCTGACATCTGTATTTGTGTCAAAGGGTGCATTTTCGATGTGCAGTTTCGGACTAGAAGAGACAGAAGGTTTCAGGCTCTGGGGCAGCCCGCGGGTCGTCCAGCCTTCGGGCGCAGTGTGGGTCAGTGTGGAGTCACTCCCTGTGTTCAAACTCACTGCAGGAATGGAGGGACGTGTGTGGACTCCGGCTCATCTGTGTAGTAAGTCAAACATCATGATTTTCTCTTTAAATACTACAGAAATTAAAAATAAACTACATTTATTTTTCTCCATGCTGCAGTTGTGACTTTACATGTTCTTTGCAGCGTGGCTAAAGGAAATGAGCATTTACAGGCTTGACACTGTGTCACATTGTTCCCCTCTACAGCTGCCAATGCTCACTTGGATGGAAAGGAGCCCTCTGCACTGAGACCGTGTCTGTGTGTGATGCTGAGCACAACCCCCCTCCTCTGTGTGCCCTCGGCTCCACCTGCATCCCTCTGCCAAATGGATATACCTGCCAGTGTCCTCTGGGGACAGCGGGACTCCACTGCCAGAAAGGTTGCACCTGTCAACCCTAACGTTATCTGTTATAGATGTTCTCGCTACATTTAAAAAAGACAGCACCCTCAGTTCACAATCATTTAAATGCTGCGTTATTTTTATTTGTTTAGCTGTGAGCATCAGTGATCCGTTCTTCAGCACTAGACAGTCTTCGTGGATGTCTTTCCCTCCCATGAGCGTGAGACACAGGACTGTGGTGGAGCTGCAGTTCCAGCCTTTATCACCTGATGGCATCCTTGTCTACACTGCACAGCATCTCAGTGCCAGAGCTGGTGAGGACTATTTTCATATTCAGTTCTGCTTTATTAGAATGTTTTCTGTCAACAAAATAATGTATTAAACATGTACTTGACTGAACGATCAAAGGACTGTAAATGGACTGTATATAGCGCCTTTCTAGCTTATCAAGATACTCAAAGTGCATTACAATAAAATCTGTGCCCTCATTCACCCATTCATACAGCACTCTACTAGATCTACACAAAGAATAATCAGTGCTTTAGATCTCATTCATACACCGATGGGACGCACATTGGAGGTAGTGAGGGGTTCGGTGACTTGCCCAGGGACATTTCGGCATGTGGCTGCTGGTGTTGAACCCCCAGCTCTCGCATTGGAGGATGGCTGCTATAACTACACAGCTACAGCTACCTTAAAGTAAAAAAAAAAATGCACTTTTTCTTTTGAACATAAATATATATGTTAGAGAGGCTTTATGCTTAATTGTTGATTTGAGAACATTTCCTGCTGCAAAACTGAATAGGAAAAAACTCGTTCTAGTTTTTTAGTCTATACGGATATCTAAAATAATGCATTAGTGCCATACTATGCACGCACTGATGGCAGCAGATTAGGTAACATAAATTTATTTTTTTCTTGAGAATTTTGAATTTATTGGCATATATCTGTGATAAGTAGCAGGTCTCCTAGTTTACACCATTAGTCAACAGGAACCATGCTTAATTGGGGCGTCTGTGGCTGAGTGGTTAGAGATGTGTGCACCATCGTCTGTGTATGAAAGTGATAAAGCACTAATTATAGATAGTGATGTATGAATGGGTACATGAGGACACAGATTGTATTGTAAAGCGCTTTGAGTATCTTGATAAGATAGAAAAGTGCTATAGAAGTGCAGTCCATTTAATTGTAAGGAGTAAAACATCAGTCCACACTCAGGGAGCCTTAGAAAATAAGATAATTTAAACTGCTTGCAAATAAACCAGAGGCATATTTAACTTGTTAAGAGGCCCCAGGCTGCGCATGAACGAGCATTTAGCTCCAATTAAAAGAACAAATGTGACAGTAAAAAATCCTAACTGCACATTTTACAGCTGTGAAAGTTTAATCCATTTTATTTGACAAAAATATTCAATTGGCCTATTTCCGATCAAGATATTGTTTTCTAATTTTTTTTTTGTTGTTGTTGTTGTTTAATTTTCCCAGGGGATTTCTTCTGCCTCTCCTTGTCACTGGGGTTTGTCCAGTTGAGATACAATTTAGGCGACGGCATCAGCATCCTGCAGTCAGCTAAAACGGTGGACTTGCACGGCAGGATTTGGCACACAGTAAGGGCAGGACGAGTTGGTCACCAAGGCTTCATTAGTCTGGACGAGGAGGAGGTCAGAGAGAACGTGACTGAGGGTATGTCTACTCTTGATGTCACCACGGATATCTTTGTCGGAGGCGTGTCCACACTGAGCTTCGTCTCCCCAGACGCAACTGAAAAGGAGCCCATGAGCTTCACGGGTGGACTGAGAGAACTTGTAATCAATGGTCAAGAGCTTGAACTGACCGAGCTGGGAGCTGTTGCTGGAGCAAACATAGGGGACTGGGATGGGACCCCTTGTGGGTATAAAGTGTGCCAAAACAAAGGTCAATGCAAAATGACAGGGGTGGACTCATTTCTTTGTATATGCCCATCCTTGTGGACTGGTTCTGTGTGTAATCAGTCTGTGAGCTGCATAAACAACATCTGTAGACATGGTTCCTTATGTATTCCATCTACTGCCACCTCCTACAGCTGTGTATGCCCCATAGGATGGGCAGGGACGTACTGCGACACAGAACTGTCTACAGACACTTTCAGATTTGTTGGGAACTCCTACATTAAATACAGGGACAAGAGATTCAACACAAGAAGCTTAAAGTACACGCAAATCACTTTTAATGTCCGCACCAGCTCCCGCGACGGTTTGATCATGTGGATGGGAAAAGCCGAACATGAGGACGACGACTACCTCGCAGTTGGACTTGAAAAGGACCATCTGAAGATTGCAGTTAATCTGGGAGAGAGACTTTCTCTTCCAGTAACTTTTAAAAATGTATCGTTCTGCTGCAACAAATGGCACAACGTGTCTTTAAGCCTCAACAGCACAATCCTTCAGGTGTTCCTTAACGGTAGTGAAATCCTTTTAGAGGATGTGGACCCATTTGAGAGATATGTAGCCTTGAACCACGGGGGTCTGGTGTACTTTGGAGGGTTTGAATTATACAGAAATATCTCAGTTGTCACCTCTGGTACTTTTTCAAAAGGCTTTGAAGGAAGTGTCAGAAGTGTTTTTTTGTTTGGAGACACAACTCCAGTAGTGTTTCTGGAAAACAGTGAGGGTTTTAATATTCATGAGTAGGGAAGCACGATATTTGTTTTTGGCCGATATTCGATATGTTAAAAATTATTTGGCCGATACCGATATTTATTTTTTCCTAAACCTACTACTTACTACATAGCTTTCTCTGCAATGGAATTGCATGGTCTTTGGCAAATTGGCCTGCTACCAAAAAAAAAAAGGGGGGGGGGGGGGCTGAAAATGATGAAACACTTCAACTTGGATTATGTTTTATGTCAAATCTTCTCATGACAAGACTCAACCAGTGCAAATTTGTAAATTTTCACAAATCTAAATTCAACCTGTTCACAAGCGACAACTGTATACTTGTTTCTTAAATTAAAAATTAATTTAAAACCGAAGGCTCTTGTATCAATAGTTATTTTGATGGAATGGCTGACGTCCAATATTTAACGTTAACGCCAATATCGGCTGATAACGATACCACAATATCGTGCATCCCTATTTATGAGGGTATTGAATAGTGAAACTGCAGTTCTTAACCTGTACAGAAGCTGAAAGTGCACTTCTGTGGCACCATTTAAAAGGAGACTAGTTAGTTTCAGCAGGTCTCTGTAGCTACCGGTACCTTTAATAAATAAAATACAGCATTTTCTTATAATCAACAATAAAAAAAAGATTAGTTTTATTATTAACTGTACATTAAACACACAGTGCAAAGGCACACTTAATCTCTAATGTGTAATTACAAAGCCAAAATGTACAGTTTCTCAACTAAAAATGCTTATAAAATATTTGGGCAGTTTAAGGAAATTTAAAATGAAAAAGACAGCTGCTGTTTTAAGCTCTGTCCATAAATATCCTGGGAAACATTTAGGTTAAAATTAATTTTATCTTGTGACTTTTTAACGCAGTCCACACCGTTGTGAGCCATCAGTACAGCGGCTCGTTAGGAACAAGATGGATACAATACATAATGAGCTGAAAACGTTCCCATTATACCGTAATGCTTGGTCTGGATAAAAATTGCATTTATAATTTTACTGAAATGATATCGTTTTGGCTGACTCGTCAAGAACATTACATGGAACTTTTATGAGAAACAAGATGCAGACTGGTGTATAAAACAACTGCACCAGCAGCCAGTGTAGTCAAATGGGTTGTATCAGTCATGTGGCAAACAAGCCAAGTCTTTTAAGAGTCCCCAATGCTCTGTGATGGGAGATTCCCACCCAAAAAAATAAAATAAAAACTATAAAATTATGCACAACTGTCTTTTGAACTTCTTCGTCCGTTCTCATAATCAGAGTCCCGTCTATGCCTGTGCCGGTCCTTGTGATGGCCGCTGTAATCGTTGCTGTGGTACTTCTCTTTCCTCCTCTCACCGTAACGGCTGTCTGAGTGACTGTGGTGCTTGTTCCTCTCTCTGTACTTGTCGTCATGGCCGTGCCTCTCTCGGTCGTGGTGTCGGCTCTTTTTGCCGTGGTGGGAGTCCTTGTGGTAGCCGTGCCTCCCGTGGTGGTCTCGGTCTTGAGAATTCCGTGGCCTCTCCCAAGGGTCATTGTATCGCTCTTCTAGAGGTTTGTAGTCTTTCGCCAAAGACGAGATTTGGCCAGATGTTTCAGAAAGACTCTCGGGGTACTGTGGCTGAAGTCCAGAAGAAGCCTGTGAAGAGCTGTCGTCTGTGTCGGTGAAGACGGTGGTAGAATGAGCTGCACTGTTGTGTTCTGGCATGGCCGGAGTGAAAACAGAATCAAGTTCTGTGGCGGAAACATCTTGAGATTCTTGGACTTGAGGAGGATTTTGTATTTGAGTCACTACAGCACCAGGTTGAACCATACCATGATCATTCTTTTTGAGAAACGACTGAGTAGCACCAGGTTGAACCATACCATGATCATTCTTTTTATTGAGAAACGACTGAGTAGCAATGGGGTTTTCTTCTGGTTTGTGTCTGGCCTGAGACAGCTGTAAATATCCTTGGTGAAATGGTAACACTGGCTCCCTTCTAGTACTGCTCAACACAGGAACTGGTTTAGGACTTGAAGCATCAGGGAGGCTGACTTCATCCTTCTGTTGCACCACTGGTTTATCTTCATTTACAGAGGAATATGCTGAAGATTTTTTTAGGATCCCACTTAAAGGTGATTTTGGACTGTCTGTGTGATCAGAAGCGATCTGGGATTCCAACTGCGATGAAGAGTTTCCTTCACTTTCCACCGTCTCGGTTTCTGGAGCTGCCGACAAGCTCGACAGGAATTCATCAGTTGATACATACGGAGGTTTATCTTTCAGTGAGACTGGTGCAGGACGGACCACTTCTACCATGTCTTTTCCTGATGAGTTGTCGGAAGCAGGTGCATCATCGGGAGTTGACAGCTCAGGTTCAGATTTAACAGGTTTTACTTCTTTCTTCTTGATGACAAAGCGGGGAGCAGTCGTCGTTGGGCTTTTAGAATGACCAGTTGATGCATCCTCGTTGGGAGCTGGCTGGATGTTAGGCGTACCGGTATCTTGTTCTGTAGGTAGTGGCTTATCATCAATGTTAGGAGTACCGGTATCTTGTTTGGTAGGTAGTGGCTTATCGTCAATGTTAGGAGTACCGGTATCTTGTTCGGTAGGTAGTGGCTTATCACCAAAATATGGCAGAGGAGGTAATTCCCCACCCCAGCCCACTAACACACCAGGAAGAAAACGAAGTGGCTTTTGTGGTTTCTGACTGCTGGGCTCCTCTGTTGCTGAAGGCTCTTCAGAAGATTCTGCCACAGACTCATCTTCAGTTGTCTCAAGTGGTTTGTCCAACTCTTTTTTGAGAGGTACAGTCAAAGACGAAAGGAACAACTTCTCTTCCTCCTCAGTTGTTCTGGTGACTTTTGTGGAAAGGGTGATAGGCTTGATTTCAGGAACAACACTTGCAGCTTCAGTTGGGACCACAGGAAGAAAATCCCTCTTCGGTCTCTGGCGGATTATGAGTCCGAGGAGCAGGTTGGCACGGTTATTTTCTAAACCTGTCAAGTTCAAAAAATGTAATGTTTAAAAAAAACTGCACATATTTGTAAGAATTACTGAGAAAAAACACAGTTATTAAATTAAATTTAAAAACAGTTTCTCCTCAGGTTACCTGGCCCATCAAAAGGAACAAGCTGATGGGGAACTTTCTCTGTGGAGCCCAAGGGAATAAGATACATATCCTTCACTTGTTTGAGGTTATTGGACACCACCCCAAAACGTTTACGACTGCTGAAATAGGCATAAAGAAGTGTGTAGGAGATCTCATCTTCTTCTGTTTCAGGGGCGAAGCGAACCAGGCAAACTTCCTTTAATTAAAAAAAAAAAAAAAAAAAAAGCATGTGTCAGTATAACCTTTACCAAAAGCTTCTGAATAAGAAGGTATGCATCTACGTCCTTGTTCTGTGTTGCCACAAAAACATGTAGATTCTTCTTCCAACTTTTGTCTATACATGTTCGTACATTTCACTGAACAGCATTTCCAAAACATTTTAGATTAAGTTGACAGTTTTATTTTATTTTTGGGTCACTCTGTGCCATTGCATGTTATGTCTTGATTTTGTCTGGTACACAATGTAGGTTATCCTATCCAAGTAGTATGGAAAAAACATCTACAAGTGTCTTATTAAACTCACTTTTGTTCCAGTTGCTCGAATCTTCTCAAAGTAATCCCACACAGTCTGAGGACTTATCCTCCCACCAACTTGGATGCTGTCTGGAAGGTCCTGTGCAGTGAACAAACATGTTATGCACAATTCTTTTAGCATTAAATATCATCTTTCTGTGTATCTGACACAGGGTGTTTAATAATTAGTTTGTATCAGTTCCTGTTTGACAGTTAAATTGTTGCAATGTTGACACAATTTACACTTTTAACTCCACAATAATAGTTCCAGCTCTGAATAGTGCAGAAGGTTTAATTAGATGGGCTATGCTCATCAGTCTCATATATTGGTACCTGCACCATGACTGACTCTTACAGGACAGCCTAAATATATTTTATGTACTTTGTACCTCTGTCAAGTTGTCCAAAATGCCTGAGACTGGAAAAGCTTTTGTCACAAGTTTTGCCACTGAGTGCATATGAATGAATCCCCGCCACAAGGACGTCAAGTTAGTGAGGAAAGAAGTCTCTTCGGCTCTTCCAGTTGAATGATCCGACCTGTGCCCAGAACAAGAGGCAGTGAAATAAGCATGCAAAAATTAAAATAAAGTCACATGGAGTGAAAATTAATAACCACCTTGAATCATAGCCTGACTGGGCATTTCGGAAACTCTCTTCTAAAACAGTAAGGTGCAGGTCATCCTCGACGGCAGGTGGTGGTGTGCTCTTTGACTCCTCGGACTTGGCCGACTGTCTTCGAACAACTGTAGTTGCAACTTTCATCACTTTGGTTTGTGCCTCTTCCACTGGGGGTGCCATACGACCTTAAACAAGAGTAGCAGTAGTTGAAAACCAAGGAAAGCTACATAATACAAAATAAAATAAACAAGATCCTCCTTAAAGAGGTCTTAATAATATCTGTTTTGTCATTTTTTACGTTTACCTGTGCAGATTTTGCAGTGAAGATCAAACAGGTGGGACTTGTGTTGACTCGTCGTGTCTTTTTTCGTCTCGATAATTTCTACTTTCGTTTCTGTGGTTTGAGGGGCTTCTACTGGATTGTCAATCACTTTGGGTACAGGCTCAGGCTAAAAAGGGGTAAAAGTAGAAATGGCTCATGTAATCTACATGTTCTAGTTTGATTTATTAAATTTGTAAATAACAAAAAAGAATACCAGTATTTGCTTTTTTCTTACCTCCACAGGCTCTGGCGCTTTCATAGGTTCCTGGCTCTCGATTTCAATTTCCCCTTTGTGGGTAATCTTAGTGATGGGTCGTCTTTCTACTTCCCTTTGCTCTTTTTCAATCATTTCAATTGTCTGAAAACAAATTTAGTATATTTAGTCAAAGTTTTTTTTGTATTCTAAAGTACAGACATGCTTACAGCAAAAATACTTGTAGAAAGAATATATTGTGAGTATAATAACAAGAAACGTTTGACAGCAAAGGTCTATGAATTATTTACATGTCTGTTTTCTCTTTGTCGCCAGGCAGCCAGCTCTTTGGAGGCTAGTTCCTCAGGACTCATGCGAATTAAGGTACCAGGAGAAACTTCACCCTTGAGAACTCTCCTGAACAGAACCTGTAGAAAAATAGCAATAAAACCACAGCTAAGTAAACTCTGTTAATGATTTAAAAAATAATAATTTAGAATTTACCTGATAATTAAAGCACTTACATTATTTTTTGTATCTTTTAGGTTAAACATCAGACTTCTGTACTTGTTCTTGTATTTGTGATCCGTGTCTTTATACTGATGAAACAGCTCTCTCTCAGTCTTCTTGGCGACTTCTGACGCCCTCTCTTCAGACACGTTCAAACCAGAATCCTTCACCCTAAAATGCAAAAATTGTAACTTGTGTTTTTAGACAGTGCTAAGATATAAAAAAAAAAAAAGTATACTATTCAAACAACCATTAATAAAATACTGACCTCTGGGTGAGGATTTCTTTCAGAGAATCACGAACATTTCTCCTGATTACATCCACAGAAACGGGTTTCTTAGATGCCAGGGACTGTGCCTTACTTTTGATCTCGTATTTTGATTGAACGCCTGCGAGGAAAGAACAATTATCAATTAAGTAAAAAAAAAAAAAAAAAAAAAAAAAAATTAAATTTAAAATGTCATAAGGATTAAAAAAAAAACAGGACGAAAACAATTGCAGCTTTAGATACTGGTCAGTGTGTAGGGTACAACGAGGATGATTTTTATTTTTTTTATATTTAATAAACTTTAAAATAAAGTCAAATGTTTATTTTTAGAGCTCTTAGTTTAAGAGCCTGTTATTTTTACAGCCTAATTATATTTTAGTAGGCCTGTCAACGATAAAGTTTGCTGGGTGATTAACCGTCTCAGAAATTATTGCGATAAACAATAATATTGTTTGAAATTTGACAATTAGTAATTGAAGAGGAAATGTTTAATTTCTTTTTTCAACCACCGGATGGCAGTATAAGACTGAACTAAAGGATGGATAGTGTGGGAGCGAGCAGCGTGTCTCTAAGAAAAATGGGGAGGAGGCCTCTTGATGTGACATGGGCTGTCTCTCCTTGGTTCTCAAAATGGCAGACGCTTGGTGTGGTTTGAGAACTTTAGCATAGCATTTTTCACACAAAGTTTTTAATTTAAAAAATCAAGTTCTCCGCTTCTTTTTGCAGAGAAAAACTACTTTTACATGAAGGTACGGATTTCAACCGTGAATTTTGGAGCTTCGACAATACGGAGGTCTTCCCCACCAAGGTCGGCCTTTAGCTTAGCTTGTAGCTTAGCTTCCCAGCTTAGTAGTAGAAAGAGAGACACGATGAAACGATAGTCGATAAATGAAAATGAGGTTAATAATTTGTATTCATCATGCGAATGATTTCTTGCGACAGGTCTAAATTTTAGTAATTAAAACGGGATGTATGAAATGCATCAATGATTGTCCTAGTTATAAACATCTAGGAAAGTTTTCTAATAAAATAAATATGAAATGCCACGTTCTATATAAATGTGACAAGACAGTCTTCAGTAAATGGGTGTTTCTGGTCATGTCAGGACAGTGAATTCTGCACTCCTGGCCTGTTCTTGAGGCCACCATGGTGTTAAAAACAGAAGACAAAACCAACATTATTTTTGTTATATCCACAGCTGGTTACAGCACCTGTTTTATGAGTTGCCTCTTTAACATCTGTGGACTGCCTCCTCTCTGGATCCTGTTGGGAGTTTAAAAAAGCAAAAGGCACATTAGACATAATTTACAAACTTTCATGAAGTTTTAAAAAAAGTGCATGGGAAATGTGAAAGAGAAACAACTTCCCAGTCAAAACAAATAAAGGCTGAGCACTCTCATATGTGTGTAAAAACTGTAAATACCCACACACCCCTGTGCACACCTCTTGTACAGGCAAAGTAAAAGCAAAAGGAGAACAAACCCTTGTACAATGGTTACACTGGCTATGACTATTACCAGAAGATGGAGAGGCTGGGGAAAATAAAGATGTCTTAATTTAAAAAAGTAAAAACATTTAATGAGTAACATTTTGTAGGCTTTATGGAAACTTCACGTTTCTTACTGGTCTGACACCCCCTGATGAAAGTGCCTGGGAGGATCCTGGACGGGGCTTAGGAGGCAGCTTATGATCCTGTACTTCATTCTTTTCATGAACTTCTGGCTTGGCAGCAGTCGGTTGTTCTGGCTCCACCTTCTTGCTTTCCTCTTCACAGCATTTTAAACAAACGTACATCTGGTCCTCTTCCTCCATCTCACGCACTTTGGTCAAGTCGAGACCAACGCAGTCTCCGTGGAACCAGTCGTCACAGCGACCACAGCCTACCATGAGCCTAAACAATGTACGACGTCATTAAAACACGTCTTGCTTGAAAGTATTTAACAGGAACATAAACATTACACGGATGTATTCTTTATAAAGCAAAACAAAGAGCAATACTTACATGTTATTGTGGTGTTTTTTACATAGACCACAGCAGTTGTTTCCATCCCAAATAGCCTCGTTATTAGGCGGCTGTTCTTCGACTGTCTCCTTCTTCACAGCGGGAGCGTTGTCTGGTATAAACAGCTCCGGCTCCTCCAAAGAGATGCTTCTCGAGTTCCTACTTTTATGTTTTGTAAGAATCTTTTCTAGCTTTTTCATTTTGAACTTCTCTTGTGGGGATTTTAAAGAACTGCCAGGATGACTGTTCACTTGGGGATCAGGTTCAGCTTTGGCAACGTGATGCTGAAGATTCTTTTGTTTGGTTGGTCCCAGGTGATCACCAGCACGACTGACGGATGATGGGCTCTTCTTTGTGACAGGGTTTGGTGTCGTCGGTGATTTTGGCTTTAACTTGTCATCTCCTGCACCGTGTACTTTTTGCATCTTAGCAATGGGCTCACTTTGAGTGTTTTCAGCTGACCTTTTCAAAGGTGAAACGGCTCGTTTATCCTTTGATTTTGTTTTGTGCAAGTCTTTTTGGATAGGTTTGGACGGCTTGTTGTGGGAGTCTTTATGCTCCATAATAGTTTGGCTTGTTTTACACGTAACCAAGTTCTTGTTCTTGACCGATGCTGGTCCTTGTTTGGACTTGAGCAGTGTTTTGGCTACAGCCTGATGCTTTTCCTTATCATCAGTCTTATCAGCTGCAGCGGTGTCATTTTCACTGCTTTGTGGATGTTTGACACTATCCCTTCTTTTACTGACAGGCTTTTTATTTTCTGGAACAATCTGATCGTCTTGTTTTGTGTCTTCTGTGCAAGAGCTCTCTAATGCAACACTATTAGAGGTCTGCACATCATTAGGGTTCACGTATGGGCCCAGACCAAGAGTTGCATCATCGTTCAAACTCTTTTCAGTTACATCCATCTCTGCCACATTTTCTGGAATAGCATTCTGTATGCTGCCAGCATCATCTGGCAAGATGCCTAGACCAATGTCGCCACTAAAAGAAAACCCATCATCGAAACACAACGACTGGCTTGTATCAACACTCTGTGTGTAAGCGGGTCCTGGAAGCAACTCAATTTTAAATCCTCCAATTGTGACCGTCAGTCGCCTCAACACAACTGTTGGATTCAGCCACAGTTTACCATCAAGATCATTAATGTTAATACGCCCTCCAAGAACCAAATCTTTTTTCAGCTGTTTTCCTTTAACTCCTTTCTCAATAAGAAATCCTTTGCTGAGCCTTTTAGCAAGTTTCATTCTTGGTCGTCCTCTGATTAATCTGTTAGTTGACATTTTAGGCTGTTGGTCATCACTGTAATCTGTAAAGTAAAAACAAAAGAGAAAAAAAGAAAAGCAACACACTTGCATGTTAAATTATATTTAAAGAAATTGTACTCACAATGAATTCTTCTTAATACAACTATGCATGCTCCATGAATATTACCATCATAAAGTTGGTGGTGGTCTAGAGGATAACCTAATGTTGACATTGTGAGAAGGGGCATTGCGCAAGTATGCAATAATAAATGGTTGTATTAAAAAGCTTAAGGACTCAAAGGTTTGTTTTCCAGATTTTTACTGTGTATGTGCAACAATGTCCACATTCTCTTTTTTATTATTATTATTATTTTATGCAATGTGGACAATATCTAACAAGGTTAAGTCAGGTCCTCTAGACGGATTCTTCTTTGCTGAAACATTTTGTCTTTTATCCAAAAGACTTCTTCAGTCTGAGACCCTGCAGCAAACTCATTCTTGTAATAGCACCTTTCATAGCGGAACAACTAGTTTGCTGTTGACATGCGTTAGTGCCCTGATGGCTGCTTGCTATTCACAGGGGGCTGAGTGATACTTGCAGTAACAGCACTGTAAGAGGGTGGTAGTTGAACAAAGAGACTCCCACCCTTGTTTAAAGATGGACAGATTCTCTTCAATATGGCTTCATTTACTCCTCTGTCAAACCAGCATTCCTCTCCATCAAGAATGTGAACAACATCATCCCTGAAAGAGTGACTGCTGGCCTGCAGGAGTGTAGACTGCAGAGCCCTGGCCTGAACCAGTGACTCGGTGGTGTCCCTGAAAAGGACGTCAAGGCTCTGTTTTCTACCTCCTCCATGTACAGGTTTGCAACAATAGGAGACTGGGGACCCGACGTTATTAGATTTTTCTACCTGGATTATTGAGCATGCATCAGGACAATGTGGACAATATTAACCTACATTTTAGTTGTGCATGCAGTTTTTAGTTCAAATAAAACGGTCAGTATGTGCATATTATAGTAACACCACCACATAGTAAATAAGCTGAAACTTACCACAGTCTAAATCGTTTGGACGTTTCCTCCTCTTGCCGGTGGGTTGTTTAACTTGTGAGGTATTTGCAACATTCAGTTCATTAGTAAATTCTGCAGATGCTGAACCACTTCGTGGACCTGCAAGAGACAAAATTTTCCTTTGTAAAAAATGTGAAGAAAAAAGGTATGTACTAAAACAACCATGAACATTAATAGTCTAGTAATGTCACACATGGCATTATGTGTGAAGGTGACATATTGACAATAAAAGCTGTCACCTCTTAGAATGAAATGTGAAAGAAACGTGGCTGATTGTGTTGTCTGGTAGTGCCAACACAGTCTATAAGGTTTGAGTACACATAGCTCTTCACTGTGAGGAAAATTTCCAGAACATGTTAATTTATGATACATGTTAAATTAAGTTCATGATTAGCCGTTAGCCACCTGCCAAATATAAAGCTTTGATACAGCTTCAGGATGCTTTAAAGAATTTTAAGAAATGTGTGTGCGAAGTAACCTCTATTCTACAATGCAACAACTGGGCATTATTGCCTACTCTTTTGACTGTGGACATACTTGCCGAGCCAGCGATATGAAAAGCAGGATCTTCATTATCCAAGAGATGGAACTGAGCGCTTGCACACCCAAACATGGGGTCTTTGTCACTGAGCATGTTCTTCAGTGAATCTTGCAATCTGGGTCCTGTCCCAAACTCATTACTGGCTTCACATTCCAAGTTCTGGCCTATCACCAGGGATTCATCCAACTGGTCACTGGGTATTAAATGATTAAAGGTGTCCACAATATCCATTAATGCCGTCCCCTTCCTAGATAAAAACAGAGTGGAACGGATTAAGTTTTATTCACATTAAAGCAGGCCATCAATATTGCTTCAAAACAGTAACCATGTACAAATTTATCATATATACAGCAGAAGGTGTCTTAATCCAAAACAACTTATTAAATAAAACTACAGGAGCAACAGAGATTTAAGTTTTGCTGCTTGAAATCATTCATTAGCTGGTTAGCTACCCATTTCCGTAGTTACTGTTTACAAAAGCAAACATTGCAAGCATACCAATAACTGCACAATTATTGATCATTCCAATTGCCAATTTAGAAAACATGCCAAAAAGGAGAATGTTTGTTTTCCAAGAAGGTAGTTGATAAGATTTGCAGTCTCTATTCAAGCGCAAAGACAACAAAACAAACAGGCCTAATTTACAGACCGTAAAGCAATCCTTCAGCTAAATTACATAAAGTAATGCTTGCAACAGACTATCTCATATGGTATTAAACAATACAAGTTAACGAGCGAGACAAAATTTTGTCCATAGAATTTGTAAAAACGTGCTGGCCGTCTCGCAAGATGATTATCTGCTGCAGGTCGCCATCATGGATGTTTGTTAGCATGCTAACGGCAACTTCTAAAGCTGCTCACAAGCTAAAGTAACCAGATAATAAAACTTTAAGGTCATTCTTAAAACTGTAAAATACAGTTACAACAATCCTTATAAGGATTTCGTTTTAAAAGCACAAATATGTGAGCTTTGAGTGAGACAAGTCGATGCTAAATATTCGAGAGGGTTAGCTTGATAGCCGTAGCGCACAGGGCCTTGGAAGTTTGTTTGACAGCTGTTAGCGCTCTTTAGACGATATCACTCTCGTGTGTATTTCTATGCACTTTTAATTTAGATATTTGAAAAAATACATATGTGTGTATTTTAGAGTCTCACCTCTTCCGTGCTGTGATAGCGTTGTCCACTCGTGCAGATTTACATAGTAGCACGACTGCGAACTTCCTCTAACAGGCCGTCAATCGTCCCGCTGCTGCAAAGCAGCTGAGGGGCGGGGCTTCGAGTCACGTGGTTCTCTGTTTACGGATAGCAACGCAACAAGACTTTTATTTATTTATTTTTAATTTATTTACTTATTCAAATCGTACTCATTTCATTCAAAATAAAAGAAAGAAATAACTAGGGTTATTTAACAATTATTAATAAATATTCCATTAAATTAATACATGTTCCCATAAAATAAAACAATGTTAGGGTGGGTTTTTTTTTTTTTTGTTTGTTTGTTTTTCCCCCCCAAGATTTATTTATTTATTTATTTATTTATTTATTACTTATTTCAAAATGTATTTTTATTTATTTCAAGGTTTATTTTTATTTATTTATTTTTAATTTATTTGCCTATAGAAATCGTACAGGCTTATGCACAAGTACTATACAATTTTTGAGCAGACCACTGTATAACAATGAACATGATCAATGAAAACCATAACTAGAATTAAAACAGAATACAATCTGTTAAAGACCTAAAAAGTGTGTATATAATACAGTATATGTATATAATATTGACTCAGCTTACTGTTTGTCATTTACTGTAGGGCTCAAACTGTGTGTGAAAACAAACTGTGCTACTAATTTATCTATCGAAGTGTGTTCAGTCTTCGCAAATGAATTAAATGAGACCTAGAAGAGCCAATATAAAATTTAAGTAGGCTTTAAAAAGTGGGAAAATACTAATTTTTCCATTATGAAAGAACAGTTGAAAGCCAGGCCTAGATATAATGTTACAAAAGGCAACAAAACAGAAAGTAATGGCATATGGCAAAACATTATCATACAATAGTATACATGAGTTTTAAAACACCTCAAATGTATTATTGCTTCTATTAAGGCTGATTATTTTATTTTACTTTTTTTTTTTTTGGTAATTTTAGTGATTTTGAGTTCTTGAAAGCCAAAATACAAAGAAAATGAATCATTCAACTCTTTTGCACAGTTTTTCTCTTCAAGCTCACTGGACTTCAGCTTTTCTCTTCTGAATGAAGTCAACAGACATTAAATTTCCATACACCATGAAGTTATGGGTTGTAAGTTCTACCTAATGTCTTCCAGTTATATTTTATTTATAAATATGTTGGAAGGAGGCTCAGATGTTTCATTTGGAGTCTTCTCTTTTCCCAGGTAAGTCAGAGTAATACTTGTTCCCAGTGAAACCGCATCTGATCCAGTGGCAAGAAGCTGCAGGGTTTTGAGGAACCTGAAATCCCACTGGACATCAGATGTGTTGCTCTCCCTCCACTGAACAGAGTGTCCCAGCAGAACTTCTCCTACTCAGCCCAGATGTTTCAGTTCATCATCCCTGGCATGTGCACTCAGAAAACTTTGCATAGACAAATGAATGCAAAAACTCTGGCCTTCAATGAAAAGTATTAATGTTAGATAAATATCATTAACTCCTGTAAAAGTACTATGATTTAGTTTTAGCATGTAGCATGCAAATCTGCTCACAGTGGGTGTAAAGTGCTTGTATTATTTCCAAGTTAGTATCCAAATGTAGGGCGCACAACAAGACCTGATTTACAACTTGACCTGTGGTTCTTCAGCTCATGTTGTTATCTTTCTATTACCAAATTCTTTTTAGGCTGTAAAATAAAGACCACTGAAATGTTTTTGTTCTCATTTTTAATTGAGAAAGTTGGCAAAAATTGTTAAAATTTAGGATAAAATTTATTAGAAGAAATCAGACATCTAAACTTGCAAATGTAATTTGCAATGTTGAATCAAGAAAAACAGGAGTTTTCACATCTTTATGGATTAATGTACTTCTTCACATGTCTGCTGCAGTGAGATTAAATTTTAATTCTGTTAATTATATTTTTCATGGATCCTACATATTAGTTATTAAAACAACTCATTTAATCAAATACTGTACAATGATCAATTACTGCAACAGATTAAGTGACTCACACATGAAAATTAACTCTTTGAAGTGGATTCTTTTGAATCAATGCCATTTGGAACCTAAAACCTAATCAAAAATTAAATGTACCACTGCTACTGGGACAATTTCTCTTTCAGTGTCTCATTTGGGTTTAATCCAAACCACAGGACATCCTGTTCCGCAGCAGCCCAAGCCATTCGTTGAGAGGTAAATGTGGCGGCCCACTTCCCCGACGGAGAAACTACCACTGCTCCTCCCGCTCCCCGGACTCGATCACCCATGTGCTGCAGAGACAGCTGGGAGGCTTCTGCCAAAGATTTACCTGGAGCATGAAGAAGAAATATAACACTGATTAAACACAGAAAATGTTCGGAAATACCGAAAACAAACCATTCTGTTATTTATCATTTTAACTATAACTAGACATTAGAAACAGTTTTACCTTGTTCGATGTGTAAGATAATGAGCCTGGCTAGAGTCACTTTCAGAATAGATTCTCCGTGGCCTGTGCACGATACTGCACCACTGAAGTTGTCTGCATATCCTCCGCAGCCTTTTTTGCACAGCACAGAAATTCAAAATAAGTTTTAAAATGACACTTTGTGCATTTGTGCAGTCAAAGAAATCTCATATCAAGAAACCTGTGGCAGTACGAAACTGCAAAACTGTTGTGACATGCTGACAAATGCAAAACCTTATTGAAAAAAAATCACTGGTGTAGAATTGCACATTGCTCCAAAACCTCCAAATAAAATGGTTTTCAGTAATATTATTTTCAGTTATATCCTCAAAATCAAATTCAAAAAGAAGATCCCAAATCTAAAGGAATTATAGACCTAAAGGCAAAGGTGCAATAATGTTTTCACCCATGTCTGGGTATGTGTGCTCCACAGCCACCCTAAATAAATAAATAAATAAATAAACACAAAATGGCTGTTAGTCAGCTTTACAGATACTGAGCTCAGTTTGCTGTGGTTCTAGTTTAGAGCAATCCCCAACACATACCTTCACTGGCAGCAAATTGTGTATCTGTGTAAAGTTTTGTCATTGACTATTTGGAGTCAACTTTGGCTGTTAGCAAATTATATCATGAAGCAGTTGATAGATTTTATTGAAAGCTTCGGGAAATAATCATTGGAGATGCTTCTACAAGTGATTTATTCTTGGAGTTGACCCAGTCAAGATGGCTGACATGGCAGAAAACACAAATATGGCTATAATTCAGTCAGTTTCACATACACTGAGGTAAAATTTAATGTGAATGCAGCTGAGAGTCATTCATAACCCACACTGTGTGACATACGATACTGCATGAGATTGTACAAATTTATTTTTAAGGATGACCAAATCGGCTTCAACTTTCTCAACACAGAATGATCTTAGTGTAAAATTTTGGTATGAAATGCAATATAGTGATTGTCAGTCATACCAATGACAGGAGAGTCTCCTACTCTGCCGACCATTTTATTTCTGATGCCTCCAGTTGACGTTGCACATGCAACGTTACCGGCACAGTCCACAGCCACCGCCCCAACGGTATCATGAGCCCTGCGATCCGAAAACAAACATGTTTTTAGATGAAGAAAAGTCGTGTGCAATGTCAAAACATCACATTCTACAGATCTGACTTGTAAAATTTAGTGTCTGAGTCAAAAGAAAGTGTCCCAAAAGATTTCCTGTTCGTCAGATAAGATGATAAATGATGTTCCTACTGTAACTGACAAATGTTTTAGATTCCCTCTGCTCATTTCCTTTGATTTACTTTAATACAGCATAGAAATCATGTGAAATATATTGTGGACAACATCAAAACCCCTCTGTCTTTTTTACAATGTCTTCCCATCACCCTAAAAAACATCCATGAGCTGGTTCATACAGAACATCACGTCATAAAGGGCAGATGCTTCATACCACTGAGAGTTGAAATCTTCCATTACTCCTGTCATGTAACGCTTGTGCTTCTCCCATTCTCTCTTTTCATACTCAGTCACCAATGAGTCAGTGGGAACCGTGCTGACACCAATGCTCTCTGCAAACAGGTTTGCACCCTCGCCTGACAGCATGACATGGGACGTCTGAGATGTTCCACAGCAGCAAACATGCAACAGAATGCAGAAAAAAACAACACCTTAGTTTTATACAGTCATGATTCTGAACCCCTCATTTGCCTCTGATGTGTGTCCCATCAGTGTATGAATGTGATGAAGCACTGATTATTCTTTTATTTTAGAGATCTAGTAGAGTGTGTATGAATGGGTGAATGAGGGCACAGATTGTAGTGTAAAGTACTTTGATTATCTTGATAAGATAGAATGGTGCTATATAAGTAGTCCATTTACCATATACTGTATATTCATTTATCATTGATTAAATATATATAAATAATATAATATAAATAAGATTTAAGACCTTGTCCATCACTGCCCTCGCCAGTGTTACAGGGTTAGCGATGTTCTTTACTGAAGACACTGCACCACAGGAAAGGGTCTTTCCATCCATGATAATGGCATCCAGCTCCACATCTCCATCAACGTTCAGTGTTGCTCCATGTCCTGCAGGGGACAGTAAAAAGGATATAAAACCTCCTCTTGCATTTGTGTGCAAAATTGTAACTGTTGCCTTATCAGTCCACAGGATGGGGATAAAACCAGCAGCAGAGCTCAGAACTGCGGGCTGATGCACTGAGGTCCAGCTTATTTGTTCTTAACTAAAATGTACCCAGAATATACAAAGTACCAAGCACCCGTTGAGGCCCTGCAGATGGCTCTCTGATTATAGTGAGGCGCTCTGTAATTTGTGTAACTAGAGTTAGACATGTAATTCTTTACATGTGTAAAAGAAGCACTCAAAGATGAGTGCCTTCACATCACAGGAACCTCACCTATTGACTCACAGTGAGGAGCACCTGTTTTGCCACCAGCAGATGGAGACAGTGTGCTGATCAATGCAAATCTGTTTTTTGGCTTTGTAGACGGGCGTCTGTGGTTAACTGATTTATTACAGTGCTTAAAGGGAGGTAGCTAACTAAAGTTTAAGAAAACAAAAGAGAAAATGGTCATTGGTATGTTAGAACATGTTGAAATGAGCGTGGCAGGCCCAGGCAGCTCAGGTTTGAAATCTAAACTGTAGTTAAACCTCATTATAATTTGTCAATTCCTACAAATATTTGGGTATCTTGGTCGATTTGCATCTCTCTTTTAAGCTCCAAGTGGAAAACTTGGTAAAGAAACTGAAAGTTAAATTTGGTTTCTTTTTCAGAAATAGATCCTGTCTAAGTCTGAATGCTAGGAAACACCTTGTAACTGCAACTTTCCTTTCCTCCATTGACTACGGTGACATTATTTTTTAATCACTTGCCCTCGAACAAGATGGACGCTTTTCTCACCATCTTGTTGTCCATGCAATATGTATTGTGTCGATCTATGTTGCTTGCTGTGGTAGATTTTTGAGAGATCTTTTTTATGTATATACCACATTCTCCTTATGTGTCTTCCCTTTTTCTATGTAAGGGTAGTGCTTCTTAGAAGCTGCAGCCCCTGTGCACCTTTGTCCATCTTTAGGATGGCTGTACGGAACATAATCTTGCTGTACTTAACTGTACAATGACAATAAAGCTTATTCTGATTCTGATTATTTACATGAATGCTCCTACAAGCACCCTGCAGATGCTGGATGCTGCCTATCATGTTGCGCTAAGATTCATAAATGGCTGTAACGTATCCACCACTGCACCCTACATTCACTGGTTAACTGGTCATCATTAATTTAACGCAGACTCTCTCACTGGTACATTTTCATCTTTAAATCACTTCTTGGTATCTCCTCCTACATGTCACTGTGTGAGTGCAGCTACAGCGTGCGCTCTCAGAACATTATTACACGCAGTGTTCCCTCAGTGCGGACTGAATTTGACAAAAGGGCCTTCTCCTAATCTGCTCATTTCCTGGAATATCTTGCAAAAATATCTGAATCTCTCGACCTTGACCTCTGCTTCAAACATCTGCTAAGTTCCTGGGAAAAACCAACACAGACATGTTTCTGTTTTTAGTATTGGGGCCGAGATAGTGCAGAGGCAGGGCAGCCAACTCAGGACCCAAAAGTCCCAGGTTCAATCCCCAGTCATTGCACATTTGTGGTGTCTTTGCACATCTCCTGGTGTCTCTGAGCAGCACACCTCATCTCCATATGCTCCTCAGGTGTCCTCAATATCTGCACACTGCACCACCAGGTGGATGGGTTAAATGCAGAGAGCCAATTGCGCCATTGTATGCAAAACATACCCATTATTATTATTATACATCACCTTACTGTTTTTGTTTAATTTTTATACCATTTTCTTTCATTTGTTCTTCTCAATTTATGTTTTATTTTATAATTGTCTACTGTTGCCATCACTCTTTGTTAAAAAATCAGGTCTCTCTTGTAAATGAGTCCCCGAGGCTCAATGGGATTAACCTGTCTAAATAAAGGTTGAATGAATTACACAGTAAAGCATAACAAGGTGAAAGTGTCATGTTTTATATACCAGCATTAAATGCTGTGTTGTCTTCCAGAGCCCTCACAGCAGCCTCCACAGCATCCAGAGCATCTCCTCCACACCTCAGCACAGAAAGTCCCCGACAAGCGGCAGCTTTCACTCCTTCAACCGAAACCTCAGCCAGCTCATCAGGGATGGCCCAGGCTCCACCGTGCACAACCACCACTGCTGACATCTTTAGTCTCCTGCAGGACAAAAAGTTATTTTAAAATATGTTTTCAAGGCAAACATGGGAACTTTGTTTTGCCTTTCCTGATACTTGTTCTGTAAAAAATGTGTTACATTCAACTGTTTCCAATGTAACTAAACAAATACTTACCTCATCAACACCATCACAATTCCATTAACACATCCAGTGTCAGACAACACTCCTGTAGACAAGTACATGCCAGTGAGACAGAAAATTGGGTGAAGAATTTAACTGACAGACAGCTCACCCAGCCAGAGACAGAGATATTTTGCCAGGGGACTGAACTTTGCGGTTGCGCCAAGAAGAATGCCTTTGGTGGAGATGATCACAGCCACAGAATCAGCCATCCGCAACAACAAAATTAAAGAGTGGGAAGCAGAACAACTCCGAATCAAAGTTTCATTCTGCCTCAGCAATGCCAAACCACCATCAGTAGAGAGGAGTGAGATGCACTCACCACTCTTAGCAAGGACAAAAACATCATACCGGTAATTCTCCCAGCAGACAAAGGAAAGCACACAGTGATTTTGAACCAGAAAGTCTATCATGAGAAAGTTATGACACTCCTTAATGACAAACTCTTATGAACTGCTGAAAAGAGATCCAGGAAGTGGCTACAAGATGAAGTTGATAGCTTGCCTGAAAATCTTGGAGCAGGACAAGGCTATTGACCATATTCTGTACCACAGACTGTACACAGTGGAGGCCACACCTAGTCTGTATGGTTTACCTAAAATCCACAAACAAGGTGTACCTTTAAGACCAATTGATTAACTTACACTTACAATGTTTCCAAATATCTGGCATCTGTACTCAGCCCTTTAGTTGGCAGCTCAGAACACCACATACAGAATACCATGGACTTTGTGGATAAGGTGAAGGATGTCATCATGGAGACTGATGAAACAATGGTCTCTTTTGATGTCACATCACTCTTTACGTGCATTCCTGTTGAT
>JARVLU010000001.1:37697074-37716806 GCA_031762415.1 Simpsonichthys santanae
ACTGTATATATATTACATTTTTCTTTTCTCTTATTATTTTCAAGGAGTGATGTTTAAAAATGAACTTGAGTCAAATTGACCCAATGATTAAAAATTGATACTAATAAGTCACGAGGATTTGTGTTGGAAAAAAAAAATTCAATCAGTTTTTAAACCAGAAATGAACTAAATAACAACAAAATAAATGGATTAATAGCATGAACACAGTGCACGCGTGTCTGAGTCTCCAGTCCACAAGTGATATGTCATCATGTGATAGCAAACACTGCAATGTTTCAAACCAGAAATGCACAAAAATGAATAGGTGGAAATGAAAGAGATGCATGTTTTTCATCTAGCACATGAGGCACATGTCATCACAACGTGCTTTGTGCAAATGAACTGAGCACATTTCACACACGCCATCCTCATCCTGACATCATCAGATGGCTTAAAAACCTGGCACCTCTTCTTCTTCCTATTTCCCCAGCAGCAACCTAAAAAGATTATCATTACTATGTTTTGTTGCTCAGCCTAAGGCACACACATGTTCTTGCATAGACACATGCACTTATATTAGTCCTCTCCTAGATCTTTCATACAGTCGCAGAAGCAGCTAAAGCATGTGCTGTCTTTGTTGTGCATGTGGTACCACAGGCCTTCCCCGTCTCAAGATGTACCTCTTGTACGCCTTTGACATGTTCCTCTCTGGAAAGATTTGGTGTCCAAAGACAAAATGTGTTGTACTTTTACATCAGTTATGTTGTAAAAGATGACCAGTAGCCAGCGGTCAGCCATTCGTCTGGTGCTGAAAGACCCCGTGGCCTTGTCCAAGTAATCCATCTTCTCTCTGGTGGCATGGTGGTCAAGGATCATGGTTTCTGATCCTCTCGTGTGCTGATTTCAGCATTTTTGTGCAAACTGCTCATGAGTACATTTTCCCCCTTTTTAGGGCAACAAGACCAGTCTGTGAAGGCAAACATGGAAGACTGTTCTTTGCACTTTAGAAGTTTTCATCCCACCGTCATGATTGAAGGTATTTATATATTTCCTCTCCCCTGCTGAGTGTCCACTCAGTATGAGTGGAGTTTGTCCTCTGGAACAGAAAAGGTTCCCGTCATAACGTCACAACACCTGCATTCTCACAGTTTACTAATGAGGGAAAAAGAATAGGGAGAGGGTGTCAATCTGTGTGTGTCTGTATACGACTTATGTTTGTGCTACTGTTGTATTTGCACTATTAAATGTTTAATGTATTCTTAGTTTGGCATATTTCTTAGTTCTTATTACTGCTTTTCTTTTATAATTTATACTTTTTTTAGATGTAACTGAGACCCTGTGTACACAATTTTGTTCCACCACATGTATCACATGTGATGTGAGTGACAATTAAGAAACCTTGACCTTGACCTTGATGTGTTTGAGGTGAAATATCTCTCACAGTTGATCCTTTACCCTCCACTTTGACAGCCAGGTCAAATTGACCTAGATAGGGAAAGGGGAAACAAATGTAAAATTAACCATTTTAATTTTATATGTTCATTATGCCTATTAAGTTAAGAAGAATAAGTTTCATACAGAAACAAATACTTAAAAAAAGTTTGCTTTAAAATGGTCAATTTCATGTGTAACACAACAGGAGGGTTATTAAGTAAACTAAATATGTTTGATAGTGCCCCCGCTTGAAAAAAAAAAGTATGTGTGAAAACAGCATTTAGGAACACTAGACTAAATTCACTAAGAGTTTTAAAGGATAAAGACAACTAGAAATCTATTCAAGTCAATTTATTATTTGAATAAAAAAACAAAAAGTAATGAGAAAAAACAAAAAAAAGGTGTTTTATTGTTTTTTTTTTTTTTTATCATATATCCACAGCTAAATAACATCACTAATCACACTCATGCTAGGAAAACTAAAATGAACACAAAAAAAAATTTAAAACAAAAAATTGTACAAATTAACTAAATCAGAGCCCAATGTTTCTCAGGAATATGTAGTTATTTATTTTGACCAGAAGAGGGCAGTAAAACCCCACGGATTGAATGACAACCTGAAACTATGAGCTAAACTGTGAGAGTAAAATAACAAATACGTCAATAAATGCTTATTATATTCTTTTGTTTTAATCATGGTAACAGAGTGCACTCTGTACAGCTGTATTTAATCCAGTCTAGGTCTAAAACCAAAATTTGTAATCACATTAGACCAGATAAAACAATCATCAATAATCCAAGTAAAGCCTTCTCAATGATGTTACTGTATTCATCATTAACTATTCCACTGACTGAAAGTTATTCAGGTAGGTCTGCAGGTTTATATTCAAGTACTGGCCAAGATTGGCCAAGTGAAATGTGAATATGTCAGAGTATCTCAGAGTGGGGGAGGAAAGTACAAATAGAGGAAAGTGTGACGTTCTGATGAAGTTCAGTGACTCCAATCGGATTTAGAGTTTGTCTACATAAGAAATGTGATCTGCACTTCTGTTCATTTCTCCTCCATTTGCTGAAAATCTATCAAAACTGTACAGAGTGGGGGGAAATCAGAGATACTTTTACAGTCTGCTTGACATTACAAACCAAAAATAAGATATAGTGGACTGTAAATTAATTACAGGGCTGAACAATATGTGAAGGAATGCATTTCACCTGCTGTTCTTTGTGCCAGAGTTTTAGATTGAGATCGTTTTATGCTGAGAAAGGACCAATTTGTAGCTTTGGTCAAACTTTATGCACAATCTAGTGCAATACAGAGAAATGAAACGGTCACGGTATGTGTTGTGAATGACTCTCAGCTACTACCACAACCAATTTTTGCACAATATTTGTAAAACTGACTGAACATTTGCAATTAAAAAAAAAAAAAGTACACAAAGCTGTTGCGCAATTTGTTAAAATGAGACCAGTGTCAGTTACTGTCACCCCTAATTTTAGGTCAATGTATTTAAAATGTGATAATAAATCAAAGCATAGCAGCTCCAGACACAACCCCTTAAATGTTCTAAATGAGCTTCATGCTCATCGCTAAATCTAAAATAAGAGCAAATTAACAGAACAGAAGAGAAGTTTGTGCACGTCCCTATACCAAACTTGAACTTTCAGGATCTTAATGTGCTCCCAAAAATCTGCAAGTTTGGATGTTTCCACACCATTAGCTGCCTCAACAGTAACTAGAGTTTTAATTTGCACAGCAAATCTCCCAGCCTATTAGAGAAGAAACATAAATAACAACAAAATAATTAAGCCAGACTTGTGAAAAATGGCCGCCCGCAGCTCCCTGCAGTCGTTAGGATTCTGATCATTGCAAGGAGGAACAACTTTAAAGGTCAAGTGGAGCTTGAATTGGTTTTCAGCAGCCTCGTTTGCTAAAATCTAATCTGTGCGTAAAGCAACCAGCATGCTGTGCTCAAGATGACTTTCAGGTTCATGTTAATCTGACAATCAGAGACACATTTTACATCATAAATATAAATATTAGTTATTATTTATGCAACTGGTATTGGTAACCCTTCTTATGCTCTAAATGAAGCATCATTCTTATTAATGACATAGCTACTTTAAAGTGTAATTAATTTTTCCAGCAGTGGTGGTTTCTCTTAATTTGAGCTTGTTCAGCCCCAACAGTGCCTTTTAATATTAGTTCACCTCCAAACTTTTTTAAGAATCAGTACTTTGACTTTTGCAGCAAAGAATGCAGCCAGAAGTTACTTTGGTGACTTGAAACATTGCAGCAGACAGAGTGTTGTATTGGTTCAATCTGAATTAAACTAGAATCAAAAGGATGGTGCATTGTCAGTTATTCATAACTTCAATCCTAAGTGATGAATAGAAGGTAATTAGAAAGACAAAAGGTGTTTTAATTGTCTACAGTATATTTAAAAAAAATATTGGTGAGTGCCAGGTTTCTGAATGATCCTAAATGAATCAACTTGAATTGATTCATTCTACAACCGTTAATAAGTAAAAAGTGATTGTATATTTAAAGTTATTCTAGTTTTAAGTTAAGGAACTTTATTAGGAAACTGTTCCATTCTTCTCTTGGACTGGTGAACCTTTGCCCATCTTTACTTCCATCAGCTTCTCTAAAATGCTCATTTTACATCCTGTGCTCTCTGACTTGTTGCCAGGTAAACCCAAATTGCTGCAAAAATCTCCTCCAGTTGTTTCTCACTCGAGTCTCTGTTAACATGTTTTTTTTTTTTTTTTTTTTTTTTTTTTTTTTTTTTTTTTTCTTCTTCCTGTGCGCAGAAATTATATTGCAGCTTCATGTGAAACTTTTTTTTCCCCCTCGTGCGTAAAAAGTAATTTTCGGATGTGAACTTGTAGCAGCAGGACATATCTGGACAAATGCGTTTCTGCTCACAGGTGAGACTCCTCCAGCCTGCACCCCCTCCTCCATGCCAGTCCCAGAATGTGGCCAATAATGCTGCCGAGGGGCGGGGAGGCGCGCGAGCTGCGGACCCTGTGGCGCGCAGAGGAGGAGAGGCAGATGAGGAGATGGACACGCACCTCTGAGTCAGCCTCCAGTTCTCCAGTCAGCCTCACCAGGACGGAGCGGACGTTTGTGACGGGGTTTAGTTTGCTTCCAAGTGTCTCTGCTCAGACAGACAGACAGACAGACAGACAGGCAGGCAGACAGACAGGCAGACAGACAGACAGACTGCGCTGCAGCCGTCAGGGCGCAGGAGGTTGAGTTGCATTCCGACGCTGCCGACGTCTCACCTGGAGGAAGAGGCTCCTTCTCATCATCATGCATCCGGAGAAGTGCTTGCCTGAGCTGGTGGCTGAGAAAAACAGCTTGGACCCGTCGTTTGTCCATGCAGTCCGCCTGCTTGCAGAAGGTAAGACTCCCCCCTTCTAATTAAACCATCTTGCTTCGTTTTCTTTGTCTCCCGGAAAGCGCCGTCGCCTTGGATGTTGGAGTGCGCTGACTTGAGTTCAGTTTCCATCAGCACCTTCACTTTCTTCAAGTCCATTTTTCTTCTGTTCCTACCTGGACTTGGAGCTGAAATGTTCACAGAAAGTAAGAGTTTAAAATCCCACAGGATCCGAGGCTGCCAGAAAAGGAAGTGACATGAGAAAATATGCACAGAATTACTTTGGCTTGGCTTTATTTTAATTTGTGCATCTTAACTGTGATTTCAGATGAAAACTAAAAGTCATCAGGAAAGTTAACTTACATGTAAGTGACACAATAAGTGAAAACTTTTTTCCAACAGAAACAACTTTAAAAGGTGAAAACTTTGAAAGCAAACATAAAAAAAACGTTATCCTGAACTAATGGTGCAGATTGAAAAAGCTCTAGTTTTCCACGTGTTCATAATGCAGGTACACATAGAACGTAAACAAAGACCTTTAATCTGTGCACTTCACTCAACACATCTTAGCATGAATAAAAACTAATTCATCAAAATGGTTGAACTTCTTGACCACATGGCTCTGCATGGAGTTCATAATAAAGTTCCTCATTAAAAAAAAAAAAAATTAAAAAAAGGGCTTGAATGTGTTTTTAGTCCCTTTAGCTGTTTTTATAAGTAAACAAACACACACTGTAATTAACAGCTATACATAAAGTATATTTTTAATTTAAGGAAATTAACTATCATTATGAAGCAAAGCAGATTTTTTTTTTTTTTTTTTTTTTTTTTTGTGATTTTCTTTGCTTTGTTTTGTTTTTGCTGGTCTTCCTGATATTGTAATGAGTGAATATTTCAGTTAATGCACCAGTCTAGAGATCGTCTGGTGATTTTTGAAATGATGTTCTGTCACATTATCAGCTGTGAAGCGTATCAGTAATATTTATTTATTTATTTATTTATTTATTTATTTATTTTGCAGTACAGTGTGGCTGTCGGCTTTTTCATACTTAAGGCAACATTTCTGTTTGCAGTTGTAAGAACTATGTCACATTACATCTTATTGCTACATTAACACAAGTCTCAATCACTGTGAATAATGACAAAGGGAATGCAAGTCCTTTAATCAGTAAATTTATGCTACAGAAGTAAAATAAGCATTTGTGTGGTACAAATTGCTACATAATGGCAAATGACCTGCTTTTGTAATGTCTAAATGAATGAAAGGATTAAATTATACTATTCAGTTCAATTCAGTTTATTTATGTAGCACCAAGTCACAACAGAAGTCGTGTCAGGGCACTGAACAGAAACATTCATATACAGTACATAAAAAGAACATGAATTATCAGAGGAGCAGACTACTTCTTCACAGACTCATCTTGAGCAAGCATGCTGGTGACAGTAGAAAGGAAAAACTCTCTCATGAGGAAGAAACCTTTAGCATAACCAGACTCAGGACAAGCGGCCATCTGCTTTGACCGGCTGGGTTTGGTAGGAACAGATACACAATGGCAGGTCGAGAATCACGCGTTAAGAAATACTGTAGTATCAAATGGAAACTATTCAATTGTTACAATTTATTTTAAGAAATGAGGCCAGTTTGTCAATAGTCAAAGCCAACAAGTCAACACTATAGGATTTATCAAAAAGGAAAGTCTTAAGCCCAGTTTAAAAACTGGACAATGTGTCAGCCTCATGGACGGAAACTGGAAGTTGGGTCCACAAGAGAGGAGCCTGATAAATGAAAAATCTTCCTCACATTCTGCTTTTGTAAACTCTAGGAACCGCAAGTAAACCTGCAGTCTGAGAGCAAAGCGCTCTGTTGGGAAAATATGGAACAATAAGATCTGTGATATAAGATGGAGCTAGGTTGTTGAGAACTTTGTAGGTTAGAAGTAAGATTTTGAATTCAATTGTGGACTTGACAGGGAGCCAATGGAGAGAAGGTAAAACTAGATACTACGATAAATACTGTATACTTCTGTGACTTTTAGATTTGCTCAAATGTGTTGAAGGAAAACAAATAACCAAACCAAGCTAAAATAAATACAAAATACCCTAATTTGTTCAAAGCAAGCTCAAACTATAAATTAAATTATTCCAATGTGAGCTGACTGAAACTGTCTTTTTCCCCCCTCATGAATAGAGGATTTTCGGCTGATTTGACGTCTTTAAAAGAAAAAGCAGAAAGTCACAGTGTCAGTGTTAGATTAATGTGCTGCAACTGGACAGGGTGTTTGTGGTCTGATGCTCGGGCTCCGTTGAGTTTTCCCGTTGAAATGTGTTGATGAGACACCTGACAGCACCACGTTTGAAACTAACTGGGGTGCAGCTGGGATCATCTGTTGCACACCACCTTTTGCCAGCTTCACTCAAAGCTGACACACACACACACACACACACTCACACACAGAGACCCCAAACATAAAAAAGTGCTAAGTAGCTCGTTCAAATGTTGTCATGTCAGTGCTCACTGAGATTTTTTTCAATTTAAATATTCATCTCAGTCTGTTGGTGCGATTTTCTTCAGAGTCAGTCATGGACTTCACTTAACCCTAATTAACAAAGCAGGGTGGTGTTTAATACAAACTGATGCACAAATACACAACCCATTGCATTTTAGGAGTGTGAATTTCCATGAAAAGGCTCCTGTTCTCAAGACGTGGTGCGTCATCGGAAATTGTAGACAAGCAGAATGCTTGTGACTGGAAAACGGTCAAAAATGTGGGCAGGACGTGGAGCCCGGCTCTTTTGTCCGGTTTTGCTCATTGAAAATGTAGATTCATTCATATCTCAGGACATTGAGATGAATCTCATCCACAGATTTATGGATTCACAGTTATTTATCACTGAACAGAACGCCGCGTAATCCTGCATTATTCACATTAATGACAATAAACCACAGAACGTGGATTTACTGTGGTCGCAGCTAACGTCTCTGTATTTTAAAATGAATTATTTACTGTTTGGGAATAAATGATGTCATCTCTAAAAACAAAAACAAAAAAAAAATCATTTGTTTTCCTTTGAACAGGTTTGGGACAAAGCTTCTGTAGCAGGTGCCCAGGAATTTGTTGAAGTTGAATTTGGACAAAACAATAAAAACCACATGAATTATTTGTGGACTTGTCCGTTTGTGAACCTCTGTAAGAGCTAGAGTTTGAGTTTAAATTTTAAAGCACAAATATAATAAATTTAAACCTTTCATTCGAAGTGTCTTCCCTTCCTGAGTGTGCTCAGGAGGAATAACGAGGCAGAGAAGCTCATGAACGTGTACCGTGCTTCCATCGCAAGTGTTTTTGATGCACTGCTGTGTAGTGTCTATCGCGATAAACAATAAATCAATTAATTGCATGATAAATGAAAATGATAGACCTCATTTTCCTTTATCGGCTGTATCGTTTCTTCTTGTCTCTCTTTCTACTGAAGACACTGGATGATAAAAGGCTCAGCTCCGGTGCTCTTCACTGACCTCTCCCTTTCGCTTTTCTCTTTAAAATCTGTTTTGATCGTCCAAAATCACATTTTTGGATAATTAAAAGCAGCCAAGCTGAGAAGCTAAGCTATGAGCTAAGCTAACAGACCAACCTCGGAAAAAAACCTCCGTCTTGTCAAAGCTTCAATATTCACAGTTGAAACCGGTGCCTTTGTTTAAAAAGTTGTTTTTCTCTGTAAAAGGAAACTGAGAACTTGTTTAATGACGTTTTGATTAAAAGCTTTGTGTGACAAATGCTATGCTAAAGATCTCAAACCACACAGAGCGTCCGCCATTTTGAGAACCGAAAAACAGGAACGAGAGACAGCCCATGTCACATCAAGGGGCCTCACTCCCACTTTTCTTAGAGATACGCCTCTCGCTTCCTCACTATCCATCCTTTGGTTCAAACTGTTGAAAAAAGGTACTACACATAAAAAATGAACCAACATTTCTTCTTAAATTTGACAATAATTACTAATTACTGTCAAATTTTCAAACAATATTATCGTTTATCGCAATAATTTCTGAGACAATTAATCGCCCAGCACAATTTATCGTGATAGGTCTAGTGGTGTCCTTACTGCTCTGAGGCAGACCCCTGAAGGTTTCAGGGGGTGGTGAACACCACACAGTCAATCACTGACTGCATGCCCCCACACACACCTTAAGGCTCCAGTCTACTCGGGCGGTCCGTTTTCCATGCAGACTCGACGTGCACTGTGCGCAGAGAGTTGAGACTTCATACTCAAGCGTCCACCTTGAGCATCTGCAGCGCAGCTCCACTGACAAGGGGCGTTTACCTTTGGGACAAACTGAGTTCACCTACTGGTCATTTGCTGATGCACCTTGATTGACAGGTGGCAAAAAAATAAAAAATAAAACATGAGAGAGCTGGCAGCCACAGCGGTGTTCTATATTTGTGTTGTTAGTAAAAAGTAAAAAATAAAAAATAAAAAAAGAAAAGAAAAGAAAAGGACATTAAACCAGATCAGGGGGACAATTTAATACATCGGTGTCGCATACAAAACAGTCTGTCGCCGGGCAGTTTATTGTGTGACACTGAGTACGTGCGCTGTCATAAAAAATTAGCTTTGTGCTTCGACTCGAATCTGGTATGTGCGGATCTTCGCGGACTGACACACGCCCGAGCATACGGCTTTAAAGTCCATCTTTACCTCGCATTGTCTCAATATTGCAAAGGACAGCTCACACCCTGGTTCCCTTTGAATGGATGCTGAGCTCCATCAGCACCTGGACCACCAGACACTGGGACAGTTGTTTTCCTCAAGCCATCACACTCCTGAACACACATGTTGATATACTCAAGAACTTTTAAAAACTTTGTTATACATTTAATGTGAATGTGTTGTGTACTCCACACTAATTCCTGTTCAGGCACCTTGAGAGAGGCTCTGCAGTTTTGTTGTGCTTGAGACAATGAAAAATAAAGCTTCATTCATTCAATCATTCATAAACATATCTAACTTTAAAGATCCTTCCTATCACAGTTTGATTCAGTATAAATGAATGAAATTCCGTTTTGTTTTTTGTTTTTTGCAACTTTTGCAAGAACCTTTAGAGTCAACCAGGTCTGTCTGTTAGCAAAATATCTCGTGAACCACTGGACAAGTTTTAATAAAAGCTTCGGAAAGTAATCACTGGATGTACACCAACAAATGATTTGTTTTTGGAGTCAATCCAATTCAATATGTTCTCCACAGCTAGTCAACATTAGCTAACACAAAATGGCTCTAGCTCAGTCACTTTTACAGATACTGGGTGAAAATGTAACGTGGTGGTAACCGGGCGTCCCCCTCAACACATACTATGAGTGTGACATCTTGTATTATCATATACTGTATTGTTATTTTTAGGGTTTGACCCAAACTGCTACAGCTCTGCCATTCATGAACATAAAGCTCTGGTATGAAAGATGGTGGGGGATATGCATTCCTTCAAGGATCGCTAGACTTTTAATTCAGAGTGCTTTTGCCAGAACATTAGTTGGAAAATAAAAAGGGTTATTAGCACATTACTCCCATCTTAACTTTTCTTCCATTCTCCCATTTAGAGACTTTTGATTTAAAGCTTGAATGGCCTGACTCGCTCCAGTGTTGTTGAGCTTCTGACAGAATCCACTTCAGATGGACTCCTAAGGTCACACGTTAAAGGTCTTCTCACCATAACAAGGTTTAAATCTGAATTATGGCGCCTTCAGTCATCATAGTCCTGTTCTCTCAAAATCAGCTCTCTCATAACGATGTCCTGCTTTAAACACAGACTGAAAATATGACCTTTCTACCAAACGTTTAGTTCAATTTGATTGTTTTCTGACGAGTATTATTATTTTATTTGCTCGTGGTCTGAAATGTTTAATATATTAGTTTTATTTCTGATGTAATAATCTGCACTCGTTTTGGCTCTTATCTGTTTTTAGGTGTGTTGACTTTCTCGTATAAAATGTGCTATAAAAATAAACTTCACTCGTATAAGGCTGGGTGCAAATAATTACTTTTTATATTCAAAGTACATATAAAAATATGAATATTTCACAAGTTACTGCTGTATGTAATGAATATACCTGGCTCGGCTGCAGCCTCTTTTTTTAAAACGCCTTTTTTCAACATGTCAATTTATGTCAGTGTAGCATGAAGCTAACGACTGCTCAGACCGACGGATAAAAATAAACTCCTTCCCGTACTTTAGTTTCCTCTCATTAAAGAACAGTGCATTTGTTTTATGGTGGGTGGAAGTCAAAGACAAGAAAGGGAAGTCTTTAATAGATCCCACAGGTTTTCTTGTAAGACTCGCCTACATGTCACGTCTAAAAACCACTGGGATTCCTAATAAGCTGACAGGGAGACAGGATGGAGGTAAATGATGGACAAAGAGACAGGCGCTGGCAGACGAAGGATAAAAGCTACAAAATATTGACTCTGTGGGCAAAATGTTCACCTATTTTAATGATTTTTCTACCATCATTAACTCTACAGTAGTTCACTGTTGCAAACAATTTTGCCAAAAGACTGCCCAATATTTAGCAAATCAATCATCATCCCAGCGTTAACAATATCAGTACTGCAAATGACTGCTTAGACTGAAATCAATTATGGACTATTACTAATATTTGAACAATCCAATGGCCTCTTGGTGGCTGCACCCAGTTTAAATGATAGTGGTTGCAATGCTAAAACACACAGGAAGTGTTGTGATGACAGAACATGGGGGTCTGGAAAATATGAGCTTGTTGCATTGTCTTCATCATCACAATATCCAATAGTTCATCCATCCATTATCTGTACCTGCTTCTTCCTTTCTGGGTTGCGGGGGTCAATGGTGTCCATATCCACTGTGCGAGAGGCAGGGGACACCCTGAACAGATCACAAGTCCATCACAGAGACACATAGAGGCAAACAACGATTCCCTCTCTCACCTAGAGACAATTAAGAGTTACCAATCAGCCTAACATGAGAGAGAACATGCAAACCAGTGGTAACTTTAGCCTCTTTTTGAGGGGTGCTCAAGCACCCCTAAATTTTAACTCTGCACCCCTGAAATGTTAAGAAACCATCATTAGGATATTTTTAAAGAAGTCAAGTTCTCACATCTTAGATTCACTGAAATATTTAATACATTTTACTAAATGACACTTTTAAACGGGCCAATGAAATCTATGATTTTTTTTTTTCATGAGTCGGATCCTCAACGCCGCCTGTCAATCAATCCAGTACGCTCGTCAGCAACTGACCAATCGGCAACTTCAATTTGTCCCGAAGGTAAACGCCCCTTACCTGCAGGAGCAACACCCACTTTTCCTCTGACAACATTGTCGGGGTTTTGCATTACAAAATGCTTTGCAGTCATTCTACTTAAATTAAAGGTTAATGCTTAAAAGCTAGTTGTGCGTTGTTTTGTGTGTTTTGTGTAGATATTTATGTTGCAACTTCTGGTTGCACAAGTTTAGTCTTGATCCTTTAAAATTCCCATTTGTGACTGAGCTCCTTGTTTACAGCCATACCACCCTGAACATGTCTGATTCAAGGACCCCTAAAGGTCAGATCATAGATGCAAACTCCCTCCAGAAAGGTCCCTGTCCGGCATTCAATCCATCGACCTTCTCACTGAGAGGCTACAGCTCTACAAACAGCACCACTGTGCAGCCCTCCAATAGTTAAATTGCATATTTTCATTATAGCACCAATTTAATATAATGTATACATTCATCAATCGTGTTTTTTAACCCACATTTTGCACATCTCCAGTTGTCACTGTAAAACAGGCAGTATACACTCTGGACAGGTCAGAGGTCAACACAGCACTGCATAAAGGCAAACAAGACAAACTACCGTTTACATTCCACATGTAGGAGCAATTTAGTCTTATCAAATAACTTACTGTGCAGGTTGTTGGTGAGTGGGAGGAAACAAGTTCCTGGAGAGGTCCCACACGTTTATGTGTGGGAGGTGATCCTGCGATCTTCTTGCTGCCACGCCATCCTTAACAAGATATAAACTCAAATGCCACACGATGGGATGAACAGTGATTTTTCAGTATTTGAATTTGGTGGTCAAATTCAAATGATGCGACTGTCCCAGTTTCTTATTTTTATTTATTTATTTGTACACCGGCACCTGGTAGTGACACGCCTGGTCATTTTCTAAAGAGCACATTATGTGAGTGGCATATGACGCATGTCAGAAATGACTCCATTATTTTCAATAAAGGACTTACACCAGCAGTGGCTGGCTGCCGACAGATGCTCTGTGATGCAGCATCCATCTTCACACTGTTTTATTTTCAAGTGTCGTTAGTGCCGGTTCATGTCAAACGTTTAAAATGTATGAGAAAATGTTAATTTCTGAGGTTGAGAAATATAGGATAGAAAATATTGATAAAAAAAATACTAAAAACCTGTATTGTTTAATATTTTTAATAACAACTATTATTTTATTTTTAAAGCTTCAAAAAACGTTCAGTACAAAAACAACTGGACTTTATTTGCAACAGAAGACGTTTCAAATACAAATACAAATAAAGTCCAGTTGTTTTTGTATTGAACATTTTTTGAGTTTATCATGGATGACTGAGAATAGTATATTTTTAAAGCTTGTATTTTAAAGCTAATTTATGGTGTTCTGCATGTTTCATTTGTGTTAAGTGACCTAGTTTTCAGCTTAAATAAAAAAAAATGTTTTAATTAAAAAAAAATTTTGTTTCAGGCTAACATGCAAAAACATGCATGTTAGGCTGCCTTCAAGCCCAGGCTTCCCTTGCAAAAGAGATCTGTGATCTCATTGGGATTTGCCTGGTTAAATATAGGTTAATTAAAAAAAATTACTTTATTTTGAAAGGATTATAAAGTGGAAGCTATGGTCCCAGATGAGCTCAGCTTTCCTGCCAGAATACAGGGATCTACCAAGACAATACCAGTAAAATTAAACTGGTGGGCGTGTGGTTAATAGTAAAAGAGAAAAAAAGAAACAGTTATTAGCTGACAAAGTCAAAAATTACTTTTGCCTAAAATTCACATTTCTAGTTACAAATAACACATATTATGACATGACATATTATGAAATGAATCTGTTTCCCCACTTAATGTTCTTTTTTCTTTTTAGTTTTGTGTTCATAATTCACCTGCTTTGAAATTTTATTTTAATTTGAAACTGCTTTTTCTCAAGCTCAAAAACACTTAGGTTTAAATATCTATTTTTTTTTGTACAGCAGTGTAAAGACTCCTAAAATAGTTTTAACGTTAACTGATTAATCTTCGAGACCAAAGTTGTTTTTAAGAAGAATGAAAAACTCTTTAGTTTTGGTCCTAGCTATGAAACTCCAATCCTTTATACTGCAGTTGTTCAAAAAGCTATCCACAACAGGTAAGATAGTAACTACAGTATTTATAACATTTTCATGGAAACCAACTTGAAAAAACTGAACTTTTAAACTTCAACAGTTTTCATTCAAAGCTAAGAGACAATACAAATCATCAGTGAAGAAGACCAAAACAAAACAAACAAAAACAAAAAATCACAAATGAGCAGTTCTTGTGAACAATGAACAAGGTTTGCAGCCCCATTCAGCGCACCATCGTGTGTTTAGCTTGAACAAATCAAATGTATAAGAAATATCACATACCTCTGTAATTAGGTTTAGTAAACAATTCTTTATGATTGGAAGGCAACAGCCATCTTTGATCTGCTCTCGTCTCCACACCTCCCTGATGTTCTGCATCGTAGCACAGATTTCCAGTAAGGTGCTCAGCTAATGCTGCCTGTCAATCATATTTATCTCACTGTAAAGTCTAGAAACTAGGGTCAGTTTCATGAAACAACCCAAAATATATTGGGATTTGAAAATGAATGGCGCTGTCTAACTATGTAAAAACAGAGACAGTCAAAATCTTTATTTTTAACGTTTCTATCTGTTACCAGTGTAATTCTACTAACTATGCAAGTCAGTAAAGATTTCATAAAAATTTTTAAAAATTCACTTGGATGCCGATCTTTCCCTTTTAAAATGTGAGAGAACCTCTGCTGAGGATCACGCGCTTTAATTACCCTTCTTCTTGTTGTTGCTGAAGATATTTTTCTTACGTTGAAGCTATTTTGTCTATGAACTAAAAAAAAAAAAAAAAAGAATTTTTGCTCATCTACTGTACCTTCCTTTCTTGTTCATAAGTGGTTGCTCACATGTTCCATGTATCCATTATGGCTTGCTCTGTATCCAGCGGTGACCCGGCTCGTTCTGACAGATAAACGGCAGCTCCTTTGCTGTGACCTATTGAAAGGACGCAAAAATTACATCTCGGGCGAGATACACACTGAATCACATTTTCAGCATTTAGCCGACACTCTTACCAAGAGCGACTCACAATGAGTGCATGGGTCGAATAAGATTAAATTCCAAGGTCAGAGGCATTTCAAGCAACTGGAACGAGGGGATGAGCCAAAGCTGCAGCACTCAGACAATAGATATTAGATAACAGATTGCATTACTCTGTTTCTTGAATGTTCACATAAAATAGAGAAAATTTAGAAGGAAGAAGAGACGGAGTGTAATAGAAATGTGAATGCAGAGCTGCTTTAAGTGCAACAGGTGGCACTAAATCTTGTTTTATTCCGTGTGAATCTGAGTTATTTCAGTCGACTCAACACAGACAGACATGAAGCTTTATTTAGCCAGTGGACCAAGTTAAGCTTGATTTTACATTTCACATGTAACAGGGGTGCCACCAAAGGGTGGCCCAGGGTGGCAATGGCCACCCCTATAAATTTGTTGGGGTCTCCTGCTGGCACTACATGGCCAGACAGTTTTAGTTCTAATTCCTCAACTTTTTGGTGTTAGTAGAACCTCATCGACATGAAAAAATAAACATTGTGAAAACATAGTAGTCAAAAATTAAATGAATATTAAAACAAAAAATTTAAAAGCTAATTTCCTTGAAAAAGAACACCAGGTCTAAGTGGAGCTAATAAAAATTATGCATAAAGCCAACGTTCTCATATCAGGATGCAGATTCTCAGGAGGCTATATGAATAACACTGTTCATAAATATCAATTTAGGAGAGAAGAGTAGTGAGAGGTGACTGATGTAGTGATATCAAATGTAAAAAATAAAATAAAAAATTAAAGTAAAAAGGTGATTCACTGACTTCTATATTGCAGAATTTAGCCTATAAATGCCCAAATCATGATAAAACCTGAAATTATGTTATGACCTTCATTATGATGTGCCACCTCAAGATTATCAGTGGCCCCCATTTAACCATCCCTTTGAAATTTTTCTGGAGGTGCCCCTGAAATGTAAATGAGGAAACAGTAAAAACAATAACAACAAAAAAATCAGAATCAGAATAAGGTTTACTATCATTGTACCAAAATACAGTACAGTGTTGTGATAGACATAGCTTTTCCTTAGTTTACAGGGAAACCGGCGGAGTCAGATCCAGATAAGCCACAATTGTTGATTTTTTTTTTCAGGCAGATTGTTTTTTTTCCTTATCAGCCTTGAGTCCTGATGGTGCTTTCAATCCCAAAATGGCCAGATTAGTGGGCATTCCACTGGTCTGTACATATGAGCCCCTTCCAAGGTCATCGCCAACATGCTGGAGAGTCCCAGAAGCCGCAGGTGGCCTACGATTCTTACATATTGCTTCCATCTTTTGGTTTAGCTCATAAAGCAGCTGATTTTGAGTGCTTGAAGCACGAACCAAACCTTCACACAGACTCGGCAGTTTTGCCATCGCCAAAATTGCTGCCGCTGTCTTCTTTAATAGCCGATAACGCAGGTATCCATCTGTGAAAAAAGCAGAAACCCTGCTATCATTATTCCATACAAACATATTCGGTGTCCTTCTGAAACAAAGCAGAAAGACACCTCAGCTCCCAAACTCACAGCGGATCCATGACGTATCCTGCAGTGTGCGTCTCAGAAAAAGATTTTATCAATTGCCTTGAAAGTCCAGCTGACCAGATCGATGACAGTAGTTTTAGTTTCAGAAGATTTGTAAAATAGGAGCTCCGATACACAGAGAGAAAATAAAAAAGCAGGAGGATGTAAAAATGTCGGCCTTGCACAAGAGCGAGTGAGGTGAAAAAAGTTCTGTGTTTCAAGTTTATGCAGTCCAAGATTTTAATTCATCCATCAGCAAATACACTTTTTAAACTGCTATAGATAAACTGTTTGTTTATTAAATTCATGCATGAAAAAAAATACAAAACCATTTACTTGACCAGCTCAAGACATTTCTTTGGATAAAGTTACTGTTTTGTTTTATTAAATAATAAATATTTTATTAAATAATTTCTCCTCAAATGTAGCAAAATTCCTTTTCTTTTTTTAATTTATTTAACAAAATGTATTATTATATCAATATTTTCATATTGCCTACAACATGTGGAGGCTTCGTTATTAACCACTCCCACCCAAGTTCAGTTCCTGAACTCCCTGCCTCCAGATTTCAGCTATGAAAATTAATTCATGTTAACAATGCAATTTTTTTTAAATGTAAGAGTGGGAGGATTTTTCCTCCAGTCTAAGCTAGAGATTGTCATCTTCAGTGCTTCCCTTTAGCTCTAACAGATCACAAAATATTTTAAAATATTGCATTAGATCATAACATTTGATCAGAACAACTATAACTGTTGAATAAAATGTCATGTTTTTCACTTCAAAAAGATCCTTTGAAGTCCATTTTCCACCAGTACATTTTCAGGTGAAAATTTAAGAATACATAGTTGTTGTTTTTTTCCTCCATTTGAGCTGCTGTTGCTGCAGCGCAGTTAAAAACATATAACCAGCATGTGTCAGAGGTGCTTATTTCCAGCCCTGTGGATCACCGTTCATGAGTCTGAGCGAGAAGGGCCAGAGCTAATTGCCACATCTTGTAGTTCATTTTTCCCACCAGGTCATCTCCTTCAGGCAGAGTGCTGCTGTTGCTGCAGCTCTCAGCGTTTGATGTGAACAAGCTATCATTTAGCGCAGAGTAATTACGCTGATTCATTTTTGCACCCAGTGTGAAATCATTATTGCAGATATATAGTTCAATAGCTGGAAGAAATGCGTGAATAATTTAACCTTCCTCTAAAAAGAGTATTCAACAAAACACTTTATTTTTATTTTTTTATTTTTCGCTTTTTGGCCTCTCTGACTGGTTGACACAGCCGCCCACAGTGCAAAGTATAATGTAATAAGTTGACTCACTATTGATTTATTTTGCTGTTGTGTAAACAAGAGTTTCAGAGGATATTTTGATGTCAACAAACAATGAAATTGATCTAAATCTGACAACTTCAACAAATAGCCTACAAACCTCGCACATGCTGGGGTGTTCCATTAGGTTTATACATTTGCCCACGTCTCTGTGTTATTTTTTTTCATTTACCCTTTATTTATCCAGGTTAGTCTCATTGAGCCACGAGAACTCATTTTCAAGAGAGACCTGTTAGGGAGCAGATGGGGGTTAAGGGCCTTGCTTAGGGGCTCAGAGTGGGGCGAATGAGAGTGGAGGCAGATGTTAGTGTCTGTTAGCAAAATATCTCCTGAACCACTGATTATCATTGGATGTACATCTACAGCACATTAAGCTTTACAGCCAACCAGATTCACAATGGTTGCCACAGCCCACTGACCTTAGAAAAACACAAAACATGGCTATTAGTCAGTGAATTTTACAGATATTGTGCTAAAATCGGAGGTGGTAGTAGCTGAGAGTCATACTTAACCTGTATTGTACTTGTAGTGAATGCTAGACCTTTAAGTCGAGCTGTTTTCAATAGTTGTCCATCAGTGTTTTTGGGTTATTTAAAGTTTCAGTCTAAAGGATGCTTGGAGCATGGGATGCTCATCGTGTGCAATATTTGCACACGTTGGGTTCCACGACAGTCCCGAGTTCACTCCGCTGGGTGTGATGATGTGCGTCTTCATGCTCTGTTTTATCTCATCAAACCCCGGTGTGACCCGACAGCGCAGCCGAGCAGAGATTAATCAGACGTGTGTCGCTAGGAATTAATGCTGATTGGGTTCATTAAGGTGGCTCATTTTATCACTGTATGCTTGTTTTCTCTTTGATTCATGCTTCTCTATCAACTCATCAATCCCCCCCCCCACCCCCACCCCACCATTAGGGAGAGTTTGATATCACCAAAACCGTCTAGGATTTGCAAGCAGAAACGTTCCAAACAGGGTTTGTACTCTGCAGCAGAACAAACTGCATTTCTCAGTAGAACCAGCTTTCTAATAAACAAATTGAGTCCAGTAAAGCAACGACGGCGTAAACAGACGAACTGTAAACATCTCCCACAAATAACAGCTCACAGACCTCTTTTTATATACAGTATATATATATAGCTGCACTGAACATGTTACTTTCTACACATAAAAGCTCAAACCATGAAGGTGACTTCTGTGTGTGCTACAGTTTTTTCCCTTTAAAGCAAACTGCACTGTGGTTTCTAGTGATTTTCAGAATTCTTGATCAAGGTCAAACTGGGAAGAATCAAACAGTTCATGACAACAAGTGTATTCCTGGAATATCTCAAGCTTTTTTTTTTTTTTTTTTTTTTTTTTGGTGTCAGTTTTTGTTTACTGAAGGCAACAGCTAAAGAAAAGAGAGATAATTATCCAAGAACTGTATTTGTGATGAAGTAAAAATGCTGCTGGTATTTGTAGATTGTCAATTACTACTGCCGTTTTAAATACATTTTAGCTTTCCTACAAACTCAACAGCCTTTATGAAATGGAACTAAACACTGACATTTGTAATTTGTTCTGTTTGAGCATTTGAATAGCACAAAGAGGTTTTATTGTCTTAAATCACCAATTTTATTGTTGTAGGTATTAGAGATGCACAATACCGGATTTTTGGCCGATATCCGATATGCTAATATGTTAAAACTTATTTGGCCGATAACCGCTAC
>JARVLU010000001.1:37726854-37740328 GCA_031762415.1 Simpsonichthys santanae
AGAGAGTCCAGGTTGACAGGATCAGAGGCGGCAGTTGAGCTAGGGCTAAAGACAATGACTTCAGTCTTCTCATCATTGAAACATGCTCCTGATTAGATGCTTAATTTACTTAGGCTGCTACCCCCGCGACCCGACCCCGGATAAGCGGAAGAGAATGGATGGATGGATGGATGAATGAAAAGCAGCGGAGCCGTGAAACGCTGAGAACCACTGAGCCACGTAACAGATATTTTTTTTTTAATCAGAGGGTGAAATCACATGTAGAAAACAAAAACTTAAATCTGCTTTTCTCTACAATGAACAGAATACTTCCATCTCTGCAAATTAGGCAAAGCTGCAGTCCAGGGGGACAGTGCAGCTGTCCAATCGTTTGCGTGACCTTATTGCACAGTCAGCGCCCCATAAGACTGCAGTGTCACTGTCTGACACGTCCTGGTAACGCTGCACTTTCAGTTAGTCGTAATTAGCCACATAAATCAACTCTGCCGCCTAAAAACAACAACAGAGACAGAATGCAAAGTACTGCAAGTCTAAGTAATGATACATATAAATGCTAAAAAAAAAAAAAAATTGTACCCTACTAAGTATTAGTGGACATTCTTCTAATATTGGGGTCCCCAAGCTGAAGCTCAACCCAGATTAAGACTTATCTACACCAAGTTAATTAGTAAATTTCAGCAGCTTAAAAGTATTATCTCATTTTTAGGTAAGGACAAAAAGTACCTTTTTGCACAAAAAATAATTTGTATTTGAGCTTTTTTTTCCACTGTGACAGCGTCTGACTAAACCATACAGGAGTTGCACAAACCATTGAATTTATCTTACTCTGCAGAACAACTTTTCCCTAAATGTCTCTCTTATTTTCTCTTTTCTGCTTCTCGGTGACATCCACTCCGACTTTCTGTCACTGGTGGAATAGCACAAACCATAATATCCATACATTTGCTCTCTCAACCGTCTAACATGCTCATTCGGGCTTACAGCTGCCATCTCGTTGCAGAGTAATTAAATGCAAGACAATTTAATTGTTCCTTGAGAAACGTTGTCCGCATGATTTCAGTTTTGAAAAAAAAAAAAGTCAGTCACGGAGGATTAATATGACACAAAGTACTGAAGAAATTATTCTACATGGCAGACTGACAAGTGTTTTTTTTTTTTTTCCTACTGTAGACATGTTTAGATATTAAAGCAAGAAAAGTGCAGGTGTTTTGAATAATACAGCAGAAAGTTATTAATCTTTTCAGTTCAACCTTTACTTTCAAGTCAAAATATTTGCGGGGGAAAAAAGGCCAGTTTAGTCCTTTTAAATAGGATGCTGTGTGGATTTATTGTTTCTGCACTATAAGGGCATTGATGATATCAAAAACTAATCTGTGGCTCATACATTTTTCATTGCCAAAACGCTATTGAAATGCCACAAAGTAAGTGACTGAATCTCACAACATCCGGTGGTAAACACAACCACCAGGCTGCGTTTAAAATATTGATGCTTCAACAGACAGTGCCATATAATCTGTGCCAGACGATTGCAGAAACATATTTTACTATACGTTTTGTACTCTGTGTGCAACTGATCACAGACCCTATAATTTCACCGAAAATATCAGTGTCACGGGTGAAAACCTTGTGCCCGTGTTCTGAGTTCACCGGCTTGATGCGCTCAAACAGCCTGTCAGTCTGTCAGCTCGATGTCAGTCAAGCTGGTCCCCCTTCAAACATGTTTTTCATCAGGCCTAAGAAGCTTTTAATCATTTTCAAAGAATTCAGCACAGAGATCGACAATCAAGTTTGTGAATAACATAATAAACTAGAGAAATTACATTTTCTGTGAAAATGCAATGTGAATGTTTATTGCTGAAGAACTTGCTGAAAACAGCTGACATTAGCCGAAAAACTTGCTGAAATGGAAAGAAAACAAATTTTTGCTGAATTCAAATTAGCAGAAATTTGCACACAAATTAGGAAATTAATAATAAAAATAAAATTAAAAAAAAAGATGAAATTAGCACAAACACTGAAATGTAGCTGAAAAGGCAGAAAGAAGCTTAAATTACCAGAAGGAAGTAGAAAGAGCTGAAATGAGCTAAAAAAAGTGGAATTAGCTGAGATAGTTAAAATTTGTATTAAAACAGCTAAATAGTAGCTGAAACAGCAGAAACGAACATAACAAGCTGAAACTAGAGAAATTGCATTTCCTGCGAAAATGCAGTGAATGCTTATTTCTGAAAAATTAGCAGAAAACAGCTGAATAGTAGCTAAAGAATCAGGAAGAAGCTTAGATTAACAGAATAAAGTAGAACAAGCTGAAATGAGCAGAAAGGAGTTGATTGCACTGAAAGTAGCAAAAATTACCACAAAAATCTTGAATTTATCTGAAAACAGCTGAAATTAGCTAAAAAATGCTAACAATGTAGCTGAAAAGGTAGAACAGGCATACATTGGCAGAAGAAAGCAGGAAGAACAATATTTGCACAATTAGGCTGAAAGACGCAGAAAAGAGCACAAAAAAAGTAGAAATTATTGGGAAAAAATCTTAAATGAGCAAAAACCATCTGGAAAGTAGCTAAAAAAAATCAGAAAGAAGCTTAAATTACCACAAATAAGTAGAGAGCAGATTTTTACTGAATTAGGCTGAAAAAGTTTAAATGGGTGCAAAAAAAGTGGAATTAGCTGGAAAAGCTAAAATTAGATTAGAATAAAGCAGCTAGTAGCTGGAATAGCCAAAAAAGCTGAAGCTTGCAGAAATAAGCCAAAAGGAAACTGAAACTAGCAGAAAGACGTTAGAATAAGAACAAAAATGTTGTAGTTAGCAGAAAGAATCTGAAATGAGCACAAAACAGCTGAAATTAGCTGAAAGAAGCTGAACTTTAACAAAATGTGAAAGGGGCGGTAAAAAGCTTGTAAACAGATATAAAGATATCAAGGATGTAAATGGCATAAAAAGCTAAATATTTCAAAAAGCTAAAGTTGCACCAACACCAAAAAGTCACAGCAGGATTGTCCTGAAAGGGCTGAACGTTTTTGTATATGATTTGTTGAAATAGCTTGAAAACTGCGGGATGAGAATCGCACTGAAAAAAATACGGAAGAAAAATGGATCACAATAGTGAGAATGCTTCATAAACATTCGCACAACTAATTTTGATTAGTGGGGGAGTCTCGCCAGTGCCTGGGAGCTTTGTTTACGAGTGATGGCAGCGTTTATCCAGACCGGAGCAGTGGATCAGGGCCTTGCCCACATGAAGGTGTTGTGAAGAAAGAGCTGAGTGGAAAGGTAAAGCTCTGAGTTTACTGCTCTGTCCTAATCACCATCTTTAGTTATGAGGTGCAGATCATGACTGAAAGAGTGAGATCCTGGATACAACGGGCTGAACAAAGCTTCCTCTGCAGGGTGGCCAGGCTCAGCCTGATAAGATAAGATACGATACGATAAGATAAGATAAGACTTTATTGATTCTGCAGGAAATTGTTGAATGAGGAGCAACGTCCAGGAGGAGAGCTGCTGCTCCTCCGTATCAAAAAGAGTCAGCTAAGGTGGTTTGGGTGTCTCATTAGGATGCTTCCTGGGGGGTTTCTTGACCAGTGCAGAGACCCCGTAGATCCAGATCCTTCTGGAGAGATTACGCCTGGTCTCTCTGAATCCGTCACAGGCTCACAAAAGACATTGCACGCCAAAACTGACTCTACACAACCGTTGTACAAGTTAGTTTTTTTTCCCCCTCCAATCAAAAACATAATTTCCTGTGCGCAACTCTTTTTATGTGCCATTTTTTAAATATCATCTACTATTGTCATCACTCTTTGTTTAAAACAGGTCTCTCTTGTAAATGAGTTATCAAAGATCAATGAGACTAACCTGTATAAATAAAGGTTGAATGAATGAATGAATAACAGTCATATGGCGTTTTTTTTTTTTTTGTCAGTAGTAACTCCTATTGATTAAAAGGAGAAGTGCATGGAGTGCTGCACACCTGAACAGCCAGTATAAACTCTGCTGACTTGACATTACGAGTCAGGGCTTATTATAATATCACCAGTATGTGTCCTCTGTGGCCTGGGAACACATTAGGATCCTCCAGGAGGCACTGGAGAGTGTTGCTGGGTAGAGGGATGTCTGGATTTCCTGGACCTGTTGCCTTCACCACCCAGCCATTAATAATTGTAAGAAAATAGATGAATGATGGGGGTGTGCAAAAGATATTCAATATTTATTGACATTACAATATCAATGTATGTGAGATCACTTTTGGAAATGACTGTAATATACAGTACAGTATTGCAGGCATAAACTGCATGCCAAAAATAAATTGAAACCCACTGCTCTAAATGCCCACAGCTGACTGGGATGATAGTGGCTGGAATGAGAAAAGCACAAAGAGAGTGTGGCGAGAGGCATCTTGACAGAAGAGACTGAGGAAAGTGTGGGTGTACTGCAACTGATACTGTCCTCTCAGTATTCAACACTATTATTACAATTGCATGTTTTCCCAATACTGTGCTGACTTAGTCGAGATAAAAAATGTTGGACAACTAAAAAAAAAAATTGTCTGGAATCTGAGTGCACTTTGAGACACTTCTGCAGATTTTTATTTTAACGACACATATAAATATTTGTTTTTCAGTCAACATTTGGAAATAAATGGCATCTGGGCTACGGAGGATATCTGTTTAATACTATGAACTCGTGTCTTACAAAAATATAGTAAATATTTTGGTACGACTTTACAATAAGGCTCCCCTTATACTGTACATGCTAATAAATAGTTTAGATATTAATGCATCTATAAACACTAATCATTAATAACTGCTTAATATGCATTAATTAAGGGCAAAAACTAGACAAAATTTTATATCTACAACTATAGATACTGATAATGCAATAGTAAAGTGTAATATTACAGTATATGCTAAAAATAGGTTTACAAATGCTTATTGTGCTAACATCTTAATCTGAAATGTTTAATATAACAACGCTAGATGAAATAAATAGGTGACAGATATGGCTCACTCTTTGGCAATAAACCCGTCAGTTTTGTCTCTTTCTAATTAATGCATAATAAGAAGTTATTAATGATTTATAAAGTGTTTATATAGGAATTAATAACTATGTATTGACCATCTATAAGGCGAGCCTTATTGTAAAGTGGTACCGATATTTTATATATCGTGAGTACAAATTAGATTATGTGCTGCAGCTAAGAGAAAAAGACAACTCACCCCAACACCCAAACAAAGTCAAATCTGCCTTTTAATAAATTTGCACATGCAAATACCTCTGGGGCAGATTTATGCATGTATCTTAATTTTGAACGGGAAAATTGCCCCGATGAGGCAAAACCGTGTGATCTCCCACTGACTAATATCCCACATGGCATGCAGCCAAAAGCAGCTCGAATTGCAGAGGCATGGACTCTACGAGAACTCTGATGCTTCATGTGGCATCAGCACGTTAGCAGCAGGAGATCAGACTTGCTCCAGCACATCTCTCAGCGCCCCACTGTTTTCTTATGCGTCGCCCCTCCTCTAACCCCTGTTTGCACTGTACACACCACCGCAGCTCCTCGCAGGCCTCAGCCGCAACCATTTCTCAGACTTTCCGACACGATGACAAGGAGAACTGTTCCCTTACTATCTCATTTAGTCCAGCAATTTACCTGTGTAATTGCTGCAAAATTATTTACGTCTTTCCTGTCAACAATGAGTGCTTACCCTGTTCTGGCTCATTGTGTTCGGCTGTTAAAATAATGCTCTATAGTGGAGTTTAGATGACGTATATTGTAACAAATTCACCCCGTTGCCATGCATGAATTAAAGTGGACAATTTGGATGTTTTGTGTGCCATCTGCAGTAAAAACTAAATGAGGCCTTCTGCTGTTTTGCAGCCTGTCAAATTGAATAAATTTGGCCTTGAAGCATGTGTCCAGTGACCTACCGACACGCTCACTTTTTAATTCTGTTAGCAACATAATAAAACAGAAGAGTAACCTCAGAAAACAAGGAGAAAAGGATGGTCGTTCATCTTTTTATACTAACACAAAGGTATATTAAAGACAGCTTTTGACTGTTGAATTAGCATTTACCAAGCAAAAATATGATTAGACAATAAAATCAGTCATTTTCATTATCCACGGCTGTTTATTTAGACAGTTTAATTACCACTTTGTACTTCAGCAAGATTCAAAGACTTACACTGTCAGCTAGTTTGAGTACAGCAACGTCCTTTTTATTATTTATTTGTTTCCAAGGTGACTAAATTCGCATCATGTGTGGTACATGACGTGGAACAAAACTGTGTACTCAAGGTCCCAGTTGCATCCCAAAATAGCAATATAAACTATTTAAAAAAAGGAACAGGAAACAAGGATCTAAGATATACGCTAAACAACTTTTTGGATTCAAATATTAAAAAGCAGGAAAGAACGCTGAAAAAGAGGGACAAGGAGTAGCAAAATACAACAGACTACAACCATCAAGTGGTTCATGAGATATTTTGATTAAATTTTCATCATAAAATTTTTCATTCAGCCTAAATAAAGGTTGAATGAAAAAATTCATCATGCAATTAATTGATTTATTGTTTATTGCAACAGGCCTAGCGGTAGGTCAGAATAACCAGTCTACATACCGTATTTTCTGGCATGTATAAGTTGCATCAGTCGAAAAAAAAAAGCGTCACAAAGAGGAAAAAAAAAAACACACACTTGGATGCCTGGATGTCGTGGCTCCATCCATTCATCCATCCATCCATCCCAGCCGGAGCCGGGAGCTCTCCAGCGTTCCTCTTCCTGCCACAGCTGAGTGAAGAGAGCGGGCACGGGAGGACTAGCAGTTGCAATGCTTTGAAATTTAAAGCGTCAGTCAAAAAATTGAATTTTGAATATGAAAAAAAAAAAAAAGAATATAAGTTGCAGTACTGACAAATCTATGTAAAAACTGTGACATATACACCAGAAAATATGATCAATGTACCCCCCTCAGCTAGTTCATATTCACAGCACACCATTTTTTCTGGAAATGCTAATTGTGAGAATTTCCTAAATCTTATTTTGGACGTTAAGAACTAATTTGATATACTTAAAAGTAAAATGAACCATGTTCATTTTCAATTAAATAGAACAATTTAAACTTTAGTTTAAATGACTATTATCTTTGCAGCTTTAATTATAAAGTCTGCAGGTGTTTAAGAACATAAATTACATTTGGCTGCGTTGATGGCACAGCTTTGAACTTATCGGGCTCAAGTTATTGTGCCCTTTTAATAATGCTGCCGCAGCTCTGCTGAACAGAAATCCCATTTTTGGCTGCTCTGAGATGTCAGTGTCCCAAACAAAGGCCTATCATGTGGAAAGGTGTTTGGCTCCGATAAGTTGTGAGTGCAGAAGGGGTACAGTGTGTAAATTAAAAAGTCTCTCGTATGATTGCATCTCAGTTCCACTTTGGGATCCCACCGACTCAATGTTTGTGTGACAACTTTGTTTGGCACAATGCTGCTCGTGAGAATTATTTAAAATAAATTGCCTCGCCACATTATAAATACCCCCAGCAGCAGGATGCTGTATGGTGTCTTGCTCTATACAAATATTCCTGCTAGAGATGTCACACATTGTGTGTATAACAAATGTTACAGCATCAAGAAAATAATTCAATATACAGCAAAATGTTGCTTTTTACTGTGGGGACAATAACCTATTCATAGTTGAGGAATGCATCTGCAAAATGTTATATTCAGGTCAAAAAGCATAGCACACATTTCTCATGCAAAACAGCTGTTTTGATTTAAACGCTGTAAAAAGTCAAAGTCAGTAGTTTAAGACATAATGTTTATGTTTCAGTTTCTTATGTGGCTGAGAAGTTAAGGTGTTTTATGCAGGTTTTTTTTTTTTTTTTAAATACCGTATTTTTCAGACTATAAGGTGCACCAGATTATGAGGTGCATTAAGCAAAACAAGTTCATTTTGAGAGATTTTTTTAAACGCTGTGTACCACATAAAAATTGGTTCAAGGTCAGTAAGCACAACCAGAATCAACACATAAGGTGCACTGGATTATAAGGCTCACTGTTGATTTTTGAGCAAATTAAAGGATTTTAAGTGCGCCTTATAGTCTGAAAAATATGGTAGTTTCAATTAAAATAAACTGAACGACTTCTAAGTCTGTGCACATCTGCATTCATGAGTTCATAACTTAGATTTATTTATGTTTGCTCTGTACATCAATGAAGCATCTGTCAAGTTATCCTTTTTAATTTTCAGTCCCCACTTCTATCGTTTGGTTCTCACTCTCAAATCAGCAGCTACCAAGCTGATTTCCTACAGAACGCCATATTTTACTTTTTCACAATATGTGACTACCGTACACAAAATTAGTTTTAACTACTTTGTTGCTCTTCAGTTAAAACAAGTCATTTCAATATAAATATGCAAAATATGTATCATGATCTGTTGGTTTTGGTGAACCCAAGGTGCAAACAGAACTTGGAGAGCTTACAGTATAAATGCATAATTTATTTAAATAATAAAAACGACCGCCTACGTGACAGCAAAATATTTCCAAGTAAACACGGAGGGAGGAACACGAAGCCGCGGACAGGGGAACAATAAAGAAATGCAGAATATATAGACACGCTAACGAGGGGATAAACACAAATGCCTGGAGAAAGACAACAGGTGATGGAGGCAGGAGCTGATTACACAAGGGAGAAACACTGAGGAGGACAGATGATACAAGGATCACAAACACACACAGATCCTCTCAATAGACTGTGTATTTAGACTGCTCCTATTTACTTCTGCTGTGCTTAACTGAACACATTTTTGCGGTCAAACAAAATTTGGAAGAAATTTGAAGCATGAAGGTTTCGAGTGATGTCATCTGGTCACTGTCGCGTCACTACAGCGCCAGTAAAACCTCTCAAACACAAAACTGATTGTTTATTATCAGAGTAATTCTCTGCTGCTTCCATCCTCCATCACTGTACCGTTGGCCCGTTACTGTGACTTCTTAAAAATAATTGAATATGACGTGTGAAAACTTCACAGCCTGCCTATTTTGATCAGTTGAAAAATTGATTTGAATAATAAAGTGCTCATTTGTAAATGGAACCTTCTTAACCTGTTCTAAAAAAAGTCTCATTCAATGGTTCATATCCACTGATATGAGTTTAGTATCCATTTGCTCTTCATAAAAATACAGCTTTTTTTTTTTTACTCAGACACTGATTAGCATATTGAAGGCAACATGTTTGGTCCAAGGACACTTCGACACCTGTCAGGACTGAGGAAGATGAACACCCTGCTACCGATCCACTGTCACCCTCAGATATTGCACTGATGCTCCTCCTTTCACTTTCAAACTCAAAGATTGACATGCTGTGAGTTTACAGAATTATTACTGTGCTTTTGACCTACTAACAAAACTAAAAGATACATTAAATACAGATGTGTACAGTGCTGTGGAAAAGTATTACAGATTTATACTGTTTTTGTTTATTTGTTGCACCTAAATAATCAGCCAACACATTATGACCAGTATAAAATGCAGTTTTCAAATCAAAGAAATTAAAGGCCATCCAAACCAGACAGTAATTACCCTCTTGTTAAATTGTGAATTAACTGATTTTATGTAAACCTGAGATACATTTTACCAGCCAGACCATCCATCCATCCATTATCTTTACCCACTTCTTCCTTTTTGGGTTGTGGGGGGTCACAGGTGTCCATGTCCAGCTATCACTGTGCAAGAGGTGGGAGACACCCTGGACAGGTCACAAATCCATCACTCACATTTAGGGACAAGTTAGAGTTACCAATCAGCCTCATGTTTTTGGTCTGTGGGAGGAATACAGTGGTACCCAAAGAAAACTCACGCATGCACGGAGAGAACGTGCAAACTAGAGGATATTTTTTCAGGAATCCTGCGGGTCAAGGGATTACCACAGGATTCCGGCAAGACAGGAGTCAACTTTATTATAAATCACAGGATTGGGATGGGACAGGATGAAAAGTTAACAGGACCAGACAGGAGCGGGAACCATCAAATAGGACAATTTTTTTTTTTAAATAAAATACAATAAACTTTGGACAGGCACTGCTATTTTGTAGTTTTCTTTCAATAACCCTTCACTCGAGAATACCAGACTTGCAATGCTCCAGTTTGTAATGTGTTAAACACAAGGTAATATAAAAAGGAATGAGTAGAAGATTAAATCAAATTCAATGTATTTCCTAAAGACTAAATGGAAGGAAAAAAACACAACAAAAAAACAGGAGCGGTGCAGGAGTGGGAGTTGTTCTGAATGGGAACAGGAGTCATGTTACCAGAATTGGGACGGGACAGGAGTTTTTTTTCTGTGGGACCAGGACAGGATAGGAGTGAAAATCCACTCCCGTGTCATCCTCCAGTGCAAACTCCACTCAGAAACACCAAAGTTCATGCTCAATAGTCCAGGTAAAAAAAAAATCCAACAAAGTTAAGTCAGGTCCTCTGGATGGTTTCTTTTTTTTTGTTTTTTTTTTTTTGTTGAAACGCTTTGTCCTTCATCGGAAGGACTTCATCAGTCCAAGGAGCCACACCATACTCAGTCCCATAAGTGGCTTACTCAGTGGGCCAACCAGTTTTATGGTGATAAGCTGGCTTCTGGAGTTCACCCTCTCCCCTGTCGACTCCTCTGATGCAGCCATAGCCAAAGTGGTTCAAAACATCAAAGTTCATTTTGGCCATGGCTGCCTCAGAGGAGTTGACGGGGGAGAGATCGAACTCCAGAAGCCAGCTTATCACCCTAAAACTGGTTAGCCCACTATGTGAGTACACCACTTATGGGACTGAGTTTGTTGTGGCTTCTCAGACTGATGAAGTCCTTTGGATGAAGGACAAAATGTTTCAACAAAAATATAAACCGTTCATTTTATTTATATAGCACCGTATCACAGTAACGTTGTCTCAGGGCACTTTACAGGAACATTCACATACATAGAAAAGCCAATTGGTAAAGTTCTCTATCTAAGGAAGCCCAGTCCAGAGGACCTCCACCCAGAAGAGTTACTGGTTGGGATTTGAGCCGGCAACCTTCTCGCTGAAAGGCAAACAACTCTACCAACTGTGCCGCCCTAAATAGAACTAATATTCACAAATAAAGAAAACATGGAACAGTGGTGAATGTGGCCAGCCAACCAAAATTACTCTGAGTGCATTGAAAACTCATCCAGGGGATCTATTAAAACAAACAAACAAAAAACATCCAAATCCCTGTAGGCCTTGTCTGCGTCAGTTAAAGTCAGTGTTCAGTATTTAAAAACTAGTGACAAAGGACAAAAACGGCCTTCATGGAAGAGTTCCAAGGCCAAAACCATTGTGGACCAAAAAGAACACAAAGAACCATCTCGCTTTTACCAATTCAAAACAAAACAAAACACGATGTTCCCAAAATCTTTAGAAAAACATTCAGAGGACCGATGAAACAAAAGTGGTACATCTTGAATAGTGTGCATCCTGTTGCATCCTCTGTAAAATTAAGACTACATAAACAAATGGAATATAATTAACAGTGAAGCACTGTGGTGGCAGTGTGATGGTCTGGATCTGCTTTGCTGCTTCAGGACGTGGACAACTTGCCATCATAGATGAAACCGTGAATTCAGAGAATCCTGAAGGTGAATGTGTGACCATCAGTTTGTGACGATGAGCCGAAACGCAGTAGCAAAACTGCAGCCGTGTGAAAGACTCATCGTCGGTTAGCACAATCGCTGCTGTCACTGACGAGGGTGGCGCAAACAGTTATTAGGTTTTGGGGGCAATTGCTTTTTGATCTGAAACGCACACACACAAAAAAACAAACAAAAAAACGCAAAAATCCGTAGGAGGGGAAATACTTTTTTGTAGCACTTTACACAGAAAAACAAACACACTGACTCCTCCTGTTTGTTGCTTTCGGAGCAGGATTTTTTTTTAAATCTCTCTGTCTCAAGTTGTTGACTGTAGGAGAATATCCAACGGGACAGCTCTGTAGCTGCTGCTCTGACAGCAAACCCAGTCGGTCTTGATCACTTTCATGGTCTTAAACAGCTTTTGCAGCTTAGTGTCACTGTGGCATTAAGACCTGCTTGCATGTGCTGGCTGGAGCTGGTGGTTATAATTTCAACCCTGTCTGGGTGTGAAAAGTTACGATTAAAAAATTCAGCAAGTAATTTAGTAATATGGAACAACACATGAGCCAACAAACAAGTAGACGCTAGAGGAGGACGGGGGGGATTAATCTGCAGATTTAGGTTCGCTGCAGTGTAGGTTGGTTTAACTTTTATTAGAATTTTAAGAGGACAAATTAGCACAGAGTTAATTCTCTTATTTAAAAAATATAGTAATTACCCTGTTCTCTTATTTATTTGGATTATTGGTGAATTATTTGCAGTTTGAGTAACAGCGGCAGAGCCATACTGATGCTATCGCTTGGAATCAACTCTGAACTCCTCTTTACTGATACTGACTCAAATACTTCCTGCGAAACTCACAAAGTGGACAGCATGCTTTCCCCTGTCACTCACGGCTCAAACAGCCACTCGACTGTTTGCTTCATAACCTGTAAAATAAAATAGAAAGCAGTGCTCTGATACGCTCACCCCCAAGTGATTCCCAGCTGTCACTAAAGCGTAAACTTCTGCCTGGGGTGTTAATCCTCCTATCAGACATGACCTGGGTTTCCCCAATAGCACAGCTCACCAAACTGGCAGTAAGGGCCTCAGGACATGTGGACTGGTCCCATAGCGCTGCACGAAAGGCCAGAACATTTTCAAACCTGAAAGACGAAATGTTTTTCCATTATTCAATATGTAAAGCAACCACGTCTGGTCAATACTTTCATGCTTTCTGTGGAACTGACCTTATACTGAAGCATGGAAACATGCAGGTTTGCCACATTAACTAACCTGGAGGTTGCTTTGATTTGCATGTAATACTTCATATAGTTTGCCTTTTTTGATTCTCTTTGATTACATTATTTTTACATTAGATTTGAATAAAAACTCTCAGAAAGTAATCACCGAATTACTTTAAAAAAAAAAAAATGTAAAAATGGCTCAATGTTTTAGATCAGGGGTGCCCATAATTTTTCAGCATGTGAGCTACTTTTAAAATAACCAAGTAAAAGTGATCTATTTGTCTAAGACCCCATTTACACGAGAACAACCCCTGGAAATGTTAGTGATTTTTTTTTTATGTTTATTGGGGGTAATTAACAAAAAATAAGCGGGTTTACGCAAAAACGCTGTAGTTTCCATGTCAATGGGTTGCCAGAAAATAAATTATTAACTAAAGTACTGTTGCTTTAAAATGTTAATGTTTTGACCTAAACTGTCATGTGTGCTGAGTAAAGATACAGGTAGTCCCCGAGTTACGAACGGGTTCCAGACCTAAGGACCGTTCGCAACTCGATTCTGCCGTAAGTCGGAGCCGAACGCACATGGCGCCGTAAGTCCGGATTTTC
>JARVLU010000001.1:37755220-37766486 GCA_031762415.1 Simpsonichthys santanae
TCTCATTGAGCCACGAGAACTCATTTTCAAGAGAGACCTGTTTAGGGAGCAGATGGTGGGGGTTAAGGGCCTTGCTCGGGGGGCCAGAGTGGGGTGAATGAGGGTGGAGGCAGATGTGGGTGTTTCACCTTTTCCACACACATTTTTTGATGTTGTCAGTACTGGGACTTGAACCGATGATCTTCCGTTCACAGGTCCACCATCTCTAACCACTGCACCACCACTCCCCTCTATATTTATAGGGTTTGTGTTTCCTTAGTATCTGGCTCCATCTTGTGCTGTGTATATGTCTTGCATACTCGTTGGCATCTGTGATTACTCACAGGTGTCTTCACTGTGTCTAATTGGTGTTTTCTGTATTTAAGCCTGTGTTTTTGTCTCACTCCTTGTCTGGCATTGTTTACTGTCAGATTTTGCTGCACTGACACCTTTTTGTTGTTGAAAATAAATGCTCTACAGTATTTTATATTCTCCTGAGTCCTCGACTGTCTGCCTGCACGCACAATCCCATTACGACAGTTTGATGAATAATAATTTAAACTTCATACACTCAGCTGAGTTTTCAGACACGTATTTTTAATCTCTTAGCGTCCACTATACTGTAATTCCAACATAAACATATTTTCCACCTCTTTGATTTAAAACAGACTTTTTTATTCCATATACACTGATGCATGTCAAGTACTGTGTAAACAAATGTGGAATAAAAGTTGGTGTACCAACTACCCATTCACTATAATCATCAACATTAGATCAGCAGCACATATCACCAAAGTGGCATTACAGTGTTCCCTTGTTTATCATGGGTGTTAGGGACCACACCCCCCGTGATAAGTGAAAAACGGTGACGTAGGGATACAGAAGCCCAGTAGTAGTAGTAGTAGTAGTAAGTAGTAGTTTATTTTAGTATATATAGCTGTGGGCTACACATGGGCTAGGAGGAAGCTTTCTCTGCAGCTTGTGGGCTGCACACAGGTGCAGCAGGGGCTAAATAATTTAAAATACATAATTTATTTTAAATAAAAATACCATGCCAATTGTGCAGCTCACCCATCAATCAGCCAATTACATGTTGTGTCCAGTCTTATTTTGAAAAAACGTTATAGAGCGAGACAGTAACAAACGAGGCGTGAAGTAGCAATGGACTTTTGTTCATTATTTCTGGCATCAACTGAAAGCTGAGATCCAATCCTAATTTATCCATGTTATATATGTATACAGTATAGGTTTGTATATACAGTATTACATTTGTATTCATTGGGTTTATTATATCTGTGTGTTATTACCTTGAATTTTTATTTTCTTATTATACAAAGTAATAAAAGAAGATAAAATGTTCACACAGAGTTACACATGACAATACGAGTTTTCATTATTTAGTAATCTACTTTCATCTCCTGCATTGGAGTTTCACTCATGAGGAAAATCAGTGTTAGGGAGACACATCCTGTGTTTGTTCAGCCCATATTTCAGAGAATAGAACTCCTAACATTTGACTCCAATAACGTTGGCGACATACTGTTCGGATTTTGGTCATTTTTGTTTGTGATATTGATTTTGTGTACCATCTGAGCAAGTCTGAAGGATTCCGTGATGAGAATGACACGCAGAGGTCATGGATGAAAGGCACGATGGCAGTTAGGGCAGCTGGCCATACGGTAGAATCGAATAGACGCCGCCAAAGTCCAATTACGTGCAAAAACACATTGTCAACACTTATTTCTGCAGCCATCTCCAATTCCCCAGGAGGTTCTATCAATGATCCAGCGGCAGTGTGATAATTCACATTTGGCCATTTTGCATCAAAAAAGCTCATTTGTCATACAGTGTACATTCACATACGTATAATCTAGTTAACATAATGTTCACTGAGCTGGAACACAAAGCTCACGGACACAAAAGACGAACCCACAGACACAGTTAACGTGCATGTTTTGATCTAATCTACAGTGACCTGACAGAGAATGTGAAGACACCTGGGGACACATTTTAATTAAAAACCTCTCCCATAGAGCAGAAAGAACACCTCTGTGATGCAAGAACAGTCTGAATCCTACACTGACTGATGGATGCGAATTGAATGATGGACTCTTCCATTTCTCCCAGCGTTTCTAAAGTAAAGCTACTAATGAACGAAGACAGGTTAATAGTCAGTCACTGACCTGTAAATTGCTCAAATTGACCAAATGTCTCCACTCCAGGTCTGAATTCATCAGCAATTATTTGTTTAATGCAGAATAACTTTACACACTTAGCACGGTCTTCTAGTTGCATTACTAATCCTTTACAGAACTCACTGATTTCATCAACCTATTACTTGCATTATATCCAACACCACATTTGGTAAAAATCTTTAAAGGTATATACAGCATGTCAGCTACACAGTGACAGACTTGTTGAAACACAAAACCGAAATGAAACCGAACAGATTGGAGTGGTGAACAAAACAAGGTTGCTTCATAACAGCCAATAAAAAAACTGGAAGCGTTATTGTAACTAAAATACAAACATTGTAAGTTTGTTTACTGCTCTATTCCATTACTTGATTTTATTATCTTTATTTAGTTTTAAAGAAAAAGCTTAAAAAACACTTAAAATATTCAATACTTCTGTTTTAGCATTGTAGCTATATTTTGTGACGCGAAAAAAAATAGGAATAATCATTGCACCTGAGGACTTATGTCGAAACCTGCAACATTTAACTTTATTCTTTATAAAACATTCTCTGTTTTGGTCTGACAGTTTGTTTTAACATTTTTAAATAAGTATTTCAATGTACCTGCTGCTTGAGGACCTCACCTGTCCACCAGCTGGTCTCAGATTGTCAAATTTATAATATAATTCAAAATCTTACTTCTAATCTACAAAGCCCTCAACAACCTAGCTCCATCTTATATTACAGATTTTATTATTCTATATTTTCTTAACAGAACACTTTGCTCTCAGACTGCAGGCTTACTTATGGTTTCTAGAGTTTCCAAGAGCAGAATGGGAGGAAGATGTTTCAGTTATCAGGCTCCTCTCTTGTGGAACCAACTTTCAGTTTCTGTCTGTGAGGCTGACACATTGTCCAGTTTTAAGACTAGGATTGAGACGTTCCTTTTTTGATGAATCCATAGTAGTTATGGTTGGCTTTTTATGTTGCTATGAGCTTAGACTACTGGAGGACAAATTGACCACATTTCTTAAAATTAATTGAAATTAAATAGGTTTCATTTGATACTATTTCTATCTTAACATGTGATTCTTGACCTGCCATTGTGTATCTGTTCCTCCTTCCTGTCCCCTCAAACCCAGCCGGTCAAGATGGCCGCTTGTCCTGAGCGTGGTTCTGTTGGAGGTTTCTTCCTCATGAGGGAGTTTTTCCTTTCCACTGTCACCTTCATGCTTGCTCAAGATGAGAGCTCTCCGATGGAGTTAAATTTAAAGCAGTCTGCTTCTCAGATAAATAATGTTGTTAACTTACTTTTTGAATTTTCTGTTCAGTTCTGAGATGACTTCTGTTGTGACTTGGTGCTATATAAATACAGTAAACTGAATTGAACTGAATTGAATTGATTCCACCTCAGCACACCTGTTTCTCATCAGCTAATCGGGCCTTTAGATATCTGCCTTTTGCTGAGTTCACACCTGAACTCACTATTGATTTTCTATTTTATGAGACAAGACTTATTATCTTTAGTGAGCATAAAGATGACTTGTACATGTGTCATGCCGGAGTAATAAGATGTCTGTTCATATTAAAAGTTCACTGTGAACCAACTGACATTTCTACAGTGATAAAACATTCACAAACAGTTTCTGTTGACAGGATCTTTGACATTACAGAGATGCCATTTTTTTTTATATCCATCATTTGGGCTGATAAATGAATTAGTTTCTATATCATACGTCATTTTTGTGTTTGGAAGGGGGGAAGCCATAAATCTTTCCAAGATATTTTTGATTGCACTCCTGACTCCAAGTCATTTCATAGTGATTCATGTAGTGAATGTCTAAAATGTCTTTTTTTTTTTTTCTTTTTTTTTTTTTGGAGAGAGAGAGAGAGAGTAAAGCATAAAAGCTCTTGCATGTTCCAGTTTGAATGTCTAAAGTCCAATTCACTCTACCCTATATATTTTTAAATGGATATTTTCTGCTGTGTTTGCAGTCAAAAGCTGTTCATCATAAAATAATGGGGAAAAAAGTACAATCTGACATTTTCACTTTGCTATCTAATCTAAAAACATATATGAATCTAGGAATGATTTATTTATTTCTTGTCACATGTATTATAAGTGGGTAAAGATAATATGGATGGATGATGGATGGATGGATGGATGGATGGATGGATGGATTAGGTCTCACTAACTATAGGCTATCAATTTGATGGCTTAACAGGACTTTTTCACCACCGTTTCTCTTGGAATATAAAATATCTGCAAAAGAGACTGTCCCATAATCACATCAGCAAGATACAATGTCTTACATCTTGTGAAGTATAACCAAGCCCATAAAGCTGGAGTTCAGTTTATTTCTTTGTGAAAAACTAGGATTTCACTGCTACATTTTCCAGCAAAATTAAATTTATCACATTACTTATAGAACAGATTAGACTATTATATTGGTAGAATAAAAAAGTGACAATTTTATTCAAGTTAAATGATGTCAGAGATTAAAAGTCAGTATAGTACGTGTTCTAAGTGTAACTGTGTAAATGCTACTTTAGTAAAGTTGAAACTTTTCAACATTTCACTTAGCTTGAGTGTACCGGTAAGTGCAAAGTGATATAAAATACAATTTGTGTTGTTTTAAATATTTATTTAAACATTAGATTCTGTCTAAAATATACATATACTGTATATTTTATCTTTACAGGAAGAAGAATTACGAAAGAGCGGGGAGGCCAAATATGCCCATCTGAGTAATGATCTCCACGTTTTAATTGAAGTCTTCGCTCCACCTGGAGAGGCCTATTCTCGAATGAGTCACGCCTTGGAGGAAATTAAAAAATTCCTTGTTCCAGTGAGTTTATCACTTTACCTGACTTTCTCTTCTAATTTTTATTCCAATACCATAAAAGAACAGGAGTCATTACTGCTGACTTGATCATTTCCCCCACTAGGCTTATTAGTTTCTGTTAGGTTTGAAAAATCCGGGGTTTTGTTGACACAAAAAAGAAGATATGAATGTGAAGTTTATCTGTGCTGCTCTACACTGCTTGGCCTTTGTTACAAAGGAGAAATAATGTATTCTGCAATTAAAATGCAGTATGAAACAACTTGCAAGACTCCAGCAACTTACAGCCTGAAGAACTTTGCAATAATTAGTGTGCATGTTGTGTACTCGCGCTGAGTCTAAGCTGTAAATATTAATCAAGCTTTGCAAATGTGACAAGCCTAATAAAGGAGTTGTAGTGGATGAGTCTACTTTATGGAGTTCACACATTTTTCTATACGAGCCAACATTCTGTACATGCGCTGCAGGAGGAGGATGATACTGCAGCTGCGCTGAGCAAAACCACAGATAAATTACTTTAACACCGAGTGCCAAAAAACAAATTAGTACAGGATCATAACCTCTTTTTTGAAAGACGTTTGGATGATATATGTAATGTAAGTTACAACAAAATGTAAGGATTGGAAAAGTATTTAAATCCCCTATTTAGTTGAATATTTACAAAAAGAATTTAGATGTTAAATTATAGTTTTTAATAGTTAGCAGTTTATATTTTTTGAACATTTAATTAAATATAACAAACCTTGTTATCGTGTGTTGCCATGAAAAGAAGGCAATCATGTAATTGCTTGTGTTTTATTTATTTATTTTGTGTGCGTTTGTCTCTGAGCAAAAATATATCTTGAATCACTGGATGGACTTCACGGCATTTCTGTATCAACTTGATTCAAGATGACCTTAACAACTAATTTTTAATCCTTTATTTTACCAGAACAGAAATCCATTGGGATCATTAATCTTTTTTTACAAGGATGTCCTGGCCAATGTGCAAGGTGCAAACAAGCCATTACAATTACATCAACAGTCTTAATAATAGTAACAGTAATAATAAAATATTTACATCAAAATATCTGTTAATAAGATGTAAAATACAATGCAAGTTTTTTTTATCATAATTTAAGACACTTACCATACCACACCATTTTATTTATAGAGCACTTTAAACAGCGACAGGGCCAACCAAAGTGCTGTACAAACAGAAACAAACAGGCAAAGCACACAGCAACATATAACATAACATAAAATCAAAATATAGAAACAAAATAGTAGCAGTTGATAACATAATGACTAACACAATGTGATGCGTACATGTTCAACACAAATCATACAGTGTTGAAAGCCAGGAAATAGTCGTGTTTTTTTAAGCGGGATTTAAAAATTGTGAGGGAGGGTGCCTACCTGACAAGCAGAGGTAACTCATTCCAAAGTCTTGGGCCTGCTACAGAGAAGGCCCTGTCACCTCTGCGCTTAAGATGAATTCCTGAAACAGTAAGACGCAACTGGTCCGCTGACCTCAGAGAACGCGGTGGGACATATGGCTGCAGCAGAGCAATAAGATAGGAGGGGGCAGAACTGTTCAGTGATTTAAAGACATACAAGAGTATTTTAAGCTGGATTCGAAGGTGAACCGTAGCCATTGCAGGGAGGCCAAAACAGGTGTAATGTGCTCTCTTTTGCCTGTACTGGTTAAAAATTGGGCTGCTGTATTCTCAACCAGTTGTAGTCTAGCAATGTAGCAAATTGCAGTAATCAAGCCTAGATGTTATGAATGCTTGTATTACTGTCTCCAGATTAATTTTGGACAATATGGGCTAGAGGTTGAATAGAGAATGTACCATTGTGTCTTAGGGGGGAGTAAATTTGACAGTCATCGGCGTAGAAGTGAAAGGGTATGTTGTGTTTCTGGAAAATAGCACCTAGTGGCAGCAGGTATAAAGAAAATAGAAGGGGGCCGAGGATGGACTCCTGCGGTACTCCCCATTTAAGTGCTGCAAATGCTGAACTAAAATCTTTGATGGAGTAACAAAAGGATCTGTCAGCTAGGTAGGATCTAAACTATTTGAGGGCTGACCACTGCTCTAACCTCGCAATGAGGATGTCATGGTCGATGGTGTCAAAAGCAAATGTAAGGTAGTAGGACAAGCAGCACAGAATCACCAGCTTCTGTGAATAGGAAGATGTTGTTAAAAACCTTCAGAAGGGCAGTTTCAGTGCTGTGGAGAAGTTTAAGGTCAGACTGGAATAGCTCTAAGATGGCATGATCCGGAAGCATTTCAACTGGACCTCAACAATTTTTTTCCACTAGTTTAGTGACAAATGGGAGTCTAGAGACAGGCTGGAAGTTGGACACAATTGAGGGGTCAAAGTTGAGATTTTTTAGCAGAGGTTGAACAGCAGTATGTTTAAAGGTTTTTGGCACTAAACCCGAGGATAAATTGCTATTTACAATAGCAGGAATAGAAGGACCCAGAGTAGGAAAAACCTCATTTATAAGTTGAGGGGGGACCACATCAAAGGGAGAACCAGATGGTTTCATGCTGCACGTTACCTGCTCTAGAGAAGACAGAGAGATTGGCTCAAAATGGTCAAATACAGCAACATATTGGGATGGGATGGACGGATCATGAGCTGGAATGGAAATGAGAGCCCGGGTGGTCGTAATTTTTTCTAAGAAGAAATGTAGAAAATGTTAGCCAGTGGCAGGAAGTTACCAAGGGACAGCAGGAGGTCTGTCAAAAATAAATATAAAAATATAACTTGTGAAAATTATGGAGGAAAAAAAGATATAAATTAGGCACTCCTGCATATAAACCGCAGGGTGCAAAGTGTGAGAAAAAAGTAGTGACTTGTAGACCGGCAATTACGGTAATCAACATTAGCCCACACAAAAGGCATATAAATCAGTCAATTTTACAATAATGAGCTACTGAGGTGTATTAATAACAAAGAGTCATATACTTAAAATGCTAACAGTTCCTAATAAATCTGTGTTTAAAACTTTGACATGCAAAGTAGTTGAGGTTGTGCATTCCTTCTTGAAATTCTACTTTTCCTTTTGCTTTTGTAGCCCAGTTTTAATGGAAGATTTTCAAATCATGACAGCATTTTTATTCTTAACTTCAACTCCTTTAATGATTATGCCATTATTTAGTTAGTTAGTTATTGTAAGGGTGTGTGAGGGGGATGGTGATCTCCTTCTTATGTCAAATTTGTATTTATATACTTAATTAAAAAAAGTGACAACTGAAAGTAATTAGTCTGTTTTCTGACTGTTAACTTTTTGAAATGCAGCATTTGAGCTGTTAAAAAAATAAAGGAGGGTGACAAGAACACCTTTCAGTTCAGTTTAGTTTAGTTTGAAAGCCTCACTACCTCCTCACATTTGTTAATGAACTGTGAGTCATGTGCTAAAAATGTATTTAAAGTTTTGCTTTACAAAGAAACGGTTGGCTTGTGTGGAGCAGTTTTGACTGGACTCCCAGCATTTTACTGAAGTGTCAACGTTTTTAAAGAAAATTGTTTTGCAAATTATTCTTTCTCAGCGCCGAATCAAACACACGCTCAGAATTGCTCATTTATTTACTTCTCGTCTGTACTTTTCATCGATGGCCTCCAATTCAAATAAAAAGGAGGCATTTTGTTCTCAAGTCAATAAATACCTTAAAATTAAAATAACAAATTAATGGAATACTTATTTGCAATTAATTGCCACATTATTGGATGTTTGTTCAGGAATTCTAATTAAAAAAAAATTCTGTACTCATTTATAATTTTGGAAGAAAAAAATTAGGTTTTGTATCCGAAGTTATTCTTGTAGAAATAGCTGCCACATCTAATTAAAATACACAGAGGGAGCTGGCTGTAATACATTTGTTTTAAATACATGCATCCATTCAATAAGCATAAACTGTAAGAATCCTTTGTGAAGATCTGCCAGCAGAACTAATGATGCAGAATTACTGGGATGGAACCAAATCACCAATATTTTATAAAGTGACAGAAAATCAGAGAAGGTGCTGTGGTTGTGAATGACAAAACTCTTTCTGTCTTAGCTCGTAATTCTTAAAATGCTAATCCAATCCAAAAGCTGTGAGGATTAGGAACTTTTTTATTTTTTGGAGCTACTTAATTAACCACTTTTTTTTTTTTTTTTTTTTTTATAGATTGATGGCTGTTTCACTGCTAGTTAAACAAAACTCCTGAATATTTAATTATGTTATAATAAATAAATTTAAAAAAACTTTTCTGATTTGCCATATCTAACTTGGACAGTTTATATTTTAACTACCGGTAAGCACTGAAAATCAATAAATGTATATCATTCTTTGAATAAACACATATCACCCAATGTCGTTCACGTTAGAGTTTTAAACTAAGATAATTTTATGTAGAAAAATGTATGAAGCTGTAGCCATTTTGGTCAAACCTTGATATAATTTTAACTTGCAAATGCGAAATGTCATTCAGAGATTGTGTTGTAAATGACTCTCAGCTACTACCACAACAAATTCAAGCTGAATGTCTGTAAAACTGATTGAGTTACAGACATTTTTGATAGTGTTGACAATAAAATGAATCTGTTGTAGAGGAATGATTGCATTCAACAGGTTCAATTAAAATGTGTGCAGTTCTTCATGAAATGTTTTGGTAACAAACACAAACATGGACAAAAACATCATCACCCGCCTTTGCCTTGCAGCAACGGGCAATAAAGATCATACCTACTATTTCATGGCAATCACTCACAACTGCAGGGAAAATATGGATTTGGAAATAACTGCACATAGAGCAACACAACAGGCATCTGTCAGTATCCATGGCAACAGATGTTTCCCCACCTCTGGAGAAGAATGGAAAAATATGTCCTGCTGTTTCCTTTTATATTATTATTGACATTCTATGCATTAAGAGGTGTATTATTAATGTCAAGCTGCCAGAAAATCACTTTGTAACTGTTGTGCATATATGTACTTTATAAAAAAAAAACCACAAAGTGCTTCCTGCTCCTGATTTGATGCTTGAAGCTGCCACTGACATAACACACTCAAACCCCATGACTCAACAGTTTATTGTTAACAGGTACCAGATTTAAAAACAAGAGATACAACATTTGTAGTTTTGCTGAATCAGTATACCTTTTTGGTTCTAATAATGGACAGTTCTGTTGCCCTTTATTGTGCAATGTTATGGGGTAAATATGAGACTAAATGCACCTGTGCAAAGTTTAGACTGTAAAATACATTGCTAAGCGCATGAAAGGTTTGATCCGGCTTTCCCCTGAGGAAACACCCCCCACTGCTCCAGCATTCTATATACCCCTGCTGGTGTGACATTATGCTGCAGAAACTAAACTAAACTCAACACGATGCAGCAGACAGAATCACGGGAAGCAACTAAGAATTGGCGTTTGTGTTGGAGATGAACAAATAACTCATCACTTCCTCCTCTCCTTTACGGTCTCATCTGTTTATGAACAAAAAAAAAAACAACTCTTAACTTGCTTCTATCTTTTTTATTACCAATGCTTTGCTCTTATAATATATAAATCTAATCTGCATACTCCTTTAATTTGGTTAAACCTTCTCACTGAGCTCCCACAGAGCCCGGCAAAGCTTAACCCTGCAGCCTCAGGACTACGAAACAGTGGCACTTTACCCATTATACAACATAAAATATAAATCTGATTACAATCAAATCTAATTAGTCAATTTAATTCAGTTTTAATTTGAAACAATCACACACACTGCATTATGAAATGCCAGTTAGGCAAAAGTTGGCTACCTACGGAAGCCAACAGATTGTGTTGAATCTTCCCTTCAACACAGTCCCCTAAACTGAGCGGCATGTTGGCGTCAGTGGAAAAGAACATCTCCCTTTTAACAGGAAGAGCCTTCAGTAGAATGAAGCTTATGATGAGCCCCATCTGTCTTGACAGCTGGGAATTGAGAGGACAGGAAAAAAAAACAACACAAACACAGAATGACTGATTCAGGTGTAGTTTTTATGAGATGAAAAATGACAAACACAGATTATACTGCAGCTATACTTTCAAACACAAACATGGACAGTAGGGATGTGTGATATGACATAAAATTCATATCACAATATCTATTGTGATGGGTGGTGGTAACAATATTTATTATGATATGTTTTTGGTATAAAACTCGCAATAAAGAATGAAAAAAAAAGATAGGGTGTCATTTTGCCATCATTTATTTTGAAAACTGCTATACCACAAAATAATCTCAATCAAGAAAATTCCACTACT
>JARVLU010000001.1:37791966-37802775 GCA_031762415.1 Simpsonichthys santanae
TGGTTGATTGAGTTGGCGCCTGTCCGAAGTATTCCATTTTTCCGTTAACTTTTTACTATACAGTCCATGTCCCAATCACATGAGTAATATTAAAATTGACAATCATATGTCCTGTAAAATCTTTTTTTAAATATATGCATTGACAAACCGTGATATAGCGAGTTTGCAAAAGTCGAATCGTGAAGTAGCGAGGGACTATAGTCACAAAATACAAAAATGATTGTTTTACTGGTAATTAAATAACTTTAGCTAATTGAGAAAAGCAGATTTTTGTTAGTTTATCCAAAGCAGCTCTGTATGTGCTAAGCTAGCCTAGCTAACTACTAATGGCTGTTTAATATTCAATACAAAGACTATTACCACACATTTATTGTTTTATGTAAATTGTTCCCATCTGAAAAAGAGCAAGTCTAAAATATAAACATAATCATGCAAATTTGTGAAGGTTTCAGAGTAAATAAAGGTATAAATATGAATGATTGAAAGGAGAGTTTGCACAGCTTGAGCTGCTAGCAACATATTCCGTGGTCATGTAATGACACCATCTGCTCATGGGTTCAGGCTGGCTGTGTTAGAGCGAGGCATCCTCAGACGTGCAACCCTCTGTACTCGCCAATTCTGCCAGCCGCCGCGAACAAATAAACAGTGCCTGCCAAGCCCGACGCCGAGATTCTGATTTTCTTTCATAATTGCACCTATTTGTTTTTAACAAGACAATAAAAGCTTGTTTGGAAAGGTCTAGGTGAGAATGACGAGATCTGTCTCCCTCTATATCCATTTGAAGGAGAAGCTGATTGTCTCGGGCTAAAAGCTGCGTTTCTATACAAAATGTCACCCTGGATGTTGGTTTCTTGTTGACAGATTATAACTGGGGGGCTCACAGAGAGACAGCTCGAGGATCGAGGGGATTTAACAAACTGCATTTGATGCACATCCAGTCAAAATGTCAGCTGCTGCAGCTACAAGGACACAAGTGTCATTTGTCATACAAATCAGTTTCAATTCAAAAAGATGATTACATGCTTTTCACATGAATACAACCAGGCATAATTGTATTTGCTGGGAAAAATGTTTAGGAAATTATGCTCACGTTTTTCTTGGCAAAAGGTCGATGAGTGGATTGATACTGCATCTTGAAAGGCTGTTAAATCTCCCTTAAAAATAAAAAAATATCCAAAAGTTTTTACAATTTAGTCACCAAATAGCTCAAATAATAATTAGGTTTTGTTTGCGAGCTGCTTGGCAGAATGTTTGACTCCATGATCGAGCTAAGCCGGCTGCTTACAGTCTGGAGCTTCAGCTTAGGTGCACAAATATGAGTGTTATCAATCTTAACGCCCAGCAAAAGAGCAAATAATTGCATTTCCCCAGAATGTCAAACTATTCAGGTAAATGTTTGCCGGCATCATTCAGTTTACAGTGCTTTCCAGAGCAGAATGTGTGTTTATCTCTGCTTTGTTTTTCTTACAGACGTGCTGCGACAACAGTGGGCTTCCCACCTGGCGAACGATAAAACTTTAAAGTCGTGTAAAAGTTTCTGAATGTTCGGGTTTTTTTTTCCCTGTAAAATATACAAAGTATTTTGGCTCTGACTTATTCTTTCTAACTGATATCTACATGATGGTGTGTTTCTACAAATTTAAAGACACTGATAGTGACTGAAACGTCTAAAATAAAATTTGTTTACTTTTATAATTGTTGTCTTTTCATCGCCCACTGCCGTAATAAATGAGTATTTGTTTAATCGCTTATCTGTGTTTGTCTGTCTGTTTGTGAAATATTGCATGAAACAACATACTGATTTTAATGAAACTATCACAAGTGGAAATTCGGAGTCAACCTGATTCAAGATGGCTGCCACAGCTAAAAAATGGAAAAAATGGCTAAGACGCTGTAAATTTTACAAATAATTAGCTAAAAGTCAGCGTGGTAGTAGTCTCTCGTTACTTCATGGTTCGTTTTTCACGGACTCACTCTATTGTGGTTTTTCAAAATAAGACGACGTGGCACACAATTGGCTGATTGATGGATGAGCCGCTCAATCGGCATGGAATTTTTATTTAAAATTAATTGTTTGAAATTATTTAGCACCTGTTGCGCCTGTGTGCAGCCCACACTGCAGGAGAAACTTCCTCCTTTAGCTCCTCCTCACTCCTCCTCCCTCCTTTGTCTATCTCCGTTCTGCTATAATTATAATAATGACGTTATAATTAAATAAAATTATATTTAAAATATGGAATAAGCTACCAGCTGTATTGATAAAGTTTTTGCACAGTTTTATTTTATTTATTTTTTATTGCAGAGGTGATAATGTTATTTTTGATAAATTGAAATGATCTCCTTTATTAGACAAACAAAGTGTCACGATCCGGTCCAGGATCTAGCCAGATCCATGAACTCGCTGGGTCCGGACTGGCAGGCGAGGACGGTGAGACCCACATGCAGGAGGACCAGATGGCTCGGAGAGACAAAAATGACAATTATTAGTGAACAGCACTAACATCACGGAGGATGAATTGCTGGTGGGACAGCGAAAACTTACCAGGCCCCCCGAGGGGACCCCCCAGTGCAGACAGAGCAGGAGGAGCAGAACCGCAGATCATGACACCATGGAAGGACAATGTTTGAAAAACATCATGAGCAAGGACTCGCCACTACAGCTTCAGGAAACTGGCCCACCTCTCCCTGTGGAAGGCACCAGGACTAAATACTGTACTAGTCACTAATCAGGCAATCAGGAACACCTGCGGAAGGAAGGCTGAGAAGCAGGTGATCATGACAGTCACATTTGAAACACAGGATACATGGAGAATTTAATATAGACACAATTTTTTCTTTTCTTCTTTTTTTTTTTTATTTTAATGTGACTTTTCCTCCTAAATAATTTACAGTCAGAGACTGAACATTTAAAAAAAAAAAAGCTCTGATAGCTTTAATCTAGTACAAATCATGTTTCCTTTGTGAATAATTCTACTGTACTGTACATAGTTTCTTTCAAAACACTAAATAATATTCATTTTAAAACTTTGATGTGCAATTTGGCAGTCAATATTCATTCAACCTTTATTTAAACAGGTTAGTCCCATTGAGCCACAAGGACTCACTTCCAAGAGAAACCTGAATTTTAACAAAAAGTGATGAAAACAGTGAAACAACAACAGACATTCACAAATGATGCATACAATTGTTTTTAACAATTGATAACAAAATAATAATTGAAAGGATAATTAAAAGGAAAGTGGAAGAACAGCTAGATTATGAGGCAGTAATATGCATTCCTTCAAAGGAATACTACCGTATTTTTCAGACTATAAGGCGCACCGGATTATGAGGTGCAATATTAATGAACAGGTCTGATTTCAAACATAAGGTGCACCATATAATAAGGCTCACTGCTGATATTTAAGATAATTTAAGGGTTTAAAGTGTGCCTTATAGTCTGAAAAATATGGTAGTTTTTGGGTTTTTTTTTTTTTTTTTTTTTTGTACAGAACTATGGCTTAGTTTAGGCTTGTTGAGAGACGTTTGTCATCTGGCGACTTCTGATGTTCCCAACCTGACTTCCTGCGTCCTTCCCAGCTCTTTAATAAATGACTCACTTAGTGCTGCCAACATGAACATGTTAGTTCATTAGCTAAGGCAAGTCTACTGCTGGCTGCCCGACCAAATGTCACAGACATTTCACAAGCCAAACCTGTCGGAAAATCCTGCTGCTGCCGCTCGCAGCTCACCTACAGTCACTTTCTTCCCGGGAGCCATAATGAATGGAGCTGTCTGCAGCTCTAAATATGGCGCAAAGTGATTAACGGTTGACACGAGCAACACGGGCTTCCAACTGCTCAACAGTTCATGTCTGTCCTCTTTCTGGGTTCGTGGACGAATTTGCTGTACAAAACCGTAAATCAACGGCCTCGTAAAGCTGGCACATCGCATGCTCGGGGTGAACATCTTTTAGTCCTAACGAGTCATTTTTCATGCAGAAGATCATCCATTTCTTGTTGTTTTGTTTGGAAGGAGATTTTATGCATCCAAACAAAGCCTCCCCTCCTCCTCCTCCTTCTCCCCCTTCCTTTGATATGTGCTTAATCCATTGCCCCATCACACACACTCCACACCACCTGTCAGCCAGCACGGCATTTATCTCCCTCGGCATCACTTGATCTAAATACTGGAAACACAAAGGCACCAAAGTGGGTCAGGATTTGGGCAAACACCCTGATATGTATCATGATGCAGATCAGTTAATGGTATCACCGAACACACAGCGATTTTCCCATTCAGGGACAAGTACCTGGGCAAAGTCAGCTCTGTTTGGACAGCTGCTTGATGAGCCTGAGTACAGAATGAGAGCTTATGATCACCACAAAAGTCTGTGAAAGAGCCTCTTCAGCAGTGCAGCACTTATGATAAATTGGTGTGCAGTAAAAGTCCTAATGGTTCATTTAGATGGCTTTATTAAAAAAAATAAAAAAAAAATTAATACAACAAATGAACATCTAAGCCAGATGACTGGGAGAAGAACTTTTGACAGACTGCACTGTTATCTCTTGCTGTGTTCCATATTTTGTTTTTTCAGTACGTTACTATAGATGCTATGCATTGTGGGTAAATTTTGGGCTATTTGGCTGTAGGTTACTGTGATGGTCTGAATTTGTGGTAATGTATAGTGATCACACAACTTGTCCGCAGGGCTTAATTTGTAAATTGATTGATGCTGGAATGCAAATTTCCAGTGGGCCAGCAAGGAGGCGGGTCTGAGGGTCCTCCCCCAGAAAATTTTGAATAAAGTAGATGCAATTTTTTACATTTTGGTGTATTTTAAAGGTTGTTAAACATCTATGTTTATGTACATTTGTAAACACTCCGCTTCTGTCAAGCATCCTACACCCCCACTTACTTGACGGTTACGAGCCCGACACTGTCCCTGCTCGTTATCTGACTCCACACCTCCAGGCGACTCCTCCGTTTGTTCATGATGGCTGCCTGTGGGCTCCTGCCTGTGTACAACCATGGAAGTCACCGTATACGGCTGCGTGCTCGGCACTCACCCCCACCACTCTTTTAGAGGCAGAGATTTTTTTAAGGGTAGACGCGGAAATGCTTCCTGAAGAGACAGATGTATACTCGTAAGTGGCTGTTGTGTTTAAAATGAGTGTTTATGTCATTATTTTCGGTTTACATATCCAGTATAAATTTTGTTTGTTCAAGGCATTCATGTTTGTTCACAACTTTAATACTGTATTAGTAAATCTAAGAATTACAAAACCTGTCAAAATAAGGGAGTTCCCGGATCCTGTTCTAGCAGAATCCGGCTTAAATTAAGCCCTGCTTGTACATTATCACTGTTCTCTGTCAGCCCTTACTGTAGTTTTATGGTTAAACCATCAACTTTAACAATAAAAGCATGCTACTTTCTCTTTCATATATATTACTGAAAATCAAAGTACTGTGGGTATATCTTGGCTTTTGACTTATGTGAGCTTAAGGTAATACATCCTGATCACACGACTAACATGTTACAGCTGTTCTCTCTTGAAGTTTACAATAGTTTAGAGTCAAATAGCACACATTTCCCAGTAAATGTGTTGCATTTTGAGTTTGTCTTGAGCTGTATGTTAATGTATTTTCTGACAATGTGTTAATTTACTGAATTTATTACATTTTAATGAGCAATTTTTACCACTCAGCAAAAGTGCTGAATTTATTCTGGCGAGTGTTAAAAAAATAATAATCACTTCAATGACATATATTTTCCCCTCAAATAGTTAATAAATTAAATACTGTAATAGTTTTTAAAAAATCTATTTATTAAGACAATATGACACCTTGTAAGATCACAAACATGTTTATCAAAATGTATGAATGATTTCAGGTACTGTATCTAATCTGATGGTCTGATTTAGACTTTGCCTTATTTTATTTTGGTTGTTTGCACAAAAAGCCTCATTGGGGCTGTTTTAGAGAAGTGATGAGCTCTGACATGTGGGGTTGCTCACTAAGCAGCACAAACTATGTTTTCAGCTAATCTAAGGATACGGGACAGAAATTGTCTTCACAAACACAGAGCTTGCCAGAAAAACATCTTTTAGAAAGTAGGTTGCCATTTGTAACAGGAATTTAAAAACTGCTTTAAAAGTAGCCCCATTAGGCACAACAATCCACAAGTAAGGACGAGGAACATTTATTATGATGATTTCCAGCACGTTAGGCTCACAGTGTCAACACTTACAGCTCATATTCAATGAAAACTGAAGCAGTTTTCTTTGAACAATTACTTCAAACAAACAGTGGAGTATGAATCCCCTCAAAACGAGAGCGCGGTCATGTATAATGCAGACATAATCTGCTCAGCAGATCTCTGTATTTAGATTACAAATAGCCATTTATGAATAAAGATGATTGTTTTTTTGGCAACTGTGTGCGCTGCAGCCCACAATGGGATAGGTGAAAAGGATTTGCCAGGAAATATGCGTGTTAATGATGGCTCCCAGTTTTTGTGCAGAAAAGTCAGACAAAACACCTGATAATAATAATAATAATAATAATAATCTGATTTTGTTTACATTTGCTGTGAAATCACCCTGCTCTAACTGTAGCTGTCCATTTAATGTAAAGTAATTGTTCAAAGCCCTTTCAAACTTCATCAATCATCTGGATGTTTTTTGTTTGTTTGTTTGTTTTGTTGAGACGTTTCGTCCTTCATCCAAAGGACTTCATCAGTCCGAGGAGCCACAACAAACTCTGTCACACAAGCAGCACACTCACATAGTGGGTCAACCAGTTTGCTGGTGATAAGATCATCATCATCATCATCCACTTTATTTATAAAGCACTTTAACACCAGCCACAGCTGAAATAAAGTGCTGAACATCAGTAATAAATAACATAAAAGAAAGCATAAAAAAAAGTTACAAAGCTAAGCACACAATAGTGAATTAAAAACTAAATTTAAAATGCAATAATGTGATGAGTTAAACAGATAAAATCAATATACCAATAAAAAAAAATAAGTAAAAAATGGTGTCTGGGGCCCGCCCTCTCCCCTGTCGACTCCTTTGAGGCAGCCATAGGTAAAGTGGTTCATAACATCAAAGTTCATGCTCAATAATCTGATAATGTAGTTGACGATACATCAACAAAAAAAGAAAAGAAACCATCCAGATGACCTGACTGAACTTTGTTGGATTTTTTTTTTTTTTTTTTTTGTTACCTGGATTATTGCGCATGAACTTTGATGTTTTGAACGACTTTGGCTATGGCTACCTCTGAGGAGTCGACAGGGGAGAGGGCGGACTCCAGAAACCATCTTATCACCATCAAACTGGTTGGCCCACTATATGTGAGTGTGCTGCTTGTGAGACTGAGTTTGTTGTGGTTCCTAGGACTGATGAAGTCCTTTGGATGAAAGACAAAACGTCTCAACAAATAAAAAGAAACCATCAAGATGACCTGACTGAACTTTGTTGGATTTTTACCTGGAATATTGAGCATGAGCTTTGATGATAATACTTTTAAATAAACTGTGCAAGTTGAAACCTGTTTGTCTTACCCATAGCACGTTTGTCATTTAAAATAGTCCCTAATTTTATACTTATATCATTTTTTTAAGACCAAAGCGGGATAAATGAGAAGTTTTTTAAATCAATTTTTAAACAGAATGTGAAAGAACACAGACTCTGGTGTGAAATTTTAAAAGAAAAAGAGCAACGCGTTGGCTCCCTTTCATCTGAAAATGAGCTTCAATTGAAACCTCAGAAACTGAATATTATATGAAGCCTCACATTCTACGTTGTTTTCCCTCTCATTTATACAGCTGCTTGTTGTACTGTGAATATCCAGACAGTTGGTCTCCTGTCAGACACACTGCAAGTTAAATTATCTCAGGTAGGTGTTCCAGTGGAGTTACCTCACACGTCCAATTAGCTCGCAAGATGAAGATAAAAGCAGTGACTGTTTCTCAGCACTTATGGTCTTCTTACTCCAACTGCAACATGCCATGTCGCATAAATGTGTCTATCAGATGAGTGTCAGCAGTTAAAGTCCACCAAATTACCGTATTGTGATGCTCAGAATAAAGCACAGGAACTGCCACACTGTCTCTGAACTTAAAGAGGTCAAGGAGATCAATTTCCCACAAAAACAGCTGATTATTGATTCTGCTGATCGTCCAGTCAAAGTCAAGTTTGAGTCTTTTGTCATTTCAATGATAAGTGTATGACGAGAGTCTGATTAGTCTTTGTGGGGCCATCACAGCCAAACAAGAGAAATCAGAAATGTTTCATCTGCACAGAGGTAAGTGCTTTTTATCAGAGAGAGACCAGTTGATAAGAAGACGCTCCCATCAGCTTTCAGAAAAGAAAAAAAAAAAAGTTAATGTTCCGTCATCGTTTGCTGGAGCTCATCACCGGCTATCACCTGGAGAGAGATGACCAAAAGACCAGAGACGTAGTATGGAACACCAAAATGCTCAAAATGAAATAAATAATTAATGCATTATGAAACAAGTAGCTCGTTATTATGAAAAATTTTCATTTTTATTCTTTTATTTCATAATTGTGTTTTTCATGATGTTTTTTTTTTTTTTTTTTTTTTAATAATTCCCCTTTTCAGCAGAAACACTTCTGCTGTCTATCCTGTCAGTGGGTTGGACCTTCACGCCCACTGGCTTATCCTCCACATCCATCACTGGTACAGCTAGCGTAGCAGCTAGCAGCGACTTGCTCAGTCAACAGTCATGAAGGATGCAGAGTTGCATGAACTTTGTTCAGCTCAGGTAACTGTTGCAGATCAAACTGAGAGGATTTGATTCTCAGAAGGTATTCAGGTGTCATGACAAAAACTGATGGACTGCAAAAAATTGATCGGCGCTGCAGGTGCATGCACAGGAGGACTTGCTGTTTTTGTTCTTTGGATTTAACAAGATTAACACAAGCTGTACCAGTGAGCAGGTATTCTAGAAAACTACGGTAATGGATGTGGAGGATCAGCCAGTGGGCGTGAAGGTCCAACCCACTGACATTGATTGACAGCTGAAGTCTTTCTGCTGTAAAGTGGCATTATGAAATGAATATGCCATCATGAAAAACACAATTATGTAATAAAATAATGAAATATATATATATATTTCATGTTTTATTGATTTAATTAATTTTGAGCATTTCAGTGTTCCATACACTAGAATCTGGCTTTCTGTGGGCCACGTACCTCACCACAAAATAACACCCGTGTGCCATCCCCAACACAAATCTCACTAATGTCCGTTTAATTATTGATTCCTTCTGTCCTGCGTTAACATCTGTCATATTCTGTGACAGCAAATGCAGTAAGAGACTACTTTTACCAAATAGTTTTTGCATTTATGTGTCTGTGCAGCTGACAAAAGAAATAATGTTCTAGCAGCAAATGAGCTCAAATGTTATCCACAGTTTAAAATGTAGCTCAGCTCATCTGTACACAAGTCCTGTTACTTAATGGAAAAAAGATTATCTGAGAAAATAACCCTCCAAGTGAAAACGAGTCAAATAATTGTTTTATTGTATTTTTACAAATAGGTTTATTTTGTGTTGCATACTGCTCAAAGCATGGGATGCAGGAAAAGAAACGGCTCGTCAAAAATAAAGGAATAACAATATCCACCAATGTTATGCAAGTTTATAATCCACATATTTTTATAAGAACAATTTAATAATGGATAAATTAAGTTCCTGTATGTAAAACACATTTTCATGGCGATGATACTGATTTCTTTTATTTTCTGTATGATAAGATGATACAGGTCTGTGTTGTTATCATTCCCAGAAAGGAAATAAATAAAGCTCTTTTTCAACAACAGAAAATTTAAAAGTGTAATGATTTGTCTTTTCTAATATCATTTAGACGACTGTGTTTTGTAACTTAACTGAAATTTTGAGCCTTTGCAAGCTACGGTAATCATGATTTTGAATATTTTTTAATATGGAACTACAATGCCCAGCATTATTTTTTTTCCTTGCTTCGAACATAATTTTGCTAACAATATTTGTGAAGGACGTAAAAATGTCAACAGACCTACAAAGGATTTAAAAAAGGGTCTAATTTGGAGGTTGTGAAATGACCTTCAAATAAAACTCAGCAAGATCTTACTGAAGACTTGTTTCACAAGCAAAAGTCAAAAATCTAAAAAACAAAAAAACATTTATATACAGTATAATTTTTAGAGATGACCATGCTGCTTTTCTACACTAATCTTTTCAGTTCTGTACCTCGTTATGTTTACATGTACAAAATTATTTGATCGGATTGAAATGTATTTGGATTAAATAATCCAAATGTATAGTTTTGCACAATCTGTTGACAACGAGCGTTTACATGCAGTGGGCTTTTATTCAGAACAGAAGTACTGACATGTGCAGAGCGGTACACTCTACTTAAAAAAAACACAGAAGAAGTTCTACTTCCAGGATAAAACCGACGTAAAACTGACGTAACCGTGTAATGTGAATAAAGGAGATGCGTCGTAACCTCGAAACATCGTAAGACGAGACCGTCATAACCCGAGGACTACCTGTATAATAATACCTAAAATAATAACTAAATAATAAAATAATTAATACCTAAAATAAAATATTAAAAAATAAAATGAATAAATAAATACTGTACCTAAATAATTACCTATTTAATAATACCTAAAGAATACCTAAAATAATAATACCTAATAAACAATACCTAAAATAATTTACTGTACTGTATTTTTTGGCCTATAAGTCGCAGTTTTTTTTTTTTTTTTTTTTGCATAATTTACATACCTGTGACGTATTGGCCAAAGCAACC
>JARVLU010000001.1:37808675-37828328 GCA_031762415.1 Simpsonichthys santanae
AGACTGAAGTTTTTTGCAAAACTTAATAGATAAGAGTTAGACTCTCTGAGCAGGTAGGGAGAAGACAGCTGTGTTGCCAGGCAACTCAGTTTCAAGGTGAAAGTATAGAACAGTACTTCTATTTTGACTAGAAGCCAGGAGTTGTTGTTAGTAAGAAACAGCAAACAAGCCAGCTAGTTATTTTCTCAACTGTTTCATTGTCTACAACACTTCAAAAACAAAGTCTTGTGGACACAAAATCACAATCAAAATAAATTTTGAAAATTTTATTAATGTTACAGTGATGAAATGATTGTTTGCATTAAAATAATTCATTTTGTTTCTAATGCCTATTTTTGTTGATACCTGTTCCTTTGTGCACACTGAAGTCCTTAGTGTCCAAAAAAGGTGGAAGAAAAAGTTTTTTGTGGTTTCATATTTCTTCATCAAAATTGTGTTATAGTGATGAAGACTAGCTGTAAATTCAACATGGCAGACTCACCCAGCTACAGCCCATTGTTCATCAGCCAGCAGATCCAGATATAAGGCCCTCCATCCCGGGCTCTTCCTGTTTACCAGCCACGCCGCATCCCACCGCCTCTCCATCTCCACCCGGTGTCTCGAGGTCTTCGGGTCTCCTCTCCTTCGCCCTGACTCCACCGCCAGGTTCGGGTCCTGGGGAGGATTTCTTATCCATCTCCCTATGCCGGACTCGCATGCCCACAGCGGTTCGGCATGCATGTCCCCACACGGGCCCGAGCGCCAAAGAACTCTCATCAATAAAACACTAATTGTCTTCCCGTCTCTTTGTGTGAGTCTCTCCAGGTTGAAATACTGTATAAAGCAACAACAAGCATCTAGAACAACTCCTAGCTCTTTGAGAACTGCACAGACTATATCTGACAAAAATAAGTGTTGTTACTATAATAACTTAAACTTCATTAGGCTTGTCTTCAGATCTGCTCAGAACTGTTTTACCTTGAAACAAATAGGTTTGTTTTGATTTGTTTTTTCCTGGCAGAGCAATAAAAATGGATAGGTTGACTGCCAAACATTCAATTTGGCAAAGAAAAAAATTAAGAAAGAAAGAAAAGGCCCAAAATACTCTGGTGAATCTCATTTGAAAGCAAACATTTCACCTTTGAGCTCTTCGAAAGGAATGAGACAGTTATCAAACACTAGGCTAATTTTTACACAGCTAAAGGGTGAAACGTGCAGCCAAACTGTGCATTACTGGATGCTATAGAACTTTTAAAAATAAAAAAGTGAAATGCACACAAATCCCAGAAAGAATCAAAGCTGCCTCTGGTTAAAGCACAGCTCTCATTACATCACATTTAGTCTGCCCTGGGTGAAATGATGTTAGGATGAATACAAACAGAAACATTGTGCAGAACCTTTTGATTCACGTTGCCTCACTTTCACATCTCAAAACGTTTACCAACTAAATTTAAGCTTAAGTGATGCATTTTTCTAACAGATGTCATCACACAATGGGAGGGGTTCTGTTTTTATTTTCAACAGTGTAAATTCAGCCACACATAGGACTTGAAGTATTATTATTTCTCTAGTATTTATGCTAATATTTGCAATTACGACCACTAAATTCAATGAATGGTATTCCTCAAAGAACTCTGTTTGGCCCACTTCCTTTCATGCCAGAGATTTGTTGTACATTTAGAATGATGGAGCTGTTTTGGTCTGATCTTAAAAATAAAAAAATAAAAAAACACAAGCAAAATTACAAAATCTCCCATAATCTGGTAGTAATCAGATTATATGTTGGGAATGACGCTCACCTACCATCACCCCAGATTTTAGCTCAATACCCAAAAAACTGACTTAATTACAGACAAGTTTGTGTTTGCTAAGGTTAATTTTATGTAGCTCTTTTTAATTGGGTTAACTCCAAATGTTGATCAGCTGTAGATGGAAACTTTGAGTTTATTACAGTGGCAAACAAGATATTTTGTTAACAGTCATATGAGAACACAAACACAGACATAAACATTAAAATGCATGAAGGCCACACAATTTTTTGTACTCTGATGTTACTAAAAAAGTATTCTGGAGTAAAACTGTCAAAAAAAAAAAAAAAAAACAGACGAAAAATAAATAAATAACATGACATGCTAAAATCACACAAACAATATAGAAGTTTGTTTTTCTTTTTGGTTTTGAGGCATGAAGACACCCACACATGTGGATATTGTTGCTACTTAAAAAAAAAGTTTAGATTTATACATTTTGAACCAGGCAGGTGTTTCGCTATGCCCAATTACCGGTATATAGAAGCTGCCCATCCACCTCTACCATCTTCCCAGCACCTCTGATCCATGTAATATACAGGCAAAGCACAAATCAGACAACTTATATCACCAAGTTCATGATTAATGATTTTTCATCTTCTGCCGAAGGTTTTTAAGTCTCACAAAGAGGCCAGCTGTGTCAAATGTAGTCATGCTCTGCCAAATATTGTACATCAGGGGTCCCTTGCTGACAGCAGCCTTCCTGCAGACTGTTATCCAGTCGCCTTATTATACTGAATAAATCCTTCCCATGTCAAGCACCAGAGCTGGATCTAATTCCAGATATGAGCCGCTCTGATGCTCCAGTGCTGGTGCAACATGGACCAAATGTGCCTTTTTTAGCATCTTCGGTAATACTGAATTTAAAGTTTGTCATCTCATTACCAATAAGTTACATTTGAGAAAATATGATTAAATGTGTACTAATCCTTGATATGATGCCTTTTACATAACTTTTAAACACACTGGCTAAACAATGTCATCCACCTCATTAAAAAAAATTATAGGGACATTTAATTACCGGTAGATATAATTGGATCTAAAGTTGGCAAAATTAAAATAAAGAAAGGTGATTGCATTGTGGGTATTTCAAAGTCAAATTTAGAATAGTCTGTGTCACTGTATTCCAGCACTGCAAATGTTTTTTTTTTTTTTTTTTTCAAATTTTAGGCAGCTACGATTTTTATTTATTTGCAAGTTATTAAGTAGGCAAACGAGAGAGAGAAGAGGCAATATCTCTTGACCATGCATGCTTTGAATAAATTGCATTGTGCACCATGAGGTGATATTCCAAAGCAGAGTAATACAACTGTAGGACAGAGTTTATGTTTTCATCCGTCCTCCTGTCACCATTCATCCACGTCGCTGCCAGCAGATTCAAAGACAGTTTCTGAGACAGAAGGGAAATGTTCTACTCAACACGCCGGGCCAACACAGATCGTCTAAGAGAAAGCCACAGTAAACAAATAAAAACAAACCAAACAACAAATATAGAGGTAAACTATGAACGCTGTGGCAACGCTGAGGATTCAATGTTAAGAAAAGATCAAAGTTCATGCTCAATAATCCAGGTATAAAATCCAACAATGTTCAATCAGGTCATCTGGACGGTTTCTTTTTTTCTGCTGAGACATTTCGCCCTTCATCCAAAGAACTTCATCAATCCAAAAAGTCACCAAACAAAACTGATTCCCACAATCATGCTGGAAGTTTGCCGTTTGTGAGGATAAGTTGTTTGGTGGCTTCTCGGATTGATGAAGTCCTTCGGATGAAGGACAAAACGTCTCAGCAAAAAAAGAAAACATGCAGATGACCTGACTGAACATCGTTATTTTATATCTGGATTATTGAGCATGAACTTTGGTGATTTTAACCACTTTGGCATGACTGTCTCAGGGGAGTTGGCGAGGGAAGACCCCGGATGAGAGGTGGGCCCGAGAGGCCATTTTAGCACCAGCAAACTGTTTTCTTCCACTATGGATTATGCTGTTTGTGGGAATTAGTTTTGTTTGGTGGCTTCTCAGCCTGAGGAAGTCCTTTGGATGAAAGATGAAATTTCTCAGCAAAAATAGAAACCGTCCAGAGGACCTGACTGAACATTGTTGGATTAACTAGAAAAGCTACATTTACAGCAAAAATGCTGTTTGAGTGCTGAATAACATCACTAAAATTAGCAAAGAATGAATTGTGGCTAAAACAAGCAAAATAATAATAAAAAAGCTTATATCAACTCAAAGTAAAAATGAGCACAACAAAAGCTGACAGCTAAACGTATCACAAAAGTAGTTAGAGAAATGTAGCAAAAACCACAGCAAGACCGTTAAAGAAACAATAACTAAAAGCTAAATTGAACAAAGCAGCTAAAACCTAAACATTACAAATCAATAGATTAAAAACAATTAAACTACTAGCTAAACGCTAAACGTAACAAGCAACAACTAAAAGCTACAATTAGCAAAACTGAAGGAAAAATCTAAAATTAGCAAGATGCTAAAAGGAGCATAAGAAATCAAAAATAGTGCAAGTATTTTTAAGTATACAGTATTTATTTATGAAGACTGGAAAAGATCTTCATGTATTACAATGGGTAAAATTTATGCCAACAAAGTTGAATATATCAAAAATTATAAAAACTACAAATATTTAAGGCCAAGACACATTTTTTCCAATCGAGTCAAACACTTTCATGTATGAATGGTTAAAATAAAAGTAGTCTGATTGAAAGAAACTATCAACAGGAAAAAAACAATAGGTATGCTGACTCAGCATTCACAAAGTATTAGACTCGAGTTGATTTTCTTGTACTTTATTTTTGATATGCCACATACAGTTTACATCAATTTGTCAGAATAAGAACCAGCCCCAACTCTTGAACACTTATTCTCACAAGTATTAAAACAGAAATCAATCATCTTTAAAGACAAACTCCAGGTTTTCCTGCATCTCAGCCACCTGTTCAGAAGCGTTCGTTGCCGTCTCTTGAGCTGCAGACGAGCCTTTGGTGGCAGAGTTCTCCTGAGACCTTTGAGGAGCGTCGACGTTCCGCTTTATGTCCTTGCCTTCTCCAAAAACCTTCTGGCTCTCTGTAAAGTACTGATTGGGGTGACTAAGTGAGAAGGATGCGTCCTCAACCTGTTCAGGAAAAAAAAGAAAGCACAGGAAGGTCACAAGAAGATAATTAGCAGTTGTCAGACATGCGTCAGGTGGATTGACTGATTCGATGTAAGTCACCTCTCATAAAACCATTTGATATCTCCTTCATTGGCCGTGATGAGGAACGGTTTATGGATTTCTTCAGACTAAACTTTCACAGACGTATCGGCGCACATCCAAGTTTGCCTTCCAGTAAGAGAAACTCTATGGTTGTTGCTTTTTTCTTTAAATTTACGCATGCAAACTTAATAATATTAAAGGCTAAATTGCTTTTTCTCGCTGCTGTTAGGGTAAAAAAAAATAAATAAATAATGAATTTGATGTGTGTACATTTTTCTGTGAGGCACACAAATTCATTTTACAGATGACTGCAGATCAGATTATTCAGATTTTTTTAACTGCTTGCCTGCATGGAGTCAAAGTGAGGCTGTTTTTCTGTTGCTCTATTATTAATGCGTGAATGTTTATTAAGCATTCACACTATTGTGATCCATCCATCCATCACCTTTACCAGCTTCTTCCTTTTCGGGTCACTGGTGTCCATATCCAGCAGTCACTGTGCGAGAGGTGGGGGACACCCTGGACAGATCTCCAGTCCATCACAGAGACAAACGAGACAACCATTCACTCTCTCACTCACACATAGGAACAATTTAGAGTTACCAATCAGCCTAACATGCATGTTTTTGGTATGTGGGAGGAAACTGGAGTACCCGGAGAAAACCCACGTGAGAACATGCAAATTCCACCCAGAAAGACCCCCAGCCAAGATTTGATCCAGGGACCCTCTCGCTGAGAGGCAACCGCACAACCAACTGAGCCACCGTGCTTGTCTTTATTTACGTTTTTAGGGTGTTTCAGCAATTTAGGTATCAAAACATTCAGCTCGTTCATGACATGGCTGTAGTGATACTTTTTTAACTTGTTGAAATATTCAGCTGTTTTTCCAGCTAGGGTAGTTTGAACTTTTTCTGTGATAATTTTGAGTTCTTGTTCTTCATTTCAGCAAACGTGCCCTTCATGCCACGGTCCGCTCATTTCAGTGTTTTGCTCAGTTTTTCAGTTACTTCTGTGCTTATTTTAGCTGATTTCAGCTTCTTCTAGCTTCTTTCTACTTATTTGGACTTTTTGGTTAGTTTTTTTTCCCCCCAACTATTCCACTAATGTCAGTTTTCTGTGCTCTTTTATGGCTCTTTCAGCTTTAACTCATTTATTTTTAGATAATATAGGCTAGAATTGTGTGTCTTAGTAGCTGAGAGTGACCCTCAACACATACAGTACTGAAGACAAAAAAACTCATTGACTACCAAACACACACTGAATTTTATGTCCAAGTTCTAACTGCCACCGTGTTATGTAGGAATGTCAAACTCCACAGCTGGACACCTCAATGGTCAGCAATGGTGCTTACTGAGGTTAGGTCATGGGGTCAAAGGTCATCTCTTTCTTTATATGGTTATAATTTGATAACGCTTTAACAAGGAAAAGTCTAACTTCAAAGCATGGCATCTTATTGCGCAACAGTTTTTTCTATTATTTCAAAGATCTTGTGTCAAAGGTCAAGGTCACTCCTTACTTTAAATTGGGAATTTTTTCACGGAAAAACCTCAAACTTCACAGCTGGACACCTCCTGGATCAACAATGACCTGTGTTAAACTGGATTTACCACAGTTTCACTACTTTTCTACTATTTTTACTTCTGACTCTAAGCTAGTTCTTTTCTGCCTTTTTTTGCTAGCGGTTCGCTACTTCTGGCTCTTAGCTAGCATTTTCCTGCTTTTTGTCAAGATTTTGATACTTCTGTCTCTAAATTAGCATTTTTCTGGCCTTTAAAACAAACAAACAAAAAAAAAACTAGTTTTGCTCATTCAAGCACTGATCTAGTTATTTAATGTTTATTTGCTAATGTTTTGCTATGTTTGGTTATAAGCTAACATTTTCTGCTTTTTTGCTAATGTTTAGTAACTTTTGACTCTCAGATATTTTTCTGGTGACAGGAATTTGCTAGCATATTGATACTTCTGACTCTAAGCAATGCATCGCACTGCACTATAACATACTAAATGTGCTAAATATTAACAGTTTAACAATAATAAACAGTGTTAATGTTAGCATGGGAGATACATAGTTATTTGAGCTAAAGTAAGCTATCTGGACTCAAGTTACATGATTTAAACGGTGCGTAACATGTTGCGTGTTATTAAAGTTAAAAATGAAGACACCAGTTTTATTATTTATTTATTCAACACCACAAACTGCATGTCACACAAACACTGATAATTAAACTGAACATACTATTAAAAACACGATAACCGAACTGTAAACTGCATTAATGAACTGGACTCTGCTCTGTTTTCATCCTGGACGCACATTGTTCATCTGGCTCATTCAGGCTGTCACTCCTTTGCTTAATGCAGTTTAAAATATTGACTGGATTGGGGAAAAGAAATGAGGGGAATTGTAAATATATAATTCATCCAACATGACATCTCTCTCTTCGACGTCATCATAAAGCACACCTGGGCCAAGGCTCGTTCAAAATCAGTCAGCCTGGTGGAAGGACAGCTTCTCGACCTCGCAGGAAAAAAAAAAAAAAAAACTCGGTTGTTTTGTAATCGAAGTAAATACAAGCTAACATTATGAAGAATGATGATTTACCTGCTGTAAATCAGCTATTGATTATCACGGAGTAAAGTCTGACATCATCATCGTCGGCTCAGCTCTGGTCCACTCAGCGACTGGTGTGGAGCTGTTAGATTAAGTGGTCCCACTTGGCATCAAATCTGTCGACTCTTATCCAAAACCCAGCCATAATCCAGCTTTAACTTGTTAAGTTGTTGTTAAATGAACTGTAATCCAGATAAAAGGAGCAGACCGAGGCAGCACGCATGTGCATTAGGTGAAGGTACAAAATTCAAAGTGCCAACTAATGACCCAGCATGGTAACTACAGCGGATTGGGGGGGGCTGGGGAGAGTCCTCCGGATGCATGTAAACACAGAATTAATCCGAGTCAATGCAAACCTTTCCTCTAATTATTGCACACACAAAAAAAAAACTACGTTTCCCCCAACTGTGTCTGTGTAAATGTGGCCTAAGACTGAGCTGAATACAGCTCCTCAGACTGAAAAAGTATTTTGGATGAAAGACGAAACGTTCCTACAATTTTTTTTTGTTTGTTTTGTTTTTTTGAATGTCCAGAGGACCAGCCTTAACTTTTTTTTTTTCCTACCTGGATTATTGAGCATGCATCAGGACTGTTTTCTAGCATTTTACTACTTGTGAGTCTTAGCTAGCATTTTCTTGCTGTTCGCTAGCGCTTCCACAAATAATTCAGCTATTTTTGATTACATTTTCAACTGTTGATATTAAACAAGTAGTGCAGAGGTTTAAAAATGTACAGCTTAGTTTCAGCTTCTTCAGCAGCTTTAAACAAAATAATTAAGCAATAAGCATTCACACAGCATTTTCACAGGAAATGCTCATTTTTATGGTTAAAATTAGCAAAAAGCCACTAAAGAAGTGCAGCATTTGGCCATGAATGTTTATATTAAAAATATTCTAATTGTATGTAAAATATAGTAGACCTGGATTTTTTTTTCCATCTTTACAAACTAGGTCATTTTTCTTGACTTTCCAAGCATCAAAAGCACATTTATTCTGTTACAAATCAAATCTACTCTTGTTCAATCCAGAGCACGCAGAGGAGTTTTGTTGCCACAGCTTACAAAATCAGATTAAACTGTTTTGTTTTACTGTTTTAATATCCGTTCGAGGTTCAGAGTTTATTTCTACTAAACCAACTCATCTTCTACATTTATGTGTGATTATGTGAGCACAGTCAGTGTTACTTCTTTAAAATATATTGCATTACATTACATTTACGAAAAGTAAAATAAACAGATCAGAATAAATTTTCAAGTTTAAGCAGACACTTGACCTCATTCTGAGTAAACATGACCAAAAAATATTTTAAAAAAGCACTCATAGACCAAAAAGTGCTAAAAATGATCTCTTTTATATTTGCATGTGTCATGCCAACCTGAAAGGCCTGAATCTGCTTAAGATGATCTGTTGTGAGTTTAAACTCGTGCTAATTTTGGGAGGATGACTCAAAGACATCCAAAGTAAAACAGATTAAATTATCCAAGTATCCACAGGGGACAAAATAGGCTGGAAACCCATAATAAACCTATAAAAATTAAGTGGCAAAGACAGCCAGCTAATGACGGATGTGATGACAGTTCTGGGTCTCTCCTGAGCCTTCGCGCACGAGACGTAAACTGTGCCTGCAACACACACGTCTGCACTTAATGTGCTCCAGATCAAATAAAATCTGTACTTACATGGTGTGTCAGCTCAAAGTACTTCTGGCACGCCAGCTGGTAGTGCATCCCTTTGACCAGCTCCATGATCTGCAAAATAAAAAGGCAAGAGACACTAAAAAGGTTCAACAGTCACACATTAAACACTGACACAGTCCATTTGCAGAGAATGCAGTCAGAAAATCACAGACCTTCATTTAAGTCGTGTTAATTTGATTTTGGTCAAGTACACACATGCTTAATATATCATAAAAGCTTTTGCGAATCCATCCTTTGCAGAAATGGTGCAAAAGTAATAAAAGCATCCTTTTTCTATAATGCATGGAAGTAAACTGCACAGACTGTGACCAGCATCTCTCTGCAGACACTGCTCTTCTTTGTGAACAGTGGAAAAACGCTCCACACATGTTAAAAAAAAAAAAAAATTCAGTCCAATTACATAACCAGGTGTCTGTATCTAAACTTGTACGTTTCTACAAGTTAAGTATAATTGATGTCAAAATGCGGCTGAAACTTCAAGGTGAACGACCTACTGGGAAAAAAATAAAAAATCCAAATTTGTGCCTCAGCCTGCGTTTGTTTCCTTCACATTTTCCGAGAATCCTGCATGGCTGCCTCCAGCGTAATATTGTCACCAGCATGCTCAACTCTGAGGCTGGTGATAGATAGGTAATGAGCTTTGCAGTCTCTGCCAGATATTCCACTTGTTTTTGTCTTTAGTGTAAAAAGAAGAGCGTTTGTAATATTACACACAACAGATTTATGAAAAGAGAGCTGTTCTGACAGCTTAGTATCCAATTTATTTCACTTAAATAGCCAAATAAATTAATGTTGTTAAGAATTGCTGATTATTTATATTAGAGCATGTTTCAACCAGTATGGCCCAGATACTGCCTTTGTTACGGTTTTGGTTGTCTTGCCAGATGAACTAAAACTAGGCCACCAAGCTGAGACAGAGAGTTTCTATCGTTTCTCAATTTGTTAATAAACTAAACATACCAGGTCTCTCTTGTAAATGAGTCCTCGAGGCTCATTGAGATTAACCTGCCTAAATAAAGGTTGAATGAATACTTTGTCCAAATTTGTTATGGCAATTACCGTATTTTTCAGTCTATAAGTCACAGTTTTTTTGCATAATTTGTATGTCCTTCGACTTATACATCGAAGCGACTTATTTATGGATTTTCTTTCCCATATGTATAAACAAATTTTTGTCTGAGATATGACCGTTTTCATTCATTCTGACATTGAAAATATTGAACACTACCATTTTCAGCCACTAGATGGCACTCGAGTAGTATGGCATGGTGTTGTGTCATGTAATAAGTAAAAGTGGCTATTAATGACACAATCGGCTTGCCATTGTCCCATAGTCTGCCACATTCATCCAGCTTGCCTGGAGCAACTGTCAAATCAGCTTCATTTTGCTGCGCCGCCACGGTGAAATGCAGCTAATTTGACCAGTGAAGTGCAGTTATTAAGTAAAAGTTCAACGGAGGCACACTTTTACTATAAAGTTGAGCAAACAAATATTTGTTTTAGGTGCTCGTCTTAATAAATTTTGAAGAAATGTGCAGCATTCCTCCTTCCCGAGTTCCTCCCTGTGTGCGTTTGAATTTACAGCCAAGAAAAGATGTCAGGTATCTGATTGGATATTATGTGCACCAGAGTAACAGGGATTTTGTTTTACTGTACAATTTATTTTTGTTTCTGTGTTTAAGTTTAGATTTCTACTAAGGAAGTTTTTTTAAGCTAGTTTGATGCATTATTTTCTAATATATTACTAAGAACTCAGTCGAAGGAAAAACTGCAGATAAAGAATTAAGCATTAAGCATAAAAATAGAAGCTAATTATCTTTTTAATAAACTTGATTTTTTTTAATCAACAAAGTGTTTTAAATTATGTCTAATATGTCTAAGAAAAAAGTTATTTAAATTTTCACATAAATAATTTGAGACACATATTTGATTACATTTGAAAAAGGTCCATGTACATATTTTCTAATAGATATTGACTGAAACTAATCCCAGACGAAGACTAAGGTTTTAATTATGGCCTCCTGCATAACTTAGTTTGACATCCCTGTTCTAGAGGGTTCCAGTGGGAATACAGAAACATGTAAAAGATACTCCAGGAATTAGGTGATGCTATTATGTATCGTCTATTTTTATAGTTCAGATCTAATGGAAATACAAAGAACAACCATGGAGCCAAAGAAAAACAACTGTTTCATACTGTTGTCTAAAAATTTTAGTTTAAAGATATTCAAAGAAAAAATAAATATTTTGATTAAACTTCCAGACTTGCTGAGGTTTTTAAATAAATATCTGACATATTAAATGTATTATCATCATCTAGTTTCACCAAACAGTGTTGTTAAATTATTTAAATCTATTTATCTGTTTAAATGTTTATTCTGCTTAAAAGACAACTTCAGTGATTATAATTGGGCTTTCTGTTATTCTAAATTATATCAACCATGAGTATATTTTTTGTCCTTTCATAGTAGGGCTGGACGATATGGCCAAAACTTATATCACAATATATTTCTTAATTTTGGTCGGTAACAATATAATTTGATATTGATATAAACAATATAAAAGCCTCAGAAAAACTGTACCAACTGTACAAATACATTAATGTTCACCTTTAATTTGTATTTAGCCTTCAAAAATAGTTCTTTTTTTTTTATTTTTTTTATAAATTTATTCATTTTAAAATACAATACCAAACAATCCCATAAATGATACGAATACAAACTATAAAATAAAAACCTAACCCATGCAGCAAATTTTGCTGCATGATACAGCTGGGTGGGGGGGGGGTGTTGTTTCAGGTACACAGTGGCTCACACTTTATTGTGCTTCATCTTCTGATCCTCAGCATATTCTATCGAGTGGAAACATGGAACCAGTTAGATGTGTTCCCACCGCTAGTTGGAACGACTGCAGTTTATCTAATCTTAGAAAGCCGAAACACTTCCACACCGCCTAATTATCAATTATGTTGTCTACTTCCTCTTCACTTGTGAACGCTTGTTCAGTCACATTCTGACGGTCATGGGAATTAATTTTGAACCAAAAACTCAATACATGTTGGAGATTAGCCTAGCCTAGCCTCCTACCGCTAACGCCTTCTGGACTCGAGCTCTGCGTAACATTTACGTTTATTTCCAACCACTGACGTAGTTGTATGGTGGCTTTTTCAGTTTGGGTTGAAACAGAAGTGGCTGCTTCAACCCGAACAGAAAAAGAAATGTGTCAGTGAAACACAGTAATTACATCGAAATATCCAAAATGTGCTTAAAACTCATATCACTTATTGAATAAAAGTATATCGCAACATAATCAATATCAAAATATTATCTAGCCCTATTTCAGTGTCCAAACTAAGGCTTCCGTGTTCAAAACTACCATATTTTCTGGACTATGTCTTTTTTTTTAGTTTGACCAGTCCTGTGACTTGTAGTCCGAAGCGACTTACTTACGTTTTTCCCTATTCATGACGCATTTTTTGACTGACGTGTTAAATGATCATTCATACTGACATGAACTAAAGAGTAAACATTAACATTTGCAGCATCAAAAGGGCCCTCTAGGCTTTTGACAACATGTTATTCCTCTACTGCTACTACCCCGCCCCGAGAAAAACTTAAAACAAGTAAAATGCCCCCAAAAGGCAGAGTTGTTCAGAAGTGACACAGAGGATGAAGAATTCAAGGGATTCAGTGATGTGGAATGAGACCAGTGAATTTACCGGTAACTTGCTTGTCAGAATTGTTGGATCGTTAGATCTGTTCAGGATCACTGGTATGTTCTGTATGTTTTGGTATTTCAGACTGAATATCTGTTCTTGCACTTTGTGAAATACACTTCTAAATAAATGTGACTTATATATTGTTTTTTCATCTTCATGAGGTGTTTTTTTTTTGACTAATGCAACCTATACTTTGGAACGACTTATAGTCTGGAAATATGGTAATCCAGTGACAACTTGTTTCAAACATTATATTTATTTTTGCACAAAGCAGGGTATGGAAACAGCAATTTCAGTTTTTAAAGAACCAGCCATATAAATCCATAAAGCTGATCACACGACCAACCAGCTGTTTTTCCTACAGATGTAACAAAATTGATATTAATCAGCATTGACAAATAATTTCAATTTGACTAATGCCAATAATAATCATAAAAAATGTCAACAGTTCCTTTAATTTCACTGAACTGATACTTGAGTTTTTATTTCCAGTTGGTAATTACAGCATTTTTGTTCTCTTGATTCGAGCTATCTTGCAACACAGTCTGTCCTCCTGTCTTCATCACTCAGTTTGTTCTAGATGAGTAGACGCCTGGTATTAGTTACATTTGAAAGAATCAGACCATTTTACCCAGATATGTTCCCTTAAAGCTCAGCTTAACCAGCAATTTATTTTAGGCACAAACTTTATTAACCTTTAAACAAAACATTTGATATAATTTATTGATTATTCATGTAGAGACAAGTGCTTAGCATTAACATATATCACATTTATAGCCTGGGTTATTTGTAATGCACATCCCTAGAAGAGCCTTAGGCAACAAAGAACATTAAAAAAAAAATTAAAATACAATTTTTCAACCTGCTCAGCTGCTTCTTTGATGTTTGGGAAAAGCAAAAGTGATGCATCACATGATTTCCCCGGTCAGAAGCAGATAATTATGTTCAGTGTGGTCATAGACAGCATAGGAACCCACCTGACTGACTCCACTGGGAGACACTTTATAGACCTGAAGCTTCTGCTTCAGCAGCTCTGGCTCACTGTGGCGAAATGGGCATCCTAAAATTATTAAAAAAAATGTTATTAAAATAAAGATACATTCAAATCGACTGTTAACACAGCATTAAATCAGATAAATGGAAAGAAACTGGAAGATTGAAAAGTATACAGCAGAAAATTTGGTCCGGAGTCATTTCTGTCACCATTTCCAAGCCAATACTTCAAATAAAAAGTGTGATTAAAACAGATGAGCAGCTTCTTTCTGTAGCTGTCTGCTTACCATGAAAGTCACCTGGACCGGGTGGGTTTGATAAAATCACCTTCATGCAGCTGTAAGGTGTGTAGTCTGCTCGCTTGCCTTCTTTGCCAAACATGTGGCGGATGCTGTAGGCATATGCTTTGTCAAACTGCAGAGAGGAGAAGAGGGAAAGAGAAGACATTAGTAAAGATGAGAGCATAAGAGGGACAAGGTTGGGGTGAAAGAGACATTGTCATACATCATGTCAGACGTGACAGGGAGTTTTCCTAAATGAAATATAGAGCTATTAGAGAGGACCTGCTGCAGATGTGTCGCCACACTTGAGATAGCTGCTTTACGTATAATTTAATGAGGCTATCCTTCTCTGTACTTTTGCCCCTTGTCCTGCTGAGCACTCTGACACAATTTTAAAAAGAGCACTTTAAATCAAAGACTAAGTGGAGGTAATTCCAATAGAACCTAACAGCTTTCATGTTTATTTAACAGGGGTAATACACGTAATAAACTGTTCCAGAAACACAGGAAAGCTAATTTCTATCTGCAAAATTAAGTAGACAGAAAGCAGCTATAGACGGCATACTCCGATTTAAAATTCAAAAGAAGTCACGAAACAGCAACATTTTAACAGCAGAAACAAAACAATACCTTTAACAACTTTAATCTTTAGTACAATCAAATTGGATAAATACTATCAAATCTAGCAACTTTAAAACTGGATTACTTTCAACAACTTCTTTATGGTATGTTGCTCTCTAATATTTGATGGTAAAGTTAGAGTTGAAGACTTGCTAACGAGTCAAAATTGGGAGAAATTCACAAGAAAATGCATCAACTTTCAGTCGCAGGCTCACTAAATTGAATGTTTGTAGCCAAGCGACCAGGAAGACGTGGATGGCAATAAATTGAAAAAAAAAAAAAAAATAATCATAATTTATTGTCATGTGCATAGCTTGCAAAACTGCATGATTTCAGTGCCCACCTCCACCCACATTGACTGGCAGCCATTTAATTTAATAATAATAATGTGTTGTCATCATTATATGTTCCCATTCAATGATGAAATTGGCTCTCTACATTTAACCCATCCACTCCCAGGTGGTGCGGTGGGCGGCTATTGTGCATTGACTGGGGATCGAGCCTGGGACTTTCAGGTCCTGGGTCGGCTGCCCTGCTTCTACCCCATCTTGGCCCCCATGCATTTAGTACACTTTTGAAAGATGATAGGCAGATTTGTTCAAGGTCAAGTTTCTGTATTGTCATTTGCATCACATGTGGTACATGAGGTGGAACGAAAATGTGTACTCAAGGTCCAGTTACATCCCCAAATAGCAAAAATATAAAGTATAAAAAGAAACCATATATAGTACAGTATAAGGATCTGATATACACCAAGATATATGCTCAACACTAATAATGTGGTACATTAAACAGCAGCTCGAACATGAGTCTGTAGTGAGCAGATGGGTATGAATGAATTAAACATTTGGACTGGCTTTCAATTACTGTATTACTATTGATAATTTGTGTGGTTTTTAGACATGGACATGTTTTCTGTCAGAGGAGACCTCCCTTCAGGTGTCAGAATACAGCTCCGGCACTCTTGTGACTGGTTGGAGACAACACAACTAAATAGAGAAGGGTTTGGGACAGGCTGGAGACATTGGCAAGGACTCTGAAATGGACACTTTGTTCCATTTAACTTTTGAACAGTCTCCAAACGCAATCAAAAAGCTTGCATGGCTCCACAACTCACGCACGTAGAAAAATGTTGCTAACATTTTGGGAGACTTTGTACAGCCCCTCTCAAATGTAGTTTGCCAACTAGTCTGAAGCCCAGTGAGAAAAAAATACAACCCAGCTACCTAAATTTAAAAAAGAACAAGGCATGCCATTTGCGTTAGCTATCTTGATCACATTATTACCACCGCCAAGGAGGTTATGCTTTTGGTAGAGTTGGTTTAACTGTATGGGTCTTGGCGGAGGTGCGCGCTCTCCAAGTGCTTCTAGTTCAACCTAATTCTATCTGCATTGCAGAGGTTTGGTCATTTTTATGTTTGGAAGTAACTTTGTGAATTTAGTTTTACATGTTTTCTTTAGGTATGAGGGAGATTGTGAACAGTTTGTTTCACTTGTCTCTGTGATGGACTGGCAACCTGTCCAGGGTGTACCTCACCTCTCTCCCATATGGTTACTACTGGAGATAAGCACAAGCTTCCCACAACTCTGAACAGGAACCAGCAGGGAAAGAAAATGGATGAATAAATGGATGTTTTACTTCAAACAGAATAAAAATCAGGTCTGAATCAATGACCTATTTTATTTGAAGAATGGAGATTTATCAAAATGAGCCAGATGAACAATATGTTTGTGGAAGATTATCCAAAGAGAGGAGAAATAATATTCTAAAGACCAAAGAAAATTGCTAATGCTACTAATGAAAAAAGTGACAAAATCCTTTTTGATGAGTTTGGTGTTTGCTGACCAGAAGACAACTGGAATTTTTTATTGAAGAAATAAGTCATTATGAAAACATTTTGTGTGTGTGCGTATTGTGTTATAACTGAGGCATTTTGAATGTAATGAATGGGAGGGAAAAAGCTGCTCAACCTCAGTGAATACATTCATAAAATAAAAGTTGATTTCATAAACTCACAATAACTATTTTCTCAATCTTAATACAAATTTTTGTTAAAGGACTCTGACGGATCTGAAGATCTGAAAAAAATAAAAATAAAGAATGGATATTTTGCAGTGTTTCCCCTACCATTATCCGAGGAGGACATCCCGCCCTGTCAACAGAACCGAGAACCTCACCTAATCCACTTCCCACCCCCAGCAGACAGCTCCGTTACTTCCGGACGGAGTGCAGACATTGTAACAGCTCCACTCAGACCTAACAGTTGTACCGTAACGCTTCACTTCTCCCTACTTCACTCTGCAGGTAAAGCACTGATTAGAACTGAAAAATGAATGAAACCTCTCTTCAAAGATGTAGAATAACTCCTTCAATCTTTTTAAGTGCATCTATAACAAAGTGTTGAGCTTTAAATAAAATCAATTTATGCAAATCTTCCATTTTCTGGGGTGGAAAAACCTTGAAAATGAACTCTCAATAAGCAAAACGTAGCAAACTTGTATAAATACAGTTTAAAGAGCTGAAATGAAGCGAACTTTCACGTCAACAGAACAATCGTTTTTCATACAGTTTAGAAAGGGATCAAATTATGCACTCTTACGCAGTGACTCACATTTGTTTCAGTCATTTTGCAAAGCAGTTCAAATACATATCAGCGACCCTGCCTCTTACAAAAAAAAGAAGAAATCCACCCAGAGCGCTCTGACACAGTGGCAGACTATAATCACGAGGACTGTACCCCACACACATTAATGTTGCAATAAAACCCTTGAACTTGCTAATGTGACAAGCTGCAGTAGCAATTTAAAAACCCATCAAATCTTCTTTAAGCACAATAAATCAGATATTAATTATGCAGAGCTTCAAAGGATTCAAGAGGCCACTTCCTGATTTAAGACTCCCTTACTGTAATAAAGCACAACATGGAACTCCACTGGCACTAAAGCATGTTTAATTTGCATTATAGGAAATAATGTGCGTATATAAAAAAAAAAAAAAAATCCAAAGTGATTGGAAGTAAACCAAAGACAAAGATGAAGTTACATGAAACTTTCTGATGTTATAGAGTGGAGATCAACACATGAGTGTGTCCTGAAAAACACAAAATGTGGATTAAAGTAAATGAGATCAACTCCTTTGACACATCTAAACCAGGGAATGACACACCTGGCATGGCTCTTTAACTTGGTACATATTAAATTATATCATTAACAAAAATACTATTTATTTTACAAAGATTCCCCTTTATTTCTTCACTGGACTTTTCATACTCTGAAAACTAAAAAAAAGACTAAAAGATCAAGAATGTATGACTGTACAGAAATCAATTAACTTCTCTTAAAGCAGGATTCAAATTTAAAGGCATTAAAGAAAAGAAAAATAGAGCTCTTGTGATCGAAAAACCGTAAAAGGCTGCCGCTGCTGCATTGGCACACCTTTAAATACAGTACTGTATTCACTTAACTTCTCTAATTTAATTTATCATGTTTTAAATTTAACATCCATCATTTTTTACGGCCTAAATTCATTTCAAAGTTGGGCTTTTTGGAATTCAAAAGCATATCTTTAATAAGATTAAAATATCTTCAAAGGGAGAGGGAAAAAAAAAAGATCTCAATTATCATAACAGCCCTGTGTTTCAGGTAAAATGCAGTGCAGGCCATCTGTTATAAAAATCCATTTTCAGATGTTACACTTGGAAAAGCACATTTGCAGATGGCTGAATTCATTTAACCGCTTCAGTTTCACGGTCCTGGTGTGGTTCCTGCTGGCTCGCGCTGTCACACTGTCATGGCTGACTGGGGTGCTTGAAAAGGAAAGCGCCGTAATGACATTAGCTAGCAACACTGGTGCTTTTTTTTGTGCCATGCTATGAAATGAAAACATGCCCTGTGAAGTAGGCCTGCTACACCTCAACAAAGACAGAATTTGCAGAGATGATGCCACTAACAGGATATAAGGGTCACTATTCATGTTTTCTCTTCAAAAAGCTGATGCAACCGTTTTAACAGGGAACTAATCTTTAAGAATAATTAAAAAAAAACTGTGTTGAAGCCTTAAAGATAACAAGATCAGTAACCAGCATTAAAATGAACTAGCTGTGATACTTATATCTGATAATGATGTCCTTAGCATTAAGTAAAGCTTTTAAAGCCCTAGCTCCTCTGTATTTAAATACCAAATAGTTGCATCTTTTCCCAATAGAGCACTTTCCACTCTGCTCTCAGACTGCAGGCTTATTGTGGTTCCTAGAAAATCTAAAAGCAGAGGCAAAAGGCTTTCAGTCTCAGGCTGTGTTCTTGTAGAACCAGATCTAATTTTATGAAGAGGGGGTTTGCAATATTTAGCTTAAAATGATCTAGATGAAGCTCAAAGTTACAACTGACTCAGATGTCCCTTAAACAATTTTTTGCTTCCTTTGACATATCCTGTAATTTGGCGCTCATCCAGGTCAATGATTTTGTTTTATCTGGGAAAAAAACTGAAGTACTGTAGAATATCTTGGACAGAGCTGGACCACATTAGACTTAATTTGATTATAAAGAATTGACTAAATTGGAATGAATGGAGATTAAGACTGAATAAGCACTACAGCATTTTAATTTTATTTTAGTTTAACTTGACTTTTTTCTGTAAAGCGCCCAGAGATCAAATTTGTTTAGGGGTGCACCGATTGCAGTTTTTTGGCCCATCACCGATCACCGATTTCTACAAAGTCTGACTTGCCGATTCCGAT
>JARVLU010000001.1:37842164-37853861 GCA_031762415.1 Simpsonichthys santanae
AGAATATATCGACCAAAGTTTAACTCATTGTGAAACAAAATTATGATGATTTTTGGTTTGTTTGTTTTAATTATCAGAACATAATTCAGTCAGTATTTAAATGAGAACTTCAACCACATAAATAAAACAAGCATTATATTACATAGAAAACCTTATTTGCAAATAAAAAGATTTAGTAAATTTGAAAAAAAAATGTCGTATAGTATAAAAGTGAGGCATTATCTCAAACATTTTATGGTAATTTTCAGTTTTCATGCTTTTGAATTAAAAATCCAGAATAACTTTTCATACTGTTAATATGAAACATTAGCCATATATGCATCTGCATATTGAGTTTGGGGCATTTTATTATTATTGTTGTTATTTGAAGACATCCAGTGCAACCTACACGTTTTTTTTTTTTTTACTTCCATAATAAAACACCAGAACCAATTTGGTTAGTGTGGCTTTCTATTCATCAGGAGGCAGCATTTTTTCTTTTGAGCCAAGATCACCACAAGGCAGAGCCTCATATCTTCACAAGACAAAGGCCTAATAGATTTTTTTAGCAGTCCCCATCTTCTTGCACTCTTGTCAAACATATAACAAAGCATTTAAAAGAAGGTGAAAACCCTTGTCTTCTCACTCTGCAGGGAAGCACAAAACTCCAATAAGAGGACCAGAAAATGATTTTTTTCTTTGAGGCTGTCGAAAGGTCAAAATAATAAATGTAGACTCAAATGAGGCTCTCCATGCACACAAAGGGGGCAGAAAGATACAATTTGCCAGCACAGACCTTCATAGCATGATAAATTTATTTAAAGAAAGAACAAAGCAAAAGCAGCATGAGTCCAGGGAGGGAAAAGGGGTGGTTTGGAAGACAGGCTTGACTCCTGCAAGGGTTTTTTTTTTTTTTTTTTTTTTTTTTTTTTTTGAGGTCTAGCAGCCTACAATCACATCTCCATACAGTCATTTGTATATTTTAAATAATGTTGCAGCTGGGATCACATTGCTGATGTTATCTAACTTTGTGTGACCAATTTAAGTCAATGTTCCGCAATAAAATCCTTCTCGATTGTTTAAAATTTCAAGGCTGAAAAAGAGTCATGAGCTAAATGATAAAAGACTGCACTCTTATATCTTCCTATCTTATAGCTCATGAGCTATTCAATCGTACCAGAAATGTTTTGATGACATTTCTGTCATTTATTGTAATTAGATGATTAATACAAGATAGTCATCCTGTGTGACCATTATTATGAGCATTAGGCTTATACATGCTCATTATTAAGAGCAGCTGTATGTGGAAAGTAAAATCAGTGCCTCAGCATATGAGCCTACAAATCAGACTTACCGGTATATAAAAGTCTTTTTACATGCTTCCTTCTTTCTGAAGTCATGGAAAATGTTCTTTAACATTATGTTTCAACCATTCCCACTCAAAAGGGGAAAAAAAACAAACAAATAGAAAACAGTTTCACAAGTGGTTTCAATTAAACAAACCTGCAGTTCATTAAGTTTTATCTGATAAATATTTTCATTTTCTCGTTTTCTTGGCATCCAAAAAGATGTCATAAACACTTTTGTCCAGGGGTTGGCTTGACTTATGCCCCCACAAATGTATAAAAAGTGATAATTAACTTTGTTAAACTGTAATTGCACTTGATTCTGAATTGAACTTTTAAATTATCACATTTAAGTTGGACAAAAAAACTGATTCTACACGAAATATTTAGCTAAATCACTGCTTTGCACAGTTATTAAACCTTCTAATTTGAAGTTTGCAATCAATTTCTAAATTGATAACTATCAATTGTCATTTGTCAAGGCTTTGTCTTTTCATTCTACTTTGCAGAATAAATGAATTCTAAATTTAAATAGTTTAAAATGTGTTACTATTCAAAACACAACAAATAGTATCACTATCTGTTCATTTATTTAAAATATGAACTAATTTAAAAATGTGCAGAATGTAGGATGGGAATGGGCCTTTTTTTTAGTATACAGTATGATGAATATATTCTAAAACTGCCAATATAACATACAGATAACTGAAAAAGAAATCAACAGAAGCTCTTAAACGGCCAAGGATTATCGTAATACAGTACATGTCGTTTGTGTTATAGCCATGTCCGATCTATCCTGTCAGTAAATTAACAAATACAAATCTTAAATCCTATATTTAAAAGTTATTTTGTTATTAGAAAGAACTAATACAATACACAAATGTATCTTTGTTATTTACCTTTTAGTCATTTTGTAGATGACTGGGGAAATCGAATTAAACAAAGACGGAAGTTAGTAGAGGGAATACTCTCGCTTTACCTCTATTTCCGGTTCCCCACATCTTTCAGTCAGTGAGAACGTTAAAAATGTATACAATTTTTGTCAATATCCTAAATTTTAGCGTGATGACCAAGAATGCCTAACTCAAAACTCAAAACCATGCCTTTCTAATTTTAATTTCATTTTGTAGAAGCACGGGAACCGAATCAAAACGAAAACGGAAGTGAGTGGAGTGATTTCTCTTGCTTTGAAGTCGCTTAGCGTCATTCTCCGGTTCCCAGGTGTTTTGGTTGTAAGAATGGTTGTTCTCAAAGGAATCCCCTCGGTTTTGTCACCTGATCTGCTTTATGTTCTCGCTAAAATGGGCCATGGGGACGAATTGGGTATGATCTGTTACTTTATACATATTCAGTAAGGGCAAACTGTGATAATGCACTCAAATTCTCTTTAGTGCTTGCAGATGCTAATTTCCCTGCATCTTCCATTTGTGCTTGTGGCCCCAAAGAGATTAGAGCTGATGGTATGCTTACTTCATCTACAAATATCACATTATTGTATGTTTATCTCTTTGTTTTAAGTGTCTGATCTAATTGTAGGTTTGGGAATCCCACAACTTTTGGAGGCCATTTTAAAGTTGTTGCCTCTGGATACCTACGTCCCTCATCCTGTACAGGACTAAAAATTATACTGAGTAAAGATTTTAACATTATTTTGTTTGGATCTATTGAAATGTCATGTTTTGTTTCATGTTTTTTCAGGCAGCAGTCATGGATCTGGTGGATATCGACAAAAGGAAATGTTTAGCTGTTCCTGTGTGGAAGACGTACACACAGCTCCTGAGCCAGGCAGGATCTCAGGTAGGACACCATGCCCACAAAATGTTTAAAGTCGGTGAGTAAAACAACACAAGTTGATGTGGATTTTGATGTTTAGGGTTGAAGGTTTTAATTATTTTTAGCTTTTCTACGAGATCATTTTCGTTTACCTTCAGGTTCCGCCTGAGAAAGTGGAAAGATTTGCTTTCTATGAACGAGCCAAGAAGGCCTATGCTGTTGTGGCAACTGGGTGAGTACCGTAAAGTACAGGTCATTTTTGTACAGATATATATATCTATTTGAACGATTTGAGAAACATGATAAGATTTTTTGACACGAGAATTCTTATTTAAGGTTTCATATGTTTCAGTAAGTTAATATTTATTGTAAGTTGTAGAACTTAACAAGAAGTTTTTCAAGAAGTTGTAGTTTGGTAGTAGATCCTTATTTAGATCCTTATTTACTAATTTGCTGTTTCTTTACTTTTTATATTTTTGTTATTGTTGGATGTAACTGGGACCCCGTGTACACAATTTTGTTCCACTTCATGTACCACATGTGATTTGAATGAAAACAAGGAACCTTGACCTAGAAAAGTCTGATCTGTGTTTTTGAGTGTGATAATCAGGAGAATATACCATTTACTATTATACTATCAGAAACATTGCTTCCAAATATGTTGAATAAAGGACATTTCTGAAGCTGTACATTAAAACACATTTGAATATTTTAAAATGTGAGTAATTGTTAAATATGTTCTGCTTCTTATTACTCTCAGGGAAACGGCTCTTTATGGAAACCTGATCCTGAAGAAGGGAGTCATTTCTGCTGAGGCTGAGGAGAATCGGTTAAACTTATAAATGTGCAGTAATGGCAAATTAGAATAACACTTTCATAAACAATAAAGTTAATGCTCAATAATCCAATATCAATCAAATCAATAATTTCATAAACAGAAAACATTTTTGCTTCTCTTGAAAAATTTCTTTTGTTGACTTCTGTTGTAACCATTCCCATAAAATCAAATTAATATTTCCTAATGAAGTTGATCTCAGGGTTTTGTTAATCGGTTAAATAAAAAAATGTGTATTGAATTAATGCTGTAAAATATTTTTGCCTGAACATTCTGTTTTATGAATAAAACATAAAAATTGACGAAGCACGTCAGAAGTATTTTTATCAACCATAGCCACACAGATTTTAATGCTTTGGTATTAATTGCACATTGTTTAATACAAAGAAATGATGCCTCTGATTGAGCTTTACATGCAAAACATATGACATGTTTGAAATGACTGGTGTGCTCTTGTGTTGAGTCGTCGCAGGATCACTTGTGGTACAAGTCATCCATATCCACCTCTGGCTCGGTGTACTTTCTTTGAGCTGGCTTATGAACAGGAGCAGCAGCTTTACCGTCATCTTGAAGCAAGACTGGAATTAGAACTTCTTTGTGGTAAAGATCATCCATGTCTTCCTCTGGTTGAAGATGGATTCTTCCCTCCCTGTTGCTTCTCACTGCCTCCATCTCCACAGATGATACCTGGTCCTCATTGGTCTCTGGTTGATAGGGAGCTCCACCCACCTCTACTTTGTGTCCAGCCATTAACGGAGCCAGATATCTCAACACCTTCTCTCGTGCCTCATTGTCTTCTTCAGAGTCCTGAGGCTCCTCTGCGATCACTTCAGCAAAAACTGGGTGGTCAATAGAATCTCTATCTTTTGCTTCCTGCCTGTACTCGACGTTGACATAATTCTCTGCCTGGTCGTCTGCAGCAGGGTCCATGTTCTGGATTTGAAGCCGGAGCTCGTTTGTTGAAGGGTGGTTCAGCTCATCCCAGTCCTCCTCAACCTTTGGGACCATCATGCTTTTCCAAATCCTCATTCTGGGGTCAATGTCATCGTGAATATCGTGCATGTCCTCTGGGGGCTCCACCTCCCAGGACAGCCTCCCTTTCTCATCTATGGACCTGCAATAAGAATAATTAAATCTTAATCCATGGATTTTTATTTTAATGTTAGCCTAAAGAAGCGGTTACTTACACAACTTCGTCCTCAACGGCTTCATTTTCATTTTTATTCTAAAAAAAAAAAAAAAGACAAAGTTTTCATGTCAGTCATCCAAAATACAAATTAATGAGAAGTAAACTTAATGCTTGAGGTGGTCTTAACCAAGTGTAATACAATCCATACCCAAGGCTTAGCTGTGATGCCAACTATCAGCAGAACGCTCACAATCATAGAAACCCTAAGGGGCGAAAAAGTGAATTATTTTTTAGAAATCAACGTCCCATGTGTCGCGCGTGTAATTAAATGCTGGGAAACCGTTTATAAGAGATTTGCGGTTTTCTTACCTGAACATGGTGTCTCTTTCTGCTGTCTGCTCAACGTTTTTGACAAGAATCTCTCCTTCGGTTCACCCGCTCTGCTGTGGGAAAATAAGAGCAAAGTTCCTGCCATAAACCGGCTGCATTTTCTCGACCTTTGTATTCTCGTGACACCGTGGTATCAGCTGAACATTATTCATCATCCTGCTGTATTTGGTTTATACCGCATTAAAAAAAAACCCAAAGCTGAACATTTGAAACGGTGCCGTGTGTTAGCTTTGCTCACTTTTAGAAACTCTCCAATGTGAAGGTACTGCGCACGCATCTGCTCAGAATAAAAACAAGTTTTATAATCCGTTCTTCATAAACAAAAACTTTTATGCAGTAATAGATTTTCACATCCTGAATTTATATTACTTATGGCCAATACAACTGCTGTGTACAGTATTAGTTACTGCAAGTTGATTATACAGGGATAAAACACTAAAAAATGTGTACTAATGTATAATAATAACATAATAATGCATTTGCTTGTGTCTGTGTGTGTAACCATGTGTCTCTGTCAACATCTCCTGAACCACAGGGCAGTTTAGAATAAAAAATTACAGGAGGTAATCATTAGGTGTACATTTACAGCTCATTAACTTCTGTAGTCAACCAGGTTCAAGACGGCTGCCACAGCTAATCGACATTATTCTACATAAAAACAGCTATAATTCATTCAGTGATGCAGATAAAGAGCTAAAATTTGATGTGGTGGTAGTTGAGAGTCATTCACAACACATGATCTGAGCATGACATGTTTTGATATTGCTTGAGATTGTGCTTCAAGTAGTTTTTTTTTTTTTAGATTTGACTAAACCAAGTAAAACTCCATAAAACATTAAATGACAGTTTAAAACTATCATGAAAGGCGGGCGATAAGCAAAGAAATGCTAGGCCTTTAATTTGTTTTTATGTCTTTGTGTGAACTCCTCACTATGCCTCCTGTGCTCCGCGTCCAGCATCAACTTATAGGTAAGCCTTAACCTATAAGTTAATAATGTCTCGTGAAAACAAGATTCAGTTCAACAGAGCACGAACTGGGACACATCAGACTTTTCCTCGTCTAAGGATGGCTCCAGCCTGTCTGCTGCTTATCTGCCCTTTCTATCAGATCCACATGTCCAATATTACTCCTCAACAGGCTCCACTCCCAGGTCACCAAGTTGTCCGTTGACCTCCCCAAAAAGCAAGAAAATAACAGAAATCTGTAAGATGGCTGTGAAAGGCTGCTGCAACAGATTTACTTTCTACTGTACTGCTGTTGTGTCTAGTATACTGTAGATGCAACATGCTTGCTTTTTATATTTTTGATAAATGTGAAGAAGTTGTTGGCAAGAATACATAAAGAAAGATTAAAACTCATCCCAATATTAAAACAGTTAAAATTTTTAATGTGAAAATGGGTGTAAAGGAAAATGCATTTAAAAAAAGCTAAGTTCTTATTTTAACTGACAGCACATGCACTTCCTGTTCCGTCCTGTCATATTAATTATAGCCAGCTGACAAGAAAGGCAGAAGATCATGGATTACCTGTATGTATACTGTATGTTCACGTGTGTGTTTGTTAGCAGAATATCTTGTGAAAGATGTGGATGTATTTTAATGAAACTCTCAGGATGACTTCATTGGACATCTACAGCTCGTTACATTTTGGAATCCACTCAATTCAAGATGGCCACCACAGTTATTGAAACACACAATTGACTGAAAGTCTGTCACGTTTGCAGATATTAATCTAAAATGTGATGTGACAGTAGCTGGGCGTCATCCTCATCACATATTCTGAGTGCTAGCAGATTGTGCAAAATCTTTGTTTAAAACTCTGACATGCAAGATGTCAAGCGATTTGTTTTTGCTCTTCAGGCTTGCAACACATTCGAAAAAAACTTTGTAAGGTAACGCTCAAGTATTATAGTCTTGTCATGAGAATTTTGCCAAGCAATGGTGTGTTTCAAAGGTTTAATTAATCCCACTCTTCTGACAGATATGACTCAAGATGTCCTCATAATAAAAGTGTTTTAAAAAACATAAGTTGTTTTCTGATATAAAGCTCTATAAAGCTGTATTTCTTGAACTCCGAGACACACGACATCATTTCTCAACTTGAGGTTATCTCAGCCTAAACACTGCACTCCTTTAAGGAATTCTTGGCTATTTCCGTTTGATATTGAACTGTGGTCATCGTCCAGGTTGCGTCATAAAACGCCACAGCTCATGGCTGCTTTCGTAAACGCAGCTGCCATGTTTCTGCTTTAATTGGCATTGTTACAAAGACTGAAGAAACAAATGGATAGCGTATTATTTAACAGGTGGCAGCCAGGCTCCAAACTAAACCTCACCGGAGCATTATCCCTGTTTGAAATCTAACACTTCAGCACACTAAAACAATCATCAGCACCGACACCTCATCATCATCGTCATTGCTATCTGTAAATCCCTTAAAGGTCGTCCCCTTGCACAGGGCTGTGTTTGAGGCTAACCACCCCTCTGTCTTCAGGCAAATCCCCCACACTCGCAACACTTAGGAAAGCTTGGGTTTGCTAAATAACTAAAATTATCTCAATGATCTGCAATTAACTTAAGTGATGCTTCGCCAACATCCATTAGAAGCACATCAGGCATCTAGTGGAGTTTACAGCATGCATTACCGGAGAGGGTGGACCTCCGTGAAAGAACAGAGAAGGAATCTAACGATTATTCTGCTTTGTTCTAAGTGTCTATAACATGGTGATTGAAAAAGGAACTCTGTGATCAACTGGAAGAATTAGTGTGAGATGTAACAAAGGGAGTGGTAATCCAGAGTCTGAGATGTGGAGCCACCTGAAGATTTGGCTCCACGCGTAATGCTCGAGATTTCCGGCAACAATAATCCTGATGACAGTTGAGACAGAAAAGAAGAACTGGACCAGGGACAGACAGAGGAGCCGGTTATGCAACAGATGACAGGACAATTGGACTGTTTGTCAATGGGGAGACAGAAGAACACGGTTTACCTTTTTCCCCCTTCACTGTTCTGCAAAGCCGATGAACCAAAAAGATCATCAGCCTCACGAGCCATTAAAGGTACTCAATGCAAACTAAGAAATCAAACATGAAACAGTTAACCTGAATTAAATCAAATGGTGCAGTTTGAAAGAGTTTGGTCCAGCAGTTCTCTATGGGTTCATGATGACATACAATTCTTAAATGCAGTCACGCACCTCCTTCTACAGGTGTGCAGTGGAGAGCATCCCGTGCTCCAGCATCAATGTGTGGCATGGAGGCTGCACAGCTGCAAGAAAAGCTTTGCAGAGAGTGGTGAAGGCTGCACAGATGTCTGTCTGTTGGAGTCAGCCTCCACCATCACAGACATTTAAACCACTAGATGCAGGAAGAGAACCACCTGTATCATGAAGGACCCCACTCACCCAGCACACACACTTTTTGCTCCGCTCCCCTCAGGAAGGAGGTTAAGGAGCATTAAGTGTAGAACATGTGCACGTACCACATGTGGTGGAATGACAATGAGACTAAAATGCAATCTGTTGTGGAATACAGAGTTTTATCAAAATCCTTCCAGAAGTTCATGGGATATTTTGCTAACAGACAGTCAGTGTTGACCTCCACAGTTAATGTAATAAGTAGCACTTTGATGAATGTGTTATAAACGACTGAGCTACTTCATCGTTGGCTTAGAAAGAGTTTACAGCAGGATGTCCTTCCTGCCACAGTCTAGGCTTGAACCTGCAGCCTCAGGATTACATAATGAAGCACTACCACTGAGCTACCGCACCAGCTCTCAGTCACCATCACATCAAACTTTAGCTTATTTAAAGAACGGACTGTTAGAGACATTTTGGCGTTTTCTATGTTCAGATGGTTGAACTGAGTTGGCTCCAAAAGATAATCACTTTTATATGTACAACCTGTGATTATTTACTGAAATCTTTTCAGTGTTTCATGAGATATTTTACCAACACACAAACACACAGATACATAAGCATGGGCAAAAACTTTATCACTGACCTTCCCTTTGTGGCGTCAGACAACAATAAAATGTGATTGCTTTTCTTGTTGTTTTTGCATTATTCAAATTTTATTTAAACCTAAGATGAATACAAAAATAATTTATCATTAACTCACGTTACAATGGAGAAATTTTGGTGCATGTGAGGAACAAAGAGCATTACTTTTTCTTAATGTCATATTTCTTCTTTTAATAAAATACAATTTGTTAGCTTTTTTGACATTTTCCTAGACGAGGACGGAAAGATGGGCCTTTTTCTTACATTTTGCCCTTGCCTTGTCAATTTAGACAAGAGTGGATCGGGCGTCGTCTGATCTCCAGACAGAAAGAAAAATCAATTTCAGAGAACAAGCAGTGGAGCTAGTGAGAACATGGAAAGTGGAGGGAGTCAATCAAAGTTTGTCAAAGACATTTAAACTGAACCGGGCGTGGCATTATTGCAGAAAAACAGGCATTTTGACGTAGAAACCCCAAGGGTGTGCAGCACAAACAGCCTTTTTACATTTGAACTTAACATAAATGTTTCATAAGCCGTCGTCTCTCTCAGGTTAGAAAGGCTCAGGTGTGAATGTCTGTCTGCCCACTTGGTCATGCCTGAGGAGTCCTGCAAACAGGACTTGGCATTCACATTATGAACCTGCGCGAGGGCGCTTCTCACACGGAGCAACAACAGCGTGGTTCAGTGCCACCGCTTTTACAGAATCACAGAGATCTTTTTAGCACTTGAACAGGAGCAGCCACCCAGTGGGGAAAACTCATTACTGTGTCTCGTATCTGAAACCCTTTACCTTCTATTATTATTCAAAGCTTGTGAGGTGAGGATTCAAAGGAAGAAAGGCAGATAAATTGAGTTTTTTTTTGTATCTTAGCTCTCGTGTCTCCTCTTCACAGTCATATATATAACTTGATACCTGTAACAGACCGTCATCGATCTACATTACGTCCTCTGAACTCCTGATCTTAATGCAATCAGTCTATTTACAAAAGCAAACACAGTAAATTTAGTTCAATGCATGCAAAAGGAGAGCGTCATAAAAAAAATCTTATGTTCTGCACTCACATTACTTTAAATGCTTCTACTAAATGAACAGCAGCACAGTTTATAACCCACGTTCAGTTTTAATTTCTCTATGAAATTAGGATATGTGGGGAAAATCTATACCTCTTAAAACTTGGTCAGTAAAAAGTCTGGTTGTGTGCAGTAATAAAACAGATGTGAAAAATGTGTGTTGTGTTGCAGCACTGGTAAGTGATGCTGCTGTGTAAGTTGTTTAACACAGTTAGCGTCTATTTATTCTTTTATACCAAGTGTTTCACTTTTGGAAAAGCGTGGAGGACGTTTATCTCAGGACGAGGAATCAAACTCACTTTAGATTATGAAACATCGCAGGCGTATTGTACGTACACAAACAAATGCTACACTCGTTATTTTTCTCATGTATATTTTAGTCTGAGTAACAAGTTACATTGGTAACACATGAGGTGCACAAAATTTGATTAACTACTAGAGAACGCCTCAGGAACGAATCAGGAGCTAACCAGTACTTACTGGGGGACACACAGCCAAGCTTTATTAGGGGACTACTGGTTTGTAACCACAGAAACAGAGGAAAATTCGCCATGTGGGTTCTGAATAAACTCTGCACCAGCGAGGACACAGCTCGTAATTATCAAAAACCTTTTTCCTAGTGATTTTATTGGATTTTCTCTTTTGTAAACCTATTGATGAAAGACATTATTAGTTTCATCATTTTGTACTGGTGTCGTCTTAACTATGTCTGACTACCACTTACTGATACCAAATGCTTGGATATTATTTTATTCACAGATGTAGTGAAGCATCATACCAAGTACTAAGGAACCAATCATTACGTATTCACTACCTGACCATTACCTACTGGTTTGTTCCTGTGGCAGCAAATCAGTAGTCCCCTAATAAGGCTTGGTTGCGTTCTCCAGTAAGTACTGGTTAACAACCCATTAGCTCCTGATTTGTTCCTGATGTATTCCCTGCCAGTTATTAAAATGTTGTGTACCTTATTGTAAAGTGTTACCGTTACAGTTAGACCTTCAGACATGTGGTCATAATCTGTAAATTATATGTAAATTTTTTTTTTTTTTTTTTTTTGCTTGCTCTGGTCCCAAGCAGCAGCTTTTACTTCCCACTCCTGTTGTTCCTATCCCTGCATGGCTCTCTGTCTTGTGTACGGCACCCCTCGGCACTCATCTCTTGAAAGCAAAG
>JARVLU010000001.1:37862422-37892602 GCA_031762415.1 Simpsonichthys santanae
ATAAACAAATAAATAAATAAATAAATAAATAAATAAATAAATAAATAAATAAATAAATAAATAAATAAATAAATAAACAGTTTTAATGTCCAGAGGACCAGACTTAGCTTTTTTAGATTTAACAGTCAGCCTGCCACACCCATCTGTCCCATTTCACCAGTCACAGATGCAGCCACTCCACTCATCAGCACCAGTCCTTTTAGTTCCTCAGCTCACCTCACACTCCAGTTGACCATTGATGTGTGTTCTCATGCCACATACTGGCCTCATTATGCCACTTTCTACTTCCTCTCATTGTGCCTTTTGTTTCGACAATCTTTTTTTTTTGTGTGTTCTTTTTAAAAAAGGGGCGTTTTATTTTATTTAAGCTCTTTGTGAACTGCTATAAAAATGTGACACAAAATTCCTCAATTGGCAGCATAATTATTGTTTACAGACTAAATATACGTATACAGCTGACTTTCCTAGAGGACTAAAGTAGCAAATATTAATTACCAGTATAATATATATTTATTTACCCTTTAGTTATACAGGTAGTCTCATTGAGTCACAAGAACTCATTTTCAAAAGAGACTTGTTTGGGAGCAGATGGTGGGGGTTAAGGGCTTTGCTCACTGACCCAGCGTGAGGCACATGAGGGTGGAGGCAGGTGTGGATGTTTCACCTTTTCCAACCACATTTTGATGTTGTCAGTCCGGGGAGTTGAACTTTCCGATCACAGGCCCATCTTCTCTAACCTTCGCTAAGTTTTGACACTCATCTTGTGAAGCTGCAGCACTTTTAGTTACGGTCAGATTATCTTCCATGATATTAGATGTTCTCAGGTGACATGTATACATGTTTTAAATCTCCCAGGTTAAAATCAGGCTTCAGTGAAGACAGACAGGGCTGTCATGACATAATGTGCTGGCAGTGGCAAAGATGAAAGAACTCATTGAAACTGACGTGTTGCTGCAGTTTCCTTCAACTTATATCTGATATGAATATCAGATAAGATGAGTCAGGAAGACCTGAGGCCCTTCTCATTTTCTGTGGCTTGTTGGCTTGATCGAGCCTGAGTGAAACAGAGTTGCTTTAATATTCCAGTAATTAATTTAAAACATCCACATCAATCATCCAAGTGGATTCCATAAGTGGTGACTGGTGTGTTTAACACAATAAATAACCACAGTTTATATTATGGAAGCTGGTTTGTGAGCCTTCTTTGCTGACACTTAAACATGTCAGTGTTTGCAGGTCCTCAGAGACAGAATAATGTTCTGTTCTGCTTCGCTGCACAGGCCTCCTGCCTCCTTTAAAGACGATACACTTCCAGCACCAAGATTTTCCCGCTGTGCATTTCGTAAATGTTTATACTGCACGACTCCGAGCCCCATCCGTAAAAGTTTGCAAAGGATAGCTGCACGACTCCTGCCAGCTCAGATGAAAGAAAAATCCATCAAGCCTGCTTCAACACGTCCAGTTGGAAAGAAAAAGTAGTTTAGAAAACCACAATTAACTCTTAAAAAAAATCATTTGAGGCAGGACGGTGGATTAAAAGTTGTGATTTTCTGTGTGAAAGAAAGAAAAGTTTTTAGATGGCACCTCAATGGATAGTTGAGCTTCACCTTTATTCAGTGAGTTATTTCAAGATTTAAAATACTATGAGGGAACCGCTATCAGACTCCTGGCTAGGAAAGGGGGTAAGTAATTGGACTGTACTTACAGAATATAGCACCTTTCTATCTAATCAGGACACTCAAAGCGCTTTACAATCTGTGACCTCATTTACCCATTCATACAGCACTCTACTACATTTATACAAAGAATAATCAGAGCTTTATCACATTCATACACCGATGGGACACACATCAGAGGCAATGAGGGGTTCAGTGTCTTGCCCAGGGACTCTTCGGAATGTGACTGCTGGTGGAATTGAACCTCTAACTCTTGCATTGGAGGATGACTGCTCTAACCACTCAGCCACCCCTTGAGAATTCAAGAGAGGCATCAAAAGGAGACAGTCCAGTAGCAGAGGAGGTTGAGGTGTTGTGGGTGTATTCAGTCCAGACCAAATGTTGACTCAGGAGGGAGTGTTGTCGATTAAGCACCTAAACGCAGCCTCCAGTTCCTGGTTACATCTCTCCGTCTAACCATCGGACTGGGAATGTTAACCAGATGTGAGACTGAGCAAGGCCCCGAGGGCACTGCAGAACGACCTCAAGACCTGGGAGATAAACCGAGGGCCTAGATTAGAGACGATGTCAGTGGGGATGCCATGAATGTGGAAGACATGATTAACTAGGAGCTGAGCGGTCGCAATGGCTGTGGGAAGCTTGGTGAGAGGTATAAAGTGTGCCAATCTGGAGAAGCGGCCAACAATGGTTAGGATGGTGGAATTTCGTTCTGAAGGGGGCAGACCGGTGACCAAGTCCAGAGCAATATGGGGCAGGGTCTGATGAGTGGCTGAAGGAGGCTGGCAGGACAGTGGTATGCTTATTTCTTGCACATAGGACAAACTGTAACATACTTCATTATTCACTAGGTCCCACCCGCTTCGAATGTTATCAACCATGAAATGGCCGTTATTAGTTATTATCATGCCCATATGTAGTGGTCAGACTGCCCCTCCTGTACCTCCTAGTGTGTCTAAAGGTACGTTGTTAGCATTGGTAGCAATGATGATAGGTTCAGTTTTTAGCTTTGTTAGCACTAATAGCTTCACGTGGTTAGGTTTAGAGTAAAGGGTCTGTTGTTAGGTTTAGGGTCTTGGTTAGGTTTAGGCACAAGGGTAAGGGGTTAAGCTTAGGGTTGGTCCTCTGGGTCAGGTGTAAGGTTAGGTTTTGGAAAAGGGTTACGTAAGCTGAAAAAAAAAGACACTTCCTGGTTTACCCTGGTGACACACTACCTATTATCAGCGATAATAACAATAATAACGTACCTTTAAACCTACTAGGAGGTAGGTGGGACAGTTTCACCACTACATATGGGGACGATAACAACTAATAACAGCCATTTAATGGACTGATAACATCTGAAGCCGTTCCTAGGTCAACAAAAATGTACTTTAGTGAAAGACAACATTCCAATTACATTTACAACCAAACATAACTACAAGAGCAGTTAGTAGGGTAGACTGTGATATACCATTTTAAAAAAAGTTCCTTCGGTCAGTCGTCATTTTCTGTTTGGGCTCCAAATTCTTGGAATAAACTACAATTAGAACTAAGAAAAATTACTTCACTAAACTGTTTTAGGAAATCACTTCAGCAATGGTTGCTAGATTATCAAAAATGTACTCGTGTTTTGAATAATTCTTAAATCAACTTTTTGCTTGTTACTTTTTCCTTATTTTTCCCCCTTTTATGGTCATGACTTGTTTTTATTTATTTTTATAAATGTTTACTGTAAACATTTATAAACATTTTTCAGTAGGAATATAAAACCGTGTTTAAAACATTTTAGTGAATAACATTTTATGCTCATCAGCTGTAATAATAATTAATTGAATACAGTGAATAAAAGTTAAAACATTCTAAAAGTTGATGTTTCTTTACACATGTTGTAGCATTGCTCAGGCAAAAACATTATAATTATAAACATATGCTGTTTACAGATTATGAATCCTAAATAATCGTCTCTACATTTTTAGAATTTCAATTATTAATCCAGATGTGCTCAAATATTTAAATGAGGTTTGCTGCCAGCTGTCTTTACGGTACCACTGAATACTATAGACTTTTCTTTTTTTTTTTTTTTTTTTACATAAACACTCTCTTCAAATGGGAGAAAGCACAATTCTACTTCATTATTAAACAAAGAGGAGGAAACAAAAGATTACAGGTCCGTTCAAACAGAGACTGAAATACTGTGGAGGAGAATGTAATGTTGCACTAAATTACTGTCATTGGAAGCTTGTATGGTTACCCAGCTATCCATCACTGTCACCCAGAGAGGGAAGAGGGGGGGAGGCAGAGCAGACAGGCGCCAGGCTCAGCAGGATCAAAGCAGGAACATACCTCAGGGAGAGAAACGGTTAACTCCATTTAACCAATTGTCCTACGCACAGACAAGGAGTCACAGTGTGGCGCTTCAGGCTGAGCAGCAGCAGAAAAGGCCTCACATATTTGGTTTCAGTGGAAATGATTTGAGTTGATTTGAGGAACAAAACCAATCTGTAGGAGCCTCTTCAAAGGTCTGTCGAGAAGGATCGCAGACAAGCCAAACACGACCGGATGAAATATGACCACAGACAATTAGATTACAGGCCGCAACATCAAAATTTACAGTGATAATAACTCTTGAGGTCATAAAGGCTGCAGTAAAGTTCAGCAGGGATTGTTTTAATGAACTACTGTTTAGTACGGTTTTAGTTTGTCCTCAACGACAGATTCCCACATGGGCCCCTCGTAACAAGGAGCATCACCAAAACCACAATTTATTACATCTTTAATGCACTGCATGTCATTTAATCTGTTCAAAATACTTTCAACCAACCAGAAAGCATTGATATTTATCACCTGCCACCACAAGGCAAATTTAGGTGATAATTTATTTTGTGTTTTGCCTGGGGCTGTGTGTTCGCATGTGTCTGTTAGCAAAATTTCTCATGAATCACTGAATAAATTTCAAAGAAATGTTCAGATTCTAAAAATTAAACGTACATTTACAGATGGTTTAAGTTTTGGCTGCAACCAAATTCAAGATAGTTGGCACAGCTAAAAGGATGTAACTCAGTAAGTTTTACAGATATTAGCATGGTAGTGGCTGAGACTGATCCCCAGCATTGATGCTGAACATTATGCATGTTGTTCAAAGTTTTCCCATCATATCAGCTTGGTCTAAAACTCTAATATAAAAGGCAGTGTGCATAAAGGAATTATATCATTTATTTATTTATTTATTTTTAATAAAAATGGGGTGGGGCGCTGAGTCAAAATAAAATATTTATCAGAGCAGCTCAAGAGTTATACTTTTAAGAAAAGTCAAGGTGAGGGCAAAGGAACTCAAGCGCAACACTGACAGACCTATCAGAAGGCTTCGGCTGAGTCACGTGACCAAGTCTAAAGTCTGATTGGCTGGCGACAAGATGTGCGACTGAGAGGTGAGCTCGTGCGTAAAAGACGAAGTTTGCCACTCAGCTGCGCAACGTCGGAGGATCAAACGTGTTTTTCATCAGGAGAAACGTCCAGAAAACACGCAGAGGCGGGGAGAGCGGCGGGAAACCCGGGTGCATGGCACCACAGTCGTGCGTGATGAATCCTGCGCAGGGAGCTCCAGGAGAGACCCCGCCTGAGGACAGAGGCTCGGCCGGAGAGCTGTGCGTCGTGTCACCTGTCAGATGCAAAAGCACAAGTTCGGATCTTCCGTTCAGTGTGGAGTCTCTCATGTCGGACAGAGCCCCTCCCGGAAGGAGCCCCCGCTCCCCGGAACCCGGCTCAGGATGCGTCCGGACGGAGGAGTGCGCGTCACCGAGGGGGGTCTGCGGGTCCAAACTGGAGGCGGTGGATCTAAGTGAGACCGAAGCCTGGCTTCAGGCTCCATCACCTACAAGTAAGAGTCAACTCTTTTTTAAAATAAAATGTAGATTTAAGTGGATCCTATTAAAAAAAAACTTATACTTTTGCAAAAATAAAAATATTGAGACTGAAGGAGCAACAATTATTAATAATAACTAAATTAATACTTTAAAAGTGGCCAGCGGACATGAAGGCCATTGTTAAAATGATGTTTAATGTTTTCCCAGATTGGCTTTAAAAATCAAGAACCAAATATTAAAATTAAATTTTAAAAAATGAAATTGACAGATTTGCTTCTGTTGATCTGCCCCTCCAGGACTCCCCAGCCCGACCCAGTGCAACCTGAGGAAACACAAGAACAACAGGAAGCCCCGGACCCCCTTCACCACCTCCCAGCTGCTCTCCCTGGAGAGGAGGTTCCGTCAGAAACAGTACCTCTCCATCGCGGAGAGAGCCGAGTTCTCCAGCTCCCTGAACCTCACAGAGACCCAGGTCAAGATCTGGTTCCAGAACCGCCGGGCCAAGGCCAAGAGACTGCAGGAGGCCGAGCTGGAGAAGGTGAAGCTGGCCGCCAAGCCGCTGCTCCCGGCCTTTGCCTTCCCCTTCCCGCTGAGCGCACCCATGGGCGCACCGGCTCTTTACGGGGCCCTGAACGCACCAGGGCCGGTCTTATCCGTGCCAGGACTTTTCAGTAGACCTTTTGGGATGTACTACTTGTCTTAAAGAACTCTTTATAAGCTGCGTGGAAGGGAGAACATAAACATCTGTGGGAAAATATCTTATTTTGACTGTTTTAATTCAGCTTTGTATGATAAAATACACATATATATTTTTGAATAGTAAAAAGGCAAAAATATTTTTAAAGAACAATCAGATTTCATTGAAAATTTCCAGTTTTTGAAGGAAAATAAACGTTTTTCTGATTTAAAGATGAGGTATTTGTTTTTTTAGTTTATTTAGTGAAATATTTTTGCAGTGAAATGTTCAGACTTTGTTTCAGTTGAGGCTTTCATGCATAGCTTTTTTTTTTTTTTTATCACGGGGGTGGGGAACTTTTTTTTTTTTAAATGGCTAAAGTTATTATGAGAAACCTAAAAAAAGAAATGAGAGAGCAAACACTGAATATCTTTTTAATGTTCATGGGATTTTTATGAATTTATACATTTAAAAAATAATATACATATATATAACTTAACAAATTAAATTTTAAAATCATTTCACACAAACCACTATGTCCAAAACTTGATTTAGTTTATTTTGCATGGGCTGTATTGTGCTTAAACTTACTTAAATGCACTTTTTTTTGTTGTTGTTTGCACAAAATGAAGACAGTCAGGTTTACTTTAATAGTGCTGTAAACTGTTAAATGAAAGGTATCACAACTGGCTTCAAAAATATCAAAACACTTTTTTTTTAACCAGCAGATGGATTTCTAAGTGTTTCTGGGAGCAAAAAAAAAAAAGTCATCTGAGCCTCTTGATGAAAATAAATTCTCAACTACCAACATCCAGTAAATTTAACATATGAATTATATCTGATAGAAAATAATAGATCTACATTTTTCTTTAGCTCTTAAGTGTTGCTGAGTGATGTCACCTGGAGCTGCAAGATGTAGACTGATTTTCTAAATTTAGATCTTTTCTCATATCTATCTGGAACAACTTGTATAAAATCTGTATTTTTGATTTGCTCAAAGTGGTAAAAAAAACACTGTTTATTTCAAAACTGAAAATAATTTGTAAAAGTATTCTCAGCTTTAGAACGTCCATGAAATGCTCAAACTTCAGTGGTGGGTCTTGCTGTAACATTTCCCCGACTAAAGGCAGAACCAATCACATTAGTTTTACATTTGAAAATAAAATATAATAAATGAAAAGCTACCCCCACGACCCGACCCCGGATAAGCGGAAGATAATGGATGGATGGATGAATAAATGAAAAGCTCTAAATCATCTGTGCAGCTGCTCATCATGAAGGAAACAGAAACCTGACCTCACCTGAATAAAAAAACAATTTACATCAAAATAATCTTTATTTCACTTCATTAAATGCAGCGACGCAAACAGAATGTGTTCAAGAGGCAGAATGGTGTCATCTGTAATCCCAGTAAACAGCTGTTTTATTTCCTTCTGGTTTGTCGTCCTCTGAAGCCTCGGACTGAACCGTGACCGAAGCACACAGTTGAAGGAACCCTGAAGAAACAAAATGAGTAAAAAAAAAAAATATATATTTTTTTTTTTCACTGTTCATGGTGTCAAAAAAAACTTATTTTTCCAGATTAATCCACACGAACAACAATAATAGACATTAACTGGTACAAGAGTTACATTAAAGACGAGACTTTTGTGTTTTTGACAAAGAATTGAGCCTGAATCTGACTTTAAACGTTAAAGACGGGGCACAGCTGACCGACCTGTAGGAGTATTGTGGTTTTGTTTCTGAGCTCGGAGCTGCAGCAGCTTCTTCACTTGGCTCGTGCATCTCCATGGATTCCTCCTGCTCAGGATCATCAGATGGCACGTTGCACAAAACGTCACAGACACCTTCGGACTCGCACACTTCAACCTCCATGGTCGTGTCTTTTTGCTGCGGCCTCTTTGCTTCTCTATTTTAAAAAAATACAAAACAACATTAACAGAAACTTGGGCTGGAAATCTAAAAGCGATCCATTTATCCATCCATCCATTATCATCCGTACTTAACATTCCTTGAAGGAATGGATATCACCTGCCGAATTTCATACCAAAACAAGAAGAGCATTTGAAGTACATCGTCATTGGAGGACGTCACACTCACAGTGTGTGTTGTGGCTGACTCTCAGCGACCACCACCAATTTTAGCTCAATATCTGTAAAAATGACAAAACTGTGGCTATTTTTGTGTTTTAAGCTAGTTGTGGTGGCCATCTTGAATTAGCTAGGCTCCAATAAGTTAATTTGTGGTAGATTTACATTGAGAGATCGATAGGCGGATAGGTGCAGCATCTGCAGTGAAGCGGGCGCTGTACCGGTCTGTCGTGGTGAAGAAAGAGCTGAGTCAAAAGGCGAAGCTCTTGATTTACCGGTCAATCCACGTTCCCACCCTCGTCTATGGTCATGAGCTTTGGGTTGTGACCGAAAGAACGAGATCACGGATATAAGCAGGTGAAATGAGTTTTCTCCGCAGGGTGTCTGGGCTCTCCCTTAGAGATAGGGTGAAAAGCTCAGTCATCCCGGAGGGACTCAGAGTAGAACCGCTGCTTCTCCACATCGAGCGGAGCCAGTTGAGGTGGCTCGGGCATCTGGTTAGGATGCCTCCTGGACGCCGCCCTGGTGAGGTGTTCCGGACACGTCCCACTGGGAGGAGACCCAGGACACGCTGGAGGGACTATGTTTCTCAGCTGGCCTGGGAACGCCTTGGGATTCCCTCAGAGGAGCTGGCCCAAGTGGCTGGGGAGAGGGAAGTCTGGGCCTCCTTACTTAGGCTGCCGCGACCCGACCCCAGATAAGCAGAAGAAAATGGATGAACTTACATCCAACGATTACTTTTTGCAAGTTTCATTAAATATAATTGGGCGGTTCATGTGAGGTGGCACGGTGGCACAGTTGGTAGAGCTGCTGCCTCTCAGCGAGAAGGTTGCTGGATCAAATCCATGTCGAGGACCTTTGAGTGGAGTTTGCGTGTTTTCCCTGTGCATGAGTGGGTTTCCTCCCACAGACCAAGAACATGCATGTTAGGCGGATTGGTAACTAAATTGCCCCTAGCTGTGAGTGAGAGCGTGAATGGTTGTTTGCCTCAATATGGACCTGTTATGGACTGGAGACCTGTCCAGGGTGCCCCCACCTCTCGCACAGTGACTGCTGGATATGGGCACCAATGACCCCCACGACCCAAAAAGGAAGAAGCGGGTAATGTTTCTGTACAGTGCCCTGAGATTGTGTTGTGACTTGGCGCCATACAGAGGAGTAGTCGACGTGATACGCCGGTATACGGAGTATACCCACTAGAAAAGCGTGGGAATTTCAGTATACCCACTTAAAATTGCACAATGACACGTGACATATTATTGGGCATGTGTCATTGTCAACACATTTGGAACATTTTATAGACACATTGAGCTGTTTCTGTACTAACTACTTAATACTTTAACATGTTTTGCTTTGATAAAATCTATAACTTGTTACAAAGACAACTGCTGTACAATGCTTGTGGTACACTTATTCAAATATAAGCATCAGAGAAATTTTGAAATGTTCAATATGCTTAAAAATCAAAATAAATGGACGATTAGATTGTACCAGTGCACTTCAGTTTCCAAGCACAGTATATACCCAGTACAAAATGCAGACTACACCACTGGCGCTATATAAATAAACTGAACTGAATTAAAGATAATGGATGGATGGGTCATGCATTATTTTGCTAATAGACGTGCATGCACACACAAACACACAATAGTCCAAGAAGCACCTATAAAATGTTTGGGTGCCATCTGGTGAACAAAACAGAACATTACCCTTTTTCCTTTTTGCTCTTGTCAAACCGGAAGTCTGGAGGATACTTGTGAATTCTTATGAGATGGTCTTTTCTTTGTGTGGTAGTCCTAAACTTCAGTCCACATCCCTCCACCAAGCACAGGTACTGAAAAACACAACATCCGAGCAAATCAGCTTCAGCACAACTTTGTGTGAACCGTTGGATTTACATTATTTGTTGTAATAAAAGTTTACGAGTGTGGGGAGTCCGAAGCCGTACCATGTCTTGTTTTTGGGCGAGGAGGGCGAAAAGAGAATCGTGCCACTCCTGGATGTGGACGTCCAGGAGCCGGGCGCTCGGCAGGGAGCGGCGGCAGGAGCAGCACACGTGCCTGTGCAGCGAGTTGTAGTGGTGCTCATAGTCGTCCAAAGAACTGAAGACAGCGCTGCAGCCCGAGATGTGACAGGCAAACTCCGACACGCTGGGGACACATCGAGGAGAGGTCCGGAGATTATTCGATTTTGTGCGTCACACGTGCAGTGGAGCAGCCTAGTCAGTTGTTTGTATTCAGTGTACAAATGAAAATGTATGTCAACGTACTCCTTGCAAACTGGTTAGTATGTCCTTAAAATAAAACTCTGTAAGCAAAATTTGTGAACGGCTGCCAACTACCATGTTTACTTGGGTTGTTTTTCGTTTTTGACGCATTCAGCCGCAGATTCACTCTTTTGTTTTCAACCATTTGTTTCAGACGAATTTCTATATTCCGCCATATTTGTTTACCTCACGTGACTCAAGGTTCCACGTGGTTTTTGTCAGAGTCAACCCTTTGTGTATGCCAGGTGTGTACCCGCATTTCAGAATAGCATCAACATAATTTGAAAACTATTGTTATTGTTGTATGTTGAATTTCATACTTTGCAATGAGTACCTTTAATTTGAAAAAATACAGACAGAAATTAGACATACCCATACTACAGCACTAAGATAAACTATTTATGGTGCCTCAGTCATTCCAGATAGTCCAATAATAATTGTTATTGTTCAAATTAAGTCGAAGTTTCTCACATTAGAACCTCTTCATGACGGTTTTGTATTTATAATTTCGTGTGTTGTATTCTCATTTAAAGGTTTGTTTTTCCAGTCCCTGTTGTTTCTTATGAGATCGAATCATACCTGAGCGCTGCTTTGTCTTCTACGTCTGAAATAAAGAAGTCCTGCAGGTACATGTGTCTGTGGATGTCTCCATCCTGTCAACAACAGAGGAAGCCAAAGTCTTTAGATTGTAGCTAACGTCCAGACAAACTTTGTAACATTCGAGATCAGCTGTTACCTCGAACAGTTCGTGGTCCTTGTGCAGGCGGATGAGCTGCGGCGTGAACCTGAAAGGGTTCTCCACTTCCGGGTGCGTCATTTCAGCTCCTGGCTCCTCTTGGACGGTGTTCATCTCCGCTCACTGAGTTTACGTCTTCAGCAACGTGTTGTTGGCTTGAGTCTGGCTGTAGCATCGTCTACGGACCTTGTGAGACACACAATGATGATAATGCCGCCATACAAAATAACTCACGTCTGACGGTCGCGCAGGAGTTTGTTTTCGTATGAATTATTTCAAAACGGTGAAAAAGGAGCTGCGTTGGCCGGGAATCGAACCCGGGTCAACTGCTTGGAAGGCAGCTATGCTCACCACTATACCACCAACGCAACAAAAATAATAGCATCTGGAAACAAATTTGACGCGGGACTACCAACGTGACAAAGTGTTGACATGTGGGAAGAAATTTGACGCGGGATGATGACGTCACATGAAAGTTTTTTTTTTTTTTTTTTTTTTTTTTTTTTACCTTATGTTGCCGAACTAGTCAAGTAGAGAGGGTCCTTGAACTAGTATGACAACTGCTTGTTTTAGGGCACTGACAAAAAAGATTGTTATGCACAATAGTTACACACTGCACAACTTCCGGGTGCTTTACTTCGGCTCCTCTCGGACTGTTTTAATTTCCGCTCACTTACGTCTGCAGCAACGTGTTGGGTTAAGTCTGGCTGTAACATCATTTACGGACCTTGTTTTTAGTGACAGAGAAAACTGACGTTTGACTGTTGCGGAGGAGATTTTTTTTTCTTGAATTATTTCAATAACTATTAAAAGAAATTTGCGTTGGCCGGGAATCGAACCCGGGTCAACTGCTTAGAAGGCAGCTATGCTTACCACTATACCACCAACGCGACAGATGGTACACATCTGGGAACACATTTGACGCGGATTAATGACGTCACAAGATTGATCACAGTTACTACGTAAAGTATAACGTTACCTTTTCTTGATTTCACGGGTAATAAGATAGAAACTGAAGGGCTCTCCACTTCCGGGAGCTTCACTTCAGCTCCTCTCGGACGGTTTTCATCTCCGCTCACTGGGTTTTCATCTTCAGCAACGTGCTTTTTCATTCAACCTTTATTTAGACAGCTGAGCCTCGGTGTGTGTGTGTGTGGGGGGGGGACTCTTTATAAGAGAGACCTGCTTAACAAAGAGCAATGACAACAGTGGACAACAACAATAACAATAGACAATCATAAAAAAGACATACAGATTTTTTTTTTTAATATACAAATTAAAATAAAATGGCAACCAAAAGGACAGTCAAAGGGAAAAAAGTAGCGAGAAAAAAAAGATAGCTACATTATAAGGCGGTGTAGAAAACTAAAAACAGGAACACGTCTGCATTGGTGCATAGGCGTTGCAACGATTATATGTGAAGGGGACATGTCCCCCCGTTCATTTGGGAAAACCCCACCCACTTTTACTATAAAACGTTAGTTCAGACGGCGCTGTTTCTCTTCGTGAACGAATCCATTCCACTTGATTAATAGAATACAGTACAGTACAGTACTGTATCTGTATTCAAACCATTAAAATTCCACTCCAGGTTTTCCTGGTTACCTCCAACTCTAAAAAGCAGATGCTTTGCGTCTCCTCCTGCCTCGGTGGAGGTCGCTGACAGGTGGAGGAGGTGGAGACACCTCTGCGTTGATCCCTTGTCAGTTTAGCAAACTTTAGTGCGGGCAGTTGTGGACCAGGGGGTTGATCATAAACATATATTCATGATGTTAGGACTGGGAGGATGTTTGTGAGAAGTGCAGCGCTCCATCTGTAGCATCTTAGCGGTGACGGTGTAAGACGCTGCAGGTGTAAGACGCTGCAGGTGTAAGACGCTGCAGGTGTAAGACGCTGCAGGTGTAAGACGCTGCAGGTGTAAGACACTGTGTGTTGATGTGCACTAAAGTTCAAATGTCTTTAAAACAACCAAATTTACACAAACTTGGTGAGAAACATCCTTTAATTTGAATTAAAATAAGGAAATAGATGAAATGTTGCTTTTTTTTGTACACCAGTGTACAATTTCTTTGGACACTGGCACACACACACACACATTATAGTGTCCTCCCCCCACCCAACATTACAGATGCTTCTGACACCCATGGGTTCTTGCCAGGAACTTAGCAGATGTTTAAAGGTCAAGGTCGAGAGCGTCAGATGTTTTTGCAAGATATTCCAAGAAGCAGGAGCAGAGTAGCAGAAGGCCCTTTTGCCTAGTTCAGTTCTCACTGAGGGGACACTGCATGTAATCATGTCCTGAGGGCGCACACTGTAGCTGCACTCACACAGAGACATGCAGGAGATGTATGAAGGCAGCAGACCAAGAAGTGATTTAAAGATGAAAATGTACCAGTGCAAGAGTCTGCGTGAAGTTAATGATGACCAGTTAACCAGTGAATACAGGGTGCAGTGGTGGGTACATAGACAGCATTCAACATCTGCAGGGGGCTTGCAGAAGCGTTCATGTAAATAATATCTCGGCAGTCGATAGAGGGAAGGAAAGTTGCAGCCAAGGTGTTTCCTAACATTCAGAGTTAGACAGAATCTATTTCTGAAAAAGAAACCCAGTTTAACTTTCAGTCTCACCAAGTTTTCCACATGGAGCTTAAAAGAGAGATGTGAGTCGACCAAGATACTCAAATATTCAAAGGAATCGACAAACTCAACAGGGACACCATTCCAGGATAAAATCTTAGGAAGAACAGCTGGGACCAACTGTTTGGGTTAAGTGTGGCTGTACCATCGTTTACGGACCTTTATTTATTTATTTTTTTGGTGACACAAAATATTTCACGTCTGACTGTTGCGGAGGAGAGTTTTATTTTTATTTTTTCTTGAATTACTGTATTTCACAATTAAAATGCGTTTGCGTTGGCCGGGAATCGAACCCGGGTCAACTGCTTGGAAGGCAGCTATGCTCACCACTATACCACCAACGCACTGAAATGACAACATCTGGAAACGAATTTGACGCGGAATGATGACGAAACCACAACCATTTTCTGAGATTACATCTTGCAACATGTTGCGTGTTGGCTGAAGCATCGTTTACACTTACAGACCCTGTTTATTGACACAAAATATTTCACGGCTGACTGGTACGGAGGAGTTTGTTTTTTCTGGACTTATTTCACAACAATTAAAAATACTGCATCATGCGTTGGCCGGGAATCGAACCCGGGTCAACTGCTTGGAAGGCAGCTATGCTCACCACTATACCACCAACGCGACAGATTCTTCACATCTGGAAAAATATTTGACGCAAGATAATGACGTCATATGAAAGTACAGTCGAGAAACAGAGAAATAAGACAAAAAAAATTACAACTCTGTTCTTTAATTTTTTTTGAAAACTAATAATTTATTTGCTTTGTTGTCAAATGTTAAACAAGCAACAAAAATGGAATCACTAGCTACATTCTGTAACAATTTCCAATTCTCAGCAAACTAAATTAAAATGTTTACTTCTCAACACAAAAGGCACATCAAACCAATGACACATGGCACTTTACTTTCTGACTGCTAACACACAAAACAAATAATAAAACTAATACAGTAATACACAGAACTAATAAATGCTCCATTTGCTCTACTATGAACTGCCCAAAATCCAATTAAATATGAAAGGATTAAAAACATAAATAGTACCCAACAGACAATAAACAAGTGAAGCAACTGTATTATGAATTGGCCTATTACTATTTATTTTACTTTTTTTTTAAATTGTGGACAAATAATTAGCAGAGTAGTTCATAATAAATTCAATAGTAATTTAAATAATAATACTGTAATTCAAAGGAGTCTGCTCATCAGATAAATAATGCTAAATTATTATTTTATATATGAATGTTTCTGTTCGGTGCCCTGAGATGACTTCTGTTGAGACTTGGTGCTATTAATAAAGTGAATTGGACAAAATGTAGTTGTAAGAAAGTTTTCTAAAAGAAGCAACTTTGCCTTCTCACCGCTAGATGGCGACACACACAACAAAAGCAGTTTAAATGAAAGAAATCTAAACTTTCTGTTAGAACCAGATACAGTATTGTATTATAATGACGGTCATTCATAACTTTTTTTTCCCCAATAAGGGATTAAACAACTTCTAAATTTTGGTGGAGTTTCAGTCGATCATCTGTGACTTAATGTTGCTCACATGGCACATTGCTCAATTTTGAGTCTTGTCATTTACAAGAGCGACTGCTGGCCAGGATGTTCTGCTTCAGATGCAGATTTTTCAGGATATTACACAGCAGATGGGTGGAGAGCTGAAGAGGTTTCCTCTGAGGCTTTAGAGCTAGTAGTGACAGAGTCGGTCCGGCTGAGCAACATGACACACACAAGATGTTTTATATGGATTTTATTCTCCTTGTGGGGTAAGAGTCTTTCTTTCTCCTTGTTTCTTTGTTTTTTTCTTTGTTTGTTTCTTTGTTTGTTTCTTTGTTTGTTTCTTTCTTTCTTTCTTTCTTTCTTTCTTTCTTTCTTTCTTGCTTTCTTTCATTTTTTTTAACCATCCTTCATGCTTGCAGGTATAACTGTGTGTGATCTGCCTCATGTAATAAAGTACCAAACAGCCATACCTCAGAGGCTGATGGACTGGTCTCATGTGAACGATGCTGCTGTATATAAGGTAACACACACGCACACACATCATGTTTCAATTTGCATATTGACAGGAAGCGTGTGTTAAAATATCTGCTGGTCTTTTGCACAGAAATACCCTGATGTAGTCCAATACTCTGTGAGTATTGCAGGGAAAAACTACACTCTGCATCTGGAAAAGAACAAGTGAGAAATTTGTCTTGAGTCTTATTTTAAGTAGATTTTTGGTTGAACCAGTCTTCAGCTGTGATATTTGTATTTTCAGGGATCTTATTGGAAATAAGTTTACTGTGACATACTATTCTGATCAGGGTACCCAAACGACAGCTGCTCCAGATTATTCGGTTTGTAACTTTTTCTTCTTTTATTTATATTTTTATGTTGGAAAATTGTCTGATTCATAAAACAAAACAGAGCCAATCATTTATATTTGTGTGGTAACAGTCTTGTGGTTTTTTGGACACGTCCTGGCCCCAAATAACAGTGCACACTAAAGAAAATTAGGTTTTACGCATGTATATTATTCACCACAGCTCAATCTTAACATTTTGGATTCGCTCGTTGTTGCATGGAGTGATGTCATTTGCATTTTGTCATCGCTGTAATGATGTTACACAAAAAATCAGATAGCACAGAGTTTCTCAACCATAAAGTTCCTCATTTTAAAGCAATTTCCCGTAGAAGCGGAATTGATTTATAAGGTCATAAGTATCAAACTATCAAACAGCAACCAAATATAGTATTAAAAATAATAAATAAATGCCTTTTCAGAGTCACTGCTACTACCATGGACACGTCGTGGGGGTGGAGGACTCCTCCGCCAGCATTGAATTGTGCTCAGGCATTAAGTGAGTCCTTTTTTAAGAGACACATTTTATGACTTTATGGTCCACCCTGGACACATAAGACAAAAGACTCGTATACGATTTAAAGTCTAAAACACAATGCATGTCACCCAGTTTTTATCAATAGGGAAGAAAGTAAAAATAATATTTAAACTTCTGCACCACAGAGGATTTGTGACCCTCCAAGACGAGATGTACCTCATTGAGCCCCTGCCTGGTGAGGAGGCGGGACGACGAGATGATGGACAGAGCTCTGAGGCCCACACTGACAGCCGTCCTCATGCTGTTTACAACTACAAACACCTGAGGAGGAAGAGGAGCTCCTGTTCCCATGGAAACACAAGCATGTTCTATGACCACGGAGCTCGTCCGTCTGGACTATTCCAGCTTGGCAGTCTGGTAAAGACACAGCGTGGACACATTCATAAAACACTTGGATTAATAGAACATTTGCCAAACACGTAAAAAATTAAAAAAAACACTGAAAGTGATGCAGTGAAATAGTTCAAGTAATCTTAAGTTATCACAGTGCAGTTTGTGCACAAGTTGTATACGATAAGCTTGTGATGGTTGTTATTGTGTGAATGTTTATGAAGCATTCACACTATTGTGAGACATTTGTCTTCCACACATTTTTTTTTTTTCTGCATCCTTCTCGTTCTACAACTTGTGCGCTGTTTCAACAAACCACGTCTCAAAACGTTCAGCTCTTTCAGGACGATCGTGCTATGACTTGTGGTTTTGGTGCATCTTATGCTTTTTATTTTTATTTTTAGTGTTTTCTGCCATTGAGCTCATTTTACATCCTTCAAATCTTTAGCTGTGTTTACAGCCTTTTACTGCTCCTTTCACATTTTGTTCTGGTTCAGCTTCTTTCAGCTTCCTTGTGCAGATTTAAACATTTTTTATTTATTTTTTTAGCTATACACTATTTCAACTACAGTATTTGTTTCAGCTGTTTTGTGCTCCTTTCAGGTTCTTTCTGCTAACTACAACATTTCTGTACCTCTTTTAAGCTCTTTCTGCTAATTTCAGCTTAGTGTACACCTTTCAGCTGATTTCTACAAGCTTCAGCTTTTTCTGCTATTTCAGCTTCCATTTAACTGTTTCATGTTAATATGAGCTTTTTCGGCTAATTACACATTTTTTTTTTTGCACTCATTTCAACTTTTTTCTGCCCAATTCAGCAAAAATGTGCTCTCTCTACTTCCTTCTTGTAATTCCAGCTTCTTTTTGGTTTTTAATTTCAGCTGGTATTTTATTTATTTTTTTTTTTTGGTTGTTTTTTGTTGCTAATTTCAGCTTTTCTCAGATAATTTACATTTTTGTGCTCATTTCTGCTTCTTTGAGCCTATCGGGAAAATATGTGTTGTTTCTCCTTTCTTCTGCCAATTTAAGCTTGTTCTACCCTTTTCAGCTCCTTTTTCTTAACATTTTTAGCTAATTTCAGCTGTTTTCAGATAATTTCAAGCTTTTCATGGTAATTACTTTCAGCATATTTAGATTCTTTACACAAATTTAAGCTTGTTGTCATCTTTTCAGATTTTAAGATTTTTCAGATATTTTTGGCTTTTTCTGCTCTTTCAGCTAGTATTTAGCTCTTTATGCTCATTTTAGCTTTTTAAGCTAATTCCATTTTTTTTTTTTTTTTTTTTTTTTTTTCACCATTTAATCTCTTTCTGCTTCCTTTTGGCAGTTTAAGCTTCTTTTTACCTTTTCGGCTAATTTTCAGCTATGTTTGCTCATTTCAGCTTTTTTTTTTTTTAGCTAATTTCCTTTTTTTTGTGCTCATTTCTGCTTATTTAACCTAATTCAGCAAATACGTGTTCTTCCGGCTTTCTTCTGCTAATAGGCTTGTTCTTCCATTTCAGCTACATTTAGCATGTTTTAGCTCGTTCAGCTGTTTTTGAGCAAGTTCTTCTGAAAAAGGCATTTACACTGCACTTTCACAGAAAATGCAATTTCTTTTTATTAATTGACATTTTCTGTGTTTCTCAGAAAAGCGGAGCCCAGACCAAAGACTTTAAAGACAAACCCAGAACAGTGGAGCTGGTTTTGGTAGTAGACAACACTGAGGTTTGAGTCCCTGCTCTTCTTCCTCTCATTGATTCTGTGGGTGTATCCAAACATAATAAAAAAAAAATAAGATAGAAGAGTCTAAAAAAGCTAAGTCTGGTCCTCTGGACATTCAAAAAACAAAACAAAACAAAGCAAAAAAATTGTAGAAACGTNNNNGCAGTGACAAGACAGTCGAGACCAGAATGCTTGAGATTGCAAACCATGTGGATAAGGTACGTTTGTCTCTTTGCAAACAGATAAAGTCATTCAAAGCTGCCAGTTCGTTTTTCTTCTGCTGAACATTATCAGACTTTCACACCGGAGAACTTTCAGGAAATACTGCATGTCCTGATATTTTGTCCTTTTCTGATTGGAATTATACCAGAAACATAAAAAAATGGAAGGAAAAGTTCTCTCACAGTGTATGCTAGCTTTAACTGCGAGTCTTCACACCCAAGCTGAAAAAAAAATCACACATTTCCTGCAATCATCGTTGTATTCTTTGAGCACATAAAAAGAACATTAGACCCAACAGTTCCTTGCTGTCACTTCTTTGGGACGTGGGATTGTGTGTTTTACACAATCACATTCAGAAATACTGATCTGAAGCTATTTCTGCTGGTGCTAATGAGCTCTGTTATTTCAGCTGTACCGCCCTGTGGGTGTTCGCGTGATGCTGGTCGGACTGGAAATCTGGAAGCAGAGCGATCAGATCGAGGTCAGCACAGACCCCGACCTCACTCTTGTTCGCTTTATCGAGTGGCGCAAGCAGCGCCTGCTGCCGAAGAGCAAACACGACAACGCTCAGCTCATCACGTAAGATGCTGTTTTAACGTTCCACTAAACGAACAGGCTGGCGTTTCAAGAAAACTAAACCTTCTTCTTCTTCATCGTCGTCGTTTTTCAGAGGTGTTGATTTCATTGGCTCTACTGTTGGGTTGGCAAACACCAAAGCAATGTGCACCTCAAGCTCCGGCGCTGTCAATGAGGTACTTTTGGGGAAATTAAACGTAGCACAATGGAATTATGGGATATAAGTTTCAACTGAACCTATATTTTTGGTGCACAGGACCATAACACCAACTCAATTGGAGTGGCCTCCACCATAGCACATGAAATGGGTCACAATTTGGGCCTGGTGCACGATACTGAAGAATGTGTCTGTGGATCTTTTGCGTCCAAAAAAGGCTGCATCATGGCCGAGAGTGTTGGGTAAGCTCATCTACTCTTGGACTTTCGTGTGCTATCGTGCTTTCTTTCTTATCTCTTTGTTTTGTTGCGTCTCCCTCTAGCTTCGTGTATCCCAAGCAGTTCAGCAGTTGCAGTCTGCAGCAGCTCAGCACCTTCATGGAGGAGGTCAACCCTGCCTGCCTGCTGGATACTCCCTCCACTGAACGCATCTACGGCGGGGCAGTTTGTGGAAATGCCTTCTTAGAGACTGGAGAAGAGTGTGACTGTGGGACTGTGGAGGTTGGTGCATGCAACACTAAAAAAAAAAAGGAATGCATTTGCAACAAGCCAACAAAGACAATTAATTTGATGTCCTGTTTCATAGGAATGCAAGAATCCCTGCTGCAACGCCACCACTTGCAAGCTGAATGTGGGAGCTCAGTGTGCAGAAGGAGAGTGCTGCCACAACTGCCAAGTAAGTTCTACTCACTTTGTCTACTACTCACTGTGAGAAAAGCCAGACTGGTGCTAAAAATGTGAGTGTAGTCACAGAATGACTGTTCTGTCTGGCTGCTTTAGTGCGAGTGCATGTATTTCAGTAGTCGGTACATCACCATCTGTTTATCGCAACGCTTCAGCTGAAACCAACAGGCAGCATCTGCCGAGCAAAATCCGGAGACTGCGACCTGGCAGAACACTGCACTGGCTTCTCTGCGGCCTGTCCCGCTAACACCTTCACCCAAAACGGCCTGCCGTGCAACTATGGAAAAGGCTACTGCCACAACGGGCAATGTCCGTCACGACAAGATCACTGCAAGAGGCTTTGGGGACCAGGTGAAGTAGTCATGAGTGGTTTGGTTTATGTTCATTCTGAAACATGAAGATTTATGATTCATTCTTTTGTGATTAGACGCTGAAGTAGCTGCGGAGGATTGCTTTTATCTGTATGGAGGGTGCAGGAAGAGGTTGACCCAGACGTGCCCCAAACGGTATGCAATTAGACGCCACAACACGGCTAATAATAGCGTATTAAAAACTCGAGGCATCGCTGAAATTTGTCAAATTTGGTTTCAGAGATCAATCTTGTGGAAAGCTCTTCTGCTCTGGAGGAAGGGAGTTTCCAGTGACGAACAAAAAGTCCTTTTATAAAGTAAGGAATGGAGTCATATGCAACGAGGCAGCCATGAACCCTGAGGACAACTACCCGTGGGATCTCGGGATGGTGCCTAATGGCACCAAGTGTGGCGACAACATGGTCAGTGAAATGCTTTTTTGAGCTGAGCATAAATAAAGCTGCCGTGCTTTACGGCGCTTCATGGTCTTTGCATTGTCCCTGTGTGTCAGGTGTGCTACAATAAAAAATGTGAAGACATCAAAAACATAAAATCGTACGGAACAAACGACTGCTCATCCAAATGTAACAACCACGGGGTGAGAAGCTGCGTGAAAGTCTTAAAAATCTTATCAAGACAAGATGCTGCGGAGACAGCGCAGCTAACCGTGAGATCTTTTGACAGGTGTGCAACCATGAAAGTACGTGCCACTGCGATCCTGGCTGGGCTCCTCCGTTTTGTGACGTGAAGCTGTCGGAGCTGACAGAAGGTATATTTTAATTATATTACCATAATTACCGTACTATAAGCTGCTACTTTTTTCACAAGCTTTGAACCCCGCAGATTACGTAATGCTGCAGCTGATTTATGGATTTTTTTTTTTTTTTTTTTTTGACAACTTAACAAGCTTCCTGCCACCAAAACATTTAGCTTCGTCACACCCGGGTGCTCACATAGCTGCCCAATGCACATCTCTTGAGGGGTGGGTCCTCATGGCTCAATAGCTATGTTTACATGGACATAAGTAATCAGATTAAACGACCATTTGGAATAAAAATGTGTCACGTAAACGCCCCATTCGGATTATTTTTTTGTTGATTCAGCTTGAGCCAAAATAATTCGTAATCCGAATTAGATGAGTGGTTTATGCCGATTCATGATCTGCACTGTGTGCATGTAAACACTTAATCTGTTCTTTTTTTTTTTTCCCGATTGTGGAAAACTGACCTGAATGTGCATGTGTGATCTTTGTCTACCTCACATATTTCCGCCTGGCTAATGGTAATAATATTAGCATGTAGCGGAAGCAAAAACTGGTCGGTGAGCGATACAACATTTCTACTAGAAACTTTGAAAGAGCTCAAAATGATCTGTATCACCTGCAGCTCAATCAGGGAGTGCAGTAACGTCTCCACCGTCGTTAAAACCTGTCGCGGGTCTATTTTGGGCGCTCAGGTTTGTTTACGTTTATTCTGTAAGTACAACGGAAGTAGAACTTCTTCTTCTATCTTTTTTTAGTAGAGTTTACCACTCTGTGCATGTCTATACTTCTATTCAGAATAAAAGCCAACTGCATGTAAACGATACATGTGAATGATTTAATCTGCAAGTATTTCAATCCGGTCGAAGAATTTTGCACATGTAAACATGGCTAGTGAGACGACCTGTATAAATAAAGGTAAAAAATAAAATTTGACCAATGAAATAACAGAAGAGGTCACAGTGGACCAATGAAACTTCGAATTATCGTAAATGAAACACACTCTCCCTAAATTCTTCTGGTCAATTATTTTGCACTCCATGTACACACTCATGGAAAACACGCAGAAAAAATGTAGATGATGCAGCTTTCAAGGTAAAGACAATCGATCTGGCTGTCGAAGAAGGAAATAAAGCTGCTGCACGTAAACTAGGCGTTTCCTGGTAGGCTACTGTATTTATTTATTTTTAAACAGGCACTGTCCAGAAAAAAAAATTACTGTACGTATTTGCGTATGTTACCAGTACATATTTAATTAAAAGTTTTTAAAAATCTTTGAGTAAATGTTTACAATTACAACATGGACACGCGCGGCTTATAGACAAGCGCGGTCTACACATGTACGAAATTGAATTTCTAAATGTATTTAGTGGGCGTGGCTTATATTCAGGTGTGCTCAATAGTCCAGAAATTACGGTATTCTTTCCTCATACTGTATGCCCATTGAGCCACAGATAGTATCTATGTAACTGGCTCGTTAAATCCGTGATGTTTTGAGTTTCTTGATGAGCAAAAACAAACACTTATTGAATTTACTTCCTTATTAGGCTGCACAAATTCAATAATACAGTGAATTTTATTTCCCGAGCAGCGGATGTATGTTGTTGTCCCCCTTCAATGAGAAAAGAGCACTGACCTTATCTGTTGTGTGTTTGTGTGTGCAGAGTCGAGCCTGGTTGTTCTTGCTGTATCCCTGGTGGTTGGTTTGCTTTTTCTGCTCGCCCTGGTCATTGGAAGTCTGATGTGCTGCATCAGAAAAAGGCCACCCACAAAAAGGTGCAGAAAATATTCACTCCTTTATTTCATTTTGGTCAAACAACTCATAAAGCCATTGAATTCAGCTTAAGCTTGAGCTCCTGCGTGCGTTTTTCTTTTCGCAGGTTCCTTTCAGCGGCCTCAGGACAATCGAACCCGGTGTTCCAGTCGAGCTTTCCACGAGGCAGTCCTCGTGTCGGGTCGGCGCACATCAGCCCGCCGACATTGCTGGAGTCTTCTGCGAGTCAAGTCCACAAACCTCTGAGCCCTGCTGCTGTCAAACCACAGGCCGGAGCTCGAAGGCCCTGCAGAACAGCTCCAGAGGTGAGCCTCCCATTCAGTCTGTCAGCCTTATAACGCCGGAGTGTCATCGTACACTGACACTGCATGTGTTAGATTTTTACATTATCACCTCTATATTAGACACGCAGTTTCCATTTGTGGCAACTGGTTTGAATTTGAAGCTGCAGACGCAGCCAACATGTGCCTGCTGGACTGTCACTGAGTCACACGCTGACACGCTGGTCATGAACAAGCCTTTATTGAGATCAGGCTGCAAAGTAAGGTTTCTCTGTTCTCTCGTTAAAGCCTCCCAGGAAAGCTCCAGATACATCTCATACATCTAAGATTCATCAGGTATATAAAGTTCCTAATTTGGCTTTTATGTTTTTATTTGTGCATGTTGTATGTGACAAGCACTAAAAAGTATTGTTGGTTTGTTTGTTGTTTTTAAGGTTGCAAGGATATTAATGCAGCCACCAGCTGTTTCCAGTCTTCCAGTGCACAGTGAGGTAAATTAGCTGTTAACATCTTAATCTGAGCTGAACTTCAGGTGTGTGTGTGTGAACGAGTTAGCATTTTTATTATTGGTTTCCTGTTTAGAGTTTCTTCTGTCAGTTTCTTGGATTTGTGTTATTTTAAACCTTTGAATATCAAAACATTCAGCTGTGACTTTTGCTTTTAGAACTTTTGTTCTTTTAAAAACATTTAACTTTAAAATAAAACTCTCCATAGAAATACTCTGAGATCTCTTCGTTTCCCTCCAAATATTCTTTTTGAAATATGCTTCAGCACCCAGTTCTAGTTTTTTTTTTTACCTTCTTATGTTACATTTAACTTTTAGCTATGGTTTTGCTTATTTATTTATTTATTTGTTTATTTATTTATTTATTTATTTAAGCTTTTAGCTACCTTTTTACTACTTTAAGCTTACTATAGTTTTACTACTTTTAGCTTTTAGCTGCTTTTCTACTTCTTTAACAAGCTTTAGTTAGTTTTGGTTTTTAACCACGTTTAGCTTTAACCTATTGCTTGCTGCTTTTCTTTTGTAGTTGTCATTCTATTTCTTTTAGCTTTTAGCTACAATTTTGCTACTTTCAGCTTTTAGCAACTGTTTTGTTACATTTAGCTTTTAGCTATACTTCTGCACCTTTTAGTTTTTAGCAACTGTTTTGTTACTTTTAACTTCTAGCTACCATTGTGTCCCCTTTAGCTTTCAGTATTTTGCTACTTTTAGCTACCCTACTGATTATCTTTTAGCTACCTTTTCATTATTCTACTACTTTTAGCATTTAGCTGCTTTTCTGCTTCTTTGGGCTTCTGTTAATTTTAGCTTTAACCATGATTTACCACATTTAGCTTTTATCTATTGTTTTGCTACTTTTTGTTCATAGCTGCCGTTCTATTTATTTGAGCTTTTAGCTACAGTTTTACTACTTTCAGCTTTTAGCAACTGTTTTTTTACATTTAGCTTTTAGCTATATTCTGTATCCTGTTGTTTTTAGCTACTGCTTTACTTTTAGCTTAGCTACCATTGTGCTCCATTTAATTACTATTTTGCTACTTTTAGCTTTTACCCACAGTTCTACTAATTATAGCTTTAGATACTGTTTTTCTACTTTTAGCTTTTAGCTACATTTTTACCATGTTAAGCTTTTAACCACTACTACTATTAGCTTTTAGCTGCTTTTCTGCTTCTTTAAAAAGCCTTTGCTAATTTTAGCTTTTAACTGTTTTACCACGTTTAGCTTTTACCTATTATTTTTGCTACTTTCCGTTTGCTGCTGCCATTCTAGCTTTTATATACAGTTTTGCTACTTTCAGCTTTTAGCAAATCATGTTACATTTAGCTTTTAGCTATGCTTCTACACCTTTTAGTTTTTAGCTAGCTTTGTTATCTTTAACTTCTAGCTACCATTGTGTCCCCTTTAGCTTTTATTTACATACCAGGTAGTTTGCTTCTTTTAGTTATTACCCACAGTTCTACAAATTTTAGCTTTTAGCTACTGTTCCACTCGTTTCAGCTCTGTTCTGCATGTTTTAACTTTAACAGTTCAGTTTTAGCTTCATTCAGCATTCATATTGACTTTTTTTTTTTTTTACAGACACTGCAGTTTAGTCTAAAATTGCATCTTGTTATCATTACAGACTAAACCACTGCCTCCCACCAGACCACTGCCACCACTTACATCCAAACCAGTAAGTGACATTAGAGCAGCTTAACTCTCATTTTTGCCTTCACACATTGGCTGTGTTTGTATTTGCTGTGTGGCTAACTTATGAACATTCTGTCTCACAGAAGCCGAAGCCTCCGACGCCTCCAAAGAAGCCCTCCGCCGTCCCATCTTCGCTGCCACATACGCAGCTGGTATGTTTTCAGACAGCAGACAGAATCAGCCAGACTTTCCAACCACGGACATTGCTGCAATAGACATTCAGACATTTTTTTCATGCTATTAAAGACGTTCACGTTTTTACAGAAACCTGTGGCTTTTGGCTTTGTCTCAACAGCAGTGTAATGGATAAACAGTGGTTGGGAACTTAATAGGCACATAAACTCCTGGCTAAATAACTGAGACTCTGGCACAACGAAATAAAATTCTGAAGTTCTTTCAAAGAGTATTAACAGAGTTTATTTGTGTTTCTAGCTCGGAGGGAGAGTTGCCCTGGTGCCCCCCAGCAGGCCAAGATGACAGTGGGATTAACTCACCCTGGTTTACAGACTGAGATTTTCTTACAGGGGAAATTGTTTTTGTTTGTTTTTTTGTCCCACTTTGAAGGACCAAAAAGATCCTCTCAGTAGACGCTTGGCTGTTTGTAAAAGTGGAAACAAGATCCACCGAGGGATCAGTGAAATGAAGTAACGTTCTTGTGGTACCACCGTCTGCGTCCTGCCTCCAGTGTGTTGATAGCGATCTGGTCAACAAACTCACTTTGAGCGTTTCATGAATGACAAATAGTTCTGCTGCTATGCTAAATTTTGTGCATTTTAAACTTTGTTTGAATATTGTTTTGTTTTTTTAAGAGATACCTAATTTGCTAACTGCACTAAAAATGCCTTTGTTTACATGAGCACACTTTTCCAAGGTTCCACTGGATATTTTGGAGTCTCCTGGTTATTTATTGACTATTTTATTATAATTTCTAAACCAGGGTAAATTCTTAACCTGGACATTTAGATGATTGTACATTCAGGGAAATGCCTAAACAGTTTTATTTTTTTTTTTTTATTTTTTTTATTTTTTTTTATTTTTTTTTTGGTTTAACAAGATCCAAACCTAATGAAAACTGAAAAACCATGCTAAAAAGCATAAAACCGTCTCGAGCTATAATGCTAATAAATCCTATTTTTGTACATTGTTCTGGTACTGCCTTTTTAAACACATAACAAAAAGGGATTTTAAACTGCCACTCCTTAATTAGACAAACTTTAAACCCTTTGTTGCATCGGTGCCTAAAAGATCTCCTAATAAGGAGTAATTTTAGATATTGTATTCTCAGATGTTTTTCATGGTTTTAACTCATTTTTGTTTAGTTTAGTTTTATGTTTCTGTAACTGATTTCTTGTTTTGGTGTATTTTTCACACTTGAAATTATTGTTTTTTGTCTTAAACAGGTCACTTTAGTGTCTTTTAACAATTGGTTTATGAACTGTGGATTCTTTATGCATCATGCCATTTTGTATTGCGCTTTTTTAATTGATAATGTTGTTTTTTCTTGTTGTTTTCTTAACATCTCATCTGTATTATTAAAAAAATCTGTTCACAGCCCAAACTGGGACACTTTATACATTTTTTTAAAATAAATAGTTTTTTTTCTAATTGTTTTGTGTTTTTTATATAGGCTATTTTAATTGCAGGCAGTTATAGAACGATTTTAAGTCATGTTTTTTTAAGTTCCTCTCACAATAAAAGGGATCGTCACAATAAATTTGAGGTCTTATTTTCTTTATTTTTGTTTATTCAGAAGTGCAGTACTTGGAGATCAGCCGCTGCGGCGGTTGCCTAGCAACGCCTCAAACAGAGCAGCGGGGCTAAAGAAGCTAGCTGTTAGCATCGTTTCTAAACTTCATGAACAGTGGTTGCCTTAAGGGGCAAAAATGGACCAGAAGCTTCAGGATTCTGAAATTGAACATTTGCTCTCATGGCTGGACAAGATACCGTTTTCTAGACCCAAACGAAAGTTGAGGAGAGACTTCAGCGACGGAGGTAGCACTAGCTTCTGCAACCGAATGAAGTGTACTGTAGTCTATCAGCGACAGTCCCAGTTTATATTTGTGTTTTTTAGCTATTGTTTTAAAATAATGAAAGTCAGTTTGTGCTTGTATTAGCTGGTGAACTGACTGTTTTCCTGTTGGACTGTCTGCAGTGTTGGTTGCTGAGGTCATTAAACATTTTTTCCCAAAGTTTGTTGACCTCAGCAGCCTGACGGTTCCTTTCAACTCCAGAGAGGAGAAACTTAGAAACTGGAGCCTCCTCAACAGGCAAGATAAAACTTCTTTATTGTTTTTGTCATTATTATTATTATCATCATTATTATTATTATTATTATTATTATTATTATTATTACTATTATTACTATTATTACTATTATTGTTGCACTAGTAGAGCTGTCCTGGGCATAATTTTTGGCACCCCTTTAAGTGCATCTTATACAGTACAAATATTTTAATAAACACAAAGAAATTGCTTTCCCACTTAAAATATACTTGTGCATAATACATTAATTAAATATTAAAGTATTTTTAACACCTAAACATTAAATCATAGTCGCTTAAGAACCCACATGTTAAAATTTATTTTTGCAGGCTGCATGAGGATGAAAAATATTATTTTTAATCAGTTTTTGGCAATAAAAAAGTACCATAATTTAAAAAAAAAAAATCGCCATCATATTATGTGTTGTTTACAGGATTTAGTATTCGGGAAGAACTTGATGAGGAAGAGCAGTAAAGTTAAACCTAAATGATAAATTGACATGAATTAAGTTCAATTCAATTCGATTTATGTTTATATCAACAATTTTCAGAATCTGGAGTGGTAGTTTGAAAACTCCCTCACAGAAAACACAGACATAGACAAAAAAAAAAAAAAAAAAAAAAAAAAAAAAAAAAAAAAAATCACAATGAGATGGTTAGGAGTGAAAATATACCTCCAACCACTTTGTATTTGTACAGACATTTCTGTTATATGAATCAGTTTGTACCAAAAAACCTTCAGTACGCCAAAAAGCTTCTCATTAAGTATTGAAAAGAATGAAGGATATCCTGATTGAATAATATAAATTGGAAAAAAAAGCCCTCTATGATAAGCCAGGGTCTGTGCCAAGGCCTTCACTGTGCATGGCATCATGCACATAGACCCTCTTGCAGGTGATGGGCCAACATGAAGGTGAACCCATGCAACTCATGAGCTGAGCAGGACGTAGTGACTGAAATAACAATGCTCAAAATAAGTTTTCTCCACAAGGTAGCTGGGCTCATCCTTAAAAGATAGGAAGAGAAGTTTAGTTATCCAGGAGAGCCTCAGAGTAGAGCCGCTGCTCCTCCACATCGAGATGAGCCAGTTGAGGTGGTTCAGGCTTCTGATAAAGATACCCCTAGGGCATCTCCCTAGAAAGGTTTTCCAGCCATGTCCAAGGAGACCCCCAGGAAAGACCCAGCACATAATGGAGACACTATGTCTCTGGGCTGGCCTGCGAAACATCTTGGAGTCCTCCCAGAAGAGGCGGCTGTGGGATGTCTGGGCCTCCTGCTCAAGCTGCCCTGGTGGCTGGCGACCTCACTCCAGAACAAGCAGAAGATAATCAAGATATTCTAAATGATGTTGTCAGTCATTCTTAACAATACTGTGTTTAAAAAAAAATCCTAGAGATTTTATTTTATGTAGGAGCTAAAAAGATGCAGATATAACAGTTTGATTCTAAACAGCATTCATTGAAATAGACATTTTTCTTAATAAATACCTCATGTTTTTCACCACAAAGTGTTTCTCTTTATCTGGTCATGAGAAGATTTTGAACAGACACCCACTGAGCCTCTCCCTGGTCACTGATATGATTTATTGGCCTGCATATATAAACATATAGCGGTCCCTGTGGACTCATCAGTAAATCCCATGCAATCTGCTTTCCACTTGTTTTGTTTCATTGAAAACACATGTTATTTTTTCTGTGTGCACAGGAAGGTGTTTCCAAAGCTGGACTTTTATGTGCCAGAGGAAGTAATAAGCAAGATTGTTCTGAGCTCTCCTGGCGCAGTCGAGCCTGTACTGAGCGCGCTCAGGGAGAAGATAAACAAAAAACTGGCAGACATCGCAAGCAAGAAACTAGTACTCAAACTTAAATACAATGAATTATGTAAAACATGTAGAGGGATTTACAAAATTTTTAAGCCATTGTATGCATTTTGAAAAAAAATTTTTTTTTTTCTTTTTCTTTGTTGATTTAGACTTTGGACAGCTTTGACATCGGAAACCTGGAGAAAACTCCTGAAGGTGAAGTTTCTGTTACCTTTAAAGAAGCACTAACCTGTTTAAGTCCAAGTGTCGAAGTT
>JARVLU010000001.1:37898974-37908974 GCA_031762415.1 Simpsonichthys santanae
TGCCAATCATTGGGGTTTGATTTTCTTAAAAAATATTTTTTGATTAAAAAAATTAAGCCCGAAAAAAAAAAAAAAAAAAAAAACAGATTGAATGCACATTTGAACGTCTGCAAAACGCAAATCAGAAAAAGGTGAACAGTTACTGACAGCTTTTGCATCACATCTCCTTGTCTCCTGGCAAACGGACTCCTCTGCAGCTCCACGATCTCAGAGTGCAGAGCTACTATCTCGTCATCAAGACGACTCACATCTGCAACCTACCACAAACAAGACAACATTTTAACTTTGAATATCAAAATGTCAGTTTCAAATGAGTTGCTATGAAGTTTTAAAATGTCCCACCTCTGTGAAGTCATCAGCCTTCTTTTCATTTTCTTGCCACGTCTTCAGCATTTTTTCAGAAGCTTCATGTTAAACACGCGACAACAGAAAGTTACTTTGGGGTTCGTCGAATTAAAATGTATGCACGCTTCACAGCAAGAGGATAAAATGCACTCACAGATGCCGGTGTTCATCTGCTGGGTGTACTGCTCAAGATCATGCTGGATGCTGGTCTTAAAGATGGCCAGTTTGGCTCGGAGCTGCTGCGACTCTGAAAGCAGCACGTTCTTGAACCGCGTTAAGTTGGTGTTGTATCGCAGCAGGCTAAGTCTGCACAGACACACAGGATTATGGACGTTAACATTTGTTGGTGTACTTTGTTTAAATGAGCTATATTGTACGCACATGGCAGCTCGCTGTCCCTGGTACAGGCGGAGGTAGTCCTCCTTCAGTCCACATACGTAGCTGACTGCTTCACCCCACACCTTTCTGAGAGCAGACAGAGGCAGCTGCGTCCTTGTTTCCCTGACTGGGAGGAACACACAGGGCACAAACGATAACCCAGTCAGTACATCTTATACAATAAAATGCTTGAAGAATATTCAGCAGTTTTGAGTTAGACCCTTAGAAGAAAAAGGGTTTTAATTAAAAAAATGAAGTTTATGTTAGGGATGCACGATATTATCGGCATGGTATCGTATTGGCCGATACTAGCGATAAATTTAAATATCGGACATCCCATCAAAATAACTCACCAACATCAAAGGCACTGTTTTATTAACTGTTAACAACTTTTAAAGACAAATGGCTCAGAATTACGAGTCTCACCTATAAAGTTAACACTGTCCGGCAGAGGTCTGGCTGTCAGTGGTCCAGAATACTTGGTAAGGCTCTTATCAAACAGGAACACTATGAAGGTGTCCCAGCCACGCTGCAATCACATCAAATAAACAGAACCAGAATGATCAGATTGCACAATTTCCTGAGATGACAGAAATGTCGTTCTAACATTTTCATCAATGGAAACAACAATAACGTCAAACTCAGGATGTCCAATATTTTAAAAAGAAACCGTTCCTGTTAAAACATGCAAATGTAAGAGCAGCTGAAGTTACATGGAAAAACGCCTGGTCTATTTTGACGCAGAGAACTGTAAATGACAGCTTTGCTCAAAAAGCTGTGAATCACCTCATTTCCTGACTGCCCACCGGTTGAAGTTAAAAAGTTCTCGTTTGCGGTGCAGTTGCAATGCATTAACTTGTAGCAATGCTGGAAGTTGCATGTTAAAGGAAGAGGAAAAAAGAAGCAAGCTTTGCTCACAAGCGAAATCCAGCCTTGATTCTTTATCCAGACCTATTTTGTTTGTGCACATGTCAGGCAGAATAAGTTTTATATGTGAAAATATTTGTTTACAACACGCCATTTCAAAAATATCGGGAATGCTTTGAATAGGGATGCACGACATTGGATTTTTGGCCAATATCTTATACTTGGCTGATAACCAATACCAATACAGTACTGATATTTTTTCCCCTATATATCTACTTTGCTGTGGAATTAAAATACATTTTTCTGCATGGTCTTTGTCAATATGGCCTGCTACCAAATGCAGATGCCAAAATGGGGCTGAAAATAATGTAACAATTCAACTTGGATTATGTTTAATGTCCAATTTATTCATGACATTTACTCTCTGTAACAATGACAACACGCAAACAGTGTAAATTTGTAAATTTTCACAAATCTAAACTCAACCTGTTCACAAGCGACAATTGAAAAGCGCATAAGTAGTGCATTAATAGATATACTTGACAGTTTCTTAAATTAAACATTTACTTAAAACAGAAGCCTTTTATATCAGTGAGTTATTTTGATGGAATGGCCAATATTTAACTTTATCGTTAATATCGGACAATACCCATACCATGCCGACAATGTTGGGCATCCCTAGCTTTGAACATTGAAGACTGAGGGTTTATTTAATAAGGACAGCTTTTAACAAAGGAGAAACACCCAATAATAATATTTTTTTTTTTTTTTTTTTATTATAAGGTTAGTTCAGATCTTTTTGAAGTGTGGTTTCATGGAAATATAAACAAATACCTGTTACCCATGGTAGACAGAGCTTTGCCTCAGTTTGGGTTGATGAGCTAAAGGCTTGTCCAAGTTGAACGCTTGCTCCTTAAACCAAACCCAGTTTAAAATACAGTATTTCATAGAGATCCAACCAAATACGTTTTTGTATAAACTTATATACCTCTGTCAGTTTCACATTACACTGGTATTCTCAATTTGAATGATTCCTGCAGGAAGCGCCGAAGGCTGCGCCAAAAGTGCTGCAGCTAGCTGCCATAATTTACATTAGCAACTAACCGTAGGATTCTATGTAAATAACCATGTAACGAGAAATTGCCAGAGGTGTACAGATTTATAAAGTAGCGTCTGCAGGAACCGCCGTGAAAGATTTCTTTTGTTCTGTTCCACGTAGACGACTGCTCTTCCAGTTTTACTTGTCTGAGGAAAACATCCTTGAATCGTCTGCAGCGCGACAAAATGCAGCTGCTCAGCTTCTGCCTGAAAGTTCTCCAACGTTCCACCTTTGCTGATCACTTTGCATTGACTTCCTTTCAGTTCAAGGTTCTGGTCTGGACTTTTAAAGCCTAGCTTAATGTTGCACCTTCATACATTCCTGATCTTTGATCTCACAACAAGAACCCTGAGGTCGACTGATCGGGGATGTTTAGTCTAAATCAAGGCTAAAAACTGAAGGGGACAGATCCTTTGGAGTTGTTGTCTGGACACTCATGGGCTTTCTCTCTGAAATACATTTTATTTAAGGAAAGCTGAATTAGGCTGGCATTTGATTAGCTTTTTTAAAATCACATTTTATACTGTAGCCCATTGTATAATTTTAATTCTTATATCACCTTATAATCTTTGTTGTTTTTAAGTGATTCTGATGTGAAGCACCTTGTGTTTTTATCTTAAAAGGCACTATATAAATAAAACTGACTATTTGACATTAGTTAACTTAGCTTATTTTCTGTTTTTCCACATACCAAACTTTCTGGAAGACATTGAGCTGGCGGCCACCTCGGGTCGAGAGACATTCCTGTCTCCAGCAGCAGCTCCTGGCTCAGTGGGGGGATGTGTGCCTGGGTGTCTGTCTCCAGACGAAGCTGCAGGGAGAGCAAACTTTCCTCACCACCCAAAACCATTGAGTGCAGCTGGGCTGACGTCATGTCCAAAACATGCATAACCTAGAAAATAAAAAAATATATTTTTTTTAAAAAGCAGGTGCGGAATGAGAGGTTTGCTTTGCATTCTGGCCTCTTGTGTTCAGTGACGAAAATAAGGTTCGAGTGATTAACCTTCATGCTGAGAATATTCTGCAGAGTGGTGTAGAAGCATGGCCTGTTTGTTTCGGGATCGAGCCCTCCACCACGGACTGCAGGATCCCACAGCAACACCATCTGAAGAATGGACTCGACTGGTTCCAGCAGCACCCTGAACATGCACAACCGCGCACAAATAGGTGACACACTAGTTTCTTAGGAGAGTAAACCCTCCTTAGCTCCAAAACCACTCAGAGTGGCAGGACTTTTTTCTTTGACAAGACGTCCTAATGTTACCTGCTGAGATTGTTGGGGTACGGCAGGTGTGTTGAGAATCGAACTTCTCCATTCATGTCCTCTACCGCCATGATGTCTTTAGGTCCTTTGTTCTTGACTTTGCTTGTCCTACAAAACGAGAAATATGGTTAAGGTGAAAACAGTTCATCGAACCCTCCTCCAAAAAAAAAAACAAAAGGCTGACAATAAATGCCTTTGTCAGAATTTTTTTTGTTGTTGTTGTTGTTTACATCACTTTGTGTGTGTTTTCTATTGACTTCATTGCTGAATCAACTAAAACTGAGCTAAAGCTAAAAAAAAAAAAAAAATAATTAAAAAAAAAAAAAAAAAAAAAAAAAAACACATGAGGCTGATCATAATTATTTATGGGTTATCTCTTTAGGACCTTGTAAATATAAATTTTCACTTTATGGTACTTTTATTTTTGTACCCATATTACAAGCTTTAGCATTTCTTGTTTGTTTGATCTTTGATTTTTTTTTTTTTTTTTTTTTTTAGCGAGTCAAATCGGTTCTTCTCATCCTAAGCATTTCATTGTACCGTTAACCTTGTGTTAACCTTACATATGACAAATAAACACAACTTGCACTTAACCTACCGGTAACCTGAAACAGTGTAGGTCAGAGTATGTAAATGGATGAATGGTTGACTCACCACTGTACTGGCTGCATGTTATGGAGAAATGGCCGAAAGCCACAGATGCATTCAAAAATGACCGTCCCAAAGCTCCAGTAGTCCACACTTACAGTGTACGGTTTACTCTCGAACAGCTCTGGAGCCTGCCAGAAAGATTTGCAATAATAAAGCATGACTCCGAACTTACCGAAAGCAACAACTGCATAAAGAGAACTGCATCGCTGATGCAACACTTGGTTACCAAATACTGAAGAGTTCCAACGAAGGATGTACAAAGACTGCCTTGATCCAGATCTTTTGCATAGCCCAGGTCTATGACTTTATGGACAATCTTGAAGAAAAAAAAAAACACCCCATGCATTACTAATAACTGACATTAAAATCCAGAAAAAACAATAAACAAGTATGATATTGTAAATTACACAAACTATGTGAATTTATACACCTTTCCATCAACCTCTTGCAGGACTATATTCTCTGGCTTTAGGTCTCTGTGAATGATTTTATTGTCATGAAGATACTGGACACCAGAACCTGCACATATTAAAGAAGATCCACACATCAATGTGTAATTTAAGAGAGTTCCGATCTATTAAAGTAAAAGCAGGCGAACATATTACCCATATCACTGAGCAGCAAGAGGACTTCACTTTCCTTTAGGCCACAGCAATTTTCAGGTTTATTCAGCACCTAAACAAAAAGCATGAAGTGTTATTTAGAGTTGTTTAGTTTATCTAATATTAATTTGGTACCTTGCGTAGGTCTCCTTTGGAGCAGTACTCCATGGCCAGCAGTGGCAGGTCATTTAAAGCAATTGAGTTTAACTCGTCAGGAACTTCTCTGGCTTTAACAATATTCACATGGTTCAGTCTGTAAAAAAAAAAAAAAAAAGATTAAAACACTTACCGTGTACTGAAAATTATGCATAGGCTTTATTCAGTATTTGAATATAACCCTCACTTTCTCATGATCTGGATCTCTCTGCTCCACCAGTCTCTGTTCTTGCTGCTCAGCTCCAGGCGGCAAAGTTTCACAGCAATCTTCTCACTGGACTCCTGCTCCGCAAATGAAAACGACACACGTCTGAGCCCCAGGGTTCACGGTCTTCTAGGAGGTGCAGAATAAAATGACAATACTTACAAGGTGCTGGTACAGGTAGACCTGGCCGAAGCCTCCCATCCCAAGCTTTTCCTTCATTTCCCAAGAGCCACACAGTTGGCTCTGTTTAGGTGCAGCTCGATCCATCATGTGCAAGGGCCTCAGCTGGAAAACAAAAGATTTTCTAACATAAACATATAGAGGTGCACAGATTGCAATTTTCTGGCTGATCACCAATCACCGATTTCTAAAAAGTCTGACCTGCTGATTCCGATTTTGGCCAATACTGATTTTGTTTTATAAGCGACACATAAAATACAGTATACCCTTGAACAATATCTGAGAAACAATACAAACTTGTTTTAACTGGCCACGATGGTATAGTGCTCTGAAATATAAATGAAGTTCAGACAATTGTTAAAACTATTTAAAAAAAGGGTAAAATTGGTTTCTTATGCAAGAATCGTCCGATTTCCAATTTCACAAATTTAAGGAAATCAGGGCCGATAAATCGAGGCCGATAAATCAGCTGGACGATTTATCGGCCTCTATTTATCGGTGCGCCCATACTCATGCATTCAAGAATGACATTTCACATGAGTTTGATCATATATTTAAACTATTTAGTTTAATTTGCCTCTTGCAACAGCTTCTTTTTTTGTCATCGTTGCTAAAAATGTTAAATAATCCACACACACAAGTGCTTTAAACGCTCCATTTCATCCCAAACTACTTGAACTTTCCTCTGCTTTAGTCACCTGTTGTTTCAGGACTCACATTACTGTCACTTGGGTTAAAAACAATTCAACCTGACATCTGGACTATCTAAAACTTACCAAAAGTAATACTGTATTTCTGAAGTCAGCTCACCTGCCTGTCCTGAAGAGAGTCAACAAATGACAGCGGACTGTTCGTCAAATCATTGTCGCTTGTTCTCTCAGTTAGTGTTCGACTACGAACACCGAACCGTCTAAAAAAACACCACTACTCAGTAACCATGGCTTATATTTTGTGTTTTCTGCTCTAGCTTGGAGAGAAAAGCTAACGATAGCTCACCGTCAGCGCAAACTGAAAGTACACTGGAGTGGGAGGGAACTGCGCATGCGCAGCAACAACTTTGGCAAGGAGCGCAGTTGTCCCTCCAGATTTTATTTATTTACTCATTTAAAGTATTTGACTTTATTTGATTGCACGCAAACAAGCAAATAAAACTTTTTAGTGTTTTATGGCCAAAACAGTGAAGTTTGTTTCCCCTTGTGGATAATTATTATCGTAAAATTTGGAAAAATCCCTGGCATTTAAAAAATGAAAAAATCTCGGCACTTCACCTATTTGGACACTAGATGGCGCAAAAAGCAAATCTCAGATGATTGGACTGTCAGAGAAGAACTGGTCAGTCTTTTTTTTTTAATTCAACCTTTATGTATACTGGTTAGTCTCGTTGAGCCACGGGGACTCAATGACAAGAGAAACCTGATTTTAACAGAGTGATAACAACAGTAGACAACAAAGACAACAGTAGACAATCATAAAAAGCATACACATTGAGAAGAACAAATAAAAGAAAATGTCATAAAAAAAACTAGATTGTAAAGCAGTATAGAAAACTAAAAACAGAAACATGTCTGCATTGGTTCTTGCCAGTAACTTAACAGATATGTAAAGCTACTTAAAGAGGTCAAGGTCGAGAGCTTCAGATCTTTTTGCAAGATATTCCAAGAAACAGGAGCGGAGTAGGAGAAGGCCCTTTTGCCTAGTTCAGGCCTCACTGAGAGAACACTGCATGTGATGATGTCCTGAGAGCGCATGTTGTAGCTGCACTCATGCAGTGACATGTAGGAGTTTTATGAAGGCAGCAGACCAAGACGTGATTTAAAGATGAAAATGTAGCAGTGTCTACGTGAAGTTAATGATCACCAGTTAACCAGTGAATACAGGAGGGAGCAACGGTGGGTACAGTAGTTACAGCCAGTTATGAATCTTAGCGCACCATGATAGGCAGCATCCAACATCTGCAGGGTGCTTGAAGGAGAATTCAGGTAAATAATGTCACCGTAGTCAATGGAGGGAAGGAAATTTAAGTCGCAGTTACAAGGCGTTCCCTAAAAGAGTTAAACAGGATCTATTTCTGATAAAGAAACCCAATTTAACTTTCAGTTTCCCTACCAAGTTTTCCACATGGAGCTTAAAAGAGAGACAGGAATCGACCAAGATACCCAAATATTTGTAGGAATCGACAAACTCAATAGGGACACCATTCAACGAAGGAAGAACTACTGGGACCGACTTCCTGTTTGAAAACAGCATCCCTTTGGTTTTGTTGGCGTTTAGGACACGTTTGAGTTGGAACAAATCTGACTGGAAGATATCAAAAGCGGACTGCTAAAGCTGGAAAGCCTTAGCAACTATTTTAGCTCGACAATAAACAACTGTGTCATCAGCATAAGTAAGGACGCATCAGGGATGGTCTGACCTCCATTACCTATGTAGATTGTGAAGAGGGTGGGACTTAAGACTGGGCCTTGAGGTACACCGTTGTTAACCGTTATATACCGGTAACTGGGAGAAGTCACATTCTGTTGAACACATTGTCACTGATCTGAGAGATAGTTAGTGAACCAACCAATGGTGTGATCTGAGAAACCAATTTCTGAGAACTTATGACACAAGATGTCATGATCCACAGTGTCAAAAGTTTAGTTTAGTTTAGTTTAGTTTAGTTGTTCATTTTTTTTAAAAAAGCAATACAATACAAAAATAATCCCATGAACAATAAAGACAGGTCTAAGAAAAGTGCAGCGCAATTATGGCAATTCAGATACTGCATGAGCAAAAGTCATGGAAAAGTCTTCATAGTCATTTTAAGTTGTGCATCTACAAATGATGAACTTTTCTGCCACAATCGATCAACATTAGTCAACACACAAATGTCTAAAATTCAATGATTTTTTTATTTTTAATTTTATTTTTTGCAGATGTTGAGCAAAATTTTGCTGTGGTCGTGTTTGAGAGTCATCCCCAACATATGCTCTGACTGCTAAGAAATTGTGCAACATTTTTGTTTATAACTTTGGAGTGAAAGACAACGGGTGATATGCATTTCTTCAAGGAATACTTTAATTACTTTTTGTCCAGTTTGTTGCAGTGTCTTGTAAGCTTTATTTTATTTATTTATTCATTCATTTTATAATAAAAAACACACAAAACAATTAACATACAGATAACGAGAAAAAAAAAGCAAAATATAAAATGAAAGGTGGCAGATGAAGAAAAAATCTTATCATATCTGCCCCTTATTCTCTGATAAACAATTCAAACAAACAAACAAACAACTTCCTTTAAACACAAAAAAGAACAACTCATTAACTCATTAACTTCCTTAATCACAAAAAAATTACTATTAAACTCATTTCAGATACATATGTTTTTAACAACTTATCCTTGACCATTCTTTTAAATACTGTATAGGCATTGATTTAGCTTCTTTAACATCAGTTTCCAATTTATCCCATAACCCAACTCCTTGAATTATGGCAGAACTTCCTTTCAAGCTAGTTCTATACTTGGGCTTTACAAACATGTCTGTTCCCTTAAGATTACAACAACTCAATCATTTAATAAAATACACCTGAATATTCGAAGGCAATGCATTATTGTGCGCTCTATACATCACTGACAAAATATTATAATCCACCAAATCATAGAACCTCAACAATTTTGTATGATAAAATAATATACTTGATGGATGACGATAAGGCTTTCTATTAATAATTCTTGCAACTCTTTTCTGCAAAAATGCTTTTTCTGCTTTAAAATGATCTTGTCTAAATGCTTCACAGGTTTTCTCTGGGTCTTTATTATATTACAGTATATTTTTTGAGTGTCTGTGTGAGTTTATTCCAGTATCTAACCATTGTCAGAGTAATAACTTCTGTTTAACTTGACATTTAATTCTGAGCTACATATTCCTTGAGGCACAAAAGTTTCTAAACCTGAGGAATGAACCGGTGTGATGTTTTATGTTGAAATTGAATCTTAGACACTTTGATGACAGCCTGTCACAAAAACATATTGTTTCTGTTTTTGTTTTGTTTTGTTTTGTTTTGTTTGTTTGTTTCTGTTTTTCGGGCCCCATGTCAAGTCTTTAATCTTTTATTTAACAATTTCTATTAAAAAAAAAATTGTTCAATGCACTCCTAACTTGCTGCATTTTTTCCAGGCCTGATTGTTCTTTCGTCCTCCAAACACTTATGTTTAATAAATAAAATGGATAAAACTCCAAACCTGTAGGTTTGGAGTTTTATTTATTTATT
>JARVLU010000001.1:37945616-37957546 GCA_031762415.1 Simpsonichthys santanae
GTCCCAGGTTCGATCCCCAGTCATCTAGTGTTGTCTCGGAGCAGGACACCCTATCTCCAATTGCTCCCTGGGTGCCCTCAATAGCTGCCACTGCTCCACATGAGTGTATCCCAGGTGCTATGGGTTATATGCAGAGAGCCAATTTCACATTATTATTATTATTATTATTATTATTATTATTATTATTATTATTATTATTATTATTATTATTATTAATAAAAACAATTACCAAGTCTTCATGCAAGTTAGTTTGCTGTGGTGAACCCGAAGAAGAGAGCAGCCGAAAGAAGAAGGGAAAAAAAAAACTTTAATGAGAACTACAAATTCCTTTTTTCACATCAGACATTTTATTATCTTATAGCACGTTTTTGTCCCAGTTTGATGGATTTCATCAGCTTTCTTTGCAGCAGAAAAAAAAAATCAGGCTGAAACAAAACTATTTCACATTTTGTTCAAGACAAGCTTTGCAACTTTTCTGTTTTACCAAACTCTGAGCTCAGAAAAAAAGTCTTAGTCTGAGTTTTACTGAATCTGTCGTTTCAGAACTTTCTATCCGAACTGGAAAAACAGAGACAAATTTCAATTAAAATACTTCATGAGGGAATTTAAAGCAAAATAAACTAGAAAAAAATAGAAAACAAACAAAAAAAAAAGTTCTACATTATTGTTATTTTTTCTTTAATTTTCCTTAATGACTGTCAGTTGGCAAAACTGAACAAAATTAGAGCAAATTAAATTTAAAGTTGGCGCTTGTCAAAGTTTTGCGTTGGTAAAATAATGAATAAATTGTATCAATATATGCAAGAAAGGTGCTAATTTTGAAACCAATCAATATAAAAGGCAATTCTGGAAACAATAAAGTATAGAAAGACCAAAATGACATTGTAATATGCTTCCCGAACAGCTTCGGTGGTTTTTGCATAAGTAAAGTTTTAGGACTTAAATTTACCACAGCATGAGGGAACACATGGATGCACTGTGCAAAACCACCCCATGTTTTATGGGTGAGATGAAATGTGGCGTTGGCTGCGATCAGTCTGCTGCACAACTCAACTCCGAGCATCTCACAAACCACTTCACTGCACATGAATAATAAATCACAAGATCGATACCAAGCGTTGCTGCTTCCAGGAAACAGGTTTTTACGAAGGTTTTTCAGGCTGAGCTCCACTTGTAGGGCTGCATTCTTCAATTTGGAAGCTGCATGCATTCTTGTTTTTACTTAAAAGGCTGCCGAGAACTTTCCATGTCACCATGTTTAACTTTGTAGAAGCATAAAACTTCAAAATGGCACAGGTGAAAAATAATTAAGCATCCAACATTTGTGAAAGCCCTTTAAACGTTTGGCAAAATACAAGAGTTGGATTTTAAATGATAAATAACTCAAATTACAATGAAGGGCTTGTTTTTGTTTATGTTGTCACATTTGTCTTGTTTGTAAACCATCTAATTCATAAACTAATAGATGGTTTCTACAAAATCATTTTGTAATGCGTGGGCCTGTGAAGGGATCCTGTTGCATTGAGCAAATGATAATTTTTGACGGCCAGAATGTTTAGTATTTTTTATATTTGAAGCTTTTATCATATGACTGATGCATTTTGGGTAAACTGCAGCGTATGTCGTTTTGATGTGAAGTAGAAGTAAAGGTTATTTTATTTTTTGATGAAAATGCAGTGTGAATGATGAAGAACGTTGCTGAATTCTGCTGAAGAGGATGAAACTGAGTGCTTAAAACTAAAAGTATAAGAACACTAAAAGCTAAAAGAAACAAAAGGGTAGCTAAAGGAGAAAAGACTAAAGTGGCTAAGTGGGTACGCTAAAAGTAGCAACTTGTCGGTTAAATAAAGCAAAATTTCAGCTAAAATTTAAAAGTAGCAGAACGGTAGGAAAAATGACCAAAAACTTAGTTAAAAGCTAAAAATGTCAAAATGGTAGTTAAATCAAGAGGAGACAAAAATTGGGAGTGGTGGTGCAGAGGTTAGAGAAGGTGGGCCTGTGATCGGAAGATGCCTGGTTCAACTCCCGGTATCGACAACATCAAAATGTGGGTGGGACTGGTGAAGCACCACCTACCTCCACCCTCATTTGTCCCACTCTGGGCCCTTGAGCAAGGCCCTTAACCACACCCCCACCTCCCCTGGGTACCCTAGATAGCAGCTCTCTGCTGCACACAGAGGGCTGTGGTAGCTCGGTGGTCTGTGGTTGCATCTGGAAGGGCATCCAGTGTAAAAACAATTGCCAAGTCTTCATGTGAGTTAGTCGCTATGGTGACCCCTGATGAAGGGAGCAGGCGAAAGAAGAAGAAGAAGAAAAAGAGGCGACAAAAATCGGGCAAGCTTCTTGCTAAAAAAAAAAAAAAAAACTAACTAGAAGCTAAAAGTAGCTGAATGACAGATAAAAGTAGCAAAAGAATAGATAAAAGCAAAAAAAAAAAAACAATAATAATTAAGTGGCAACTAAAGGTTAGCTCAAAGTAAAAGTAGCAGAACAGTAGCTAAAAGCTAAAAGTAGCATGAGAAGACAAAGAGCAAGGAGAATATCTGCAGATAAAGTAAAAAAAAATTAAATTAAAAAACAGGTTAACAGCACTCTCCTGAATGAGTTAAATGTTTTGATTTATGAAATTATATATACTGTATATTTGACATCAAGAAAATTTAAAGGAAAATGACAGTTCCAATTCTGATTCAGCATTCACACTTTTTATTATTTATTAATTAACTAATTCTTTGGCAGCATGATGGCTCAGTGGTTAGCACTGTTGCCCCATAGAAAGAAGGTCCTGGGTTCAATCCCTGGCTGGAACTGGGACCTTTCTGTGTGGAGTTTGCATGTTCTTCTCGTGCTTGCGTGGGTTTTCTCCAGGTTTTCCAGTATCCCCCCACAGATCAAAAACATGCATGTTAGTCTGCCTTCAGGTCCAGGCCTCCTTTGCAAAAGACATCTGCGATGGCAAGAAAGTTCATGCTCAATAATCCAGGTAACAAATCCATTAATCCTCAATCGGGTCATCTGGACAGTTTCTTTTTAATAGAAACGTTTCAGTGTGCTGGAACTACTCTGACTGATGAAGCCCTCTGGAGTGAGGGTGAAATGTTTCTAGTAAAAAGAAACCGATGACCCGATTAAGAATTAACGGACATATGCGATGGGATTTGCCTGGTTAAATAAAAGTTGAGAAAATTATCAAACATTTTATGCAATAAATCAATAAATGCTTTTGAAACCTCCTGGACATTTACTGATAGTTCTTGAAAAGCTCTTTGAGGCTCTGAAACACTCATTGTGAATGTGTGGAAGCTCTTTTTGACTGACGATCATGTTTTGGTCTATTTGTGTTTTTTTCCTTCAAACTGATGCTTCGTCTTTCTTCTCATTCTTGCTGACACCCTCAAAGTCGTGACAAAAATAGAAACCGATCACGTTATAGATGATCTTAGACTGCAGTGATCAGTTTTGAGCTGCTTTTCACAGATTGACAAACCACTGAGTGAAATAACATCTGCCCAGAAAAAGACAACATACAAACACTAAAAGGTAAAACGATAAAGCGTCTTTGAAATAAAAGAGAATTCACACATAAAGTGGGGAAATGGTTGAAGTGATGCCGTTTCCCTGAATCTCTGGGGTCAGAAAGTCTATTAACCAGATTTCACTGATGCAGCAGGAAGAACTGGATGTCATCATGTTGCTATAATTGCGTTTCAAGCTTGTGTCTGAGTGTGTGTGAGGGTGTGTGTGTGTGTGAATGTGTTCTGTGGTCTTTAAAGCAGATACTTTTTGGGAACCAAAATGCTGAACCGCCCAAGTTTATATGGCTTTTATCAGGACACAACTTGGTTTGCTGCAGCGGAGATGTTTTGTGCAAAAGATGAAAAATGTCTCTTGTCAAAGGAGTGTGTGTTTGCCTGTGTGGGTGGGGGCATGCTTGTGTGTGTAGGACGTTTTTTTGTGTGTTTGCAAACGTTGAACTTTCTGTCAACTGAATATTAAAGCGTGTGCCTGTCTGTTTTTTTTATGTTCGGCATCAAAAAGCTGAATATTATTTACACCCGACTTTAAATTCGATTTTTATCTTTTATATCACTTTGAACTGAAATAATGATTTTGATGTTGTGTCATTTTCTTGTTTCTTGTGGAGAAACAACAAGCAGAACCTGGGCTGCGCTCAGCTCATGAGACATTTCATGCACGCATGGTTGACATAGGTGTAAATTGATACACACTCGTTCACCCATCAGACTATTAATAGTGCTTTTGTCAGCGCAGCAGCTAATGATAATAAAATGTGTTACAGGTGGGGAAGGAAACGGTTCAAACCACAGAGGACCAGGTGATGAAGAGAGACATGCCTCCTGCTTTCATTAAGTAAGTCTGCCGCTGATCCTCTGCCGTCTCTCTGGATGGGATCCACTTTATCTCAGCCGACAGAGAACTTGTTAAAAACACAAATCCAAGTCAGGAAGCGTGGCTTTGTTCCCAGCTACGACAAAGAGCCACTTCTCGACAGTATGGAGGACGGAATGTGACTAAATTACATAAATAAATACAAACATAACAATTAAATGTTTCATTTAATTATTAAATGCATCATAAAATAATTAAATGCATCTTTTAAATTATTTAATGACTTACTTATTTGATTTTGTCATCATCCGTCCTCCTGTAACACATGACATTATGTTAACTGTCAGTTTCAATCGTCAAGCTCAGTGGGCGGGATGAACAGACCCTGATGCCTGATTGGCTGCTCCTCACAGCAAGCGAAGACAAATCGACCACAGATAATGGATTGATCCACAGGCGAGAAAATATATTCAGAAATTTTTGGGAGCGGTAATTGAGTTTACATGTATTTGGATGTAACCTGTTAATGTAAATAGAAGAAGACGCGCTTTGGCTTAAATGATCTAACCAGTTCACGAGAGAGCAAATTCAGGTCCTGCATGGAGGGAGCTGCCATGTTTGAACTGACTTCAGACCGAAGCAATGGATTTCACATGATCAGCATTAGTCCCGCCCACTGAATTTGACGAGTGGGACTGACAGTTAACATCATGTCATGGTGACACACAAGGGTGGACTGTGACAAAATTAAATGAATAAATCATGAAATAAATAATTAAATTGTGTATTTGATAGTTAAATTAATGATTTAATAATTTATTTAATATTTAAATTATATATTTCATTATTGTGTATTTATTTATTTCATTTTGTCACATTCCACCTCCATACAACAGAGGCTGCCAGTTGTTTTCCAGCTTGCATCCAAAGAGCCGACATGAACCCAGTGCTGCTCACAAGTCCTGGTCCTCAGACTATGGGTCCTTGTTGCACGTTCTGTGTTTGCGCTATGTCTATAAGCCTTTACTGGAATATCCTGTTTGCAGCTTGTCGTCACATTTGTTCATCAGTTTATAATTTATTTTACTCATTCCCAAAAATGATTCAGGTCTTGTTGTGGTCCACCACCACCCCCCTGCACTTTGTCCATGCATGACATGGGCTACTGCACCATAAATCTCATTCGCTCGGCTTAGGAGGGGCATGTGGGAATGCGAACCTAACTAAATATAGAAGAACCAACAGCCATTGATACCTTGACCAGTGGGGTCAGAAAGAGGAGGGATTTAGCTTTATTTAAATCCTCTTAAAATTTGTCACCTCTGGTTAATCACTGAAACACGTTACGTGCTGAATTAAAATTTGACTTTTTTTGTAGGTTTTTTTCTCTCTCTCTCTCTAAATTGGAGATTTTGCAGAATAGAGAATGTCCTTCTGTCCCAAATTTGGCAGAATGCGCTTTTCAAAAGCAGCAGACTCCATGAAACGAGTTTATGAAACCGTTACATCTTGGCTGTAGATTAGTCTGTTTCTGCGTTGCACATTGCTTTTTGTTGCAGCTCCAGATGGTGCACCTGTTGGCTGAGGTGTCCTGCATGTGTTTTCAGGGTGGAGAACTCCAGCTCCAAGCTCGTCCAGGCGGCTCAGATGCTCAAGGCAGATCCATACTCCGTTCCCGCCCGGGACTACCTGATCGATGGATCCAGAGGGATACTGTCTGGAACGTCCGATCTGCTCCTTACCTTTGATGAAGCAGAGGTGTGTTTTCCCTCCTTGTGAGTCTTTATGCTCACTTTCACTTCAGTGGCGGTTTGGTATCTTTCAGGGAAATCATGCTTTATATATAGCAGCTGCACAGAGGAAGGAAGAGCTCTTGGAGCTCTAATGGAGGCTCAAATGCAGCTAGATCTAATCACAGAGATCAAATGACCTCCCACTGTCGTAACTCAGAATGTGCGTGTGCATGTGTATGTGTGTGCGAAGGTTTGATGGCAGCACCATAAGTGGATTCATTCACAGTGTGCACATGATTAAAGCCGTCCTCTCGTCTCATCAGCTCATTTTTAAACTTTTCTCTGTCACAAGATGAGCATCACAAGACACACACACACAGAAAGGAACTGCACAAACAGCTGAAAAAAAAAAACAAAGTATGATTAAAAACTATAAATGTTCTTTGGATAAAATGACACAACACTTCCCATTACAGATTCATTTTTATTGTTTCTGATTTCCTGTGTGGTTGTTTTGTGTTCCAGGTGCGTAAGATAATTCGTGTGTGTAAAGGAATCCTTGAGTATCTGACGGTTGCTGAAGTGGTGGAGACCATGGAGGACCTCATCACTTACACCAAAAACCTCGGCCCAGGTCAGCCCACGTACTTTCTTTAAAACAAGATAGAAAAAAAACAAAAAAGTTCTGTCAATATCAGAGTTATATCTCACACATATTTATTTAAAGTGAGAATCACGAGATCCATTTAATCATTCTAACTTTGGTTGCAAATATGTTTACTGCTTTTATACGAGAAAACTGTGTAGCTTTCAGCAATTATACTTTATGCAGAAAGTTTCAGATGAAAAAGACGTGAAACTGTAAAAAAATATATGTTGCAAATGATTTCTGCAAAAGTATTAATGAGATCTCACAGTGCAAACCAGTGGCGATTTTAGCCACTTTTTGGTGGTACTCAAGCACCCCTAAATTTTAACTGAGCACCCCTGAAAAATAAAGTAAAAAATAAATAAATAAATAAACAGCAAAATTGGGTGGTGGGGGGGTTTCTTTTTATTTATTTATTTATTTTTATATAACAACCTGTTAAAATACACCAGAATGCAGGAAATGGCATCTACTTTATTAATTTTTTTCTGGTGGCGGCCCGCCAGACCCCCCCCCCCCCCCACACACACACACTTTATGAATTTTTCTGACACAAATGGCCACCAAATTGTTCAAGATAAGAGCCATTGTCAGCGCTGGGGGCTAAGCACCCCCACAGGGCAGATTCTAGAATCGCCCCTGGTGCAAACAGAGGTGGGACTAGAGAAATGTAATTTCTGTGAAAATGATTCGTGAGCGCTGAATGCTTTAGGAAAATGTTGAAAAATAAATTGGCTGAACTGTTAAAATTAAAACAATCAATAAAAATCAACAAAACAGTTAGTAAATCCTTAAAATTAATCTAACATGACCAAAAAGCTTAACTTGACAAAATCCAAGCTAAAATGAGCAAAATCACTGATAAAATCTGATTTTATAATAATGTAGCTAAAACCTTAAGAGGTTTGCTAAAAACTAAATTAAGTCAAAAAGTGACTAAGTAAAAAAAAACTATTTGTGGCTAAAAGTTATAACAAAAAGTAACTAAAATGAGCAAAGCATTAGCTAAAAACAAAAAGTATCAAAACAGTGGCTAAACCCAGATTGTGACAAAACTGAGACTAAAAGCTAAAACCATCAAGACAGAAGATAAAAGTTAAACGCAGCATAAAACAGACAAATAAAGGAGTTGTGTTGAAGTAAATTACAGAGAGAATCATTTTGGAAAGGACTGAAGAGATCCCAATATGGAGAACTCTTTTAGAAATAAAGGTTGAAATTTTTTTTCTTTTCTAAATACTCATTCATAACGCAATTCCTGATCAACACAAACATTTTGATATGTGATTCTTTAGATATTAATTTTAAAGAAATACAAGTTGATGTAGCTTTGTGTCAAGTTTTGTTCCAGCAGTGAGATGAGAGGCAGTTGTTTACGCCAGTAAACAATTATTTAGTACTTCTGAACTTGACAAAGCCAACAATTATCCTGCTTTATAAAGTTTATCCTAATGCACTTTGAAAAGCTGTACATTTTAAACTATTGTTTTTAAAAAATACAATTTAATCTCATTATTATTGGTGTAAGCGTGTCTTATAATGTTGAAGCTGCAGGTTTGAGTCCAGGTTGCTTCAGGAAGGGGATCCAGCCTAAAAATAATCAATCGTCAAATCTATCATGCAAGTTCCCCTGAAAGAAACACATTATTCCATCATAGGGACGACTTTTCTCTTAGAATTAACAAAGGTCACAATGAACTAGTTGGTGCTTAAAGTTAAACATAAATGCAATACTGTACAAATTAACATGAATATTTTAAATATAAATTTGTTTGCGAGCTGAGTTAGTTGAATAGATTTGACTTTTTTAAATCACTTCACTTCTTTGGGTTTTAAGCAGTGACTGCTTCCTTGGCCTTGACATGTGAATGGATCCTTTCACTGGTCTTCAGACCACAGACATCTATTTACCATCATCAGGTTACGGTAATTAGATTTTCAAGTACACTGTAAGCATGGGAAAATCTCTTTCCATGCCTCGATGCAAACATTGTACGAGTGAAGCAACAATGCTTGAATCAATGTAAATCCATGTGTCTACACCAAGCCATTAATGTTTTGTGCAGTTTCATTAGTTTTAAAAATCTCACTTTTTCTCCAGGGATGACGAAAATGTCAAAGATGATTGAGGAGAGGCAGCAGGAGCTGACGCACCAGGAGCACAGGCAGATGCTCGTCACCTCCATGAACACCATCAAGGAGCTGCTGCCCGTTCTTATCTCAGGTGCACGAGTGTGACTTTGTGTGGGTAACACGACGGAGCCAGCCGTGGAGCATCCAGTGGTTGTCATAGCAACGCTGATAATTACAGTCATTAGGTGCTGGGGATGTGAGGCTGATGATGCATCGCCCACTTGGAGCTTTACTTTCATGCAACGCTCTGCCCTGGCACCAAAAAAAACCTGACCTTACTTTCTTGAAATATTTTACGGTAATCTTGTAAAACAATTCTGCAAGGTTTCTGAAAGTATTTTAAAGCTGTTATTTATAGACTGCAGCGTGCAAAATATAACGAGAATGAAGGATAACTTGACCCATCTCTGAAAATGTTGCAGCAAAACAATATGTTACTTTAAATTATTCATTTCCACTTGAAAATTATCCATTTTGCAAACGTATCTGTCCATTTCATATCCATTTTGTAATTACCGTATTTTTTCGGCCTATATGGCGCACCAGATTATAAGGCGCATTAAGCGAAACAAGTTCATTTTAACAGATTTTTTGAGCGCCGTGTACCACATAGAATCAGTTTGAGGTCAGTAAGCACAACCAGAATTAATAAAGCACACCGGATTATAAGGCTCACTGTTGATTTTTAAGAAAATTAAAGGATTTTAAGTGTGCCTTATAGTCTGAAAAATACGGTAATCTATATTTGAATTTAAAAAGTCCCATTGTACTGTGTGACTTTGGTGCTTGAGTAACTAAAGATGAGTTTAATCATTTAATGCACTTAGTTATTGTTTAATTAAAACCTAGTCCTGAGGTTCCTTTACAGCATATGTGTCAAACTCAAGGCTCAGGGGCCAAATGTGGCCCTCAATGACATCTTATCTGGCCCCCAAGATGAAATGCTAAATGAAAATAGTTTAATTTTTTTTCAGTAATCTTTGATTATTATGTCAAAAGTGCAACAGAGAACGTCAAATGAGACCAATCAAACACTTGTTGGGGAACCTGCAACCAAGAAAAGATGTTGAGTGTCTGACATGAGTTAATGTAGATTCTGAAACCGGCCCTTAGTTTGAAAAAGGTTTTAATTTTACCCCCCCCTTTTGTAAGTGGGTTTGACACTTTGCTGCCTCATCGGGCCGTGTGATTTATAAATTAAAATGTGATTTTTCAGTTGGGGATTTCAAAATAAAATGTCAGTTTAAGTGAATATCTTCTGCAACATTCCTACTTGACTGTAATCCCACGTCAACAAATTTTAATTATTACAGCCATAAAGATTTTTGTCGCGACAAAGAGCAGCCGAGGAGTCGGGGTGGAGGAGGCAGAGAGGAACAGAAAGTTCACCTTTGAAAAGATGAGCGCTGAAATCATCGAGATCATCAGAGTCCTACAGCTCACCACGTGGGACGAAGACGCCTGGGCCAATAAGGTGACTCCTCCATCGCACATATAAGATGATTGTGTTAATGTTGCACTCCCTAAAAAAAAATACTCTGAAAAGGTCTAACTTCACGCAAACTCTCCCTCTGACCTGCGTTTTACTCTTTGCTTCTCTGTGTCCACTTTAGTTTTTTTTGTTTCTGAGTATAACTCCTGCTTGTTCTTCTTTTTCTTTACCTTCCTTCTCCATTCTTTTCCTCCCTGTAGAAGGTAAGCCTGTTCCTCTCCCACTTGCCCACCCCTCTTTCTGCAGTTTCCAGCATGCAAGCTTGTGTGCGTGACTGATTAGGAAATCTGTCGTGCTCATCTCCTGTACATCTGTCACACAGGTCTTCAACAGTCGTGTGTTTTAGTCCTCTGTTAGCTGATGTGATGACGTGCAACGCACACAGTTCATCACTTCTGCATATTGTTACATGTGCATCTGTTTGTTACCGAGCGCCCATTTGAGTAGAATGGCTTGAAACAGATGACGGCTTTGGTGCAGAAGTTCAGTTGCTTTTCTTGTGCTGCTCATCGTGTAATGGAGCCAGCAGCAGAATCAGTACAATTGTGCTTTGAGCAGCTAAAGAGCTAACAATCAGATAATTTACGGTAAAGGTAAGATCGGTTCCACCTGTCTAACCTGTAACCCTGCATGTGTCTCTGCACACAGCTTCCTCAGACAACGACTTGTCCATGTGTGTGTGTGTGTGTTTGCTGTGGAAAAACTGCACAGTCAGCTGTGATGAGCACTTACAGTCAGTGTGAGAGGGGAAGCTGCTGGCACACAAGGACTGCCGTTGGTTCGGATCATGAATTATAGAAATAAACTGCTTGGTGTCCAGACACATCCATAATAGATGGGCTGTATTGAACGCTTCCACTTTGGCAGTTCATTCTCCTCTTAGGTGGGAAATGTTTGTACAAAACAGTGAAAGGGGTTGAGCTCTAATGAATGTCTCATTTTCCCTTTTTTTAATATTCATCACTTCTTTATTAATACTGTATATACAAGTTAAAATAATCTTAAAATTGTATTTGTTTTTCAACATCAGCATCCATTCTTTATCATAAATGAAACAATGTGTGGCACTTTTTAATAATTTTACTATTTCATTCAGGACAATAATACATACAAACCTGTCTCCAAAAAGCCAGAATGTAAAAAGAAGCAATGCAATTTTGTTTGCCGATTTGCACGCCGGCATATGTTGACACTCGGAGGTTGTGATCCAGATTTCAGCGTATTATCATTTAAACTGTCTGAGTTATGCCTGTTGCTGCATTTGCTATGGTTGATAAGACGTAGTGACATGAACTGCAGTGACTAAAAATGACAAATGTGCATCTATTTATTACTTTCTGAGAGCTTCATTTGATGTTGTCCACTTGTTCACCTGCCAACACACACACACACATGCAGGCAGTCACATGACATACTGATTCTCATGGCTAATACAAAATAGTTAAATAATGAAGTCAAATTTGGTATTAAACAAAATTTTACATGTATTGAGGTACTTTTAATTTACACACTCCAATTTATTTTGACCCAGTTCAGTTATTTGTGTGTGTTTGTTTGTATATACTGTATATAT
>JARVLU010000001.1:37957656-37978331 GCA_031762415.1 Simpsonichthys santanae
TATATACTTTGTATGTGTGTGTGTGTTTGTGTGTGTCTGAAATATGGGACAGGGAGACTAAGCATCTCAAATATGAGTCTTTATTCATTCAACCTTTATTTATACAGGTTAATCCCATTGAGCCTCGGGGACACATTTGCAAGACAGACCCGAAAAAGAAATCAAGAAAAGACATCTAAATATTTAGAAAATATAAATATATACATACGTCAGGGGAGGATGTGCTAAACAAATACAACAAAGAAGTGAAGCTAAAAATTTACATATATTAAATGTATAAAAGTACAAAATTCAGAAATCCTGCTATGCCTTTGTGAGGCTTGAGTTTGTTTAAAAGTGACAAAGTTTAGATTTTTTGAGACAGATTAAAGTTGCAAATAATTGCAATTTATTTTCTATATTTTATAGTGACTGGAAACTGACTGTGAATCACTGTAAAATAATAAACGTTATACTTTATTTAAAACTGTATAGTCTTCATCAGTTTAAACATTGTAAAGAGCCAAGTTTTACTTTAGCTCTACATGTGTTTGAGCCCATCTAAATAGAAAGTAGTCAATTAAAACCCAACTGTTGGTTTATGTTTTAACTGAAGAAGAAATGTTCTGTTGTTTGGACAAAAATTAAAATGTTCTTTTGTTTCTCTCGACTTCAGGACATGGAGGCTTTGAAGAGATCTCTGGCTTTGATCGAGTCAAAGTTGGGACAAGCTAAAAGCTGGCTCAAAGACCCTCATGGACAGCCAGGTAGCTCGGTGTGCTGCCTGTCTAGCCTTCATCTAACATCAGCAATTTGTGTTCTATCCATCCATCTCACACTGCGGCATGCCGTCATCCTCAGGAGACCCTGGCGAGGTGGCGTTGCGTGTGATCCTGGACGAAGCTGGTAAGATGGGAGAGCTGTGTGCTGGGAAGGAGAGAAAAGACATACTGGCGACCACTAAAGCTCTGGGACAGATGACGGACCAGATTGCAGATCTACGAGTCAGGTGGCGTGTTTGTACACACTTTTTCCTTCACTGCGTGCAAGTTATTTTGTCCTCGTACTTGAGTTTATTGTGTTTCTTGTCTCCAACAGAGGCCAGGGTCCAACACCAGGGTGCGTTCAACGTGCAGGCCAGTGCTCACAGGGCTTAGATTTGCTTTTTGGCAAAGTGGACAGTGCCGCTCACAGGCTGGAAGCTCTAATCAATGCCAAGCAGGCCATTGCTAGAAGGCTGGATGCTGCACAGGTCAGAGACATAACTGAATACAACATCACAGTAATCTATCAACGGCTCCTCCTCAATCTATTCTTAATTTATTGTTTTTATGTCTTGCTCTTTTTCTTTAATCTTAGAAGCACATGTTTATTTCTTCACCAGGTATAAATGCTATACCGTTGTTGTTGTAGGCATGGCTGGCCGATCCTAATGGTGGTCCTGAAGGAGAGGAGAACATCAGAGCCCTGCTTGCTGAGGCCAAACGCATCGCTGACCTTTGTGAAGACCCCAAAGAGCGAGACGACATCCTGCGCTCCATAAATGAGATTGCAGGACTCACTGCCCGGCTCGTAGAGCTACGCAAACAGTATGCTGCTTTCACTCTAACACGTGCATCAACAAGAGTGCTTTGTAAATGCTTCATTCTTAGGTCCTTTTCTTCTAGGCTCAGACTGCATCCGCAAGTCACCAGTAGGTGGCTTTCTTTACCTGTCTGGAAATTATGTTGTTGCCGGTCACCATTGGGCATCACTCCTACAATAAGGTTCCTAAGAGTTTAAATATGGGGTGATGTCTGAATGCAGGTTTGATGGAAGGTGCAGGAATAAATCTGGGGAGAATTAAAGGGAAATACCACCTAATAAAACACAAATACCTGTATATATATGCACATGTATAGATCTTGCAGTGATTTACCAGCAACTGAGGAGCGTAGGATGTCAGGAGGTTAGATCACTACAGGGGAAACTATCACTGTATGAATTTTAAATTTTCTGTATTCAAAATCAAAATAAGAAAGCTCTTCAGATCCATCCAAAAGTATGGATCTACATTTTGGATGAACAAGAAATAAAGTAATGCTCGTCTATTGTGGGGATTTATCAAGCTTTTTTTTTTTTTTTTTTACAATATGGAACAAAAACAAACAAACAAACAAAAAACAGTATATGCCTTAAAAGATGCATAACCTCTGTGTGCTTCTTTGAGGAACTAAATGTAGAATCAGAATCAGCTTTATTGTCATTGTGCCAAAATACAGTGAAATTATGTTCGTACAGTTGTCCAAAAGATGGGCGGAGTGCACGTTGCTGCTGCTACTGGAGAGCGGGCCCCTTATCCTTTTTTTTAGATAGAAAAGGGTAAAAAGCCATGAGGATGGATAGTGACATTACAAAAAATGACCTCTTCACACCTTGTCCTATCAAGACACGATTTAAGACAAAAAAAAACTCTACCAGCAAGCACATTTATAATTAAACACATTACATATGCATTTGATGGCAAGACAGTGAGATTTGTCCATGAAGCACTTCCAGATAGACCATAGTCCTGATAAGATGTTGGTCAGCCGGCACAGCTTGATAAACCTTCACAGAAGTTATCAGGGGGGATAGACAAAACTTTCCCTTAGTTTACAGTTACACATATCCCAGGAGAACTTTGATGAGTCGGCCTGTTTTCAAGGCCAACCAGGGGAGTCAGATTCAAATAGCCACAATTGTTGTTTTTCCTTGTCAGCCTTGAGTCCTGCTGGTACTTCAAGATCCAAAATGGCCAGATTAGTGGGCATTCCACTGATCTGTGCTTACCAGCCTCCTCCAAGGTTGTCTCCAACATGCTGGTGAGTCCCAGAAGCCGCAGGTGGCCTGCAATTCTCACAAATCACTTCTATCTTGTGGTTTAGCTCATAAATCAGCTGATTTTGAGTGCTCGAAGCATGAACCAAACCTTCACACAGACTCGGCAGTTTTGCCATTGCCGAAACTGCTGCCACTGTCTTCCTTAATAGCCGATAACATAAGAATCTGCCAATGCCAGAAAGCAGAACCCCTTCTACCACGAATCCAATTATATAAACATCTTCGGCGATGTCTTGAGACAAAACGGAAAGACACATCAGCTTCCAAATTCCCCACGGATCCATGACGTATCCTGCCACGTGAGTCTCAGCAGGGCATGAGGGTTCTCCAGGACCCTGTTGCTTTGTTGAACATATTTTGTCAATTGTTTTGAAAGTCCAGCTGACCAGATCCATGACAGTAGTTTTCGTTCTGAAAGATGTGTAATAGGAGCTCCGATACACAGACAGCACAAAAAAAAAAAAAACAAAAAAAAAAGCAGGAGGACAACAGGAGAGGGAGAGAAGGCGTCCATTTTGTATGAAAGCAAGTGCAGAAAAAAACCCAAATAGAGGACTCTAAATTAATACATTTATAAGTTTCTGATTTATTTCATTATTTATCTTTATTCCAAACAGATATCTGTTTTAATAGTTTTACTTTCCTGTCTGTAAAAGAGAACACAACACTCTTACATAATCTTTGTTTATAATTGTCATAAAAATGGTATTTCCCTTTTAAGGTGCTATCTAACTGGAGTGCAATCTGACGTTAACCAGGTGACGGGTTTAAAAGCCTTATTTGTGCACTAACCTTTCATCCACAAAGCCTTCAACTGATTTTGGTCTTCATCTCTACTCACCTCACTTTTTCTATTATTGTCTCAGGGGTAAAGGCGACAGCCCAGAGGCCCGCGCTCTGGCAAAGCAGATCGGAGCAGCTCTTCTGACCCTGCAGTCCAAAACCAATCGGGCCGTGGCCAACATGAGACCAGCAAAACCCGCGGTCACTTTGGAGGGGAAGATGGAGCAGGCCCTCCGCTGGGTGAACAACCCAGGGGTGGATGACAGAGGTGTAGGTGAGCAGAGAACAGCAGCTGTAAGGAATGTGTACCTTACTTTTGTGAGCCTGCGGGGATGAAGTTAAAACTTAGCAGTTATTGATCATTTCTAAATATGGGACAAAAACGATAATGCAAAATGGAGATAAATCTTATGCATGAATCACTGAATGACTTGCTTTTCTCCTTTGAAGCATTGCTTGAATACTTCGTTGTGCTGTCCTCCTGTTTAGTCATTTGTTTCCTCTTCTCTGCCATGCTTCCATATGGGAGCAGAGTGCGAGAGGCTACAGTGGATCACAGGTACCTGCTCACTTTAGAGGATGAAACCAAACTACATACAGTACATACAACATCCACTTTTTTTTATTTAGAAGGAAAAAAAAGTCAAATGTCCAGAAAATGTTTGAGTATTTGAGGTTTTATTGAACCCTGAGAAGACATCCAGCATCTAGATGTGGTGTGGAATCTCATTCTTGTTTCTCTCCACAGGTCAGGCAGCGATCAGAGGGATGGTTGGGGAAGGGAAGAGGCTGGCAGGAGGTCTGTTAGGCCCGTATCGACAGGACATGGTTGGGCGCTGCGACCGAACAGAAGCACTGATGAATGCTTTGGCGGACATGGCAAGCAGAGGGGAGGCTGAGGCTCCTCATGCACGTGCTACAGCTGCACAGCTGCAGGACACCCTCAAGGTATTCGAACATTACAAACGATTCTTTAATAAAGCAACACTTGTGATTCACTCCAGCAGTTAATGGAAAAACTTTAAAGACCAATGTCTGGGGATCAGTAAACACCTGGAGGAAGAATTATGGATGACTCCCAGATTATGGAGTACAAAACCGTTGATGTGTAGCGCCACCTAGAGGAAAGACTCACCATTCTCCTCTACTTCCAGGACTTGAGGCAGCACATGCAGGAGGTGATGACCCAGGAGGTGTCAGATGTTTTCAGTGACACCACCACACCCATCAAGCTGCTGGCAGTGGCTGCAACTGCTCCTCCTGATGCCCCAAACAGAGAGGAGGTATACAAATTCCCAGTTACTCCTCACTTGTTACACCGATGTTTATGTCTCTTACAATGCGCATGTTTGACGAAGGTGTTTGAGGAGCGTGCAGGGAACTTCGAGACCCACGCAGGCCGGTTGGGAGCGACCGCAGAGAAGGCTGCCGCCGTGGGAACAGCTAACAAAAGCACAGTAGAGGGCATTCATGCTGCTGTGAAACATGCCAGGGAGCTGACACCACAGGTACACCTGATTTGCATGACACAAGCTGATAAAGCATATGGACGTCAAACTGAACCTGACGTGCTTGTCCAGGTGACCTCCGCTGCTCGGATCTTGTTGAAGAATCCTGGAAACAAAGCGGCATATGAGCACTTTGACACCATGAAGAACCAGTGGATCGACAATGTAGAAAGACTGACTGGTAAGGAATCAAAGGTTCAACTGGCAACAAGTACTTTCACTGAACTTGGGGAGTTCAAAGGATTAATCTGTGTTTTTTTTTATCCTCAGGTCTGGTTGATGAAGCCATAGACACCAAATCTTTATTAGATGCTTCTGAAGAGGCCATAAAGAAAGACATCGACAAGTGTCGAGTTGCCATGGCCAACGTCCAGCCCCAAATGCTTGTTGCCGGCGCAACTAGCATAGCTCGACGAGCTAATCGGGTCTTGTTGGTGGCTAAGAGAGAAGTGGATAACTCTGAAGATCCACGGTTCAGAGACACTGTGAAACATGCCTCGGACATCCTCTCACACACCATCTCCCCTATGGTGATGGATGCCAAGGCGGTGGCGGGGAGCATACAAGATAAAGGTGCAGATTTCAGGATGCTGTACGATGAACCACCATTACCTCTTGTTTACACTTTGTTTTACCTTCCTGTCCACAGCTTTACAGAAAGCATACTTGGACTCGTGCCTGAGAATCCTGGCTGCAGTTGGAAAAGTTAGAGAAGCCTTCCAGCCTCAGGAACCAGACTTCCCTCCTCCTCCTCCTGACCTGGACCAGCTTCACGTAAGCCCGTTTATATTGTGACCCTAATTATCGAACAAGCACCTAAGACCATAAACTGAAACTTCTCATTGTCATAAACTGCTTGGAATGGAAAAATACCAAAGTTAAAAAAATAAAACAAGATTTGTACTGTAATGTGGAACGTAATGTTCTTCTTGTTAGAATTAATATTAATTACAAAATTGGTATTGAATAAAGAACCATCCAGGAGCCGATACTGAAGTGAAGATACCGACACCGGTACAGATTTTTTTATAAACGTACCCAGCCCTACATTCATGTGTACACCCAAGTACTTGTAGATAGAGACCACTTCCACTGCAGATCCTCTTATGTTCAAGGGGGTGTGGGTGTGTTTGTTCCTGAAGTCCACGATCATCTCCTTTGCCTTCTTCACATTGATGTGAAGGTTATACTCTTTGCACCAGCTCTCCAGGTGTTCCACCTCCTGCCTGTAGCTGGACTCATCGTTGTTTGTGATGCATCTCACCACCGCAGTATCATTTGCAAACTTTACAATACGACAGCCTGGATGGGTAGATGCACAATCACACGTGAGCAGAGTGAACAAGAGAGGGATCAGCACACGTTGCTGAGGAGAGCCAGTGCTGAGGGTTATGGTGGAGGAAGAGAAGTTGTGGATCCTCAATGACTGTGGTCTGTTTGTTAAGAAGTCTCGTACCCAGTTGCAAATGGAGGGGCCCAGTCCTAGTCTGAGTAATTTGTCCATCAGGGTTTGGGGGATCATGGTATTGAAGGCAGACGTGAACTCTACAAAGAGCTGTGTGAGTCGTAGGCCTTGTACACACGTAGCCTGGTGTTTGAAAAAACAAATATATGCGTAAAAAAATATTGCCGTACATACATGTTCAGATAGAGAAAATGATTGTCTACATGAACCCGGTGATTTTCACCACAGAGCGTTGTAAAGAATATGCCCAACCCATAGGAGGCAGTGTAGTGCAAAGGTGAAATGTATATCAGCCAATCACAACCGTTCAAATTTTTCCTGATATCCGGCTACGTGTGTACAAGGCCGTAAAATCGCATCAAATCCTGATCGGCCCAGTCCGCACCTTAAGCTCATTAATATGAACCGGCCCAGTCGTGACAATGCAGCGCGTTAACATCATATCCGTTAGATGTCCGTAAATTTCAGCTAAATCTCAGGTTTGGGTTATCCCGTGCAAATGCGCCACATGAAAAGCCGACGTTGGGGAGTAATTTATTTATTCGAAATTATGACTTTTATTTTCATAATTATGATTTTAAAACTCATAATAATGACTTTTATTCTCGTAATTGTGACTTTAAAATGCAAAATTCTGACTTTAAACCTCAAAATTAAGACTTCCTGTTGGGTTTTTATTGTATTTTATATTTTCCATGGCGGAAATGGGCTTCCGTATAAAAGTAATCCCGGGCTCTTCTTAAAATTATATTGCTCAAAAATACATATACTGTAGTGTTCATCACCGTTCACTGTATTTTCCAGGTCAGCGACGAGCAAGCGCCACCAAAGCCCCCTTTGCCAGAAAGCGAGGTGCCACCTCCTCGGCCCCCGCCTCCAGAGGAAAAGGATGAGGAGTTCCCGGAGCAGAAGGCTGGCGAGGTTCTCAGTGAGCCCATGATGGTGGCAGCCAGGCAGCTGCATGACGAGGCACGCAAGTGGTCCAGCAAGGTCAGTTTACACAAAAAAAATTTTAAGTTGACTTTTTAGCCCAGACGTGTGCGTCATATTTTAGGACTGTTTCAGCTCTTCAGACACTCTTGCAGAACACGTCCTGCATTCTGAGAGAAGTGTATTTATTTTTAATCCTGAAATGTGGACGTCAGCGTCTCGATTCCAATTTCAGAAGAAAACTGGAAACTGTCATCTGCTTAAATAAAAGGCATGCAATGTTTATGGTCTTCACATATACACAAACAGTGACTAAATTAATATACCCTGCATGAGATAATCCACATATTCAAGCATAGTAAAAAAGCAAATCAACTTGCAGAGGACCTTGTGCATCTAGGGCTAATTAGTTACTGAATATCCATAAATAATGCTGTATTTTGATAATTGTTTTCCATTTTTCTAATCTAACATTCAGAATAAAAAATGTTTTTTGAAACAGACACAAAACAAAATCCTATGAAACTCTCCTAACTGCACCAGAGAAACACCAGCTGACGTTTTGCTCACAGTTCACCCTTACTTGGTGTCAGACATCACCTCAGGCACATTATGCAACTACCGCCTTCCCAAACCAACTCCTCTTTCTTTTTTTTTTTTCACCATTAAAGCTGTTTGTACCTTTGCGTGCAGTTTCACCTGGCACCTATCTTCAATCTCCCCCCCACCCCAAAGCTTCTCCTCCCTCCTGCAAATCTCCTGTTTTCTGTTCTACCATTCAGTGCTTGTCATAGTGTACTAAATGCTTCCTTTCCACCTACCGTCCCCGGCTTTCTCCTCCCTCCTCCTTTTTTCTCCCCCTCTTCCTCCTTTTCTTTACTGCTATCAATCCTGCTCTTCCAACCACCACCAACAATCCCCCATCCCTGTCTTACCCCACCCCCCCTGGCTGGCCCAGCCTGAGGAGGAGGAGGCAGTAGAGGAGAGGGAGGTAGATGATGAAGATGAGTTTACTGATGGTGAGGATGACTATGAGCCAGAACTGCTGATGATGCCGTCCAACCAGCCAGTCAATCAGCCCATTCTGGCAGCTGCCCAGTCACTCCACCAGGAGGCTCGCAAGTGGTCCAGCAAGGTCTGCACACGTACATGAACATGAGCGTGCACACATGGGGCTCACAGTAACCGTGCTGTTTGACTCGACACAAACTCACGCGCAGCGCATGCACGCATGCAAACAGGTGAATGCACCGCCGCCGTTTCAGGACTGGAAACTGCCGCGGAAACTGGAAACCTCCGACCGGCTGCAGCAGCTGTTTCACTGTTGCTGCAAATGAGGTTGACACGTGGTTATGATGAAGCTAAAGTTGTGCAAAGGACCATGAGGATGGCAAGTTTGTTTGCTGCACCACAAACTGTCACTGGCTGGCTTCACAGGTCCCTTTATTCATGATAAGGAAAACGGTTCCAAGTTGGAGCCAGGCCTCTCTGTCGGCCTGTCGCCTCAGTTGTCAGTCACTGGTTTCTGCTCAACCTGTGAAGCTGAGGATGACAGTTTCCTAAAGACTCCTGGGTGATGCAGCTTTTACATTAGCCTGCCTGCTAACCTGGTGCCTGCTTCAGCTCAGATGTGCACTAATCACCTCATAGGACTAACATCAGGTCAACTGTGATGTTTAAGATCTCCACGAGTGAGCTCTAAGGAACATAAACTTGTTGTGACACTGCACACAGCTGGCTGCCAATCACCTCAACCTTTAACGCTTGCTTCATTTAATGCATCGCCTCAAAGCGTTCGATAAATCTCATCACGTGTGGTTGTTGTGCAGAAACATGCTTCACGCAGTTTTCTCATCCCAAGCCGTGTTCATCAGATCACAGCTCTTACTGCGTCACATGTAACTCCATCTGCGCAGGGTAACGACATCATCGCAGCAGCCAAGCGAATGGCTCTGCTGATGGCTGAGATGTCGCGCCTTGTGCGCGGCGGGAGCGGAAACAAACGAGCGCTGATTCAGTGCGCCAAGGACATCGCCAAGGCCTCAGATGAGGTGACGAGGTTGGCTAAAGAAGTGGCCAAGCAGTGCACGGACAGACGCATCAGGACTAACCTGCTGCAGGTTCACCACAATTTACTGTTTTAAACTAAAATTAATGACATAAAATACATTCAAGGGACTTAATTTCTCTTTTATAAAACATTCTTAGACACTTGTATTTTTTTAAACATTTTCTCTAGGTCTGTGAACGAATTCCTACCATCAGCACTCAGCTGAAGATCCTGTCTACAGTCAAAGCCACCATGCTGGGACGAACAAACATTAGTGAAGAGGAGTCGGAGCAGGTAACACAAAACACACCTACTATTCATCCATTGACATGGATTCCTCAGGGCAAAACATTTGGTCCAAAAAATTAAAAATAAAAAAATAGAAAAACAAAGGAGCTGGACTTCTTTTGAAGACATTTTGATACCTGTAAGTTTTCTTAATTCAAAACCGGAGCATGTGAAGCTCCCAGCTGCATGAGACGAAACATCTGCATCTGCTTAAAACTGATCTCCCAAAACTTCAGGTTTGAGGAAATGAGACTAACAGATCAGTTTATGGCCAAAACCTGAATCATTTTAACAACTCTGCGTCTTTTTAACTCCCATATTTTAAACAAGCAAATAAGTGAACTTACTGAAATTATGTTTTATGAACTAGATGATCCTTTAGTTCACAAATAAAACTAAAAATATTGTTTAAATTAATTACAGTGCACGCGTTAAGCACGTGTGACCAGTTTGAAAGAGCAATTCAAATGCTGTTGTAACTGAACAGTTTTGGATAGCTCAGTAAATGTGAGTTACTACAGCAATCTAATCTATCCTATTTTTTAGACTGTAAGGTGCAATATCAATGAATGCTGGATTATAAGGTGCATTAAGTGGAACAAAACAGTCAGATAAGTCAAACTTTATTCAAATCATTTACCACATAAACTCAGTTTGATGTCAGTAAACACAACCAGAATTACACATAAGGTGCACCAGATTATAAGGCTCACTGTCAATTTTTGAGAAAATTAAAGGATTTTAAGTGCACCTTGTAGTCTGAAAAATACGGTAATGTGCCCACACACTAGATTTTTCCGTATTTCAATCAATGTTTGCAATGCACTTTACTTATGTTCTGCATTTTCTTTGCACATTTTATTTCAAAGCCTTTAAACACTGTCTGAGTAAAAACAAAACGATAAAAGTAATGACTTAATTGATGAATGAATCCATCTTTATTACAAGTTGCCTTGAAAAGTGTTTAATCACGATTATTTTTTAAAACAGATTTGCGATTAGTTATTTTTATTAATGATCAACAGCCCTAAAAATTATATGAAGGACAGGGGTGCAGCAGGTGCTGCAGCACCCCCAGATGGATGAGGACATGCATGTCTGAATGATTTTTTTTTTTTAAATCACAAATTGAATAAAACACATTTCATTTGTGCATATGTTTAAATTGCAAAGATATTGGGATATTATTGAGTTTTGAAAACCTGCACTGTTATTTTATATCTGTGTGTAACAATTTACCACTTTAAACCCACAAAAAAATTGGGCGCTTATTGATCACGGTTGCAGTTTTACATTTTATAGTTTGTCCAAATCCGACAGCATGATTGTATATTCCATACGTTTGGTATTATGATAGTCCTCATATGACTTTTACAAAGTTTTACATGCCCACACACCAACTGCAACTTTTTCCTTTACGGCTATGTTTCTGGTGGTGCTTTTATTAAAAAAAAAAAAAGGTGCTATTTTGAGTTTAGTTTTCTTCTGTAACTTTAGTTAATAACTATAGATGTGAAAGCTGTAAAGTGTTTCAAAGCCTGAGTTCACACAGAGAAAATAAGGTTTTTCTTGCACAAAGAAAAGAAGTCCGACAGAAACACTTTGATTGTGGTCCAGACTTTACCACTTTTACTTAATGACTTCATCAAATCTGCATAGCTGCTTTGTTTGGCACCTGAAACAAAGGAGCAGCTAAAATCTTGTTGACCTTTTCATGATTTCTCTGACCAGGCCACAGAGATGCTGGTCCATAACGCCCAGAATCTCATGCAGTCGGTAAAGGAGACGGTCAGAGAAGCCGAGGCAGCGTCCATCAAGATCCGCACGGATGCAGGATTCACCCTGCGATGGGTGCGGAAGACCCCCTGGTACCAATGAGCACGGACCCAACACGCCGACGCTGGTGTCAGTAAAAAGTAGCAACGTGCACTCGCGTGACGAGTGAGCGCATCAAGAAGCTGCAGGATTTTGAGCCATTCTCTGTCGTAGTTTGTGTCTTACCACCAGGAACCATCAAATTCAGCACAATGCAGGTTTGATTTATAGGTGCTCTGCTCTCCTTTATGTGCAGCTCTGACCTCCTACAGGCTTATCGGAGACAAGTTTTAATATATATTTTTGGTATGTTGTGTCACAAAAACTTTATCTAAATCTTAGGTATATATTTTTTGCATGTTTTGTTTTCTATCTTCTAAAGGTAACGTCTGCCATTGAGATAGTTACCTGCTAGATGTTTACTTTGAATTGATTTTTCAGCTGTAGTTTTTATTGTATGTTGTATATACAAAAAAAAAAATAAAGTTTTATAGACACATTTTGAGCTTTAATCACTAAGTTTGACACTAAAATGTAGAGTCTGGTGCAAGCCGATGAGCTACCCTCTTTTCATGTTTACTTTTAATAATAAAACCGAAGATTCAAAGCAGATATTACTATTACTGATATTTATACTTAAGTATAAAATCATATTTTCTTTGATTACAGAAAAGTAATAGCTTAAAAATGGCGGTGTTGGTTTGAGCTGCAAAGTTGAGGTTTTAACATTTTTTTTATGCTTTTTTTTTCTTGAACTTTACCAGTGAATGATGCCAAAAGATTGTTTATTTCACTGTAAACTTCATTAAGTTCTCTTGCTTAACACTCAAAATTCAGGTTATGACAAGCAACAATGCAGATTTTCTTTAGGAAATTGTAATCTCGTTTTCATTATTTTACTTTTGTTACTACAAAAAAAAAAAGTGTGAATGTTTTCTGCTTGTTTTTTTTAATTTGCCATCTATAACAGTTGACCTGTTTGTGATTTCTCAGACATTTTAGCAGCCCGTCAACATGCAGATTAACTTTTTTTTTCCAAAGCAGCCTCAGTCTGAACGCTCCAATTCAACAGATTTTTTTAATTTTTTATGACCCCGGTGGTTTGAAATTAACAGGCGTATATCATTGATACACATAACTTTTTCCCGTTTAAATCAAAAATAAAAGTGTTAGGTTGGAATTTTAAAATAATTGTCACATATATACCTACAACCAGACCAGTGAATGCATTTTTTTTATTACTTTATAAGATTTTGCTTTGTATGATGAGCGAGTCAATGATTAAATTGAAGCTCTGAGTGTGCAGTCTCTTTACTTAAACAGTATTTGTGAGCTGTCTCTGTGATGTTTAGGGGCAAAGCTCTGAAGCACAGGACGGTACCCGTTTTCCTTTTATTTGCTGGGCCTGCAGCGATTGCAGGCACCTCAGCAGGGTGTAGAACTGTATGTACTTTGTTTATTGTACCCAGAAAGCCTCTAGTCCTGCCAACACATCTGCTGTGCCTTGGAAGAATAAAGATTATAATAAAAACTGGAGTCTGCGTTTTAATTTAGATGCACAGGACATTGTGGAGGGTCAGATATTCAATGGAAAATTGCATTTTTGTCCAAGTTGAAGTGTTTTTGCTTAATATGCTTATTACTACTAACAGCTAGTCCAAACCAAAGAGGACTACCGCTGTCCTAAAACAAGTCTTAAAGGTTACTGAGCTTTTTTTGTTTGTATTTAGGACAAACCATTTAATAAAACTAAATCAAAAAAAATTTTTTTATTAGAATTTAGCATTAGTTGACTCAGCTTCCACATTATTTTTTTTCTCAGACATTTATTGCAATCTAACTGCATTAGCCATTTATAAATCAAAACATTCAGCTCATTTGGGAGATGTGTCCTATGATTTTTTGTACCTTTTTTTCAGACTACTGTATAAGGCGCATTTAAAATCCTTTTTCTCATAAATCCACAGCAAGCCTTATAATCCAGTGCACCTTATGTATTCATTCTGGTTGTGCTTACTGACCTTGAACCAATTTCATGTGGTACAACTGAATAACGTTGAGTTACTGTGAATGAGTTGAATAGTTTACTTATGTTTTGTTTCGCTTAATGCACCTTATAGTTCGAAAAATACTGTAATTTAAACTTTAAAAAATATCTTACTACTGTATATTTACAAGTATTTTCTCAAAAGGTATATAGTGATTTATTTAACTCCTTCAAAACCATGTTTCTCTTGGAGATCTGCTTCAAGATATTTGCTTGTTTAATTTTTCGCCTGTTCTTTTAGCTTTTACCCATTTTTTCCTACCTTTAGCTTTTTTTTTTTTTTTTTTTTTAAATTATTATTTTTTTTTGGTGCTCTTTTTACCTTAATTTTCTGCTTTGTATTAGCTTTACCAGGTTACTTTTAGCTTCTTCAGGAAAGTCATTCAGGTCTCAGCGTTCACCAACATTTTCACATCAAACACAATTTCTAAATTGATGTTTTAAAGAACAGAGAAGAGAATACAGTTTGTTCAGAAAAGCAATATATATTTGGCATAGCTGGTTATACAAATCACTGAGTTTGAGTCAACTGTCAAACTGCCCAATAAAGACACATAATAGAAATCATTAAGGAAGTAAAATGAATCTGTTTAAACACATTTGTAATCATAACCACAAAAACACACAAACGTATGATATTAAAGCTTTTATAAGATGCAAACTGACATACAGATTCAACGTCATACAGAAGTTTAACTAGTATTTCCTAATTTGAAAACTGATTGTGAAAAAGTTGTTCCAAGTAAAAAAAAAAAAAAAAGTTGCATTTGAGAATATGAGGCTTTAAAAGGTGCTGCTGCCAACAGAATACCTGATTTCCTAACTTGTAACCAGATCATCCTTATGTCAAAATTCATCATGGACCTTCAGTAGAACAAGGAGATATAGTATTAAAAATACTTCCTTCCCTTAAGTCTCCTAAACGTGCAGTTTGTGCTGTAGTGTGTGCTATAAAGAGCACCTTAAAGTGCTCCATTGATGCAACATTAAAGGTGTGCAGAAATAACTACTTAGAAGGCAATACTTTCAAAAAATCTACATATATAAAACTTTCTACCTTATATTGAGTTTGTTTTCCAAAGGCATTTCTAATTTGAGGCAAAGTGTAGGAAATATTGTGCAAGAGAGAAGTAAGGCATGAGCTGCAGGTGTTTTTATACGTTAAATATTTAGACATGAATATACACTAATAGCACTTTAATAACTTTTAAGGCTTCCCTTTACAGGACACAGAACTGTTCACTCATTAAAATGCTTAACATTTGGTGTAATAAATTAGCTGTTAGAATGCAGAGGTGGTCATTTATAATAATGTGCCTGTAAATATGTAAGACTTATTAGAGAGATAACTCAGGCGTGTGGTAACCTCGTCATCTGTTTGATACATTAGATCCGATGGTGCTGGTTTTGCACCATTACTCAGGTCCGCACTTGGAATTTTCCCGCTTTGGTCAAATACTTGACCCCTTTAAAGGGTTTGTACTTCTCTCCGTACATGTCGAGACGGTTCACTTTAAGACCTGCACCAAGGAGAGAATAGCTGAGTAAGACATGAGAAGACAAAAAATTATGGATGCACAAGATTGGATTTTTGGCCAATATCCGATATATTAAAACTTATTTGGCCAATAATCGATACCAATACCGATATTTTTCTCTAGACCTACTTACAGAGACTACATAGCTTTCTCTGCTGTGGAATTAAAATACTACATTACTGTATTCTGAATGGTCTTTGTCAGTTTGGCCTGCTACCAAATGCAGATGTCAAAAGGGAGGCTGAAAATGATGCAACACTTCAACTTGGATTATGTTTAATGTCAAATTTATTCATGACATTTACTCTCTCTAACAAGGGGTGTCAAATTCATTTCGGGATAGATGTAACTAAGACAGAATTAATGTAGCTATATTTAACTAAATGTAATTTAAAATAAATGCAACTACTCCTTCAAGTTAAATAACTCTGATTTTTTACTTATTCAATATAAAAATATTACATTTATATGGTATTTGCATAGATGTAGAAAAATATGTCTGCTTGTTGCTCTGTTATAACATAAAACTTTTTCATTTGTCACGTTATAAAACCCACACTACTCCATAAATCAATTATCAAACTTTCCAAGTGAATAAGGAAAAATAAGTTATGACATTAACTTTGTTCAGAACTTTAGGTCAAGAGGGGCAGAATGGTCCAGCCAACAATTGTGAGCTGCTAAGAACATGTGACAGGTGTAGCATTTTACAAAAAACAAATGGCTGCACACAGCCTTGTAAAGGTCAACTAATGAGAGATGGTTTTATTATAGAAAACATTTACCTTCATAAACACATAAACCTGCAATCCCAAATACATTGCTGCAAATTTCACATAATATAATAAGATATTTAATAAACTCAAAATAACAACATTAGGGTTGAAGGCTCACTTTAGCATAATTAGCACCATGTTTGGTGTCAAAATGTTGTTACTTTGCGGGTAACTAACATTATGGGAAATATACTAGTAGTTTGTTGTCAGTGCGCCCTTTTGACTTATTTATTATACGACAATCAAACCTTTTAAACTCTAGCAGGCCACATGGGATGACATAGTGGGCCAAATCTGGCCTGCGGGCCTTGAGTTTGACACGTGTGCTCCAACACAAAAACACTCTGAACAGTGCTAATTTGTAAATTTTCACAAATCTAAACTCAACCGAGCGCGTGATGTCATAGCGTTGTGATGGCGCTACAGACATCCTTGTCACTGGGTTGTCATACAAAAACAGCGCCTTTTATATCGGTGAGTTATTTTTGATGGAATGGCCGATGTCCAATACTGTATTTAACTTTATAGCTAATATCAATCGATACCATGCAGATAATAACGTACAAAAAATACTGCAAAGTAAAAACTACGCTTTAATTGCAAATTCAAGTCCTTCTTCCAGCCATTTATACAATTTAAATAACAGAGTAAGTCTTTCATCCAACTGTTTTTATTTATTTATTAAATCTACCTTCCTTTTTCCAGATGCTCCTTTCCTTGCTTGCATTATTTAACGTGCACAGATTAGAAGCAAAGCCTGCCTCCACTTCTCACCTGGCTGCAGCTGCTCACCCTCTGCTCCGCTTGAACACACCTGACAGCTGCACCTTAGTCATCATAAACTCGTTAACAAGGGAATTACCTGATATGGCCAGCTGCTGTATCTTCAGATCTATGTTGATTGAGGGGTTCTCTTCTGGTTTTGGGACTCCAGACTGCACACTCAGACCGCCCCGCAGGTTCGGGAGCTTCTGGGGGTTGAGTTTCCCAATGTCCCAAACCAGTACCTAGCAAAGCAGATGTACTCATAGTGAGAACAACACTGTCTGCACTGAAGAACCACTGAAGTAGAACATAATTCTACCTGTTTAGCAGGTGATTAGAATCACAGCAACTCTGCAGTGAAGCTTTAAAACAATACCAAAACTGAGCACAACACCCTTTCTAATTTGTCTCTTTTAACACAATATGTTGCTAATTAAGTCGTATTGGCAGTTGTTGTTTACCTTGGTGGTTAGATCATACGTGTGACTCCCCTGAGAGGCCGTGAGATTGACGCTGAGCACGGATTTAGGCATGTGAATAGTGACCCTCAAAGCTTCCACCGTCTTCCCCATGGTCTGCTTAGGTCCAATCGTGATTTCAAGACGACCACAAGATCCTGTGTCTAAGAAGCTGATGTTCTGCTTCACGTACACCGGAATGGCTACAAGACTGAAAAAGGAGCCAGACACAGAGGTGGCCTCAATCAAAGACAAGCAGGCGGGAAAAGAAAGTGGTTACAGGACAAATAAAATCAAGCTGAAAACTTAACTTCTGTTGAAATCAAAGCAAATGAAGATCTTACTTTTGCCCCATTTGATCACATAAGAGTATGCAGGTCATCAAAAAAATATAAAGGATTCTTAAATAAGAACCTCAACAGGTTGATGTCTGCTTACTTTTGAGAGCTGACGTGATACGACATGAGTCTGAAGTTTCCATCCGGCGGGATGAAAGACAGGACGCGCTCAGCCTCCCAGCGCTTAAACCGCACGCACGGGTGGAAACTCACGTCGTCCAGAAGACGGGGATTCTTTTACCAATTAATAATTATTTTTACATTAGAAAACTGGACAAGCAGACTACTAATACAAAAAGAAAAAAAGCACAGAGCTGAGAGAAAACTAACCATAAAGGACAGGGTGAGATCAGGCATCCCAGAGAGCCTGACGCAGGCTTCAACCACACCCTGGATCTCTGCGAACACCGTCGTACCTAAAAAAAGATTATATCATCTTACAGAAAATGCTAATACTTAATGTGAAGAACAGAATCTTTGTAATAATGTAACACATTTTTACCAGATTTGTCCACAATAGCATCAATTTCTTCTATCACATCAAAATATGCCTCATTATTGGTGTATTTCACACTAGCCCGCCTCCAAGGAATTATAGATAATTGTCCTGTTGGTAGTGTGTTGCCAACATTACTTGCTCCTGGAAAACGCACAAAAAACAAACCCGTCAACCATTAAGATTTTACAGGTAAACAGTCAGCGGTCCGCACATCTTCTGCCGAACTGTTTACCTGTCAGCGTATTGACGACCGACCGCAGGATGGTGGGAGGCTTTATCATCTCCTTGAGGACGTTGGACTCTGTTGCCAACGGAAACCCGTTGTCCAACATCTCCTCCAACAGCTCGTAAACGATCACCACGTTGTCACTGATCACACTTTCTGAACATTCTCCAAAGTAATCCTGTGGACAAAGGGGATCACTGAAATCAATCCAAGACTTACACAAATAAATAAATAAAAATAAATGAGTGTTCCTAGAAAGCAGTCAGCACTGTGTACTAGTGTAATAGTTACAACCTACGTAGGAGACACTGTAAATGTTTTCACTAACGGATCAACACTGGGAAAACAAATGCATCTGAAATGTGCTCCTCTACTTCCTTTGTGCGCACTACGTTATACTAAAACACTGAAAAATTGTTTATTTTTACATTTTAACTCTTGCCAGTTCACCTGCAGATCAGTATGCTTGAACAAGACAAACACAACATTGGATATCTGCTTAAAAATTAAAATCACATCAGAAGTTTAACATTTTTTCTTGCTCTGGCTCCTTAAATCTTGCAGCAGCTGAATGTTCATGACAGAGTTTGTTTTATCCTTGCTTTGATTGTGTGAATGTTTCTTAGTGTCGGGGAAATTTAGGTAAAGGTCATGGATGTATCACTTACTAATGTTAAATTAATGTAGAACCACGTGTGTAAGTTAAGAGCTGTTTTGTCAGAGAGGAGCCTGCACACCTGATAAACTCAAGAGTCCTCTAAGCTGGAAAGCAGAGGTTGTTCCGACCTTGTCTCTGTCTGATAACATTATAAATAGACGCTTCTTTATACTGTCTGTGGGCAGACCTTACGACCCGAGCTTCAATGTAACATCTGTGTAATCATATGTATTAACTCTGCCCCCCTCACCCCCCACCACCTTGCAAGGAGTAAAACTGGGTTGAAAAAAAACTTCTTGTATGCTCAGAGTGGCTTATTTGAGTAATGAGTTGATGATAGGATAATTAATTTATCCAACACTTGGCTACTTTACCGGAACCTTTATCTGGTGATAGCGCTCGCCTTGTTCTCCAGGGGGTCAAAAAATGATCTTTACACAACAAAACACAATCTGCAGGGCTCCAGAAAGAGTTAGGACTAAGTTGGAAATTGAGTAGATAATAGTTAAGAGTTTCCGTAAGGAATATACTAGTCCCTGGTGACTTAAATTTCATGACAGACATTCAGTTTGAGAAAAGACTCAGCAGAACAGTCACTATTATCCAAACAACAATGCTTCACTGAAAGGCTACAAGCAATGTACATGGAGGACATGCCCGTGGTTGTTCATTATAAATGGAGCCATGTGCAGTTAGCTGAGTCAACATTACTTTGCCCACAACATCTCAGTTACAGAGAATCATTCCTTAAGGTTTTGGGACAAAGTAATGCTGTTATGAGCTGCTGCACAAGCGTATGTTTATATGCAATGTATTCATATCTCCATGTGACATTAACAAGAGCATTGTAACAAAAAGTAATGAAGATTCATGTATTGATTTTTTTTTCTCCTAGATTTGATCATGGTGGGTATGTTACTCAGACAAAAGAACTTGAATCATGTGCTACATAAACAGTTACATTAGGAGTGCAACCTAAAAGGCAACGATATACAAATAAATACTCATTTCAACGTGTGGGGAAAAGCTACACCACCGTAATCATCGCTGATCTGGAAAAACAACACGGTTGTCGCTATTTTGAATCCCTTTGATTAATCTGCAATATAAAACTAATAAAAGTTTGGCCATGTTTCCAAACACAATAAAACATTGGCAAAAGTTTGCTTTGTTTCCCCAGTTCAAGCTAATCTAAAACTGTCGAATGGGAAAAAACAAAAAAAAAAAAAAAAAAAAAAGAAATATGATGAACCATAAATAATTTCAACTACTTCAGGCATGTCCTTTTTTAACAGAACACCCAGCAGTTGCACATAGTTTTTGCATCAATGTACAATAATAATATATATATATATTTTTTTTAATCAAACCTCTGCTAGAAAAAGTAAGAAAAGAGCACCTGGAATGTGTCTGCCACTCTGTGCAGGAACTCAACGACAAAAAGTGGGGGGACTTCGGTTTGGACAACAGACAGGAAGAAGAGTTTGCCCCTGTAAATAGAGATGAGAAAGTGGTGTGGGGTCTGTAGGATAGGAGGCACATTTTCTGGATTCTCTGCCTTCTCCCTGGCCTCGAAAAAGTAATCACACACACTCCTGCTGATGACACTCTTCCAATGTTTCTCCAGGAAGATGTCTCCAGAGTGATTAATGAGGAAGAGGCTGTGGATCATCTCAGCTGCAACAAAGAG
>JARVLU010000001.1:38021870-38037196 GCA_031762415.1 Simpsonichthys santanae
GAAACGTTTCTACAATTTTTTTGCTTTGTTTTGTTTTGTTTTTTGAATGTCCAGAGGACCAGACTTAGCTTTTTTAGGTGATATAAAGCTGTTTTGACCATTAAATAAACACATAATAAATGTTATTTATATGGTGAAGCGACTTATATATGTTTTTTTCCTCATCATGATGCTTTGTTTGATTGATGTGATTTATACTCCGGAAATTACGGTAACAAAAAAAAAAAAAAAAAACTACTTACAGTAATATGAGTACAGTATTTGTAATTCGTTACTTCCAACCCTGCTCATGAGACATCAAGTGTGAGATCTGGGAATGATATCTAGAAATGAATTTTATGTGGGGGTGAAAAAGATAGAAAATAAATATATGCTATTATTGTTGCATGAAATAAAAATTGTAGTTATTCATATTTTTTTAAAGAGAAAAAGTTAAGAATGTTGTTGTAATATTAAATTTGGCTTATCAGCAATATTTTTTTAGCAAAATTTTGTGTCATGGGCACCTGAATGTCATAGTTTTGAGATGCAGAATCTTTGGGGACCACATGCATTAACATTATATGCAACACCAGTGTGAAGTGTCGTACAGCCCACTAAGTGATTAGATTATTTCATTATGTAAAATCTGCTGTCAAGGACACATTGGACACTTCAGATAAGTAAAAACACCCCATCAGAAATGCAAATAATAATTAAACAGATCACAATAAAAACCATAAATGTCAATTTTTTGACTGTCTCACATCCTCTGGGAGCCATGAAGCCCCATTTCATGGTGATCATCGGTCATTTTAGGGGAAACTTTCGTGATGAGGTTTATCTACAGGTAAATGCTGGCATGCTTCCAAGCTATTTTTTCCAATCAACCACAAACTCAGATGGATTTTCTCCACAGATTGATTGTCTAGCATGCTGATATTCAGAGGTTTTTAATGTCTTCTGTGCTTTCTATGTCTCAGATGCATGCTTTCCAAGGACTGACATGGACGGTTAGATCCAGAGTGACACGCAGGTCTCAGCGAGATGTCCCTTGGTGGAAACGCAAGCCTGTCTTCCTTATCAGCATCACCTCTGCACCTGAACAGCTCCGCCTCTCAGTTTTCTCTGCTGTGGGAGAAGGAAAGTGCCAGTAATGAGTCTCTTCAGGACTGGCCTGAGAACAGGACCCAGCCTATCTCAGACCTTCCCGTTCTCGAGCATGACGAGCAGTGCTACATGTCCCCTGTCCTCACAACGTGTCTAGTGGTGTGGTACAGCATCACGATGGTGCTGGGCCTGGTGGGGAACGTTGGTCTCATCTGTATCATTGCCCATCGCAGAGAGAAAGTTAACGTCACCAGCATTTTCATCTGCAACCTGTCATTCTCTGATATTCTCATGTGTGTCTTCTGCCTCCCGTTCACTGTCATCTATACACTCATGGACCACTGGGTGTTCGGGTCGCTGCTGTGCCGACTTGTGCCATTCATTCAGTGCGTTTCTGTGACCGTTTCGGTCCTGTCGTTGGTCTTCATCGCTTTAGAGCGACATCAGCTCATCATCAACCCCTCCGGATGGAAACCAAGCATTCCTCAGGCCTACATGGTGGTCATTCTTATTTGGATTCTTGCCAGCTTCACCTCCACACCCTTCCTGGCCTTTCAGCTGCTCACAAATGAGCCGTATAAAAATTTAATCTTGCCACTTCATCAAATGTCGCCGCACGCTTATCTCAATACATCGCCACCCCAGTACGCCACCAACGCATACAAAAACTCATCTGCGCCTCTAAATATGTACCGCTCCCTCTATTCTTATGTGCCCACCTCCCCACACATGGAGGCTTGTGTGGAGCACTGGCCCTCCGCAGAGCAGAGGATCGCTTATACCACCTGGCTCCTGCTGTTCCAGTACTGTGGCCCACTGTTGCTGGTGCTGCTCTGTTATGTCAGGGTTTTTGTGCGCCTTCGCCGCCGCAAAGACATGCTGGACCGCGCCAGGACCCCAGAGAGCCAACGCATGACCCACAGCCGTCGAATCAACATCATGCTGGTCGCTCTCATAACAGCTTTTGCTCTTTGCTGGCTTCCTCTCACCATCTTCAACGTGCTGGCAGACTGGAACCTGGAGGCTCTGCCTATCTGCCACCACAACCTCCTGTTCTCCCTCTGCCATCTGCTGGCCATGTCCTCCACCTGCATCAACCCCATCATCTATGGATTCCTCAACTCCAACTTTCGCCAAGAGGTACGAGAAGTGCTGCTCCACTGTCGCTACGTCCCACAGGAAGAAGATGGCGAGCGCTTCCCCATGTCCACAGTGCACATGGAAGTGTCCCGCACGTCTGTGCCTCTCCAGTGCAGGAGCAACTCAGTCTGACTGTGATGCTGCAACATCCACCAGGCCACTAATTAAACATGTACAAAACTGTGCAGCTGTAGTGTTTTAAACTCTTGTTTTGTCAATAGTTGAAGTGAAATGTCTGATAAAGTATTTTTTTCTTATTCTGTACAATTGCAAAGTTAAAAAAAATGTGTGTTGATGGGAGAAAAAAGTCATATTTTGAAAAAGAGCATCCGTTGTGGAAACGTAAACTACATTATTCCACACTGACAGAAAAAGAACAACTAAGATGGAGGCCTGGGGTCATTTTTACATTCCATCACTTTTTTCATATGTAAGGCATTTGTGAAGTGAAAGCTTTTATCATTAAGAAAGACTTGGTCTGCTTTGCGATTACTGTGACTTAAAAATATTAAGAAAATGTGCTTTGCAATAGTTTGAATTTGCTTTGGTTGCCTTCGGGAATTCGTCATGGGTGTTTTTATTTGGCTATATAATACAATTAATCTGCATACTCTTGTATGATGAAAATAATGTTAGGACTGACTACCTGTACATGTTTTTAATTGTATTTCATGATAGAGTTTAATGCATGCAACTTTAATTCAGCAGTATAATTCTAATGCTTGCTTTTATTGTGTGACTGCAGGTTTCTGAGTTTATTCAGAAATGATTTATTTAATAATCCTACAAGTGGTTTTCTTAATTTATTCACTAAGTTACTTCTTCATGTGCTACCTTGTTCATTTCTGTCTTGTAAAACAAACAGCAAAAGGAAATAAAAATAGTACACAAATGAAATAATAGCCTACTGTGCTAAAGTTTCAAATTGTCCTTAACTTTTTATTAGTTGCTTCCAAAAACCAGCCTTTTGGTAAAACTTTTAAAGGATTTTACAGTCATCGGTTCTTCAGGTAGTATAAAGCTCTTGTAAAAAAAATTATTATAAATTTTGCTGAATTTCCCATTAATTTTCATTCTTAATAAATACAATGGTGATAAGCCATTCAAGGCTGTGTGTAACCTTGAAATGAACTCTAAACTTTTAGGAAGCAAGTGGAACAAAGTTGACAACTAGACACAATTTTAAAAAGTTTCATTTATATGACTTTAGGTTGTTTGTGTTGTGATTATATCTTTATTTGTTTACATTTTTAACAATGTTTGTGTAGTCCAACCAAGATTATTGAGAGGTTGCAGGTCATTGCCACTGTTACTTGAGTGGTCAGAAGCTAAAACATTTGTGAACCGTTGTTCTTAGTCGCCTTGTAGGTTTATGAAGAACTTATTTTGATGTCCAGCTAAAATAGTTTAAAGCCTACATTGTGTCACAAGTGCACCAGTTTATCTGCTTCTGTCTGAGAAAAGTATCTACTAATTATACTGGACTGATTAAACAACTAAACAAACTTGTTATTTTGTTTGTTTATTTATTTATAATTTTTTTTATCAACAAATAAAAGATCAACCAAACAAACAAATAAATAAACAAACAAACAAACAAATAAATAATATGCAAGCCCGGAGTCCCTTTCAAATTAAAAAAGCGCTTCTATTGTAACGGAAGTGACGTATAACTATCAGCCAATGATTTTAGTGTATCCCAGAATTCTTTGCGATTCAAACTGCAAGCGCCAATGACGTACAAGGTAGTGAGTTTAGCTCGGTTTAGTTCTTCTTCATAATAAGTTTCAAACCTCCCCATCACGTAAAGTAAGTACTAAACAGGTGCCGAGAGCAGACAGCTTGGTACTTTAGATCTTTAACGTTTAAAATGATTACGTAATGCCATCGTTATACGGAAGTCATATCGGTTCATGTTAGCTAACGATGCTAACAAGTTCTTACAAACAAAACGTTATTAGTTTAGTATGACGGAGCTTTAGGGCCACGCTAAGAAAAGAAAAAAATTATGAACGAGAATAAAGTCATAGTATTACGAGAATAAAGCCGTACGACAATAAAGTCATATTTGATGTCAAATATTGTGTTTTCATTCATTCAACCTTTATTTAGAAGATGAGTCACATTGAGCCTAGAAGACTCATTTAAGTGAGATCTGCTTAGACAGACAAAAAGTAATGAAACTGGACACATTAGGAATTGCTGCTCTCAGGTACTGGTTTTATTTATTGGTAGCATAATGAAAAGCTACACTGCAAGCAAGCCAGTACTGTAGTAGACCAGTTTGATTGAGGCACAATGTGGTTTGATGTGTGGCTGAAAGCAGACATTTCAAGGGGGTGAAAAAAATTCACGTGGTGGTTGCAAATAATTTTTTTCACAGCATCTAAAATAGTTAAAGTTTTAAAGTCCACACCTTAAACCATTTGTATAATGCCGTGGCTTTATATGTTCAAACATAAACAGAATTTTTTTCTAGTAGTTCTTTTCTTGCAAGTTATGTTATTAGTCAATAAATACTGTATGTGGCTGACTGAATAAAACTACTGTACACTGTCAGTGATTTTTAAAAAAATATTTTTGTGCTGTTACAGTCATTATTGATTATCTGATTGAAATATCTGATCAACACAAAATAAAATGTTCCAGATAGGATTTATAGTGGTTTTATAGCCCTTTAATCAGATTCCTATGTTAAATGAATCACAGCAAGTGTCACCATGGCCTTTTCTGTTCTACAGTTCTATATTTTTTTAGTAACTGTTTCTTGGAGATAAGATGTCAGTGATGACCACAAGCAACACATCTTCAGTCCTTAAAGGTATATTGGAGGTCTTCGATTTTGCTACTTGTACAAATCCATGATTAGCTTGTTGTTACTGAGTTTATTGTTTCTGCTCTGTGTCTGCAGACGTTGTTGCCTATGTTGATGTGTGGTCATCAGAAAAAAGAGCAAACTATTCAAACATTTTCATTCAGCAGCTGGAAGAAATTGGAGCTGAGGTAAAACGGCTTTCTCGCACGACTGTCTTGGTTCAGTTTACATACTGTGCTTTAATTCGAGCTTATTTTGTTGATAGGTGTCACAAAGATTTAATAAACGTGTCACACATGTAGTATTCCACAATGGTCATCCGGCTACATGGAGAAAAGCAAAAAATGATGACATACGACTTGTGTCTGTTTTGTGGGTTAAAAGGTGAGAGGAACTTTTCACAGTTATTTATTTATTTATTTATTTATTTATTTTCATTTAGTTTAACAATTTGGCTGTAACATAATTCATCGCCATAAAGTTAACTAATGTTTGTTCTTTTACTCAAATGTCTTTAGTTGCTATGAAAATGGTGTCCATGCAGATGAGGAGTTATTTCCAGCCCTAAATGATGAAAGCAATCCAGTGTTGAAGAATAGGAAGGTGAGTTAGTTCAGATTTACATCTGATTACCAGTAATATTTATGCATTTATTGCAGGTTAATGAGGTTTTATAAACCGCAATCTAAATAAAATGATGTGTGATAAAATAAATAATTTCCAATGTTAACAATATAAGTCCAGAGGTGGAAACACACAGGTTACATAATTTATTTTATTAAGTTATTTATTTATAAGTCCAGAACTGAATTCAGCATCTTACTTCACACCTACAAAGCTTTAAACAACCTAGGTCCGTCTTATATTCAAGATCTTGTTGTTCCATATTTTCCTAACAGAGCACTTCGCTCTCAGACTGCATGCTTACTCGCAGTCCCTAGAGTTTCCAAAAGCAGAATGGAAGGAAGATCTTTCAATTATCAGGCTCCTCTCTTGTGGAACCAACTTCCAGTTTCTGTCTGGGAGGCTGACATATTGTCCAGTTTTAAGACTGGGCAGTTTGGGCTTAATACTTTCCTTTTTGATAAATCCTATAATTAGGGTTGGCTTGTTATGCTGTCTTAAGCTTAGACTATTGGAGGACAAATGGACCTCATTTCCTTAAATGATTTGTTAAAATTTAATAGTTTTCAATTTTTGACACTATTTCTATCTTAACATGGGATTCTCGTCCTGCCATTGTGTATCTGTTCCTACCAAACTCAGTCGGTCGGTTCAGCTAAAGGTTTCTTCCTTATGAGGGAGTTTTTCCTTTCCACTGTCGCCTTCATACTTACTCTAGATGAGAGTTCTGCGATGGAGTTCAATTCAAAGCAGTCTGCTCCTCAGATAAATAGTGTTAAATTGTTATTTTTATATATGAATGTTTCTGTTCAGTGCCCTGAGATGACTTCTGTTGTGACTTTGCACTATATAAGTAAACTGAATTGAATTGAATTATTCTTGCCTTCCCCACTGCCCAAGGTGAAGGCAACAGTGTTTTTGTTCATGTCTGAACCGGTGGACAAAACAATTTGATAAATAAATCTCTTTGAAAGTAATCAGTGAATCTGCATTTACAATAAAAATGTGTTGGATCACCCCAATTCAAGATGGCTGTCCCAGCAACCTGATCCAAGGAAATGCAAAAATGTCACTAACTCAGTCAATTTTACATCTATGTAGCTAAAATGTGGTGTGATAGTGGCAGAGGCTCACCTTTAACACACTCTGAGCACTGATAGATCTCATAATATCACATGAGATCCTCATGACAATGATGAACAAAAACAGCTACAACTCTGTCAATTATCATGAATCATAAGATTTTGTTTGAAGCTACAGCATGAAAGGTACTGAGTGATGTGCATTGTTTTAAGGAGTGCTAGACTTTTATTTTGAAGATTTATTTGCTGCTTACAGGAAAACTCAGGCCATTAAGAGTAGTGTGCTGACGTTCTTAATGCCACAAGACACAGGAATATTACTGAAATGGGGCAACCTTGTATAAGAGAAGATTATTTTAATAAACTCATGAAAAGGATACATACATTGCATGCTTGTTCTCTAAGGATGAAAGTGTCATTTAATTTGAAAAGTAGTGTTCTGTTTTTTTCAATTGTTATTATTTGTTCAACTTCTTTCCAGCTAAAATGCTTGATTTCTATTCAGTTTGGGGATTTAATTGTTTCCCTATTTAGACAATTCATTTACTGTATACTGTATATATTTTTTTATTTTTTTATTTTTTACATATTTGTGCCTCTTTCATGTACATACCTCATAAAATGAAAAAGATCCAAATTGTGATGGGAGAGAAAAAAGTCAGACTAGGTTATAAATGTTTGCACTGCTGTGCTGCGGTTCCTATCAGCCACCTGCTTCTTCCCACACTTCTAACCCTCCAAGGTCTTACTCACCCAACTAAAATAGAACAAAAAATTAAACATGAAGGACTGAGCACAAAAAAAAAAAAAAAAAAAAACGCTCACACTTTTAGTCGTTGAGATCCAAAAGTTTGGAATGAATGAAGCAGGAGTTGTTGACTGAAAAGGTTGATGGAGCTTTGAAAATGTTTTTTGGTCAGCGTATATAAAATTGATGACAACAAACTGAGAGTTTTAAGACTGATGTTTTTTTTATTTTATTTTTAATGACGAGCTGTAAAGGGAGGCTCATTTTATTGACTATACTAGGATTAGGCTGATTTTTATCAACATTTATGCCCTCTAAATTTAGTTTCTACCATCGCGTGGCCAGATATGGCTGAGGAAGATTTTAATCTGATGTCCCTCTTGTTGTTTTTCTCGGTCAGGTTGCCTGGTTGAGAGAAAACTGTGCACGTGGGATCAGTTCTGTTCCGACGGTGAGTAAAACACGCTCACAGACAGAGGGAGGCATCATTTACTGTAATACAATCTTATTTTTATAAAACTTGATTAAAAAGCTGTTAAGATATGGCACTTTTTAATTGTTCTGTATCTCTGCAGCTTATTACATTTTTAACCCTGCAGTTGCACACATACACACACATACACACACACACATACACACACATACACACTACACAAAACTGCATGCAATTTTTTCCAAAAGTCAAGGATCCTTCGTCTCTCGGAGCCGTTGTTTCTCCATCACCTGATGCCTATCCTTTTCTCCATCTTTACCCAAGACCCTCCCTTGCCCTATCGTCTCCATGGCAACACTGACATCACAGCAAGGTCGACACCCCCACAGTGTGCTAATACAGTGATGAGTCACTGACACGCTTACGTCCTTCGCTGTGGAAACGGCCCTTACGCACACATACGATCATTGAGCAGAATACTAAATGGATCACACACACACATACACACACACACACACACATACATAATGTGTGTCTGAATAAGGAAAATTACATAGACAATACGTAGAGGGCTGCTCATGTGTTTCTAACGAGACCTTTTATGTTTTTGCGTCTTAAGGAACCCATTGTGCCAAATGAGCTTTAATAAAACATTTTGATTTTAGTGTATGAGAAATTATTTATGATTCGAACCACCATAGTTCTGATAAACAGAGGTCCTGCAAAGACTTACATCTTAATACAGAGTTGTGAAAATAATAAACTAAAGCTTTAGGTGTTCATAACAACACAGGACAACAGCATCATTTGTAAAAACGGTTTTATTTTGGAGATATTAATTAGTCTGTTATGAAAAATGATATTTTTGCTGCTTGATTTCAGATTAAAGCCACAGCAGATAAACAATTGCTCTTGATGAACCCCTTGTTTGGTTGTATGTAGCTGTAGCATTTCACCTATTAACTCAGGTTCAACTGTGTAAACACTGTCGACTTAGCTCATATATTCATGTTGTAGTGGCATGAATCTACATTTTACTCTAAACTGTTTAAATAAAATAGACCTTGAAACATGTGATGACAGCAAAATTCAGGGTTTATTTGAAGTATAAACTTGTGGCCGAACAGCTGAACACCTCAAGACCTCGAAAGAAAAAAACCCCTCTCTCAACATAGATTTGATCACATTTATAACTTCAATTGACGTCAGAGGATTATGAACACTTGTCAGTCCTTTCCCATTGTAGGAAAAATCTTGAGAGAAAAACAAGTTAAATTCTTCACAGGTCATCATGACAAAAGACAGCTGTGTGCACTCCTAATACGAAAACAGTTCTGATGAGAACTGAGGCCGTGTATAAGCATTCCTTGGTCTTACTGGAAAACACTTACGGTACATGCATGGCCTTTTTTGGAAATATAAGTTCACCACTTCAATGTGACACGCAATGTCTTGACAATAAAGGTGACTTTATTGTCAATCGCACCACTTGTGGTACATGAGGTGGAATGTAAGTGTGTACCCAAGGTCCCAGTTAGTTACATCCAAACATAGCAAAAATATGAAGTATAAAAAAAGAAACAGTATACAAGAATCTAAGTTATACTCTTTAACAATAATAATGTAATATAATACGTTGTATTGAACAGCAGCCTGAACATGAGTCTGTAGTGAGCAGATGGGTATGAACGCAACAGCTTAGAGGCTAGAAATCAGCAGCATGGATAATCAGCAGCACACAAAGTGACATATTACCAATTAAAGTGGCATTATTGACCTGTTCATCAATATGTCACATCATAGTTTTTCAAAATAACTTTCAATTAAACTACAGGCACTCCCACCAGCGTTTTTTTTTTTTTTTTTTTTTTCTCTAATTTAACCTCAAGTAATATATCCAACATCTTTTCTTGGTTGCAGGTTTCTCAACAAGAGTTTGATTGGTCTCATTTGACGTTCTCTGTTGCACTTTTGACATCATAATCAAATATTACTGAAAAAAATTAAAGTGATAAAAGTATTTTACATTTAAAATATCATCTTGGAGTCCAGAGAAGATGTCAACGAGGGCCACATTTGGCCCTCGGGCCTTGAGTTCAACACATATGCCATAGATAGATCGATAGCTAGACACAGACAGATATTTATTTTATGTGCACTGAACAAAAGTATAAATGCCACACTTTTGTTTTTGCTCCTATTTTTCACGAGCTCATCCACATGACACATACCACATACATACACACAGTCTGCCATTGACACTGTACAGTGAAAACCAGGATTCATCTGTGAAGAAGACATCTCTCCACCATTCCACATGCCATCGAATATGAGAATTTACCCACTCAAGTCAGTGACAACGATGGACTGCAGTCAGGTGGAAACTCCAAGGAGGATGACAAGCATGCACATGAGCTTCCCTGAGATGGTTTCTGACAGTTTGTGCAGAAATTCTTTGGTTATGCAAACTGATTGCTGCAGCAGCTGTCCGAGTGGCTGGTCTCAGGCGATCTTGGAGGTGAAGATGCTGGATGTGGAGGTCCTAGGCTGGTGTGGTTGCGTGTGGTCTGCTGCTGTGAGGCCAGTTGGATGTACGACCAAATTCCCTGAAACACCTTTAGAGATGACTTATGGTAGAAAATTTCAAATTCAATTTACCAGCAACTGCTCTGGTGGACATTCCTGCAGTCAGCATGCAAATTGCACACTCTCCCAAAACTCGCAACATCTGTGGCGTTGTGCTGTGTGATAATACCGCACATTTTAAAGTGACCTTTTATTTTGGTCAGCCTAAGACGCACCTGTGCAACAATCAAGCTGTCTAATCAGCATCTTGATATGCCACACCTGGGAGGTGGATGGATTACCTTGTCACAGGAGAAGTGCTCACCAACACAGATTTACACAAATATGTGAACAATATTTGACAAAAAGGCCTTTTGTTTATATAGAAAAAGTCTTAGATCTTTATTTCATTTCCAGAAAAATGTAAGCATAAACAAAAGTGTTACATTTATATTTCTGTTCAGTATAATAAAGCCGTACACATGCATGCATGACAAAGTGCATTGAATGCATACTTGTCCACCCATTAAACAGTTGGCTGAGCCTCATTGGTCCAGAGGAGACAAAGCCCTCCAGTTCTTTCCTATGGTTGTCACCGTGGCGACAGTGATATTGATGGCCATTATGATAATAGTGATAACAACAAGCATACTAAAAATAATTATAATTAGCTTGTCTCTCTGTCTGTCTGTCTCTCTTTCCCTCTCCTGGCTTCCTGCTGTAATTATCCACAGCTGAGCGCATTGTCTCCCCCACTCCCTCTTTTCATCTTTCTCTGCCTTTCCCTTGCTCCCTTTTGCTTTTAACTCTCTTCCTCTTCTTCTTCTCCTGCCCATCATCTACATCTAATTTTTCTTACTACTTTAGTTTAAAATGGCCTTCAGTAATTTTTGTTTCTTTTTAAACTGAGTCCAAAATATGGATAATCTTTATGAGCATGCATCACAATTATTTTTTATTTTATTCTTTCGAAGAACTGTGTTTTGTTGTCTTTTCGTTATTTAGCATTAGACTCTAAGGTCTGGTATTTCAAAGCCCCAATTTAGTTTTCTGGTTTTCGCCTCTTCCTCTATCGTCATCCCACCCCCTTTTCTCTTCACCAGCTGCAGAGAAATGTTCTGGTGGACTTGGCCCAGTCTCTCTCTTTCATTGCACGCTGTCTTTCAGTCAGCTCTCTTCCTCCCTTCCTGCCCTTACTTCTCTCACAAGTTGACTTCTGTTCATCTTTAACAGTGGGCGTTATTCAGAGCTTGAATGAGTAATGGTCAGTGGCAGCCAATAGCAAATGCACCTGGACTTATGGAGACAGAGGAAGGCCTGTGCACAGACAGAGAGATGATCCTATATATAAAAGTAGAGGCGAGACATGAGGGTTTTATCTTTTCCCCCGGAACGTATAGAAGCTTCATGTTTGATGTGGACATTTTTCAGAATTTTAGACAGATTTATCACATTGTTTTTCTCAAGGACCCTAAACAATTTAGAACAGATAACTTTTTAACTAACTGTACGTTCAGTCATTTGATGATTTACTCGAACTTGTAAAATTTTTATCCAGACTCCTGGTGTGGATGCAATTGCACTCAACTTTACCAAATTTGTACTTTGAATGGCATCTTAAATCATAAACATTTCAGAAAACTTGTTTAGCTTAGTGTCAAATTAAAAAAGAAATATGTTTTGTGGATCACAAGTTTTCTCTCACATAATTAAGAGAACAGAGAGGTGTGATGGTTTTTATAGCAACCATTAGATTTCTAGAAGTGGTATTCTGTGTTATTGTGGTGATCAAGTAATATCTTACTTGTTGTAGATAGACACCTCTTTGAATGGCCTCAACTTGGATTTGAACTTTTAATAAATGAGTTAACAACCAATCAAAGTGGGGCCCAGGCCAAAGTGGATTGCTGCCATTTTTCAAACAAAATTTCTGCTTAATGGTTTGTCAGAAACAAACAATTTCTACATGCTGAAGTTGTTTAAAGAGCTTATTGCAAATAAGTTTATTGTTGTTTGAAATGTCAAAGGATCCCATGCCATGATATCAAGATTAAAAAAAAAAAAGGTAAAAGTATGTGCATCTTTAGTAATATTTCTTTGTGAGTTGGCCTTGTGATGGTCTGATGACCTGTCCAGAGTACACATTGTAGCACCAATTTTGATGAATACAGGTAATAGTACAATGCTCACATTGGTTATACTTCGGAACTCATAATGGATTAGTAAAGATCCTATAACAGCTGTATATTATTATCAGGTTAATTACTGTCAGGGTCCTTCTTGATTTTAATTGCATTGGTGAATGCAGGTGGTCTCCCAGTAGATTCCAACTGGATCCTTAAAGCGATGCTCAAAAAACACTGGAAAAATGAACAACATTAATAGTTTCTCTTTCGAGAGTACACACGAAGGAAGTCACCCACACCTGACAAGAGTCGCAGTCAACATGATGTGACCCTTTTCCTTATTTTGTTACCTTCATGTGCCCTATTTATAGAAGGCCTGGAAGAAAAAAAAGTTTTAATGTTTACGTGTTTGCGTTGAACAGATCTTTTCTTTTAAATCAAACTTTGAAATACTTAATGGTGAGATATTTAGAAGTGCATGATTCACATGAATTAAAAAATAAATTTTTATGTTCTTAGTGCCCAGTCAGCCTCCTCAGAACGTGCGAGCCATTTCTGTAACATCAGATGAAGCTGTGATCACATGGACTGAGCCTCCAAGACTGACCCTCCACGGCGTACTGAAGGGATACCGTGTGGTGTTTTGGGCTGTCTTCCCAGATGGAGGTACCCTTTTTATTTTTCTCATCCTTCGCTCATCCTAAACTGTCATCTGAAGACCTTAGCCTGAACTTCTTACCTTGTCTTGTCAGAGTGGGGTGAAATGCAAAACATCACCACCATCAAAGAACAGGTGGAGCTTAAAGGCCTGGAGAAGTTTACTAACTACAGCATCCAGGTCTTGGCCTTCACCCAGGCAGGAGATGGCGTCAGGAGCAACGTTCTGTACATTCAAACCCGGGAAGACTGTAAGTCCATAGTTTATTTGTTGTTTCTAAATAATAATGAAAAAGTAATTAAATGACCTTCAATAATGTTTAATTTGCTTTAAATACAAAGTACATCGTTGGGGCAGCTTTCAGGATTTTACCTCAGTTTAGGCAGCAGTGTGGGAGGCAGAGAGCCAGCGGGTGTAGAGGGGGTCTTTGTAAGGCTGAGGTTGCTGATTAACAACCTCTTTGTGCTCTGATGTGCCATTACCAGTGCTAATGAGAATTAGGAAGCCAAAAAGTGTGTGTGTGCGCGCGCGCGGTTAAGAACCCTAAGGGTGTCCGTCTGCATGTGAGTATGTGGAAGTGTGTGTTGAGTCTCTTTGCGTTCGAGCATGTCTTTGCGTTGGTGTGCATGTACAACTGCATGCGTGTGTGCACGTGTTATTGTTTGTGTGCAAGTCTAGCTCACAGCCCAGCACAAGGAAGGGGATTAATTCTTTGTGGCTTAGAGAGAATTAATTTTGTGCTTACACTGGCGGGCTGTGGATTACATCCATATCCGCCTCTTCTCTCCTTCCCTGGGGCCAGTCAGAGACGGAGGCAGGCGTCTCAAGATGGAGAAAATGAGGGAGCGCAAGAGAGGGGGTGGGGGTGGGGGGGCAGAGAATCTAAGAAGTGTCATTTCAGAAAAGGCCTTTATTCTCTCCTCCTCACCGTATCTCCATTTTTATGTGCTGCCCTCAGTGCAGTGGCTCTTCAGATACATGTTTTCCTAATCTTTGAGTGTGTGTCTGTCTGAGTCTGTCTTTTAACCCCTGATGCAAGTTGACACTGTGTCCAGGGGCAACCTCTCGACAAACGTTGTCTGTCTCTCTCGGTCTAGCTCTTCCCTCTGCCCTGGGTTCTGTCCGTGCAAAATGTGGGAAAGTGTGTGCAGTGCAACTGTGCAAACAGCCACTTCTCATTCAGCCATTTTATGCCTGTTTTTGATTTGCAAACGCACGAGACAGTAAGCATAAGTCTCATTAACACAGGCATTCCTTCTGGATGCCCTTTTTAAAAAAAACAAACAAACATGTTTTAGTGAATATGCTGGGTTAATCAAATTAAAATAATGTACAGTGTTAAAAACATAAACGCATACAAGGAAAACCAAGTTTAAAAATGTGACAAAAATACATTTGCAATGATAAAAATGACATATAGGGTGCATTCACACCAGCCCTGTTCAGTCTGCGTTAATCAAACTGTAGTCCATTTGCCTAAAAAGTCTTACCCAGTGTCCCTGGGCAAGACACTGAAACCCTCATTGCCTCTGATGTGTGTCCCATCAGTGTATGAATGTGATAAAGCACTGATTAGTCTTTATGTAGATCTAGTAGAGGGCTGTATGAATGGGTAAATGAGGGCACAGATTGTGTTGTAAAGAGATTTGAGTATCTTTCTAAGATAGATAGGCACTATGCAAGTACAGTACAGTCCATGTACCATTTACAAACAGTTGCCAAGTCTTTGTACAAATTACTGTGCTACTTTATTTTCTTTAAGGAACTTGCAGATAAACTAACGAGCCTTGACTTATTTTTGGTTTTTGTTGTATTTTTGTGGTGAAGTGAAGCGCCACATACAGGCCTGGAATAATTACATCACAACAAGTTGAGTCATTTTTAGTGTTTCTGTGTGGATGAAGACATTTCTGGACACGGTTCTGTGACCATGAGGATATTTTTAGAAACAGCAATAAAAAGGAAAACCTGTGATTCCATGTGATGAAGGCCCTTTTTTTTTTTTTTTTTTTTTGTATTTTGCATACGTGCTTTTTGTTTTCTTGA
>JARVLU010000001.1:38044208-38066818 GCA_031762415.1 Simpsonichthys santanae
CACAAGCAGCAGTAAAACTACCGGTGATGCAGGAAAATGTAGCTCGGCATCTACATCAGGACAACCGTCATCACAGACGGAGGACACCCCAGACCTGGAGCAGCAAAAACTCTCTGGTCTGTCTCACACTGTGGAAAGTGAGTAATATGGATCACAGATTCTAGAAACTTTCATAGTCGTAATAAATTCTGTACTGTGATTTATTAATTATTTTTGGGGCCATTTTAATTTTCTATGCTTTTAGAAAGCAGAAGTTTTCTTCTTTATTGATTGTTTAAGTAAATGATTGAACTGTTTTCATGGTTTTTTTCAAATCAGGGGTTAAAGTTCAATTTTATTTTACTTTAAGCTTAAGTTTTTATACAAATTTAAATGCCACACCAAAACAAACAAACAAAAAAATGATTTACAATAAAAGTGAAGCCTTTTCAATATGTTCACAAATTTAAGGTACAAGTACGCTCCTATGAGTACAAGAAACAAAATGCAAAAATAAAAAGCATTTTAAATACGCTCCACTTGTACCTTGAACAGCTTCTTTTTTTAAAAAAAAAAAAAAGACGATTCTGCATGTCGAAGAGACTAATTATAAATTTTCCAGGTTATGTCCTCAAATGATGTTTTGTTATCAAGGACTGTTTAATATTTTAGTTTAAAATTTGCCAGAGGTGTTTGAGTTGGATTGAGTTTTATAGGCTAATACACTGAATGATGCTGAAAGTTTTTAATATTTGACATGTTTTTTTTTTTTTTTTCAAGTAATAGGTTATTTGTTTTATTGTGAGGTAAAAGTGATCAATCAGAAGATCCAAAATGAATTTCACAGGGGAATAAAGCCTCATGATCCTCTTCCTCTCGTTATTTAGGATTCTTTGGATATCAGACGTTCAAATTTCAGCTGGGGAGTTTCTGAGGAGTTTGTGTATATATATATATATTTTTTTTTATTCCTGCCCACAGTTTAAAGACAGCCTGTTGGTGTTATTGGTTTATCATAAAGTAACCACTGGGCAGGGAGTGTACATGATGGTTTGTTTCGGTTAGCCCACAGACAGACTGGGAATATTTAATTGATGTACTGCATCAATACATACTACACCATATAGCAACTGACAAAAAGCCCCATGGACCCAAAAAAGAATCAGAATAAGCTTTATTATCGTTGAACCAAAATACATTATTGATATTTTTCAGGCAGACTGTTTTTTTCGTCATCCTTGAGTCCTGCTTGTACTTTCAACTTCCAAAATGGACAGATTTGTGGGTATTTCACTGGTCCGTGCTTATGAGCTACTCCAAGATCATCTCCAACATGCTGGCGAAGCCCAGAAGCTGCAGGTGGCCTGTGATTCTCACTTGTCACTTCCATCTTATGGTTTAGTTTGTAAATCAACTGATTTTGAGTACTCAAAGCACAAACAAAACCTTCACACAGACTCTGCAGTTTTGCCATGGCCGAAACTGCTGCCGCTGTCTTCCTCAATAGCCGATAACATAGGAATCCACTGATGCCAAAAAGCAGAAACCCTGCTATCATGATTCCAATTATATAAACATCTTTGGTGTCCTCCTGAGACAAAATGAAAAGGCACATCAACTCCCAAACTCCCCACGGATCTATGACGTATCCTGCCGCGTGCGTCTCAGCAGGGCATGAGGGCTCTCCAGGACCCTGTTGCTTCATTGAAAAGATTTTGTCGATTGCGTTCAAAGTCCAGCTGACCAGATCCATGACAGTAGTTTTTCATTTCGGAAGATGTGTAAAATAGGAGCTCCGATACGCAGACGGAGAGCAGAAAAAAGCAGGAGGAGAACAGGAGTGGGAGAGAAAAGGCATCCGCCTTGCATGAGAGCGAGTGCAGAGAAAAAAGAAAAAAAAAAGTTGGTGCATAGATTTGGTGAATGAAATTAAAATTTCCCCCCTTTTCTGAGGCAACCTGATGGTCTGACCCTCTCAAACTTTATATCTTAAAATTGTTATGGCATTTATAAATATTGGTAAAATAATTAAACTGTCATCCAAAAAGGTTTACCTGAATCCTCATTAGTTTTGACTTTGTGTCATTGTAAAAAGGGGTTATTTTAATTTATTTCAGAAGTAGTTTTTTTTGTTAGTCTGGATGCAGTTGGTTGCTATTAAACAAAGTAAAATCCTGTTTGCACAGTCATGGGTAACGGTGCTAGAAATGAACAAATAAAAACACCCACAGCTGTGTGATAGCTTGAGTGACACTCCCACCACCTACTTTAAATTGTTTATCTTGTTTTCATATGTAGGTGGAGAAAATGAATGTTTGGTTGCAGCTGCTCCCACAGACGCCGAGGAAAATCGTAGTAAGCCCGACAACTTGAGCCTTCAGAAAATGGTTAACAAAAAGGTAAAGGGATGCAGCGCTTCTTTCTCATTGTCTAACCAAACTTAATTCCACTGTTTATATGGTTTAGAGTAAGAAAATTGCCTTAAATGCATTTACAAAATTGTCAAAAATTGGAAAGGGATTGCAAAAGCAAAATATTGCTTGAACATTAGTCGTTTGTGTGATATTTTAGAAGTCTTATTTTCCAGTCTTTATTTTTGTACCTAATAAATACATTTTCTGACGCATTGAACATTTTTCCTACATTTTCCTCCACCAGTCTGAGTAAATAAATGCAGCCGATGCTGTTTTTTTTAGTACACTATTGTAATATAGGATGTTTAGAATGCAAGCAAAGCATCAGCTGTGTTTTTTTAAATTCTTTTGTAAGGATATCCTCTTTAAGGTCATGCATACTTCCATGGCTGAAGGTGTTGGATCTGTACATACGCATGGTTCTGTCTTGTCCGTAGGGTTTCCTGTGTTTTGGCTGTGTGACAGTAGCGTAACTTCCTTGCTTGTGAAATGCACCTGCAGCACTGTTTTCGTTACACTGGTAACCTCAACAAGCTGTTGCTGAATAGAGCCAAACACTATGTCACATCCCCTTTGGATTTGTTTTCGTTAACTTTGCTGCCGCTAGTTGTTTTTATGATTATGTTAAACAATAACTGGGGATTAGTGTTCATAATCATTCAAGTAGTATTAGAATACTCAAGTGCCAGTAATAACTTGTCTTAGTTACCTGAATTTGTAGCAACAGTATTTAGACAAGTCAGCAATCTCAAAGTATGAAATAGTTTGGGCACAAATGGGTTGTAATTCGTCAATGGCCTTCTGGGAAATCAGTGGCTTTCTCCTTCAACCTATGTCATTTTCATGATTTTAATTGCCCTCATGATTACAGCCTTGTGAAAATGGTTCTGCGTCAGTGTAAATGAGACTCCGTTTGTTTACACATCTTGCTCCTAGACAAATGTTCTTAAGTTAACAACTTCAAGGAAGGTCAAGTTTGGCTGACTGATAAATTTGTAGAGTTTAACCCTTTTAGCTTCTTGAGGTGCATGAACGCCTTTTTTAAAACCTTCAGAAAACGTTACTGTACTTGTTTTAATGTAACTTACTAGAAACACATGTGAAGATCAGACTCTGATAGAGCACCGTCCTATAGATAAACCAGGATTCTGTTTCAAGTAAACTGCTAATCCTTGAGATTTGAGAACCTTGTGGACCCGTCCCTATTTTTTTGCAGATGTGGTTCTGTCGGCGTCTTCAGGCCACGACTTCCAGCACTAACCAGGGAGGTTTGTTGCCAATTGGGAAATAGCCCGTGTTAGAGTCAACTAGAAGTCTGTGGTGGTGGTCCTCAACAGAGAAAATATAAAATGCTCCCACCGAGTCAGAGTTAAGTCTCTGCAGCAAGCAAATTAGTTTAAGTATCAAAGAATCTAATTCATGAATGATGGTATGGAGTGGGAGATGACTTCATCTCAGGGCGTTTTTCTAGGTTGTAGTGTCAAAGGGACTGAGCTTTAAGGCAAAGCTGGTCTATGTTTGATCCTGTGGCATGAGGTATGGATCGTGACCTAAGGCACAACATCTTGGATTCAAGTGGCTGAAATGGGCCTAGGATGTCTGGGTTTGCTCTTAGAGATATAGCAGATGTATCGTCATCCAGGGAGAGCTCAGCGTGGAGTCGTTTCTCCTCCTCACTGAAAAGAAGTCAGCTGAGGTGGTTCAGGCCTCAGATCAGGATTCCTCCTGGCTGCCTCTTCTGGAGGTTTTCCAGATTTGTCCCACTGAGAAGAGACCCTGGGGCAGACTCAACTTGCTGTAGAGCTTTTGTATATTTTGGAAGATGTTTAATCACTCATTCAACTCCCAGGTGCATTTCAACCATGAAACTCTTAAAAAAAAAAAAATCATATTTAGGATACAGTATTTAAAGATGCTTAAGTATTTGAGGCACTAAATTTTGCAATATGCAGCCCAGTTTTTGGATTAACCTAATATATTTTATTAGCCTGCACAAGATGAACATATGGTACTTGAAATATAAAGATATATGATTTATTGCTTTCCTTGACAATATTGATTTTGCAGTGAGGATAAATCCGATATATTATGCGGCCCAAATTTAATGTGTTTATTGCTCTCTTACTGTCAATATTCATCAACGGAAAGCCTTTTGTCATTTTAAAGAGGTATGATCATACGTTCTTAACTGCAGTTTGGGTCTGACTACACTTTATGATTTGCGGACATTAATGATGAATGTTTCTCTTTTATTGTCTAAAGAGTCTCTTTCAGCATGCACGTATTGGAGTCACAATGGAGACCCACTCATTCTGTGAAGAATTTCCTTCATTTGTGTTTGTCCTCGGGGGCTGTGCCACATTTCGTACCAGTTTCTTGTCATAGATTCACAACGTGCAGCTGCCAGAGCATGTTCAGCCCGTGAGATAATCCAAAGCCATTTTTTGAGGAGTAGCTTTTTAGATATTTGTGTGTTGTCTGACTTGATTGAAAAGATTTCAACCGGATCAGCCTCCTGTCACCATTTTTTTTTTTTTTTTGTACAACTGTAGTCTTAACCACAAATATCTCTTCTTGTGTCATTTACAAATAAATTAAAAATTTAGATTTTCTTTAGAGGAAAAATTGTGGTTGATCAACCAAGAAGAAATATTGCAGCACTAATGTTACCAGTCAGTAACTTCTGAACTTGCCATGTCAGGAATAATGTAATATTCGACAGGCGTAGGTGTGACTCGTGAACTGTTTGTGCTTAGCAGGCCCTAACCTCTGACTTCCAGCTTGTAGACCAGATATCAGAGTGTTGGCAGGACAAGGGCACAGTGGTCCTGTTTGCAGCTGTCGCTGAGGTGTTTGGGTTGATGACAGCCTGCTGTACGAGGGCCAAAGTATGTGGATGGGTGAGCTGCGATCAGCAGGCTACACATTTACAGTTCTGAAGATGCAGATTGCTCTTTCCAACAAAGTTCAGGGAGGTCATCTGGATGGTTGCTTTTTTTTATTTTACTTTTTTATTTTTGAGACGTTTCATCCAAAGGACTTCATCAGTCTGAGGAGCCACAACAAACTCAGTCCCACAAGCAGCACACTCATATTGGACCAAGTTTGCTGGTTAATCAAATGTGTTTATGCCATATTAACTGAACTGCTCATTTAGAGTGATTTTAAAGGTTTTATAGCTCTGACAAGTTTATACAATATTCATTATTTCAGGCGATGAGAACGCTGGTCATGACAAGCATGCCTACTGAGTAAGTTCTGTCTTGGTTATCATGAATAATTAAAATTTCATATGCAGTAATTTCACCACAGTATTTGTATTAGATGTTGAGTTTTTTTATATTTTTATTTTATCTGCTGTTTGTAGGAAGCAGCACACTGTGGTTCAGGTGGTGAAAGCACTGGGTGGATTTTCAGTTGTCGACCGAGTGTGTGAGAGCACAACTCACGTAGTGTCTGGGGGACACAGACGGACTCTCAACATCCTGTTGGGCATAGCTCGTGGCTGCTGGATTTTGTCATTTGAATGGGTATAAATGTTAATCATGTTTAAACGTCTTCACGCACATACCTAAAAAGTGACAGAGCTGTGTTGAACATATTAAATACCACATCTTTTTGTGTTCATGAATAGATTCTCTGGTGTTTGGAGCAAAGGCAGTGGATTCCAGAGGAACCGTATGAACTTTCAGACCCTTTTCCTGCAGCACAGGTGAGCGCTAGTAAAGTCAGGCGGTAATTAAATAGTACCAGAAGGAATATATATGAAACAAGCATTACCCTAAGTAAATTTCAACATCATGTTCACTTTAAAGTATGTTTTCAAATAGTGCATACAGTATTAATTTTATTGACCTTTCATAAAAAGTGTTTGCTCTCTTTCATGAATTTTCATTTAAATATTAAAAGTAAAGTTCAGATAACTTTATTTTTCAAGTTAGAACCAATCTAATCTACATTATTAAATCTCTTTAGTCGCCCTGTATTTATTGAAACCTACTGGCACAGCCAAGTCAAAATCTCTAAAATGAACACTGTTTTATAGAATTTGGGGGTTTTGATGTGTCCTTGATAACGATTCCATTTCATATTAAAGTTCAGTTCAGAACCCTTCATAGGACCCTCACTGATGCTTAGTTGTATGTTGTTTTTGTTTTAACAGACAAATTTATAGTAAAACTTTTGTTCAATTCGATTTAAAATGCAGAATTTATCTATTGACAGGTTTAGCACAATTTTGTTTTTAGGGAAGGGGATTATGTTCTGCGTCAGTGTGATAAAAAACATAAACCAAGCTTTCAATGACTTCATACTTTCATTTGTTAGGTGGAATATCCACAAGGTTATCATAAATTAATATTTATTTTACATATTATTAAAAAAAAAGAAACAAGTACAGTTTTTCAGCACTAGAAAATTTATTGTTTACACAAGAAAATGCTAATGAAAATTGATAAATTGTTTAGAATTAAGGCTACAAACTATATAGCAAACTTACTATAAGCGCCTTGCCTTGTGGTTGGTGATATTCACCTTCAGAAACAACAAAACTCCTAAATCATTACAGTCTAACAACCTTAAACCTGAATTAAACAGTTAAAGCAGAATATGTTAAAATAAATCTTCACAATTTTTGACTTCAGATCGCACAGATGGCCTTCATGTTTAATAAAGGTAAATAGCAGACTTAAAATGTACATATAACTTAAACAACAAATGTACATACATTCTGTGGAATGAAGCAAAGTTTTTTAAATGAATCATTTTTATGGCATTTACATTTAAAACATTTATCAAACAAACTCTAACCCATATTTTCTTATGGTTACCAGTTCAGCATCTTGTACCATCATCTATCTACAATAACATCCGCTGCTATTTTACTTATCCTGTAGTTAATTTATGCTTAAACTGTGTTAAGCTGATTTAAGGAACTCACATTAAGTTATACCAGCTCCCCTGCCTCCCGTAAATGAAAAAGCAGGTCAAGGTAATGGACAGCTGGACATGACGTTATTATATTTTACTCATCTATTAGGTTAATATAATTTATTTAATATGCCTAAAGTGTCTCTATGCCTTTTTGTTTCTGCACAAACCCATACAAATAATTAAATACATAAATATAAACTGCTGTATAAAATGTTTTTATGATCTGCTTTGGCTCCCTCAAGAAGTTTTCTTTTTGGTAGTGGTGCTTGTTGAGCAAAAATTTATTTCCCGTTCTGTTTAAACGACGAGTGGTGTCAAAGTGAGCCTGAGAAGTCTGTCGGTCTGATCATCATTGCAGTCGACTTCAGCGAGTAGCCCGAGCCTTTCCAGTAGTACCATTTGATTCCATTGAAGCGATTGGAGTTCTGGCCGTTTTGATAGTACATCCCATTCAGATTGGATGGACCGCAAGCATCAAACCACCAGCCTGAAACATTGAAATATATTCCTTGTCAAGTTATTGTCACAAAAACCTAATGTGTACAGCTATAACACACGGCTGTTAGACATTTATTTTTATTTTTTACAAAATCTCTCACCGTTGGTGGAAACTTCTCTGACAAAGAGGGATAACGTTAGCTTGATCAGAAAACTAAATTGTATTCACTTTTAATAAAACAAAGCCAAGGTCATTTTAATTTGACTTATAGCCCCATTTTTCACATTACAAAATCAGAATTTAAAGTTTCCTTTTTCTGTGTTTTTAATTAACAAAAAAAAAAAAAAAGGGCTCAAAGAAGCCCAACAAAGTTCAGTCAGGTTTCTTTTTTTGTGGAGATGTTTCATCCGTCATCGAAAGGACTTCATCTGGCTGCCTCAGACCACTTTGGCTATGGTTGCCTTAGATGAGTCGACAGGGGAGAGGGCGGGCCCCAGAGACCATCTTATCACCATTAAACTGTGAGTGTGCTGCTTGTGGGACTGAGTTTGTTATGGCTCCTCAGCCTGATGAAGTCCTTCGGATGAAGGACGAAACATCTCCCAAAAAAAAAAAATAAAAACATCTAGATGATCTGACTGAACGTTGTTGGATTTTTTTAAACCTTGGATTATTGAGCATGAACTTTGATGGTTTGAAGAAGCGTTTCTTCTTCCTGTTCGATGTAAGACACTTTGGTTCCAATTGGTGGAGTTTCCCTTAAAGCTGTATTTATTATCCATGGTTTGAAAGGAGCTGTTTTCTGATGCACATTCACAAACAGATTTATTCCACTTATTCATTTGTTTCCATACTTACTGTTCAGTTTTATGTCCTGCAGAAACAGACACTGCTTTATAATGGTTGAGTGCCACCAGGTCACGCTTGCGTTTAATGTGTCTTTAGAGTTGTTTTAGGAGAACCCCCATGGGAAAACGAGATGGGGGCTTACAGTTTTTTATCATTTTGAAGCTCACTTGGCAGACCTCAGTTCAGACGGAGACAAATGCCTGGCAGTAAAGTTACTTTCAAGGGAATGGCGAAGGGCTTTTTAGCTACAAGAGAGGGAACAGCTCTGTTCCCAGGCTATTAATGTCAGCTATTGTCAGTGCTGAATTCCCCAATGAGCTGATCAGTGATTAAGTCTCAGCTAATTGTGCTCTTTAGACTGAAGTACAGCAGTTCTTAAAATGTCCTTGAAAATTTTGGGGGCAAGTGCCAAGATTTGTGTTGGTAGGATCTGTTTTCTCTCCCAGAGCAATTGTTTAACTCTAATGAACAGAAACTGTATATTTCCGAGTAGCATAATTGTTCAAAAGCTCACGTTATTAACAAAAAAAATGGGGTTTCTTACCTCCTGTTGTCAGCTGTGAGCATTTGCAAACACATTTGTCATTGTCTGCATCCTTTGTACTGAAACCACTTCCTGGCTGCCCAATGCTGCTTATTTTGCCTGCCGTTCCACTGTAGCCTTTAAGGTGTATCCTGTAGGATGGAAAAGGAAAAATGAAGGAACAAGAGGAGGAAATCTGGGGTTGCTGTTCCTCAAAAGGCTAATTCACTTATATATTCACTTCACTATAGCTTTTACTTGTACAAAACATTTAAAATGGGTCTTTATATTGGATGTAAATTCTATATTTTAGTTTTGAACATTACTTTGCACAATATTTGTGTATTTCTTAATTTTTCTGAAAATTTGACGAATTCTAATGCGCTACTTCTAATTTGTGACAAAGAATTTGTCTTTATTGCTGTTTCTTTTTAGTTTTTGACCACTCGCCTAAAGGCTCACACGTTACACGTATCCATGCTGAATTTAGAAGAGATTTGTCAAATTAAAAAAAATAATAATCTTTTCCACTTTCAGCCCTATTTTGGACATGAAAGTTATGTAATTACCAAGAGTCTCAAACTGAATGTCAGATGACAAAGACATTTGATTTGTTTTCTATTTTTTAACTAATTTTATCAGATTTTGGGGGGGCTGACGCCAATAAACAGGTCTCAGAACGTGTGTAGCCCTGTACACTAAGAACCCACATTCAGTATTTCTGTCATACGTTTTGTTTTCAAATATTAGTAACTCTTCTGTATTTATCTTCATGGATGAGTTTAGAGTTTTTTCTTACATCTTTGGAAAGATGGTCATACTTGAAATAACTTGCCATAACTGTAATTTTCTTTTCATTTGTGTGAGAACATATATATATTACATCTGGCTGTTAACAAAATAAGCAATTTCTTCAGAATAATTGAAAATCATGTGTTTTTGGCTCTGTATTTTTTAGCTATGTTGCTTGACTGACAGCACAGAGGCATCAAAAGCATTGTAGCCAATAAATAAATAAAAGCATCATCCAAAGACTGGTTTCTTTCTCATATTAGGTTGAGCTTCATGAACTCTGATTGTTTTTGCCTGAAGCTGAAATTAAATAAAGCATTCATTACGTGCCACTTAGTATCTGACACACGTGTTGCCACGGGAAAGTTTATTTGAAGCTTCCAAAGAAACGTACTTGTAATTTTGCGCTTCGTTATCGAGAGAGAACTGGTCATATTGTGAGAAGGCTGAGTTTCCTTCCCAGTCGCTCAGCTGGATCCTTAGTTTGTACGTCTTTTGATTAGTCAGGCTGGAGACAAACTCATTTCCCAGCCAGAATTCACCTGAAGGTTCTCCAAAACCCTGAAAAGACACAAAAGAAATATAATTAAATCCTGTGAAACCCCTGCCAAGGTCTGTTGTAGCTGCTTTTTTATTATAACAAAAAAAAAAAACATACACCAGCTAAAGCCCACAGTCTGGATATATCTCCAGGTTTGTCCCCTAAACAAAAGAAAGGCTTCAACTGGACGTAGACAGTCAGAAATTTGTGTCACTGGTAAAATACATCGATCATCTGACTGTAATCCTAAAAGACAAGAAGGTGTGGTTTTGTGATGATTGTTTGAGATCTGTATTGTCAGCAAGGTTTTGGACCATTTATGAGACCCATTTTGGCATTGGCAGTACTACCAGTAGTTAATATTTTTGGGATTTATTTAGATCCTCTCATAAAGAGTAAATGATTTATCGGCTGTCATTGGTTCTGTTTCCCAAATGATTGAAAATAGCTTCGTAATGTGGGGAGCCCATGCTAAGATTTTCATCAGCAGGATGCTTGTTTGTTGGACTGTGTTCGGGTTGATTGTGCAGAATCACCAAATCCTGAAAACCCAGTCTCAAACCAAATCTGGAAACTTATGTGCATTTGTGGTGAAAACCGTAGCCTAGGTTATTTTATTCTAAGGAAAGAATTTCTTCTTGATTGCCTCTACCTTTTTGTACTCCTGCCACGTACGGTGAAAGTCAACACGGCCCTCAAAGCGTTTTTGTAGTACGGTCCAGCCGCCTCCTTCTGTCTCCATGTCACAGAAAGCCTTCAGACACAAGAAAATGGGACATGTTTGAATAATAGTTCAAAAATGAAGCAGAACAAGGACTCGGAGCTCATTTATAATGTGACAGTGCCATTTATTTTGCGTTTACTCGTACACTTTTTTTTTTTCAAGGAAAAGTTCAAGAATGAAGTCCAGGTTGTTGAAAAGTTTCTAAGGAGATCAGCATTTTAACTCAAGCTTCCACTTTTTTCAAGTCTTAGCACATTTTATTTATTTATCTAACCACTTTTTTTTAAGTCTTAGCACATTTTATTTATTTATCTATTCACCCTTAAACAGAGTACATTACTTGATAAGTGTTAACATAATCCAGTAGCATTAAGTGTTTAGTTTACAAGTTTGTGGAAAGAAGTATAGGTTGACATGTATAAATATATGCACTTTTTTTAGGGTGCCATTATAAATTCATGCTGAGGGAGGGACTAGTAATCCAGTCAAGGCTCAGTTATTTAAACCCTAAACCAAAAAACACTAACTGGTCTCATTTTACCTTAACTTCCATGGTAGAGTTTGGCATTGTGAGAATGTAGACGCCGGTCTGGGTGTTTCCTGACTTGTAGATGGCAGCACAGTCAATAAATGTAGTTGGAGTGTCCTGCATCATTGTAGGTTTGGTCTCTGCGGAAGATCTTAAATTAGCTTTATTTATAAATCCCTTTAAAACAATCAAACTTCACCAAAGTCAATAAACACTACAACAATAGACAAAAACATCAAAGATCAATTAAAAATAAACCAAGTATGTTAAAGCCCCTCCCCCCAAATTATAAAGTGTATTTTAAAATAATTATAATAATGACAAAGACAAATAAATGGCAAAACCATTCAATGCAATTAAAAGTTACAGAGAATAAATATCTTAAGCTGAATATCTCAGTTGAAAGCGCACACTTAATTGAAAGTATTTCCAGCGCTGCTATGCGCTCTACAATTGTGCCATTTCAGCATGTGATTGCTTTTAAATGTTATCTTTTAGCACATTTTTTTGTAATATATGTTTTATAAAGGACCTATTACTTTGTTGGCGTTGACGTGAATATATTTGTCTGCTTATTTAAGTAGGCTGACGCCTGTAAACAATCTGCTTTTATTAAACTAAAATGCTGCGATCAAATTTTGAATCATAAAAGATGACGATTTGTATCATATTACTCGCCGATATTAGTTTAAATAATTAAGTAGCTGCAGCTAATTTGTATTTTTTTTAATCCACTGCAAACTTTTGTCATGACCAGATTGTAAATTAATCCTATAGTTATCGTTTTTGATTGACTACAAGTGCTGGACATAATCAAAAACAGTTACCTTATGTATATTACCTTCTAATGATCTATTTTCGCGTACCCGTCTTTCCTCTCAGGATTGCGGGAGAGCTGGATCCTATCTCCAGCTGTAATTCTGTGAGCGGCGGGGTTAACCCTGGACGAGTCACAAGTCCATCTCTCTCACTCACACCTACTTTAAAGCAGGGCTAAACTGGCGGTCTGGGGGCCAAATCCGGCCCACGGACAAGCTCAGTTCAGCCCACCATTGGGTAGGCCTTTCGCAATAAAACAGTAAATCAGTTAACCGCATGATGAATGAAAATGATCAACTTCATTTTCATTTATTGGCTTTATCGTTTCTTCGTGTCTCTCTCTTTCTACTGAAGACACGGCTCAACTCCGGTGCTCTTCACTGACCCCTTACTTTCTCCTTTTTTCTTTAAAATCCGTTTTAACCTTCCAAAATTGCATTTTTGGACTGGTAAAAGCAGCTAAGCCGAGAAGCTAAGCTACGAGCTAAGCTAACAGGTCGACCCTGGGAATAAACCTTTGTCTTGTCGAGCTCCAAAATCCATGGTTGAAACCTGTGCCTTCATGTAAAAAGTTGTTTTTCTCTGAAAAAAGACGCTGAAAATTTGGTTACTGATTTTTTTAAATTAAACGCTTTGTGTGAAAAATGCTATGCTGAAGAGCTCAAACAACCGAGTGTCTGCCCATGTCACGTCGAGGGCCCTCCCTCCCATTTTTCACACTGCTCAACTATCCATCCTTTGGTTCAAACAGTTTATACTGCCATCAGGTGGTCAAAAAAGGTACTACAGCTAAACAAATCAACTTTTTTTTCTAAAATTTGACAATTATTATCGTTAAATTTCAAACAATATTATCGTTTATCGCAATAATTTCTGAGACAATCGCCCAGCAAAAATTGTTATTGTGACAGGCTCACCAATGGGTTCATTTTAAATAAAACTAGAATTTAAACCATAAAACAAACTTACTTGATGATAATAAGTGCTGGATGTCCATCCCCTAAGCTCTTGGCTTTCAGTAACTAGCTCTCTGAGCAATTTAGTTGAATAGCCCTTATTTAGAGATTTCTATTAACCTAGCGTGCATGTTTCTGGGCTGGACAAAACCGGAGTACCTGGAGAAGCAACAGCACTAAGCCTTGCTGCAATAATCACCTAAAGGGCAGGCTGCTCTCCTTTATTCCTGCCTGCATGTTGAACATCATCATATATTGTCACATCTGATGTTTGACCCACCTTGAGCAGAGCCAGCAGACAACGTGTATATGAGGTTGTTCACTGTGTCCAGCAGCTCCTGCTGCTGAAGATGTAAAACTGAGTTGTTGGAGGAGACTTTCAGCAGTTGTTGCTCCAGTTCCCCTATGATAGCTGTCTGCCTCACTATTAAAGTCTGGAGCTGCTCCTTTTCAGCTTCAAGTGCTTTCAGCTCCGCCTGTCTCTGCTCCTCCATCTGCTGCACTTTTTTCTCCAAAAGACTAGGAAGAAGCAGACAAACACATCCATTTCTTTGTTACCAATACTCTTAAGTGTTTTAAAGAAATCTTAGTATTTTTATTTTTGACTTTGATTAGATGTCCTCACCTGTTCTTATCATTCAGTTTGTTGATTTCATTTGTTTGGACAATGAATTGTTTCTCCAACTTGTTGGTTGACAAGGAGTTTTCTAGAAGTTGATGCTCAAGTCGCGTCGAGTGGTGTATTACCTAAAAACAAAAAAGACAACATTAATTTTGGTATCTTTCTTATCAGAAATTAATTTGACTTTGGCGCTGATTATAATGGGAACAATTAAAACTTGTAACTTTAACTTACCTTCTATAAGGGAAAGTCAGTTAGTTTCCCCACACAACATAAATTTGACCATTTTGATCTGTATCATTGTAATGAAGCATTAAACTACTATGGATGCAGTATAAAATAACATAATGTACATTTAGTAGCGTGTTGTAAAATCAATAAAAATCTAAACAATCAGAAAAACATGTCTCAATTGATTTCCACTCAGCGATCAAGTTGAACACATAACCCCGGTTTGCGCAACTGGACTGCACAAATAACCGTTTGCAAAATGGAAAAAACAGCACAGGAAATGACAACCATACTGTAATACCCCAGACACACCTGAACGAGGGGAAATCACTAAAAGCCCGCATATTTTCACACACCGATGTATTGAACTAAACACAGGGGTTGTTGACCTTGCCGCTGATTTCCCAGTTCGGAGGAACTGAACTCAGCAAAACGCAGGTTGTTTACATGGATCCTCGCTGTGAGTCTCCATCGGAGCTGTTGATGCCTTTGAACAGACGGATGTTTGATTGTGACAAACTGATAGACTGTTTCTCTGGGAATACAAGTGTGCTAATAACAGGAAATGCTGTACAGTTGGCTCTCATAGGGTCATTGACGTGTAGCCACAATAATAAACTGACGCCACCATAACTGTTTTTTCCTCACTGCTTTTTTTTTTCTGACGTTTTATTATTCATCATAGTATCCTGATGCGTGCTCAATAATCCTGGTAGAAAAAAAACTAACAAAGCTGAGTCAGGTCCTCTTGATGGATTTTTTAAATTGTTGAAACGTTTCATCTTTTATCCAAAAGACTTCTTCAGTCTGAGGAGCCACACTAAACTCAGTCTTATAAATAGCACCGTCTCATAGTGGATCAACCAGTTTGCTGCTGACATCCAGAACCAGCTGTTCACATGATAAAGGAGGACCATCAGCCTAACGTGCTCTGATGGCCACTTGCTGTTCACAGAGGGTTGAGCGATACTAGAAATAACAGCATTGTTAGAAGGTGAAAATTGGACACGGAGACCTCCACCCCTGTTTAATGATGGACGGTGTTTCTTCACAAAGATGGCTTCCTCCACTCCTCTCTCAAACCAGCGTTCCTCTCTATCAAGGATGTGATCATCTTCATCGCTGAAAGAGTGACCGCTGGCCTGCAGATGAGTAAACTGCAGAGTCCTGGTCTGATGATGCTGCTCTTCTGTGCTTATATGTATTCAAACACTGTGTATTCATCAGTGTTTCACAAAGACCTCTTGACTTTACATGCACCGAACAGGAACAATAAACAATCATAGGCGCTGTGATTTATTTAGTGTTTTTTAGCAGAACGTCCTGCCTCACCTGTGCCTCCACATTCGTGAGCTTCCTCGTTTGCTCAGCAGTTTGACTCAGCAGGTTTGTCCCAATTTCAATCATCGTAGCTGTGTGGTTTTGAACAGCAGCTTGTTGGAACTGGACAATCTCCTGCTTCATGCTGTCCTGGATGTAGCTCTCCAGCTGCAACACAAAAGAAAATCAATTAACCTGAAACAGTTTGGAAGAGTTACTGAGAATTTTTTTTTTTTTTTTGTGCTTGCTTTGTTCTACCACTGTACTATTTGTAGAAGGAAAGAGAAAAATCGATTCAAATTAATGGGTCAAAATCAAAAACACCAAGATTTCTAAGGTTATTTTTTTTCTTCTCTGTTCAGACTTTGGTTGCTGCAGTCAAACCTTTTCTCTCTTGTTTGCCATCTGCAAACTCCACAAGTCAAGACAAAGTGTCCTTGGATTGAATATCATAGCAGCTTTGAAAATCTTCATTTACCTCAATGAGTTTTATACATTTGAAGGCTAATTGTTGATGGTAGTGTGTTTTGACACTTTGGGAACAATGAATTAAATTATGGTGGTGATACCCAGCAACACGGTGAAGAACCTTTTTAATTAGCTCATGACAATTAATATTGTTTTTTCTTTATTCATACAAATTATGTTAAACTGAAGCTTCAAAGTTCTCAAAGCAGTCTGCATCTCAGATAGTGTTAAATTATTATTTTTATAGCTTACCTGTCCTCGACATCCTACATATGAATGTTTCTGTTCATTGCCCTGAGATGACTTCTGTTGTGACTTGGCACTATATAAATAAACTGAATTGAATGAAATTTAATTTTAAATGAGATTTTTCTATACCATATTTTTCAGACTATAAGGCGCAGCGGAATATAAGGCGCATTATGCAAAACAAAACAGTCAGATAAGTGAAACTTAATTCAACTCATTCACAAAAACCACATAAAATTGGTTCAAGGTCAGTAAGCACAACCAGAATTACCGTAGTTTCTGCCGTACCCGTTGCACCGCCTTTTAAGTCGCATCAGTCCAACTATGTCTAAAAAAGTGAAAAAATCCATAAATATGTCGCTTCGCCATATACATCACATCTATTATTCATCACTGTTGACGTGTCATGTTTGTTACGTGTCACGGCTGACAACCCGGAAATGTGGGTGTTGTGTCAAAAATCTATGGGCTGCCAAATGGTGGCCATGGGAGTGTTCACAGTAGGACTTTAACAAGAATTTAACAAGATTAACACAACAATTATTTCTTTGCTCGAAATTATAGTAAAGGTGTGTCTCAGTCTAGCGTTTGCTTAATAAATGCACTTTGACGGTCAAATCACCTGTAGTCGCTGCCTCGGTGTTCCGGGATGTGCAGAGGGAGGAAAACAATAAGTAGGAATGCTGCTTGTTTCTTCGAAATTTAACAAACAAAGCACCTAAAACAATTATTTGTTTGCTCAAAATTATAGCTAAGGTGTGTCTCAGTTGAACTTTTACTTAATAAATGCTCTGTAATGGTCAAATTAGCTGCATTTCGCCAGTGCGGTGCAGCTGGTTTGACTTATTTCAAGCAGCGAGCAGAAGGACGGTGGGGAGATTATGGCAAGCTGATTGTGTCATTAATAGCTGGTGAAGATTCTCATTCATCTAAGACATGGTAAATTCAAAAAAGTTCAAGACAAAAACAAAGTATAATTTAAAAAGTCCATTTGTTTTTGTCTTGTACTTTTTTGAATTTGTCATTATAGCCACGTTTACCTATTACATGATACAACGGCATGCCTTACTGCTACTACTCTGCTACATCTAGTGGTTGAAAATGGTACTGTTCAATTTTTTTAGTCGTATTGAATGAAAACTGTCTTATCTCAGCTAAAAATTGGTTTATAAGTATGGGGGGAAAAATCCATAAATCCATCTCTTTGGCCTATAAGTTGCACGGCATGCAAATTGTGCAAAAAACTATGACTTATAGATCTAAAAATACGGTAATGCATAAGACACACCTAATTATAAGGCTCACTGTTGATTTTTGAGAAAATTAAAGGATTTTAAGTGTGCCTTATAGTCTGAAAAATATGGTACTAAAGTTCAAAAATGTTTTACTCATTGAAATTCCACAACACATTAATAAATTGTATCAAAGTAAAATATTTAATTTTATAATCGTGTGTAATAATTTTGAGATGTGTTCCTGTCTACCTTACAAAAATGACCAAATTTAGACTTGAAGTAATCATTAAGTTATTTCCTGCATGGTGTTCCTGAGTGGCAATCAGGTCACACGACTTGTAAACAGGATGGAAGTGTTGAGTGAGGAGTTACATCCTTCATTACAGTCAGACCAGTGCGCAACTGGGAACCAGCGTCAGTCGAATGCCTTTGTAATCTACACCAAGGTTGCATAATTTACCTCCTCAATCAGTAATTCAACAGTAAACACAGCTGATACTATTTATAACTAATCCAATTAAGCAACGCTTTTATTAACATTGTTTGTCTTTTCTTATTTCTGGATTGTTTTAGGTTCACACTGATGTGTGGAATGGTATCATTTGAATTGTTGGCAGGATGTCCGATTGACAGTCTGCGATTTAATCAGTTGTTTACTCCCGAGTGCCTGAAAAGCGTCAGTGAGGTATGACGGAGTTCCTCATTCGTGACATTTTTTCTCTCTCTCCGCTGTCATCGTGTGCTGGTGCATAAAGTCGTTTTAGAAACAGATGATTTGTGATGATTGAGAATGAGATAGATAGAACTTTTTTTTTTTTCTTTTTTCCTCAGCAATAAGCCTTTCAGGGTTCCTGTGAATCATTGAAAGGCTGTTTTCTGTAGAAGCTAAATATATTTGTGGCAGCAGTTTGGAGTTCTGCTCGTCTCTCTTTTACCCACTCTTTGGTTCGCGTCCAACAGTCCACTCACGTCAAAAAGGTTAATAACCTCAGCGAGCCACTTCTATGACTAAGTTAAGTTTAATGGGTCAGTCATTCATCAGTTAGGGCTTTTTACCAGCTTTATTGCTCTTCAGGGTCCCATGGAGCTGAAACACTCAACAATGTGGAGTAGATTTTACTCCACAGAACATTTAATTGGAAGTAAAAAAATATATAAAAAATTGAATAATGCCTGACTGGAAATCATAGTTCTACAGCAACTGTCATAGTTTTACTTTTAATTGATTCTCAAAATGTGGCTTTCTTATTTTATCTGTGATCTCAGAAGGTTTGGTTCATCACACTTCTGCTCTTAGATTATCTCACCACTTTGTGTTTAGTTACACAATTGAGACACAAAGTTACTCTTCTCTAATTTTAAACCTTTAGACCAATGCAGCAAGGTTCAGTAAGGTCATCTGGATGGTTTATTTATTTATTTATTTTGGAGACATTTTGTCCTTCATCCAAAGGACTTCATCAGTCCGAGGAGCCACAACAAACTCAGTCCCACAAAGAGCACACTCACATAGTGGACCAACCAGTTTGATGGTGATAAGATGGTTTCTGGAGTCCGCCCTCTCCCCCGTCAATTCCTCTGAGGCAGCCATGGCCAAAGTGCTTCAAAACATCAAAGTTCATGCTCAATAATCCAGGTTAAAAAATCCAACAAAGTTCAGTCAGGTCATCAGGACATTTTCTTTGTTTATGCTGATAAAGTCCTTTGGATGAAGGATGAAATGTCTAAAAAAAACAACTAACAAACATCCAGGTGACCTGACTGAACTTTGTTGGATTTTTTTTACCTGGATTATTGAGCATGAACTTTAATGTTTTGAACTTTTTTTTTAAGCCTTTATTTAACCAGGAAGAAATCCATTGAGGTTATTCATCTCTTTTACTAGGACGCCCTGGGATTTTGGCCATGGCTGCCTCAGAGAAGTCGATGCAGACTCCAGAAAAAAAAAAGTCCAGATGACCTGACTGAACTTTGTTGGATTTTTTTTTATACCTGGATTACTGAGTATTAATTTTGATCTTTAGGCTAATGCTTCTCATTTGTTGTAGTTGTGTAGACACATATCTTTTCTGTAATAAAACATTTAAAAGCTGATGCGCCTCATTTGTCATTGCCACAATGAAGCTTGATTTTGGTCGTAATGAAGAGTGACAATCTGTATCACACTCGGGTGCCATCAGTCATGTTCAGCATGCCTTATGGCAAAGTTAAGCTCATTTAAACATAATTTCTGCCACAGCGAAACATTACTTTCTGTAACATATAGCAATGTGTGGCTTTTGAAAATAGATGTACCTTGCGAACTTAACTTCTCTTTTTGTCTTTTTTATTTATTTTTTTGCTTCAGCACCTGCACATGGGTGTTTGGCTGTGCATTCTCCCAAAGTTGTCATTTTAAATATGATGTGATTTCTCACCCACACAACTTGGGAAGGTAAAGCATACTGACATCTACACTGAGTCTTCTTCAGTAATCAAACCTATATTTTTTATTTGTGCTGACTAACACGTGTTAAAATGTCAAAAATCCTCCACCATCTGTTAACTTAGTACCCCCCAAACTTAAACTTTAAAAAAGAACTAAAAAGAAGTGGTCTATGAGGCTGTTTAGTAACACTAATTGTTGATTAAATTGTACTTTTGCTCATTTTCTTTATTTGCATCTTTATCACTTGTTAACAGTAGATCAAACCTCACTCATATCAACATGTTGAGAAGGACGGCCAAGAATCAGAATCTGTTGATTGAATGAAATGGGCACACTTTATATATAACTGCTTGCTTCAACATTTAGCTGAAGATAATTTGTCATTAGTTTTAGTTTTTTATTTTATTTTTTATTTAAAAGCCCTCATCGTTTCAAAGCCATTCATTTTTCCTGACATTTTTTTTAGGAGTTTTTGTTTTCATCCTTCTGTTCTTACAACTTCTTTCATGGAAACACGATTCAAACAAAACAAGCACAAGAAACATCATAAGGTGAGAAGCAGGTTTACCTTGAGCAGCCACTGCGTGTTGTTCTCCATGTTCATCTCAAGTTGCTCCAGCCTCTGAAGTGACTCGTTATCTGCAGGTCCGTCCCTTTGAGCTGGATCGTAGTAGCTGTTCTGACTTTGGCAGTTCTCTTGCTCTGGCAGCAGAAATGTGTAGCTGCACGGGCCGTTTTGGATCTGATATTGTCTCTTTCCAACGGCGCTGTGTCGAGTTCCCAGACCAAGGCAGAAACTTAAAACGAGCAAATCCACATTCAGCATCTTCAAAGCTTTTTACTTTAAAGATGATAGAAATGAATTTTCAAGGGGTTGATCTAGTCTTCTCTAAGTGGTTAAATATCTGCTCCCAGCAGCATCCAAGTGTAAATAACTCTGTTGAGGTTCTGCTGATTCCTTTTAATATCTCTCGTTAGTAGGTGGAGAGAACATCAGGATCTTATGGAAGCGTGTCCTTTGGTTAGAGGTGCCAGACTGCATGTGCTTGCCTTTCATCAGTCCCCCAACCGCTTGCTAAAGTGGTTTAAACTTTCTAACTGTGAGGTTAAACCACTCCCCCCCAGTCGCTGTGAAGAGATGTGAAGTGGAGATTCCTTTCAGTACGCACCGAACAACACACAGAAGCAGACGCACAAACTACACATCCTCCACTACATCCTCTACAACACCCACGTGTTGTTCTCTGCCCCGGTGGAACAGCGACTCAGGATGCCGCTGTCCACGTTCTGCGCACTCTTTGATGGTAACGGCGTTCATCCCATTCATTGAAAACGAGTTCCTGATGTGTGATGAATGCATGAGAGGCTTGAATGGGCGATTCAAAAAGATAAAGCATCTATTCATCCTTACAATAAATGCGTACTATAATAAAATTAGCCTTTTTATTATGATAAATGTAGGTTTTTGTGTTTGTAATTTGTCCATAAAGTCCAACTATTGGTTAAAAGCTTATTCTTTTCAACAGAACTTTGAATACTTTGTCTTAAATACAGCCTAACCTTTAAGAGTAGTAATTTTTGTTCGATTTTAAACATGTTTGTAAGTTGTGACTGTTTCCTGCATCCTGGCTTGGTCACAGCCACACTCCACACAACCTTTAAATAGCTACTGCATAGCTACGGATCTACTGCATCACATTACATTTACGGTAAATGTGATTTTATTATTGATAAATATTTATTATTTAGAGTGGTGTAATTTCCATTTTAGTTTAGTTTAGTTTGCACAATTTAAAATAGAGATCTAAGATATTTTAAAAAAATAACAGTACAGGAAGAGGCAGAAGCCCAGTGTGTAGTCTTATTTAAAGCTTCCACCCAAATAGTATAGAAAAAATAATACAATCCAAGAATACAATCTCAATACAGTGGGATCATAAATTTAGGAATACAGTCATACAAAGAAAAAAAAACACATCTACAAAGTATTAATGGAAATTTTAATAAAATATGTAACAATTAAAATGAGAGGGTCACAATTATTTAATTAAATAAAGTTGTAAATAACTTTTAAACTCTTTTACAGATGGCTTGCGTGTTGCCAAATGTGAAAAATCATTCCAAACTTTATCTCCTCTGTAACAGAAAGAAAACTGACCTCTACTGGTCTGATACTTAGGACGATGAAGCGCTGGACTCTGGCGAGTTAAGTAAGAATGAAACTGCATATTTGATTTAAAGTAATAGGTGAAATGCTTTGGTACATCCTCTTGACTTACCGGTACATAAATCTTATAGCAAAAATACAAATTTGAAAAATGTTAATGTTATAAATAGTAAGAATCTGTACATTCTCAAACAGGAGCAGAAGGACAATGATAATCTGACTGAGTTGCAATTCTAACAAAGCATTTTGGAAGACCCACAATTTTATGCAAAGTTGTGAAAAACGTACTTCCCCAAATTACCTGTATATTGCAATAAGACAGATATGGGCATATCAGACTTTTTTTTTTTTTTTTTTTTTTTTTTTTTTTTTTTTTTTTTTTTTTTTTTTTTT
>JARVLU010000001.1:38078914-38089309 GCA_031762415.1 Simpsonichthys santanae
TGAAACCTGTGCCTTTGTGTAAAAAGTTTTCTTTTTCTTTTTTCTGGAAAAAAAAAAAAAAGCTGGAAACTTGGTTACTGATTTTTTTTTTTTTTTTTAATTAAAAGCTTTGTGTGACAAATGCTATGCTAAAGAGCTCAAACCACACCAAGCGTCCGCCATTTTGAGAACCCAGAAACAAGAGACGGCTCATGTCACGTCAATGGGCCCTCCCTCCCATTTTACTTAGAGACACGCTGCTCGCTCCCTCACTATCCATCCTTCAGTTCAAACAGTCTTACACACAAAAATGAACCAACATTTCTTTGTAAATTTGACAATATCTACTAATTATTGTCAAATTTCAAACGATATCGTTTATCTCAATAATTTCTAAGACAATTAATTGCCCAGGAAAATTTATTATCGTGACAGGCCTAGATCTGCGTCTGTATAACAGTTTTGCCAACTAAGGCAACTCCTTTACTGTCGTGTGCTCTTCCTCTGTAGATTGTCATATACGGCGATATACCAAAGAACAAAGAGAACGTGATCTACCTGTCGAACCATCAGTGTACAGGTAACGTGTTTAAACTTCTAATTTTAAAAGTTAAACGGGGTTCTGTCAAAAAAAAAAGCCTAACCTCTACTTTCCTTGCAGCTGACTGGATCATCGCTGACATGCTCGCCATCAGGCAGAACGCCATCGGTCACGTCAGATACGTCCTCAAAGACGGACTCAAGTGGCTCCCGCTTTACGGATGGTATTTCTCTCAGGTAATGCAACTGTGTGAGTATGAAAGTGTTCTTTTCAAATCAGCAATGGGGAATATATATCTTGCAGTCATTATTAGGCTTTTGTCCGTTTAACTTTTATTTTTCTTTTAGCATGGAGGAATCTTTGTGAGGAGGAGTGCAAAGTTTAATGAAAGGGCCATGAGGAAGAAGCTCCTCTCTCAGACTCGATGTGGAGCTCCTGTAAGTATTAACAGTGGCAGTAAATGTGTCTCCACTTTAGCGGTGGCAGATCTAAAACATGCTTCATTTTGCAATATCTACAAAAGTTTGTATCTGTTATAGGGTTTTAAGCAACAAGCAATTATTAGTGATTTGGTGCCTGAAGTATAAATGTTTTAATGTCTAAAGGTAATTAAAGTTGCAGCACTGCAGGGCTTGCTTTATCTTTTTATTTATTTATTTACTTATTTATTATGGGAATTCAGCATGTGCTTCACACATTGTAGGGACTTGTTTAAATTAACGCAGTAACTGTTTTAATTGACTTATCCTCAATAGACAATTTACTTAATTGTTGCAAGATGGTTGTGGTTAAACGTTCATCAATGTAAGCAATGTAAGTGGTTTTGTGCTAGGTGTTAATTTGTCGAGTCAGACGTGTAAAACAAAAGCTTTGTTGTGAGGATATGTAAAATTTAATGTTGGATCAAGTGTTTTTCCTTTTACATCAAGAATCAGGAAAACTACAGAGAAGTTGTGAAATAACACGCATAAGCACATGTTTAAGGCATTTTAACAGTGTTTGGCTAAATGAGGCACACAATGTTGCTTTTTTTTCTTTTTTTTTTTTTCTAAAAACAAAAAGTTGTGAATGTATTGATCAATGTTGGAAAGTGTTTTCATTCTCTGAATATTTTGCAGGAGATGAAATGGAAAGTTTGTTGTATGCCTGAGTAAAGTGATATAGTTAAACATGACGTCATGGTTAATACATTTTGATACAAAGAGTTTAAAACTCGAGTAAATTTTATTTTCCAGCTCAGTTGAAGTTCAAACAGAATTTAAAGCATTCAACACTGTGCATCAGGAGGATCTTTTCTATTATACAGTTCCAGTTCAACACAAAAACGTTTCTTGTCTACAAATGCCTTGACTGTTAGAAAACTCCTTTTCACCCAATGACGAGCTCCAACTCTGAGGTTTGCAATGCGTGTTTTCTGTTTTTCTCCCCCACAGATGTATCTCGTCATCTTCCCAGAAGGAACCCGGTATAATCCAGAGTTCAAGAACGTCATTGTTCAGAGTCAGGCTTTTGCTGCAAAAGAAGGTAGACGCAGGATAACAGCCACTCTGTTCTGCAGCTGCACTCTGATTCAGTACAACACACTCACATCTGTAAAACAGCTGACTAAGATTTGTTGTGCAAAGTCAGCATTACCTGCATACAAATGTATAAACCCTGCAAACTTAAGTTTAGATTTAAATTATAGATATAATTTATGGATGTATAACAATATAGATTGAAAGTTTAACTAGAGAAATTGCATTTCCTACAATGCAGTGTGACTGCTTATTGCAGAAGAACTTGCTGAAAAACAGCTGAAAGTAGCCAAAAAACACGCTTAAATGTAGCTGAAATGGAAAAAAAAGCCAAAGTTAGTAGAAGAAATCAGAAAGAACACATATTTAATGTATTAGATCTAAATAAGCTGAAATTAGCATAAGAATTAGGACATTTATAGAAAAAAAGCTTAAATTAGCAACAAGTAGCTGAAAAGATATAAAGAAGCTTAAACCACCAGATGGAAGCAGAAAGCTGAAATGAGCCCAAAAAATGTAGTATAATTATCTGAAAAAGACTAAATTAGCATAAAACTTCTAAATAATAGCTGAAATAGCAGAAAAAGCTGAAGTAGCACAAATAACTTGAAAGGAGCATAATAAGCTTCAATTATCAGAGAAAAGTTAATTAGGCTGAAACAGGTAGAACAAGCTTAAATTAGCAGAAGAAAGCAGAAATAACACGTTTGCCCAATTAGGCTGAAAGAAGCAGAAATTAGCACAAAAAACTTGAAATTATCTGTAAAAAGCAGACATTAGTAAGAAACAGCTGAAAAGTAGCTCAAAAAATTGAAAGAATCTTTAATTACCAGATGAAAGTGGAGAGAGCACATTTTTGCTGAATTAGGCTGAAATTTTTTGAAATGAGTACAAAAAGTGTGGAATTAGCTGAAAAAGCTACAATTAGCATAAAACAGCTAAATAATAACTGAAATAGCAGAAAAGGCTGGAATTTGCATAAATAAGCTGAAAGGAGCAGAAAGAAGTTAGAAGAAGCACAAAAATATTGTAGTTAGCAGAAAGATTCTGAAAGGAGCACAAAACAGCTGAAATTAGCAGGAAAAAAGTTTAAGTTTGCACACAGAAGCTGAACTGGAACAAAATGTGAAAGGAGCAGTAAAAGGCTGTGAACACATCTAAAGATTTGAAGGATGTAAAATGAGCTAAATTCATTTTCAATGAGGAAAAAAAGTGGCAGCAAAGGCTAAATACTTGGAAAAGCTAAAGTTGCACTAATACCAAATGTCATAGCAGGATTGTCCTGAATCAGCTGAAGGTTTTGATTTATGATTTGTTGAAATGGTACAAAAATGTGGAATGAGAAAGAAGGTGAAAAACGTAAAGAAGAAAAATTGATCTCAGTGAACTGATAGTTGTTGTTTTATTTATTTGTTTGTTTTTTAATATAATTAAAGGTGCAATGTGCACAATAATTGCTTTTCTCCAGTCTTTTGCTCCAGTATCAACTGGGGGGACAAAATAACTATTAATATTATTAACTGAATGAAATGGTGGCAGAAATGTATTGTCTTCCATCAAAGCTGTCTAATTATTAGTCTGTGCAGCTCAGAGGTTTGAAGCGTAACTGAGTAATTAATTAAATGCTTTACTTTTTTCTTTAATGATCTATCACTCTATTGATCAATCTGTCACTCAGCCTCTGGAGAAATTAAAGACACTTCAATGCTCACTAACAAGGTAAAAAAAAAGTGTTTGGTAGTTTTTTCTTAGGTGAGAGGAAGTTAAATTGTGTTTGTATTTTGCTGCAAATTGCATTTGTTAGATTAATAAAATATATGGTGCTTAAATGCAGTCTGGCATAATGTTTGGCCGTTCTGCAGAGATTAGGCTCAACTCTGGACTCTAAATGTCGCCCCTTTAATCCAAATAAATCTTTTGAGAGAGATGACACGTGCTGTGAGTGAGGTATTAGTGAGCATGGAACTGTGCCACACTGACCCAAGACTGACTGTGATGACATGATGTAAGCATCCAAACAGAATTCATTTTAATATTTAATGTATTAGAACATTTCTGCCTTGTTTTGACGTGTGCTTTGTGTCGTTTCTCGTGTTTCTTATTGTACTGGATTGCTTTAAATTTGCACAGCGGTCAAATATGTGTGTTTGTCGCAGGACTGGCTGTGCTGAAGCACACCCTGACACCCAGGGTGAAGGCGTTCCACATAGCCATGGAGATCATGAGGGACGACCTGGACGCTGTGTACGACATCACGGTGGCTTATGAGGGGACGCTGGATGGCTCCGGTCAAAGAAGACCCGCTCCATCAATGGCAGGTAGGTTTGAAGCACCGTCTGAGGTTTCAAATCAGGAATTGCAACATTAGATAAATCACAATGTTGCACGTCATCTTTTATTTAAAAAAAAAAAAAAAAAAAACTATTTGCAAGTCTTAAAATAATGAAAGATGGTAACTTAACATTTGGGGGAGAAGTGGAGCACAGATAAAGGTTGTAGCGCTGTTCTTACTGACTTCCTGTTGCAGTGTCCCAGTATTTAAGCATAAACATTTGGCTTGAGGTCATGCAAGCCGGCGTAAAGTAACACACTTTCACGTTTGTTAAAACTGGAAAATTGCTCAAAACAGTTATAAAATAAATGTTTATTTTCTTTGTGAATTTACTGGTCTACTAATGTATAAATACTGTTTAAATTTGGTTGGTTACAAATTGTAGCTGCAGAGGCATTCTTATAAAAATGGAGAAATTATTCAGTAAAGATATTTGGTGTTCACGTCAGTATCTTGGTGAAAAAATAAATATTATTTATTTATTTATTTATTTCCCCCCCAGGTTCTAGCCTCTAATTACAGTTAATTAGTTTGGTCGGGCTTGGACAAAGTGCCTATGGTCTCGGGCCGGGTCAGATTTTTTTTGTAGGCCCAAATGCAACTCTAATCCTAGTGCAGCTTTATACTTGGAAGGAGAAAAAGGAAAATAATATCATGAATATACAGTACTAAGTTTTAAAACAAATGAGGTTTCTTAAGGTCTTTTTAAAAAAATCTTTAAAGTTTGGCAACTTTTTCACTCATTTTAGTCTAGTTCTTGTTCCAACCAAACAATCTAAACAAATGTTGAAAGCCTGGAAAATATCAATGAAACCCTTCACATTAAACAAAAACGTCTGGCTGCGATTTATTATAAATGTTAAATAAAAACAAACTTGCAGACGGTTGGCTAACGGCAGCTTTATTCTCCGATGTTCCTCAACGTATCCATAAACACTTGGCTGTATTATTCACCCTGCATCATTGTGCGCAGTCTTCCTGGTAATTAATCGCACAACAAACACCTTTTAACAACTTCCTGTAAACTGCGTGACTCTGTGTTTTCAGCGTCTCTGATTATTGTGTTTTCCCGACTGTTTGACGAACGCTCTCTGAAATTTGGAATAAAAAAACAACAGCGGTAAACATGGCAAAGAATGGGGGAAAAAATAAAAATGAAACATTCCTCTCGTCACGCATTTCCTGGAACCGTGCGGCTAAGGTGACTCTGGTGACGTGTCGGGGACGTGGAAGTGACCTGCGCCTGCTTCCAGGATGCCACGTTTTGTTCACTCAGTCACTCAGAATGTGACTTTTTAAGTAATTGAATAACAAGTTACTGTTAAGCTTAAAAAATCTAATATCTTTATGAGATAGAGGTACTTTGTTAGTCATAGCTGAGTTCTTTGGGAGCAGTTTCCACTTGTTTTATTTGTTGGTTGTAAATTAGGAAATGTTGTGGTGTCATTCCCCAGTCGTCAATTTGCGTTTTTGGATTGGACGTCCTGTTATTACAAAACATGTTGAGCATTTTGAAAAAACAATTCAAGAAACAACTTTTCTAATTTTGTCAACCAAAATATAAAATGATGCACGTCTGCTCTGCTCATTTTATCAGCCCCACCATACTGAACAACTATCGACCAATCTCTAAACTCTGTATACTTGCTAAGGTTTAAAAAAAAAAAAGATAAACTCCCAAGTCAAGAAGTATTTGGATTATTTTAACATCTTTCCTCTCCAACAATCTGGTTTCAGGTTTTTAATGATCTTGTTGAAGCTTTGGATGCTGATTATCGTACTGGACTTTAAATAGACCTGTCCAAAGCTTTTGACACTGGATCATAACATCTTATGTCATAAACTCTCAGAAAATTGTTTCTCAGATCATACAATTGGTTGGTTCTCTAATTATCCCTCAGATTAGACACGATGCGTTCAACATAATGCAACTTTTTCTACTTATCTATTAACGGTGTACCACAAGGTTCAGTATTGGGCCCCACCCTCTTCACAATCCAATGCAGGTCAGAGCATTCCTGATGCATCCTTACATTTCTATGCTGATGATACATTTATTTATTGTAGAGATAGAGCAGTTGCTATGGGACTGCTATCGTTATGGGATGTTGTTATCAAACAGGAAGTCGGTCCCAGCAGTCCTTCCTTCTATTTTATATTTGAATGGTGTCGATTCTTACAAATACATGGGTATCGTGGTCGACTCGCATCTCTCTTTTAAGACTCATATCTAAAACTTGGTAAAGAAACTGAAAGTAAAACTGGGTTTTTTTTTTTTTCAGAAATAGGTCTTGTTTAACTCTGAGTGCTAGAAAACGCCTTGTAACCGCTACGTTCCTCCCCTTCATTGACTACGGTGACATTATTTACATGAACGCTCCTACAAGCACCCTGCAGATGTTGGATGCTGTCTGTCATGGTGCGCTAAGATTCATAACTGGGTGTAACTATCATACCCACCACTGCACCCTGTATTCACTGGTTAACTGGTCATCATAAACTTCACGCAGACTCTCCCACTGGTACATTTTCACCTTTAAATCACTTCTTGGTCTGCTGTCTTCATACATCTCCTCCTACATGTCTCTGTGTGAGTGCAGCTACAATGTGCGCTCCCAGGACATTATTACCTGCAGTGTTCCCTCAGTGAGAACTGAACTAGGCAAAAGGGCCTTCTCCTTCTCAGCTCCTGTTTCCTGGATTATCTTACAAAAAGATCTGAAGCTCTCGACCTTGACGTCTCTAAATGGCTTCAAACATCTGTTAAGTTCCTGGCAAGAACCAACACAGACATGTTCCTGTTTTTAATATTTTACATCACTTGATAATGTGTTTTATTTGCATTTTATATGATTGTCTCCTGGTGTCTGTACCTCATCTGTGTTCTTTGTTTAAAACAGGTCTGTCTTGTAAATGAGTCCTCGAGGCTTCATGAGACTAACCTGGATAAAGGTTGAATGGATTTTACAATCAGGATAAAGCAAATATCTGAAGGAATTTAATTAATCTTAAATAGAAATATAAATGTCTGCCAGCATTAGTAGCCTTTGGTTTCTGTCTGCTCTGACCCAGGGTATTTTAGGCTTTATTCAAGTTTATAAAGAGGATTTGAATCATGAGGCGACGCTTGGCACTCCAGAGCAAAGAGTTTATTTCCTTGTTCTGTTCCAGGTGGTTGTTTTTAAAATCTGTTTTGGAGCATTGTTCTGCTCGAACTTGCTTGACCTGCTGTGGAAGTTTAGCGTCCTTCAGTATGGTCAGCATTGTCCTTGTGCCAAACACCTTTCTTGCTGAAGTGAAGTGTTTTGACCGTGAAAACGTCTCTTTACTTTCTTGCAAGTACGAGGAAGAGGATGCAGAACTGTAGCTTTTTCAGGTGGTGTTTTTTTGGGTCAATAAATGTCTGCACCTGTCTCACAGCGGTAATCATTAAACTGACCCTTGCTGTCTGTGGTTTAAATCTTCGCAGCATCCGATGGAGACGGTTTCTTCAACAGTCAAGCAGTCTTTCTCTGCTCTCTTCAATCGGGTTTCCTCTTTAGGCCTCAGTGCCACACTTCCTGATAATGTTGCATGTTGTGGAAACAGGAACTTGAAGGTCTCGGGGGGGTACACATGCAGCCTTGAGCTTTCACACTTGCTTACATTTTTACGTTGACCTTCTCAGACACTTTGGTTTTGTTTCTTCTCTTATTGACTTGATGGTTCATTTTGTCTGCAGGCGGTTTCTAAAAAGTGTTGCTGATGTCAAAAAATAGATTTGGTAAAAAGTACTAAAAACTTGACTAACAGAGATCCAGAACGTGCATACTGTATTTAGGTTTTATTTTAGTGACAAATGCTAATTTTCTTTACATACCATGTTGTTTTACTTGTAGCTTTGTTCTGCTGAATGAAGCAGAGAGAAACATGCTAGATGATGGAATTACCGTAAATGCTAGAAAAGCTGCACCACATACAGTGAATTACTGTACAGCAGTCCCTCGTTTATCACGGGGGGTTACGTTCCAGACACCCCTGCAATAAGTAAAAATCCACAAAGTAGGAATGCTATATTTATTATAGCATACTGTATTTTCCAGCCTTGAAGTCACAACTTTTTGCCTAATTTGCATGCCCTGCGACTTCTACGCCGAAGCGGCTTGTTTATGGATCCTTCCCCATATTTATAAATCAACTTTTTTGACCGAGATATGACCGTTTTCATTCATTGACTGAAAATGTTGAACACTACAATTTTAAGCCACTAGATGGCACTGAAGTATTATGGTATTCCGTTGTGTCATGTAAGTAAGTAAAGTTTATTTATAGAGCGCTCATCACAGGCATAAAATCACAAAGCGCTGCACAATACAAATTAACGCTAAAAATATACAAAGAATAAAACAAGCATAAGAACTATAAAAAAAAGCACAATAAAATCATAACATAAAAGCCTGAGAGAATAAAAGTGTTTTCAGTTGCTTTTTATGTATACAGTATATGTATGTACTGGTACAGTATTTATGTAATAAATAAAAGTGGCTATTAATGACACAATCGACTTGCCATAGACTCCCACCTTCTCCCAGCTAGTCTGGTGGAGCAACCGTCAAATCAGCTTCATTTTTCTGCGCCACCCTGGCGAAATGAAGCTGATTTGACCATCAAAGTGCATTTATTAAGAAAAAGTTCAACTGAGACACACCTTTACTATAATTTTGAGCAAACAAATAATTGTTTTTAAGTGTTAAATTCTTGTTAAAGTCCTCCTGTGCATGCTCCGACGGATTCCATTTGGCAGCCAATCGATCTTTGGCACAACAGCGGTCCACATTTCCAGGTTTCCGACGTAGCGAGGGATTACTGTGATAACTAATAATAACTAATGCTGCTCTGCTTTGAAAAAAGTAACTTGTAGGAAAGCTGTAATAGTTTACCGTAAACCCAGGAAAAGCAGCGTCACCTAGAATTATACAGTACCTTTTAAATGTTAGGAAAAACTGCCCAACACAAATTTCTAACCTAAATTTTTGAGTTGACTTTAAACCAATTTAAAATTTCTTTAGTTCTTAGCTCTCTTCAGTTTTACTGCAGCAGCTCTCTTCAGGTCTTTTTATCAGCGGACACTACGTGCCTCTTCGCTGAAAGGATTTTCCTGTTTTTGTTTAGTCTCTTTCTTTTTCACGTTTGACAGAATTCCTCTGCAAAGAATGTCCTCGGATCCACATACACTTCGACCGTGTGAAAGTAGGAGATATCCCCTCTCAGTCGGTGAATTTCCGCAGGTGGATGCACGATCGGTTCGAAATCAAAGACCGGTGAGTGTGTGGAAGATTTAATCTGCTGATTTTCCATCTTTATGTGGACTGGGTGTTTTTTTTTTTTTTTTTTATGTTCCTCTGGTTTTAATTACTTTAGTTTATTTATTCTGTTATTATTCCGCTTGAAAAAATTACATTTTGTTTTTCAGTCAAACACCTAAAACAGATAAATTATTATATGCCTCAATAAACTTGTGGAAAAGAGTAATATTTTATTTCAACATTAACTCTTCATTTTTTTAAATCTGCATCACACCCTTTTTATATCATAAAGTTCACTCTAATAACTGTTGGTCAAACTCTGATTTTAATCATCTTTAACTTTAATCAGTAACTCAGCTGAGCTGAAATGAACTTCCCCCTTTTTGTATTTACATTGCAAGCAAATGTGATCAGAGGCCAACCAGATAATAAACTGTGCTTTTTATTACGGTAATACACTGTGCATTGGTATAAATTAAGACCTCGTGCTGCAGAGAATTGTTTTCTATTTACAGGCACCAGTTTACTAAAAAGATACAAAACATTTTTTATATATTTCAAATTGCTTTAAGTCATATAAGTTGGGATGCACGATATTATTGGCATGGGATCTGTATAGACTGATAACCTTACTGAGTTACTGTACAAGCCATCATTTCTGTCCTCATTGAGAAGCTAATAGCTGATAGCACTTGGGTGAGTTTTACCACAGACATTTGGACGTCATGTTAGCCCCGTTAG
>JARVLU010000001.1:38158082-38168227 GCA_031762415.1 Simpsonichthys santanae
AACCATCGTTCCTCTCTATCAAGGATGTGAACATTTTCATCCCTGAAAGAGTGACCTCTGACCTGCAGATGAGTGTAGACCAATGAGCTTATAAGAATGAGTTTGTTGCACCTCCTCAGACTGACAAAATTTTTGGGATTAAAAACAAAACATTTCAACAAAGAATAATCTGTCCAGAAAACCCTGTTAGATTTATCTACCTGGATTATTTAGCCTGCATCAGGACTCATGTCTGAGTGTTTTTCCTGCAGCTGGTTCGGGTTTCATCCATACTTTGACAATGTAGCCTTTATTAACCAAACTTAAACCACACTGCTCAGGCAGCCTTGCTGTTTATGGTCACATTCAAAGTAATAGTGCACACATATTTATACCAGCAAGCTTTTAGGTACACTGTAATCCCATTTCACTATTTACCACTGCCTCTTACTATTGTAAGTTGTTTTGTGTCCAGGTTTAAAAAACCCATCAATATTAAATCATAATAGCTTCATTTAAAAAATGTACTCTGGTACATTAAACAATAAATATGCCAAGGTGGCATACCTTTCAGTTGTTAGTCTTTTGCAGGGTGGCTGGTCCTAGCCTTAGAGATAGTTGAACCTCTGCTGCTCAACACTAGGCATGGATCAGGCATTAAATTAGGAGGCCTCCTGGGTACTTCTCTCTGAGGTTTTCTGGACACATCCCACTGGGAGGAGTCCCATTGAAGACAACAAAGTTGCCGGAGGGATTATGTATCCTTTCTGTTCTCCCCTGGAGGAGCAGGAGAGTGTCTCTGTGAACAGGGATCCTCCTGGACCTGTTGCCTTTGCAAACCACAGGTAAAGTAAATTGATGAAAATGAATGCACAGACATATTTCAACCCTTAAGGCTTGAGCAACAGTCATAACCAAGAAATCACTCAACATTTATGGGGTGGGAGCAACACATGGAAGTGGGATTCTGCCAGAGGGGACGCTACCTTGAAACGTTCGACCGAGTTGACAGTTTTTGTACATGGATAAGGCTGTTTGAGGTCTCGATGATGGCCGCAGCCCCTCCGTCCATCCGTCTCAGTCAGCAGGATGAATCATGCCCTTCAGAATGATTTCCACGGCAGATGTGCGTCTGATTTGAAAAACTGTGCGATGCATGGGTGGAATGTGGAGGAGACGGGAGACAGGGTAAAGTGTGAGGCTGAAAGGAGCAGAGGATATGGCATGTCTTGATATACCCACTGTGCCAGTCTGGCTTTTGAATTTCCATTTTAGAGTGCAGTCAGACTCTGTGACTGCTACATTACTTTAATGGTCAAAAACAGCTTATTGCACAGGCTGTGATGGCGGTGGTGGTGGTGGTGGTGTTGCGGGGGTATTTTATTTTACATCACTACCTGCTGAAAATTAACCTGCTATGTCTCCAAATGAATTTTGTCATTATTTTATGACTCATTACATCTGAAGATAATAAACATGTTGAGCAGCACAGGCCTGTGAGGCTGGACTGTGGAAACGTGGACATCCATCACTCAAGTACACATGCACAGCACATTACTTCTGTGGGAACGCACATCTATTTGCATGCACAACCAGTGAGAAACTGCAATGCACACTCGTTGGTGAGCGTTTTCTGCTGCCGGTCATGCTGAAGGGGAGATTTATTCAACGAGGCTGTGATGTTGAATCATGAATCGTCCGTTCTGTCTGAAACCTGCAGGGCAACACACATTTTCTCTCTGCCATTTATTCACCTGATTTCACTTCCTCACTCCACTTTTTCACTATGTTAATTTATAAAACAATATTTAGAAGGATAAAAACATTAAAAAAAAAAAAAAAAAAAAAAAACAGATGAGTTTCTTGTGACTCTCAGCCACACATGAAATGTCCACTGGCCACATCTGCATGTAATGTTGTTGCATCACCAAAACAAAACATGAACTCATTTTAATAAATTGTTTCTGTGATTAAATTCAGAGCTAGGATTTTTTTTCTTTCTTTTTTTAGTAGATGCCATTTCCTGGGTCGTGGTTCGACTCCTAGTCATTTCTACATGTCGTGGTGTATCTGAGCAAGACACTTAATCCCTGGGAGCTTACATAGCTGCCCACAGCTCCACCTGGGTGTATCTCAGGTGCAATGGGTTAAATACAGAGAACTAATTTCGTCATTGTATGGAAACATTCAATGGTGACAATCTCAGACTTTCCTTCCTGCATTCTCGTGTACTTTAATGGGTTGTTAAACATCTATGTTTACTTACACCTGATTCAATAACTATTTTAGACAACAACAAGAAGTAGCCTGACCAACAGCTCTCCTTGTGTGAATAGCAAATGCACCACTTCTCTCAAGCATCCTAACCACAACCTGATTTTTTTTTTCATTACAAGCTGTGGATAGTAGGTCTGCTTGTCCATGAACTGGGTACCTGTCCAGATTGTTGGGCATCCCTCACTTCAAGGTTCCGATCCCGATTCTTCTCCACTAAATTGACTGTCCTCCTCATTGTTGTCATCCTCCACATTTGAACCCCCCAGGCTCCTCTTCAGGCTGTTCATGTCATCTGGCTATGGGCTCCTGCCTGGGTATGAGAGCCTGGTTAGCTCGGCACTCACTGACATCACTTGCACCTGCTCCAGTATTATGTGAGGGGAGTGATGGTGCAGAGGTTAGAGAAGGTGGGCCTGTGGAAGATCACCGGTTCAATCCCCGGTACTGACAACTGCAAAATGTGGGTGGAAAAAGTGAAACACCCTCACTTGCCCCCTCATTCGCCCCACTTTGTACCCCTGAGCAAGGCCTTTAACCCCTACCATCTGCTCCCTAAACAGGTCTCTCTTGAAAACGAGTTCTCGTGGCTCAATGAGACTACCTGTATAAATAAAGGGTAGAAATAAAAAAAATCAATTGCAGATGGAACAGCTTTTCCTGCTTTTATGATCAACACAGTTGCTCTAAAAATTACTGTAATTAACGTGGCACAGCTTTTTCTTAGCATTAAGATGACTCCCACATCTGGCCCATAGAGATAGGAGTGGTAGCACAGAGGTTGGAGAAGGTAGGCCTGTGATCGGAAGGTCGCCGGTTCAACTCCCCGTACCGACATCAAAATGTGGGTGGGAAAGGTGAAGCACCCACACCTGCCTCTACCCTCATTTACCCCACTCTGAGCCCTTGAGCAAGGCTCTTACCCCCACCATCTTCTCCCCCGGGCACCCTAGATATCAGCTCTCTGCTTCACACAGAGGGTTGTGGTTTCATCAGGAAGGGCAACTTAGTTCACTGTGGCGATCCCTGAAGAAGGGAGCAACCAAAAGAAGGTGGGAAAATATATAGACAGATATTATATATATGCTGAGTTTTGATTAAAACATCACATTGACAAACTGATTGATTGCAAATTGATTTTGTCAGATTTATTTTCAAAAGGCATCACTTTGGGGAAAAAAAAAAAAAAAAGTTCACCATTTCCAAATGAATGCAACACTAATGTTAAGGTCCCACTACAAAGTTAGCAAAGCAAACATTTCTTCGATGCAAAAAAGGAATTTCATTCAACTTTTAAAGTTCTTAGCAAAAGAAAGAAAACAACATGTTAATGTTTTAAAGAGCAAAGTTACATTACTTACAGAAGATTAAACGCAGCCTACTGTACATCTCTGCTACATTTACAATTCACACAGGTATGATTTTCAGACAAAAATAAATACTCATCTGATTCTCTGTTACAGAACCCTGTCATACATCCTACTAAAATAATTTCATAATCATAAAAATCTCATAGAGTATGTACATTTATTTAATGTATGTGCGTATTTTTTTTTTTTTTTTGCTCCCCACACACACACACGTGCGTTCTCCTACGATTGGACCTCTTTCATTTGGTCGTTGTCTTACATGCGAATAAAAAAAATCATGAAGCATTTCTGCTGTGCGTCTCATTCCACCCGGTTCACTGGGTTCCCAAAAAGCTCGGGGCACTGCTCCTCGCCTTTTGCAATCCTGTCACACTTCTTGAACAGATCGTAGTTGATCTTGTCGGTTATGACGCTGTCCCGCTTATATTCTGGATGCTTTGCCACAAACTCCCTCATCCACTTGGCCATGGTCATCAGTTCACCTGTTTCAGAGGAATCAGAGATTAGAACCAGGAAATCTCCTTTAGGCTCCTAAAACGATGTTCCTTTAGTGGGAAGCGCACCTGAGGCACGCTTCTTGATGAGCTTTAGATAATTCAAAATGGTGCATCTGGTGTCCACGTCCACCTCCATGTTTTCCAGATAGCAGTTGAGAATTGGGATTAGCCCCTGAAATACTCCCTCCTTGTGAATAAAGAAGAAAAACTGCTGCAATAATCAAAACGCATTGAAACAAAACTGAAAATTTAAACTTGTCTGTAAGTCTGTGATTATCAGAACTGTGTTTTCCTCACACAAATTAAATTAAAATATTATTTAACTGATTTGGTTTGTACTCCACTGGGAAACCGAGTGTATGAGTAAAGCACAAGAATTGACCACTAGGTGGCGCTAAATATGCTCCTTTCATAACTGCCTCTTGGAAAAAGTGTTTTGCTTTCAAATAAAACAGCTGAACAGACAATAAATAAATAAATCACCTTTCCGTTGATGATTGTGTCAATGCTCATCAGTGTGTACTCCTCGTTTCCACAATCGGCTCCCAAGCCGTTCTGAGCAGAAGCGGCGCCATCGAGGACCGGGTTGCAACCTGTTGATCAAAAACAACAACAACCAACTATTAGATACTTCTATCAGTCATCAACTTTACCTTACAGTTCCACTTCCTGTTTAATCATGAGTATGAACATCACCAGGTCCAATAAAATTAACTCTTCCAGTTCCACATGGCAACGCTTTATTTCAGCCTTAGTGCTGTGCACAGTCTCAATCCGCTGTACCAGGAAGAGGGCGCGCTCTAGTGTACATTTATATTTATACTCGACCAACACTCAATACAAAACAAACTCTACCACCCGCCAGCTCCAGTCATATTCAAGTGCTCTCAGAAACCTTAACGATACAAACCAAGAAAGTTCAGTCAGGTCATCTGGACAGTTTCTTTTTTTTTGTTCAGACGTTTCATCCATCATCCAAAGGACTTCATCAGTCTGAGGAGCCACAACAAACTGAGTCCCACAAGCAGCACACCCACACAGTCAGGTCAAAAAAGAAACCGTCCAGATGATCTGACTGAACTTTGGATTATTGAGCATGAACTTTGATGTTTTGAACCACTTTGGCCACGAGTGCCTCAGAGGAGTAGACGGGGGAGAGGACGGGCCCCAGAAACCATCTTATCACCAGCAAACTGGTTGGTCCACTATACAAGTGTGATGCTTGTGGGACTCAAGTTTGCTGTGGCTCCTTGAAGGACGAAACATCTCGACAAATAAAGAAACCGTCCATATGACCAGAATGAACAGTGTTGGGATTTTTTTACCTGGATTATTGAGCATGAACTTGGACGTCTTAAAGATACAGGTGACCTTAACGTCTGTGTCTGGAACACATTTAACTCACCTTTAAATATGTCTTTCCTGAAGTAAAACATGCCCTCCATGACGGCATTTCTCTTCTGGGCCATCTTCATGTTTTCATCAACCTAACAGAGACATGTTTCACTCTGCATTAGACAGAAACTGTCACTGGATTCTCGATAACTGAATATCTCAACCTAAACAGATAAATGTTTGCTGAGGTTAATTGTCTGTGGTGGCCATCTTGAATTGGGTCAACTCCAAAAGATTATCTGTTGCAGATGAACACCCAATGATTACTTAGTGTTTCATTAAAACCAGTGGTTTGTGATATATTTTGTTAACAGACAGATAAATGAATGTCCACACACAGGCAATATATTACTGCCTGCCATCTGTGGTGGTGCGGCAGATGATCAAGTAAAACTCGCTGCTTGTTTTCACCTTTGACAAAGGGATCAAGAAGTCCAGTTTGTAAGACAGGATCACTCTGGTGAGCAGGACGACAAACACCACATAAGCAGCATTTTCAAAGTCCGTTAGCTGCACCTGCAAGAAAAAAATCAAACTGTAACTCACACGATGTTCCTGAGCAACAGGTCAGAATAAAAATAATGTTTGATGCGTACCTCCATGGGGCGAAACTCAACTCTCCATCCTATCTCAGAGTTCGGAGGTGGGGGTTTAAACCTCATCGTCTGCCAGTTGGTTGACTGAAGATTCTGTAAAAAGTTTAAATAAAAATCAAATCGTTATTTTCATTTGTTTTAAGTTTTCCAGTAAGGGACGTAGAAATCCTAACCTCAAAGTGATCCGATTCGTTTTCATCATCCAAATGTATTTTCTCTTCAAAGATGGAGAGCGGGTCTCGTATGAAGAGGTGAGCTACGTGTTGAGCCAGAAGCTTGTCAATCCCTGCAAACCAAACATAGGAGTTCATATTTCAGCTCAATATGAGCAATATATGATACAGTATACTATATCCACGCAGATGTGGACTGCAACTATTAAAAACTAGTACCTGCACCAAGCAGCTGCTGGTAGATCTCCTTGTCTATTATCAAATCAATGTCGTTGTACTTCTCACCGCAGCAGGACAAGTAGCTGTCAATCGAGTCGTATCTGGACTTAAAAATCCTGTATTTGCTGTTTTTCAAAGGCTGAAAGACAAAAAGTGGATATTTCATACAATTATTGACACATGTTGTGCTTGTAAAGCCAGTTTAAGTTCGGCGTGTCCTTGCGGCTACATTTTATTTAGCCATATGTTGCGTAAACCAGTTTTTAAAGCGTTTTTAAGAAAGTCTGCAACATCTCAAATGTGATATTTTCTTTTTTTTTTTCCATTCTAAAAATCTGTTTTCTTATATATTTTGCCCAATACAGATAAATTAGTTTGAAACAAGTGAAGCTAAGCCGAAGATGTAATAAATAAAAAAAAATCAGCCGATATTAGCGTTAAAGTTTAATATCGGACATCAGCATTTCCATCAAAATAAGTCACCAATATCAAAAGGCGCTGTTTTTGTATGACGACCCAGTGACGAGGCGCCTGCAGCGCCAGCACAACGTGACGACATCACGCGCGCCTATCTGAGCTGATCATGGCGGAAAGGAAGAAGTCAAAATGTCAACGGTGTCGAAGTTTCTTTTCGATGAGGATGTCGGATTCAGAAGATTTTTGGACTTTGCCGAGCCTCGCTACATTGTCGTTAGAGATATTTTTCCGACGTAGCCTTGCCTGAGTTACAAGTCGTCACTTCCGATGTCATTGAGAAGCTAATAGCCGATAGCACTTGGGGTGAGTTTTACCACAGACATTTGGACGTCCTATTAGCCCCGTTAGCATGATTAGTCTTATGACACAATGGAAAGACAAAAACTTTGAACTTAAAAAGGCTGTCCTTCATGCACAAGAGTGCAGCTAGGAACCTGGAACAAGTCTCCATAAGTGAGACAGCATCACAGGTGACTAATGCTAATAAATAACATTTAACACTTTTCATTTAATATAAGTCAGCGTGCTATGCATATGGCTGTTACTGAATATATGTCACCAGCTCTTACAGCTGTTATACAATTGTTGTAGCAAATAAGCCTAAATAAGAGAGCTATGTTTTGACAAAGTAAAGCATTTTAAAAATATTGGTATCAGTTATCGGCCAAATAAGTTTTAACATATCAGCATATTGGCCAAAAATACAATATTGTACATCCCTAAAAATTAAAAATAAAATGTATCATATTATGCGCAAGCAGTAACTGACCTATCTCTGATTTACTTCTTGGCAAAGACATATTGAATAATAACTCGGTCTGAAAGAGCAGGTCCATCTAAACCCACATCGACCTTTATTTGTAATCATACAAAAGACGTATTAGTCTTATTAATTTTTAACGTTTTACACTAGTAAAAAATGCTGAAAAAGACAACTTCAGTCATAACGGTCTGTCGTCCTGAGCAGATGTTCTTAAAGCTGGGGTCAGGACCCCACTGTGGGTCTTTTAACACAAAGTGCAGAGCTTTGAGAAGATCTACAGAAACCAAGATCTCCATTGGCATACTTAGATTTGCCAGTCGTAAAAACTATGATAGTTGATGAGCGTCTTGGTTTCATAGCAGTTTAGAATTATTTGTGTTTTTTCACCAGCAATAGTGGGGGTCAAGTGTTTCCGCTACTTTTATTTTGAAGGTCAAAAGCTGAAAAGTTTGGGAAACCGAGGAACATTTGAACACGTGATGACAAATCTACAACTTATTTGTTTCTATAGCTCTTCTGCTCTGATTAACCACAAATTATAATAATACTATAAAGCAATCTGAAACACTACAAGAACATTAGAAAATAATTTATCTTTGGTGCTTAGAACGTGTTTAACATTGTCCACGCGACAGCAGTTTGGTCAACTCAGCTAGACTGAACAGACTTGGTAAAACAAAAAAAAAACAACAAAAAAAAGGGAGTAAGTTTTTCTTTGTGGTATTTTCAGCTCCTCTCACCTTCAGTCCACGCTCCTCCTGAGTTCGGTCATCCACCGAGGCAGAAATAACTCCCCAGCGGCAATCGATGTCCGACACGTAGCCTCTGTAGAATGGAGAGGCTGCACTCAAGGCCATCTGCAAGGAAGGAAAACTGTATCAAGCATTCGTGCAACAAACAAAACATGTAAATTAAAAACTGATAATAGGAACAGCTGCAAACCAACTCAAAGTCACGACATCGTTTATAAGAGATGCACGGCCTTCAGCTTGACCGAGCACTTTCCCAATGGCAGAAATAAAATCTCAATGAAACAGGAAGTTTTATAAATCTATAATAATCAGGAAAAAAGTAAGTAGTTCATAAAACTACCACCACATAGAATAAAGGGAAAAAAGTGATTTCAGTGAGTTAATTTTCAGTATTAAGGGTCTAAAAACTTACAGAAAGGCATTTATAGTTCTGCTGATCTACTCTATAGTTCCTCTAAAAAAGTTTTAAATTATTACATTAGTATTTTGTCAAATATCACACATTGTGTAACAGATATGATAAAAAATGAGGCCAAATGAAAACACAACAGGAAACTTAATATGCAGCCACTCACCACAATGGGACAAATGGGTGCTAGCTGGTCATAAAGGTATCTTGCCTCATCAATGCTGCAAGCCTGGAATGTCACCTGCAAAAAACACAATAGAGGAGGCTGAAGAGCATTTATAAACCGATGATGAGGATGGCAGAGCTGCAGTCGCACAAAGCTCAAGGTTCTCATTGACGTCAGCGAACACAAACAAAAGCTTCAAGATGTTGCGCAGCTCGGTCAGATCTCCACCTGAAGACAGCAGTTGCCCATGCCGAAGCCCATGCAGTCCATGTAGATGTGGTTGGGCAGAGCCGCTCTTGCCGATTCGCCGTCGTCTCCAGGGAACTTCTCCACAAATGGATTGAGGGTGCGCTCATCTTGGAAGACTGAAAAAGCAATACAGTCATTTTATATACGTATTATTTATATGAATGAATTCCTATTATAAAGAAAAGTCTGTCACTGGTTGCATTTAGAATTAATAGCTACAAACGTATATTAACTGGTCAAATCTACAACTGATTTGAAATTTTTTGTTGAGGTAATGAACTAAAAAAACTGATTTGAAATAAAAAGCTAAATAATACGGTAATTAAAAACTACAGAAAGTGCATTTTTTGGTGAAAATGCAGTGTGAATGCTAAACGCTTCTGCTGAAATGTGCTGAAAAATAAAATGCTGAAAGTTAAAACAAGTAAAAAATTAACATAACCCCCCCCACCCCCCACCCCCCCCCAAAAAAAGACAGCTGAAAAAGCTCCAATTACAAAAACTGTAGCTAAAAGCTATAACTTGGGACAATTGAAGCTATAAAGTAAAATTAGCCAAAGCGTAGATAAAATCACAAAAGACAAAAAATAAAGCAAGTATGCTGAAGTGTTTTTCAGCAGAAAGTGTGTGAAGGTATTGAAAAGGAAGCAGTGGGCACAGTTCCACTAATAGATAACTAACGTTTTGTTCAGCGGATGTGTTTAGCAAAATTTGGAAACCCGTTAGCGCAGGGGTGCCCAAACTTTTTTCCCTGAGAGGGCCAAAAATAAAATCTATCAGAGGGCTGCGGGCCAAATACAAAAATATAATGCATGAAATGCAAATA
>JARVLU010000001.1:38180238-38195666 GCA_031762415.1 Simpsonichthys santanae
TTATTTATAGAGCACTTAAAACAGCGACAAGGCCAACCAAAGTGCTGTACAAACAAACAAACAACAGGCAACACATATAGGCAACATACAAAATGAAATAAAAAACAGAATATAGACATACAATTGTCGCAGATAATAAATATAACGGCCAAACACAGATCATCTGGTGTTGAAAGCAACGGAATAGTAGTCGGTCTTTAAACGGGATTTGAAAACCGAGAGGGAGGGGGCCTATCTGACGAGCAGAGGTAACTCGTTCCGGCAAAGACTGGTCCATCCCATGCCCTGGCACAAATACAAAGTAGAATAATATTGTGTATGCTGTTCAGCGTCAGGAGGGCTGTGATCAGTCTTACGTGTGGGGAACTAAACAGCCACTAACCAAAAGGATGGCCCATCACAGAAGAGAAACATCATCAGGCCAAGACTTTGCCATCAACACTTATCTCCAGGCCAGCGGTCACTCGTTCAGAGATGACGATGTTCACATGCTTGATGGAACGATGGTTTGAGAGAGGAGTGAAGGAGACGATCTTTGTGAAGAAAACATGTTCATCGTTAAACAGGGATGGAAGCCTCTATGTTCAACTGTCCCCATTCTACTATTAGCAAGCGGACATCAGAGCGCTAACAATCAAATGTTAGGCTGATGGTCCACCTTTTGAATGTGAACAACTAATTTTGTCTGTCACCAGCAAACTGATTGAGAAGTGTGCTACACTTTGAGAAGGTGCTGTTTATAAGACAGTTTGTTGCAGCTCCTCAGACTGAAGAAGAGACAGGGAGCCTTTTCTTTCATAAAGCCTCTAGTCAAGACTGCAGCACATGCTGGTCACAAGTTGGAGCACATTATGTAATATGCAAAAGCAACACAATGGAGATAGTAAAGAAAAAGAGTCATATGGCACATACGCCACACCTGTAGCCTCCATATCTTATTTCATCTCCAAGTCAAACAATATGTAAAACACGGGGAAGTTTTATGTGTGTTCACGAGTTAGCTTTGCATTTAAACTCAAGGGCCCAACAAGTTGCGACATCTTTAAATTGTTTAGTGCAAATACATTTAGATTATTTTAGATTCTGATTATAAACAAGTCGTGTGAAATACGATGGTGGGTGTGTAAGCATAGCTCTTGTTACAAAGCATCATGCAATATTTAAACCAGTGGATCTGAGATGGCTCACTCTTTGGAACCATCAGGCACGTGACGTGTATGCGCACACTACCAAACAAATCAGTGACAGATTTTATGCTTTAATTGCTGTACAAGTTGCTGCAGCATTGATTGCACAACAAAAGTGAGCTCCATGATAACCATCTTGACATTGATAGAATGTGGAACAAATAGTTTTTACCTGTTTACAGATGCAGAAATAAAGACAGGAAAAAGGCTGGTACAGTATTTTTAAAAAGTGGCACCCAGACAGAAATTATGAAAAATATATGTATTAATTTTATCATTTGTCAGTTTGAGATCTTAAATCGCTTTTCTTCCATATTTCTGTTGTCACACTAATTAAAAAAAAATGTGCAGATCTTTAGATGCACATTTTCACCCTTGTTGGAGGCTTCCTCCATGTTTAAAAATAGAATAATGCCCTACTGTTCTTTTTATTTTCACACAAAAATGTTGATTTACTTTAAAAACCCGTGAAAAGGTGTAAAATTACACTTAAAGTTTTTATTTTCCCTAAAAAAATCATTATTTTTATTTTTTCAGAAAATATACCAAAATGATCCCAAGCATTAAAACTATGATAAAAAATAAATCACCTGTTAATAAAGACAAATCATATTTGAACGTTTACTCAACAAACTTCAGGGTTGGAAATGACCCTTTAAGAATGACTCAGCATTATCTCTCACTGTAAATGTGGAGTCACCAAGTATTTTTTTTTCTAGTTAGAGAAATGTAACTAATCTGAATTTTTGTCAAACACAGGCACAAAATTGTGTAATAAACTGTAACTTCAACTTTAAGCTATGTAGTGGTTTTATTACTTAGAGTTCAACCATCATTATAGACAATAAAAAAATAAGTTACATTCAAAGTTATGACCCCTTGTGGACTATGTGTGCTTAGCCATATTTTTTACAAACTCAAAATAATATTTCTTTTTGAAGAATTTGTGTTACAGAAATTAATGATCATGAACTTTGCAAAGCTTATAATAAATGACAGCGCTCAGAGAAGATTACAGTTTATCATTTTAATTTAAAAACAAACATAAGATGGAAAGACATGAGCATTCAGAAAATTCAGGACTTCTGGAAAAGCTCAGGCTCAGAACATTAGTCACATGTTGATGTTTTTTAAATTATGTTTTACAAATTAAAATAATTCACTACCAATACATCTTAACCCATTAGATCCTCACCATTTCTTAAAATACAGAATCTTGTTAAATCATACAGATGGTGCTTACGGTGGCCATATGACATGTAGTGTACATGGTGAAAGCTGCAGCTGTACCATCGGCTGAGTTAACAACAATCTTAAGCACTTACTCCCGGTAGAAGCCACCAACCCCTGTTCCAACTCCAACTTGTGTTCAAGTACCGTACGTGAGTCACTGTAGCTAGTCGTCTAAAAGGGCTGTTACAAAATTCAGACGTTGCATAGGTGCATTTTTTTTTTCTTTAAAAAATTTCATGAATTGCTGGCTGAAAGACAACGTTCCAGCTAAATTGGACCCCAAAAATCAACTTTTGTCTGTTTATCTTGAAAAAAAAAAAAAAATCATCATCTGGCATCTTTCATCAAAATGCATATAAAATAAAATTTCAGATTTTCCATCGGTTTCAAATTGTTTTCAAGGATGAAAAAAAAAAAAAAAAGACAAAAGTACCTTGCAATTCGTCAATCTTTGCCCAAATAAAGGAAGCTGAGTTCCATTTATTAGAAGGGTCTAAAAACCCAGGATTGCAGACTGAGAAACTGGAGATTTGTAGACTTGTTAACTAGACCATAGCTGTAATTTAGATTCTTATATACTGACTGGTGCAGATGAAACTGAACTGGCTCTGGACTCTCGTGTTTTTCTTGTCGGTATAGTGACGACGCAGCATGAAATGCCAACTGTCGCTTCTGGCAACTCATCATCCTCAGTCCATTCATTGAGGTCGGGGTTGTAAACCTGAATGCATTTCTTGTACTTCTTCTCACCTTCGTTCCAGCCTCCGAGGAGATAGATCTTGTTGTTCAAAATGGTAATGCCAGCCGTGCTAACTCCTGTGTGAAGAGGCACACAGTAGCTCCACTGGCCATTGTGCGGATTGTAAGATTCAACAACGAGGACGTCCACCCTCTCTCCCCGCCCTCCAAGCTGGCTGCCACCAATGACGTAGGCTCGATCTCCAAGGGTGGCAGCGCAGTGCCACCCTCGAGGTGTGCTCAGACTGCTCTTGTCATGCCAGGTGTCAGTGGCAGGGTCATAAGAGCACACAGCTCTAGAGTAGGCGTTGTTGATGTAACCTCCTGATACAAGAATCTTGCCGTCGATAACGGAGCTGGCGTGGCAGCAGCGTGCCACCTCCATGGGAGCTTTCATTTGCCACTGGTTGGATGAGGGCACGTAGCACTCCATAGAGGCTTGAACTCCATCAGCGTTTCGACCTCCAATGGCAAACAAGAGGCCATTGAAAGTGTTGAGGCTGAAGTGGGTGCGCTTTTGGATCATGTTGTTCAAGTGAATCCAATTGTTGAAGCGAGGGTCATACCTAAAAATGAATTGCAATAAAGAGTTATTTTCTACTTTTACACATGACAGCAGTTAAAAATGCAGAAATTATCTGGTACCTGCAGAAGTTGCTAACCGCATGTTTTGCCTGGTTCCTTGCATCATTCTGGTCCTCACCACCTGCCACGTACAGGAATCCATCCAGTACAGCGACACACTGATTAAAGCTCTTTGCTGGCATTTCTGTCAACTTATTCCAAACCTGGTCTAAGTCTCTGTAGAGAACATCTTTGCTGAGGGACTTTTCGGTCAAGGCAGGACGTCCACCAATTGTAAGAATCACTTTGAGGCCACCTCGGACCTTTGTTCTGCGTGACTGCAAGATGTTCTGTTGAAATGGCAGCAGATGGTAATTCATGGCATCAACAAGGAGACGGTGGCACTCGGGGTCTTGCATCATCCTAGGGACATTCTGTATATGATTCACCAGGTCTTGAGGGGAAATCGTGCCGAAACGGATGTTAGTCAGGAGATCTGCTGCATACTTCAACCTCTTCTCATCAAAGTCTAACCATTTCATGGCAATCTGGAAAGCTGTGACTTCAGAGGGCAGCTGCAAGGAATCATCAGATAGAAATTCATTGATCTGCTCGTACGTAAGCTTCAGGAACTGCTCCATTTCTGAAAACTCAATAAAGTTCTCCCGCATAAACTTCTGTGCTGCTTCCTTGGTTTCTTTAAGGTCGTAGGCAACAGCAATGTTGGCCACATACATGCAGTTCTCCACACTGAGCTCCTGCATGAGGAAATCACTGCACATTTTTACCAACGTGCCAATCTGAAGCAACATGGCTGCAGCAATTGTGCTGCCGATGCTGTAGAGTGATAGGGTGAGCTTGCCCGAGTAGGCGTATGTGATGGCAGTGGCAAGGCCGACCGGTGAAAGCTCATTCAGGTCAATCTTCTGAAGAGTTGGATCTTTCTTCAAGGTGTTTCTAATGTACTCACTGCAAGAAGCCATGATGACTTTGTGGACGTCAAATGATGTTGACTTGGTGGTGACTGTTAGGTCACAAAGGAAACTTTCTTGTCTCATGACGCTCAAGCCCTCCAGGAGATTTGGGGCATAAACAGAATCAGTGACTTCAGTCGAGATGCAGCTGAAGCCGTTCCCTCCTTCTATCAGGGTGTTTAATCCATTGAACTTGTTAACAGGGCTGTTTTCGACCATGATATCGTTTATGTCTCCTTTACTCTTTTTGGCTGTCTTGTTCTTTTTGGGTGCCATGGCTGTAGCAGCGGTACTCAGCCCAGTTTTTCTGAAAATAGATATATATATATGTCAAAGTCTGTCTTAAAATTATCTATACAGCAAAGTTTAAGCTGTGTCATACCTGTCAGACAAGCAAATAGAGACGGATGAATGCAACTTGCTTCGTTGTTCACCAAGCAGCCAAAATATTATGACCAATGGTGGTAAGTAACAGTGCTTAACTTGTATCAACAGCTGGAAAAACCTGCATCCTGACATTCAGATGGAAGTCACGTTGGAGCTTTCCGCCTGTCTCGACATTTCTAAAGACCAACCTCCCATACCCTCGCCCACTCTTGGTGCTAGCATTCAGCAAAGGGCCTTCCCAAAACATCAAGGACTGATGAAAATAACAATGGTGTCTGGATTTGTTTACACAGCATCCAAAATTTCTGGTCGCCTCAGATCTCATAAATAAATAAGCCCAATACGCAGAAACATTAACAACTTAAATAAGCCAAAGGATCTATTGCTAACATCCTGAAAACATTTCGCTCATAAGTTCTGAAAGAAAAAAAGCTTTGAATAAGAATCAGAATATGCTCAAGAATAAAAAGAGGGATCCAGCTATCTTTGAATGAACTTATAGGATGACTGAAAATCTGCAGCTGCACCGTGATACCTGACACTTTTACTGTTTTGTCTTTAACCGCAGTCCAAATATACAGTATGTCAAATGTGTAATCTAACTTGTTTCTGTAAGAATTACAACAGCCATCCAGGTTTTTTTTTTATTTATTTGTACTTTTAGAAAAAGAATCCCTGACAATTTTAAACTCATGTGCACCACCAGGTGATTCTGAAAGGCGTGAGCACATCAACATGCACCCCCACTGCATCTGTCACAGTTTATCAGCAGCATGTACAGGAATAGCAACTCTGGGGTGGCTCTCTCATGACGTTCCTTTTATAGCCTTTTAGACATGAGCAGCAGGCCTCATGTCTAAAAGGCTATAATGACCATTGAGTTCAAATTTAAAAACCTGCATCATTTTTTTTTTCTTTCATGTATCAGTGTCAATACAAATGCGGTCATCAACGGGATTTCACCATTTGTCACAAACCAAGCAGACTTAAATCTGGTAGTATGTATAGTTACGCACAGAATCTCCATTTAGGCAAAACTCTTCACATGTTTGTTATGAAAACCCAAAAAGTGTGACAAATGAGCATTTTTTGTAAAAAACCTTGACGTTAAACGAGCCAAGCTGCAATAGTGACAACTAACGAAGCATAAAGGAAAATCTGCTTACCTGAGAAATGAAGTTGAGGCTGATGAAGAAGGAACTTGTGCCTCCAGTTACTGGAGCAGCAGAGAGAGACCAACCTTCACCCCTGCAGAAAAAGACATGCCGTTAACTCCTCCTCTTGAGGAGCCAGTGCCAATCAAGTATTGTGCAATTCATGTGGCATCATGAAGACATTTTCCCACTAATCCATAGTTTCCCTCATCACTTAAATGAGTTGATGTCAACATGGTACAAGCAATACATTTCATTTTAATTTAATTTTACATCATTAACTATGTGTAGGATTGTGAGTTTTCATCTTATTATTATAGATTTCTTCATAATGAGAAGTGGCTGAGCTCTGTGATACACATTTGGCTCATTTTTATGATTATTCAATATGTTGCAGCTTTAGCTCTGTGTACATCTACAAGAGTAAAGAATATCCTAAAATTCGTCAGCACTATTGTATCCACTTTCTTTTATCAATACAAAATGCTATGCTTTCTTATTAAATAAGTTACCATCTTTTTTGCTTTTACCTAGCTTTTTGCTACATATCAGATAGTATTTTCCTGCTTTTATCTTTTAGCAATTAGTTTTAACAATTCATTTTCCTTTTATTTTCATTGAAACACTCAGCATTCACACTGCATTTTCACAATAAAATGAAAAAGAAAAAGCAATTTCTGAAGATACCATGCTTTTTTATTACATTGTATAAATCCCTTTATCTAAATAAATGACTTCAAAATAAAAGTTCATTAAAAAGCAGACTGGGGAAAACAGAACATTGTAACTTTATCAAGACAAATGTACAATGAAGAAAATATTTATGAAATTAAGTAATCTTAATAACAAAAAAGTTCTAGTTAAAAGTAACTTCAGTACCTTATTTTAAATACAGTACATACTTATTTAATTGACATTTTTATTTGATGATTTTAATTTATTTATTTTGGGCAAAAATGGTATTCCATACCTGGAAGCAGCCTCCATCTTTTTTTTTTTTTTTTTTTTAACTCAGCAAAGATTGTTGGAACTTCACATTTTTCTTTATAAAAATAAATAAAATTATAATAAACAAACGAATATTATTATTGCACGCGGATTGATTTCACTTCATTTGTTTTCTTTCCAAGTTTGAGGAGTATTTAAAAAAAAAAAAAATTATCTGCTCCTGATCGGTTCCGCCCATTATAATTACAGTATTATCATCAACGCGCACGCGCTGCCCGGTGTGCGCATGCGGGCGCACGCGAACCACCGTGATGGCCAGGAGCTCGGATGTGGCGAAGAAAATTCTGCGATTCAAACTTCAGCTGTCAGACACAGCAAAGCCTGCCACGGTAGATACAGTCCATTTAACACGTGCAGGACACAAAGTTTTAATTTGTTTAAATTTTAACTTTAACTGTTGTTTCTGGTCCTGACTTGACAAAAAAAAAAAACAAAAAAAATCCCAGTTTTTCCACTGATAGTTTTATTCTGGCCTTCTAATATCTCTACAACCACATGCTGTCTCTTCCACAACAAGATTTGTCGTGGTAATTTCGAGGCCTTTTCAAAATAAAAGCTGGTTCGGTTGCTCCTGCAACCCTTTGCTGTGGAGCTATATTTGGAGTCCCTCCACCCAGCTCCTAAACTTATGGCTCTTGTCCATCACCAGTGAAGGTGGGGGTGCTCTGCAGACAGGAACACGAGTAATTAGATATGTGCTAATCTGCATGTGAATATGATTGAACCAAATGGATTTTAGATGCATAAAAACACACCTAAATCAAAATTAAAAACAAAAATTGCACCTATTAATTGAATTACCCATTAAAGGAGTATGGTGGGGGTGTGTAGGGATCACTTACTCCCTTCTGCTGTAAATGCTTATTCAGCAAATGTGATTCCAAATCAGGAATACCATATTTGGTGTCTGTTTAATTTAATGTACCTTGCCTTTATGCAGCTTGTGTACAAATCAAGCATTAAAGTAGTATTTGCTGCCTTTATCTCGTTTTAGGTCCTAAAAGTTTTGCAGAAACTGAAGGATCTGGATGTCACATTAGACATTCTTGCTGTGAGTCATAGCTGCAAAGAGTGAAAAATTTTTTTTAATGTGAAAGTGACAGTCAAATGCACTAATGAGGTTTTGAATACATTAGGAGACGGGAATCGGCAAAACGGTTAATTCGTTGCGGAGACACAAGCAAGCTGGAGAATTAGCCAAGTCGCTGGTTAAAGGTTGGAAAAGACTGATCCCCAAGCAATCCACAAGGTGAAGTGGTTTTCTCTGTAATGTAAAATTGATTTAGCCAATTTAGCCTCATTTATTTGTCTTAATCAACATTTTCCACTTGAAGCAGTCATGAAGAGAGTAGATGTTTGCAAGAGACTGTTTCTATTAAAACCGTAGAAGACGACCAGAGCTGTCCCGAGAATGGATATTCATCAAATGAAGACGAGCAAAATAACTGTTTGACGTCTAATGGGAAGAATCAACCCATCTCGTATGACGACTCCTTTAAAACACTGAGTAGAAAAAATGATTTGGAGAAAGGACGAAGTGAAGAGAAGGGAAGAAAATCCAAGGACGATAAAAACACTGAAAGACGTCAACAAGGAAGTCTCCTTCAGAATGACTTTTTGATGAGCAAAACCGAAATCCAAGATGACAAGACAGAAAAGAAGAAGAAGAAAAGAAGTGAAGCGTTACTTGCCAATGACAACATGAATGGAGGCCCTCAAAAATCCAGATCTGACTCCAGGGTGACGTTAAAAAGCGCTTATAGAAATGGAAGCTCTGCAGCAGAACAAAAATCCAAATCAAAGTCATCAAAAGAATCATCAGTGGAAAGCAAAGACTTCTTTTCGTCCAGTGACAAACCCTCCAAAAAGTTAAAAGAAGCCAAAGATGGCCGCTCTTCTGAAACGTCAACGAGCTCCGAAACCCAAAGGAGAAAAAGAAAAAAGAACGAACAGGAGAAGCACGACCGTCTAAAATACAAACAGGACTCGGAAAATAATGAACATTCAAAACACAAAAAGGCCAAAATGGAACGTAAAGAGAAGGAGAGCAAAAGTGATGAAGAAGAGCCCTTATTGTCTTTTGAATCTTACTTGAATTACGACGTGAATCTTAAGAGAAAAGATCAGTCTGGAGTTAAAAAAGCTCCCAAGACAATTAAAAATGTGACGAAATGGCAAACAAAGACCCCTGACATGGAACCTTCAAAACCACCTGCTTCCAATCCAGAAGAGGTATACCTAATAACAATCTTAAACGTTGCTTTTTAAAGTGCGAGCCATCTTTAAATTTGTAATAATTTCTAAAATGTAGAAGCCCCAAGAGTCCTTGATGCACCTTATGGATGTCCCTTTACCTGCTGCTCTGCCGGAACTGGAAAAGCCTTCAAGCATTGACTACTTCTTTGAAAATAAAGGTACTGTATGTATCCGGTACAGATGTATTCAACCCCTTTTTTAAGTTTTGCTCTTGATGTGTCATCTTTGGTTTTAAAGCTGACAAAGAACCTGATTTCTGTGACAAAGAGTCTGTGGTCTTCACCGGTCAGCGGCTCAACAGCAAGATGCAGGTGTACTCCGGTGCCAAAACCCGGTTTCTCCCGGCTATGATGAGCTTGTATCAACAGTGCATCCGCACGCTCCAGAACAACATCAACCGTGAGTAACGTCCGGTGAGGCCCTGAGAGTTTTGTCACTCTGTTGGATTTTATATTTAGGTGCAGGAGTCTCTCCTCAGTGCTGTATGAAACCGGCGGAGTCCCGTTTGAGCTTCTTGAGCCGGTGCTGGAGAGGTGCACGCCTGAGCAGCTGCTACGCATAGAGGAATACAACCCAGTAAGAGTGTCCTGTATTAGTTTACTGGTCATGCGCACGTGGTGGTCACTTAAAAAAGTTTGCCTTAAGAACACTGGGTGTCTGTCTTTTAATTTTTTTTTTTTTTCTCTCTCTTGGGCGGATGTGGCTGAGTGGTTAGAACAGTCGTCCTCCAATGCAAGAGTTGGGGGTTTGACTCCACCAGTGGTCACATGCCAAAGTATCCCTGGGAAAGACACTGAACCCTTCATTGCCTCCGATGTGTGTCCCATTGGTGTATGAATGTGATAAAGTACTGATTGTTCTTTCTACAGAGATAGTAGTATGTAGTATATGTATGTAGTAGGGTGGGTAAATGAGGGCACAGATTGTAGTGTGACGCACTTTGAGTATCTTGATAGGATAGAAAAGTTCAGTCCATTTACCATTTTTTGACAGGTAATGATGTTTTGATGTCTCTGCATTACCAAAATATCTCATGAGTTACTAAACAAATTTTAATGAAACTTCATCCATTATCTTTACCCGTTTCTTCCTTTTCGAGTCTTGGGGGTCGCTTTATGAGACACAAGGTACATCATGGACAGGTTACAAGTCCACTGTAAGGCCACATAGAGACAAACTACTATCAGTACACACCTTCACTCACACCTAGGAACAAGTTAGTTAATTATTAGCCTAACATGCATGTTTTTAGTCTGTGGGAGGAAACTGGAGTACGATTACCTTCCCACGCAAACTTCTTCCAGAACGGTCCTTGACCGGGATTTGATCTGGTTACCTTCTTGCTGTGAGGTGACAGAAAAACTGACTGCCCCACCATGCCACCCCTTAATGAAACTTGCAGAAATAAATCATTTCAAGTGTACAGCGCCACCTTTCTTCCTCCATCTCTCATACCTGTTTACTCATACCTACCTATGGTAGTGATTGACTACAATGTAGAAAAATAATTAACTTTTGGAGTCAACTTGATTCAAGATGGCTGCCGCAGCCAACTGACCTGAAACACATAGATGATTATAACCAAAGTAGTTTTGCAGATTTGTGTGTTAGCAGCTGAGGCAGATCCCCAACACACATTCTTTGCACCAACCGATTGGTTGCCATTTATCCAGCTATTTAGAGTCAACTTTGTCTTTCAGCAAAATACGTCATGAACCACTCTATGGATTTTAATGTGACTTTCACGAGATAATAGCTTTCATTTTTGGAGGGAACTCTATTCAAGATGGCTGCCATAGCCACTTGAACTATGAAAACACAGAGATGTCATAATCGTCATTGTTAACGGATGTGCTAAAATTGGCTGTGCTTGTTGCGTCATTCACAACACATACTCTTAAGTGCTTTTCATTGCACAAGATCTTGAGCCCGGTTGTTAGCAAAGTATCTTGTGAACCACTGGGTATACTTTTTATACATCTACAACTGATTACTGTTTGAGTTCAGGTAAATTGTAGATGGCCACCATATCTAATCTACATTAGCCAACACAAGATGGCTGTTTTTAGTCAATTTAAAAGATGTGGTTTGTGTGGGCCTCGGGTTTTTTGCCCCTTGAAAGAGGAACGAACAAGCTAAAAAAAAAAACAATGTCCCTTTTGAGCAACAATACCTCAGGCCAAAAGCAGCTGAACTTAAGAAATTTAAGCCGTTCACACAGTTGAAACTTATCAAATGAAACGTCAGTGTAACCTAATCACTTTGTGTGGGAATATTCTTAAGAACATACAGTTTCTTCATCGGAGGAAACCTTAAATCTCACTCGCTTTGACACCCATTTGGACAAACATGCATGCAGTGTTGCAGATTAAACCTTTTCGAAATAAGTTATTTCATTGTTGTTGTTGGATGCCGGCAGCGCATCACATCTTAGCATGGTTAAAAAAAAGTACACGGAGTACACTACCGTTACGAATCCTTTTATGTGATGTTCCTAACAGCACATCTGGGACTGAAAAGGTCCTGATCAGATGTGAAGGTGCTGCCTTAGACAAAAAGGCTTACATTTTCAGATTGAAACATATTTTTGTCATTACTGTATTTTATCTGTTGTCAAAAAGGCCTTCTATGTCTATTATTACGGTACTTTGAATGCTAATCTCTTAAAACAAAATGTTTAAAATGTTTAAATGACCTAATTGTCCAATCCCTTTGCTGCACCTGCTGAATCTGCAACGACCAAGTTTGCATACAAAATGGGCTTTTTACGTCTGGCATTGATAGGAACATGAGTGCGGTTTTGTTTTTCCTTATTACAGATCTACATGGGACTGACGGATCACTTGTGGGGAAAACATTGCCGGAGGGATTTCAAAGACTGCAGACTTCAGGAATACGAGTCATGGAAAGAGATGTATATCAGGGTGTCTGAGGAGAGAGAAAGGAAGCTGCGAAGACTGACGAAGTCTATTGTCTCAGCACATTCTAAGAAACCGAAAGGTGGGTGCTTCGTACTGAAAACGCCCATTCTTCTAAAAGGAACAGCTTGACTTTATTTAAAACACCCTGCACTAAAAACGGAGATTGTGAGGGGAATTGGGGTGTGTGTCTTGAGTTACTCTGTATGGTGTGGCTGTGGCCTACAACAGCTATTCAATAAAAATAAAAAAAACATTGGGACTTTCATGAAAGTCATCTGTGACATGAATTACAATGCACGGACAGAGAAAATGTTACAATATACCATATATATTTGAGTGCTTGGTAGTTTGTTTCAAATTAAACAGTGATGGAAGATATAATGTCTTGGACACAATAAAAATATTCTTTTTAACTGAGACTCCATAAGAGTTGTTTTATAGAGCAGTGGTCTTCAGTTAAAATTCAACAACGTAAATTTCTAGGTCAACAAATAGAGTTTTCTTCACATCATTCAGACTTGCAGCATAGGAATTACCATAGCTGCAAGAAAGCAAAAAATGGTGCAATTTTAAATGAATCACTGTAATTTTAATAATATTTTATATAAAGCTGCACCAGCTAGAATGATTTATCTTCAATAATCGAAAACCAGTGGCACCGCTAAAGTAATTTACTGTAAATGGATAAAAGCTGAGCTGCCGATAATGAATCATAAATTGTGTGCAAACTGTATAACATCACATGAATGATCATAAATGCTTGAGAAGCTGCACTGTCTGAATGTGTGCAATATATATTAAAAAAAATGTTTTACTCATATTTAACAATTGTTTTGGACTCACCTAAAACTTTATTTGAATTTGGGGGACCCCTAATGTAGAGGACTGTTAGCTACCATTAACAAACATTTGATCATTAGCAAACAGTTATTTTTAGAGTTGGATTATGCTGAAAAACAAACAAACAAAAAAAACATCCTTCCTTTCTTCTTCTTCTTTTTTTTTTTTAATTTTTATAGGGCGGCAGGTGAAGATGGCATTTATTCACACTGTTGCCAAGCCACCAAGAGACGTTCGAATTCAGCAAGAAATTCATGGAACTGCTGTTCAGCAACCACATCTGCTCAAGTGCAGGTGGGTGTCCACTTCATAAATACATACACATTTTTAGCATTTCCTCCTATTTTTGTCTTGGGATAGATTTATTTACTTTGCCTGTTCTGTACAGTATATTTTTGATAGCATTGTTCAAAGACTAGCATCAGAGACGCCCTGGGGTATCAGGACAAATCTCATCTTTGTTCATGTAGCACTTTTTAGTCACAGAGGTAACTCAAAAGTGCTTAACAATACTGAAAAAAGTAATATACAAGGAAAAACAGATTATAGAAAACATAAACAATAGAAGAATAAATGCAATAAAAATATCTTGGCAGCAATAAAATTAAAAGTAATGAAACTGGATAATAAAATGTATATAAAGAAAATTGATGTATAAGAATACATGATAAAACATTTAACAACCACACCAAAACAACTATGAATGAGTGCCTAATTAAAAATGAGCTTTCTGAAATTAGTTTTGAGCTTGGTTTTTAAAGGGAGTGACTGTTTGTGTTTTGTACTGAAGCCTGAAGCAGGAAGCTGATTCCTGGGGGTGGGGGGAGTCTGAATACCCTCCCATTCCAGTTTGACATTTTTTGGAACAGCCAACAAACTGGTTCTTCCACGTTAAAGCAGTTGGCCAAAAGGTGATCTCAACAACCTAGTCAAACCCAGGAATTTGAGCTATGTGCAGGGTAAACTGCATCGTTTGGTTTAAAACGACCTTCGATTATTTGTCAGCCTCTGTAACGTGTCGCTGCAGTGGATGCTTGGAGGTGGGTTCTCATTTTATATTCAATAAGTCTGCACACTGACGTTTACTTTGTTGGAATATTTCCAGTGTCAAAGGTCAGGAAAACCAAACGAGGCCCAGTTTTAATGAACCCCACAGGCCCAGCAGCGCCAGTTCCGGTGGAAGCAACAACCAAGACTTGCGCAAAAAAACAAGTGAGCTAAGTGGTTAAAATGTTGGACTGTTGAGATATGCAGTATGTTAAACTGCCAAGCACAATCATTTAACATATTTAAGCATATTTTATCTGATTGTTGCTCACCTAGTGTTGATTTTCTTACAGGAGTTGCTCCAATGATGGCAAAGTCTTTAAAGGCGTTTAAGAAACAGCTGGGACGCAGATAAACTCTTTATATTGGTGTTATTTACGGTGAATGCATCATAAACATACCTCATCATTCCTGTCTTAATATACTGACGTTAAGGCATTTGTATTTTTTGTTGCTTCTTTTCACTATTGAATGGACGATGAAGTCTGCAGACACTCTTGATGTAATATTTAGTTTCAGCCTGTTTCAGTTTAAACCTGCATTAAATGGGTTGTGGCTCCATCTAGAGGATAATTGTTTTTTTTTTCCCTCCTCATTCTCCAACCAGACACTTAAAACATGAAAAATGTTGACATAAATTTGTTATTTGTGATGCATTTTTTAATTTTAAAATAAAATTTAAATAAAAGAGCAACAAATACATATACGTTTTTCTGAGAAACAACGCCAGGTTTAAATTAAAGCGCATAAAAGATGATGTACATGCAGGATGCATCAGGGAATATCTGTAGACTAGAACAAATAATTCTGATCAACATTCACATTTTAAACTGATTAGTTTTCATCGCTTGTGTGTGGAACATAAATGATGAATTTCAGAGTTCACTAAATTTCAGTCAAAACAAAAATATTTTACACAAAGATACTTAATTCTGAACTGGCTTGTGTAAAACTAAAATTAAATACAAACCAGATTCCAAAAAAAAAAAAATAAATAAAATAAAATAGGGACACTAAACAAATTGTGAATAAAAACTGAATTCAATGATGTGGAGGTGCCAACATCTAATATTTTATTCAGAATAGAACACAAATCACAGATCAAAAGTTTAAACTGAG
>JARVLU010000001.1:38196750-38208697 GCA_031762415.1 Simpsonichthys santanae
AAAATATTGACATTTGCCATCTCCACATCATTGCATTCAGTTTTTATTCACAATTTGTTTAGTGTCCCAACTGTTTTGGAATCTGGTTTGTAGAACAACTAAACCCATTAATATTTAACCCATCAGTATAGTATCTATTTAAGTTAACTATAACTACAGTAGATAAACAATTATTTCTTTAACTTCACCCCCCCAAAAAACCCTAGTATTAACAACAAAAACATCAATAATTGAATAATAGTAATAAATTATATCCAGGTCGTATGTTTTATGTGTGGACAAATGTTTGATGCTTCTGAAATTTATGTGGGAGTAAAGTAAATAAACAGAGATGCAGTTGGTCCGAACTGCATATTAGAACCAGTTTATTATTTTTGTTTCTTGTGGTAAATGAGCTATTTTAAAGGATAAGTAGTTTCGTTCTTTGTGTTTGTGGCGGGCTGTGTGACGCTCCTGTTCGGGACGGGACCATCCAGAGGAGGGACCGGGGGGAGGAGCAGCGTGGAGCCGTGACGTCACGTCGGCCAGGAATGAGGGAGTGAATGTTCCGGGTCACAAACTGGACGGCAGAGGAAATTAACTCCGGGACTAGACGAGAGAAAAAAGGAAAGAAAAAAACAAAATAAAAAAAAAAGAGAATGGAAAACTCGCAGAATGCCACCGTCGGAAACACCGGGATGTAACCCGAGTTCTCCACGACCAGAATAGGTGTTCTGAAAGCGGAGCGGGTCGACGAGAGACGAGGAGGAAACCCACAGGTGCCAACTCCAAAGTGGGACAAGCGACGGCGGAGAGCCGCCCTCCTCACGAACATTACTCGGTAACGACTTCTCCACGGGCGGAGTTTCGGTGTTTTTCTATTTTTTTTTTCCCCGTTGGCCGAGTTTTGTTTCGCTTGTGTTTTTGGCGGTGAACTGGGCTCATCAGGACGGTCCTGTGGCAATCTGTTGCATCCACCTCCCCCCCCCACCCCCCTTTCCCGTTTGTTTATCGCAGCTTCGTCCCCCACTCCATCGTGATGTTTCACTGCATTCCCCTGTGGCGGTGCAACCGTCACGTTGAGACGGTCGATAAGCGCCACTGCTCCCTGCTCTATGTTCCCGACGAGATCTACCGCTACTCGCGGAGTTTGGAGGAGCTGCTGCTGGATGCCAACCAAATCCGAGACCTGCCCAAGGTAAGGGGAAAGAAAGAAACCGGCCGAGCTCTATTTGACGAAACGTTGCCATCCTGGTAAAGCTGCGAACTTTGCAAGCTCGGACATCCTGTGCAAGGCAAACATGGGGGGGACCTGCTGGGGACAGTAGCTTCGCAGGATCAGCACAGGCCAGAGTGGGTGGAAATTTTCTTTAGGACAATCGCACATCACAGGTTAACTCAAGGGATGAGCCAGCATAGATCCTAACTGACACACTTCTCAGTGGTTCCCAACTCTGGTCCTTGAGGAACACCGTCCTGCATGTTTTAGTTGTTTCCTTGCGCCAACACACCTGATTCAGTAATTTAAATGGCTTCCTCATGTTCTGCAGAAGCCTGTAAATCACCCATTTATTAAAAATCAGGCACGTTGGAGCAGAGAATCAACTAAAACATGCAGGATGGTGTTCCTCAGGGACCAGGGTTGGGAACCCCTGGATAAACAACCCGACAGTAACTTTCCACGTTAATGGTGGTAAGGTTAAAGGGTGCACGAACAAGGCAAAGGTCAGTAAAGCGAAGTTTTTGTTATATCCTGAAATTGAGAAAGCCTGAAGGTGAGCAAACTTTGCACAGAGTTCTCACAAGTGTAGCCACCATCAACAGGAAAAACAAGCTGTCTGAAATGGCAAGAATTGGCTCTGAGCGCTTGGTTAGCAGTACGGAAATTTTCAAGTGCAATAAATCTGTTATCTTGTCTATTTTTTACTTGTATGATTGTAAACAAATGGTTTACGAGATTGCTAGGCTGGGGTCTTGAATCTTTATGTAGATGGAGACCAGAGAGCACAGTGCGTGAACTTCAAGATTAGAACTAAAGCCCCAATTATTACATCTAAAGGTACATATTTCTGTTAAATGTGTGTACAAGCAACAAACACTGTTTATGCCTGTGTTCACATTTTTTTGTCTGTTTTCACCCTTCACTACTTCAACCATTCTTCTTTAATTAAAATTGTTCACAATTTTTTAATGACCTTAATTGCATAGCGCTTTTCTTGTAAACTAATTAATCAACAATGTGACCACCGGGAGCAAGTGCAATGCAACATATTTTGTCTTTGTCCACTTCGATCAGTCCCATTAACTGTAATCTTTCATTTCATTCCTTTTCAACATCACATCATTTAATGTCTCTGTAATGTTTACCATTTGAAGAAGCCACAGTTAACGAGAATTTAGTAAAAAGAAAATAAAAATCCCATTGTTAACACTATGCACAAGTATGATAAAGATGTTGGTTTTCCAGTATGACTTGTTTCCTAGTCCAGGACTAGTCTCCTGGAGACTTTTAAAAAGGAACATAAAGGAATGTAAAGCTGACTGATAAGAGTTAAGATAAATGCCAGTATTATAGATGTGATGTTAGCTTAAAGGAGGTCATAAGTCTGAACCCAAACCTGAACTATATCAAATGGTGTAGTTTGAAAGACTTTACTCCTCTGGTTTTCTATATATAATGCTATGCAGGTCCACCATATTCATCCATGTTGTAAACAAATCACTTTGCTGAATTTGTTGAAAACCAATTGAAAACTTGTGTCATGTGACTGAACAGCATTGGGTTGGCTGTGGTTCCCAACCCTGGTCCTCGAGGAACACTGTCCTGCATGTTTTAGTTGTTCCCCTGCTCCAACACACCTGATTCAGTGATTTAATTACTTCAAGTTCTGATAAAGCCCGTTAATCACCAATTCATTCAAATCAGGTGTGTCAAAGCAGGGAAACAACTAAAACATGCAGGATGGTGTTCCTCAAGGACCAGTGTTGGGTACCACTGTACTCTGTACAGGTAAATGAATATGGCAAAATTGGACAAGCGTAGAATCTAAGTTGTTTAGATGGAAATATAAAAGTGCATGTGCTCATTGACTCGGTGTTTGAACAACCCCATGGGGCCCTCTATATTTTCAAAACTGGATTTACGGAATGCATACCATTTGGTAAAAGAGGGAGACGAACGGAAGACCGCTTTTAAGACACCGTTAGGCCATTTTGAATATCGGGTCACTTCTAGACCAGTAAATTTCCTTTTCGGCTTAACCTTTCTTTTTATTTTCACACTTTACTCAGTAGAGTAAAGTAACATAAATACGTACAATACATCAGAGCTGTTTGACTTCTCAATTCCAAATGGTTTTTCCTTGAATGGTGCCATTGTTGACACATTTTCAGTCACTTAGGCTGTTTCTGAAGATAAACAAACACGTGGTAGTTGGCAGACAATCACAAATTTTGCTCAGAAAATTTTAATTTAATTGCACATTAATTGTCATTATGAGAAATTTATTTTTTGAAATGCCTTTTTAGTTTTTTAACTGTTTTCGTGGCATTTAAGAGTTCCTTTAAGTCACTCGTTGCATCCAGCTTTGTTATTATGTTTGCATTTGACCTTAGTGATGTCTGGCCAAAAGCAAACCGTGTGCTCATAAAAACCACAAGGTTTGTGTTTCATATCACTAACCACACTAACTTATTGTAAAACCAAGGAAAATGTAACATATGAAGTGGGTCAAAACTAGATTTTTGTTATATATGATGCTTGGTACAACCATATAAAATAAGCTAGTATTTTGAGGGAATTTGGTTTATTTTATGTGGTTTCAAACCGATTCAGATTATTTTTAGACCTACATTGACATCACATACTAAACGGCCAACTTGATGCGTAACATTTAATTAATGAAAAAAATAAATCACTCTTAGTTCTTATGCGTGAATCTTAGTTCACCGGGTGGTATTTTTTACATACCTGCAAGTATTTAAAAATCACATGACTAGAATTTTTTGCCATGACCAGGTTCACTTTACTGTCGGAAGTATTTTTGTTCACCTTTATAAAAACAGTTTTATGAAACTATCAGAGCTGTCACTTTCATCTCTAGTTCCTTCTTTTCTAACAGTGTAACAAAACCCATTGAACATTTAGCATCCACTGTTTTTCTGGCTACATTTCACTGTATTTCTGTTGACTTTGATGTTGTGAACTTAAGTGTAAAACAAAGTAAAATACAGGTACTGTCAGAGTAAGCATGGTTTTGGTTGAAATGAAAATGCTAAGAGTACCAAAAACTTAATAAGTGAATGACAACATGTTGCTAAGATCAAAAGGTTGTAAAATTAAGACGGGAAGAACACAAATCAGTTGTCAACTACAGTTATTTGTACAACATATACTCTTCAGCTATATTTTCTTTGTTGTGACAGGACAAACTGGAAGTCATCATGGTTGTTGTGGTTAGATGATTGGCTGCTCAAACATTTTGTACTTTATACAACAATCACATTTTTCACAAATGAATCAACTCACCATCATTTTGTCACAATATGAACTCTTTTAAGATTTTAGGCATGACATGTCCATAAAAACAGTGTCACATTCAGATTCAGGCCATTAAAGTAGCTTTGAATTCAATAAAGAAATGGTACGAAGCAAAAAGGAGGACCTTTTGTTACTACCATGATACCAGGATGTCGGTTACTGTTTACAGACGCTTTTCCAAATTACATGTAGCTACAGGTTCTGTGTCGCAGTGATTCTATTTTTGTTGAACAGAAACCACATAGGACTGCAGGCGACTACTGGCAGACTCTGAGAAGTCGGGATACACAAACTTGGCTTTCCTCTTGTTTAGTCTTGTGCTCCTGAATACACTGGGTACCACTTATAGGATTTATTTCATTTCCTATTGACACAGAATTACCTTTTTCTATTCTTAAATGGACAACCCTTTGTCTTATAGTACCATCTCAGTTGTGGCAGCACTCATAAAGCAGAGGAGAAAAGGACAGATGTTTTTGTCCAGCCTGGGCTAATAGCTAGCCAAATATGTGCTAGTTTTTATCATTTTTCATGCAGATAGACTGTTTTATACTGATGGTGCTAAGAGGCTGCTGATTTGTTTAGTCTGTCAGGGATTAAGTACATTTTGAACTGAATAAATGTGCTCCTATTGGCAATGCTCCACACATACATTTCTGTAGAAACACATGAGCTTTTTGGTTGAGAAAACAGAGAAAATCATGTCGTGCAAAAGTGCAAAGATTTAACATTAGCTTATGTAGTGTTCTTTCACACTGGTATACCATTTTTGGGAAAGAGTTGTTTTCTAAACTAGAACTTGGGTCATTGTTTGAATAGCTATAAGCCTACCCTGGGCGAAGACTTTTACCCTTTTCATAATAACAGGTTATTAACAGGTCTCTCTTGTAAATGAGTCCTCAATGCTCAATATGTTGTTTTTCTGAGCTTTATTTTCATCCGGAGTATGGTTTGGCTTTTATTTGAAACTTTCTCAAACTTTTCCAGCCTCACTGGTTAAGTTGCAGAAAGCGTTTTTTGTTCAGCTTTTCAAGATGGTAAAGTAATTTCAGGGATTCTCACTGTAACCTTCAAAGACAAGGGGTACAATTGGTAATTTATTGGGTTCACACCTGTTCCAGAAAAGTAGACGCATTTATGAAAAAAGGTCTACCAGTAGTCCACTTTTGACCTCATAACTTGTGTCAAGTGGAAAGCTTGTTTGGCCTGTTGTGTGTTTTTGTCACATTGCCTTTTCTTGCATATCCACTTGTGAAGTTCAGTCAAGAGGTTCTAAAAGTATTACCGGTAATGACTCAGTTTGCAGAAGGCCATCAAAGAAAGACATGAAAAGTGACAAATAAAATAAAACAATGGGCAATGCTTGTACAGCTTCAATCCTGAATGGAGATAAATTGTGGAACGTCCCCATACATGAATGAATGTGCTACATTGCTTACTTTGTATGCTGAAGAAAAGCACAGGAACATGTGTTCTGACCGAAAATAAAGACGGCATTAAGCGTTCTGTTGTCACGCTCAAGCATTTGTTTGTGCTCGTGTTTTCCTAACGAAGTCATAGTGAATAAATTACTTGAATGTTGAAGTACAGACAAAATCGACACACAGAATAAAAGCATTATCCTTGTCAGACTAGACGCATTTTTCCCACCGTTTACTCACACAAGGGCGTGATTAGCAGGCGTACTCGTGACAGCACATCCACATTTACGAGATGTTCGTTTAATTTTTTACTCTGAAACTATTCAAAGCACCTTTATATGATGGGGGAGCATTATGTTCATGTCAAGAAGATACACTTTTATTGTCCCTTTGGAATGTAACTTATGTGATCAATGTTTGCTGAGTGAGCCCAAGAAGTGGAGAAAACTCTCTGCGATCGCATCAGCGTGGTTTAACGTATACACGTCGACTGCTAGCATAAGAACTGTGATGCAACCGAGTCTTGACGTAGCAACATACCTCAAGTCAATCATTCCCACCAGCAGGCAGATAAAAACACGTACAAGGCAGTTGTGATGGCAAGATGAAACAGCAAAGGTGTGTTTCACTGCAACAAGATGAGGCAAGTTGGACCTGAGCAGATAGTAGATCTTTCATTTGGTTTGGTTTGCCAGTAGTGCTTGTTAACACTCAAATTAAGACGCTGATTATAATGAATGGACACATGCAAAACTAGCTGGTTGCTGAAATGCTCTTGCAAGTTAAACCAGTTTATAAATGAATGCAGCTTCCGCTGTTTCCAGTTCACCTGAAACTCTTAAGACAAAGACGTTTCAATGACTAATTGAAATGGCTTTAAATACTTTTAAAGGTGCAACAAGTATTTGCTCAAACAGAGATTGTTGTGTTCTGACACAGTTTTTAAGATTGGTAGATTTGGGCATTTTTAAATGGAAGCCAAACAGGACTACAGTAGTCCCTCATGTATCGTGGGGGTTACGTTCCAGACACCCCCGCGATAGGTGAAAATCTGCGAAGTAGGGATGTTATATTTATTTTAGTATTTATATGTATTTTAAGGCTTTATAAACTCTTCCCAAACTCTTGCAATGTTCTTAATAATGTTCTAAACCCTTAAACCTATGGGATTTTAACAACATACATATATGTACTGTAAAGTACTGCAAAATTTTATATGGATATCCACCAGTGAAGATACTACAACTTGAAGGATAAGTTCAGCTTCAGGATTATCTGCCAGTTCTGTGAGTTTAGTTGATCGTTACTTGTTCTGACTTTGCTTTGCAAATCTATTTTTACCACATCAGTTTCCCTGCTAGTGTCTGCTCCCTCCATTGCAGCTCTTTGAAGTTCAGCAGAAAGCAGCAGCCGTAAGCACTGTTGGCTACTGGGCTGTGTAGTTCTTTTGACTTGCGTTATAATGGAGGCTTATTGAAAGAAAACTACAAAATGGCGGCGCCTGTCCGACATATGTATTTTGTTTGTTTTGTTTTTTGTGGTATTGGTTGGTTCTTACTCCCGTTAACTTTTTATCCCGTACCGTCCCAATCACAGGAGTAATATTAAAGTTGACAATCATGTGTCAGATACAATCTTACATTGAAAACCCACAAAAGAATGAGTCTGCGAATGTCAAACCGCAAAGAATCAAGGACTTGAAGATCCATCCAAAAGTCTTCATTGACAAATAATTTGGTGTCCCTTTTTCAGTGGAAAGTTTTTGATGCTTTTCTATTTTTTTTAAACATACAATTGATTTGGGTCCATTTTTAATAATTTTTTGTTTATACAAATCTCGGGGGCCGAGATGGTGTAGAGCACAGGTGTCAAACTCCAGGCCTCGAGGGCCAGAGTCCTGCAACTTTTAGACATGTCTCTGATGCCACAGAGCTGAATCAAATAAGTCGTTAGTCATTAGCAGGACTATGGTGGCCCTAAGGTGTAAATGAACAACATTTAAAAAAACGGAATTACATTAAGCCAAACAGGAAGTTATTTTATTTTTAATTTTTATTAACAGCATAAAACTGAAGAACAGATCACTATATGGTACACACACAACGGAGATGTGTGTACTGTATATTCTAAAAAAGTTAGGTCCTCTGGATGTTCAAAAAACAACAATAAAAAAAATTTAATAAAATCATAGAAACGTTTCATCTTTCATCCGAAATACTTCTTCAGTCTGAGGAGCTGTATTAAGCTCAATCTTATAAATAGCACCTTCTCATAGTGGATCAACCATTTTGTTGTTGACATTCAAAACCAGCTGTTCACAAGATCAAGGAGGACCGCCCTGATGGCTTCTTGCTATCCACAAAGGGTTGAGTGATACTAGCAAAAACAGCATTGTGAGATGGGGACAGTTGAACACCGAGGCCTTCAGAGGACCTGACTTAACTTTTTTAGATTTTTCTACCTGGATTATTGAGCATGCATCAGGATGTACTGTATATTGTTCTGTTGGTTGGTTTTATGCTGTTAATAAAGTAAAAAAAAAACTTCCTGTTTGGCTTAATGTAATTCTGTTTTTTCAAATGTAATTCCGTTTTTTTCAAATGTTGTTCATTTACATCTTAGGACCACCGTACTTTGGAGAACTTGAATACACTAAAGAAGCTAATTCAGTCATATGATTCAGGTGTTTTGGACCAGTGGAACATCTGAAAGTTGCAGGACACCGGCCCTCGAGGCCTGGAGTTTGACACCCCTGGTGTAGAGGCAGGGCAGCCGACTCAGGACCCCAAGGTCTTGGGTTCAATCCCCAGTCATACAATGATGACAATACATACACATTATTATTATTGTTATTATACAACCAATGATTAATTGAGAATCAATAGATCTGTTAGTTTAAACTCCAAAACAACTGTGATCTACTGTTCAAAACATATTAAAATCACTCTTTGCTTAAAATATAAAAGAAAGGTATAGGCTAAGGTAATAAAAGTCATTTCGAGGCTGTTTATAAGAAGGGAAAGGGAGATTGGCAGCTGGTTTTTGTCATTTAGACTTTGTTGAAGTTACACACAGTGATGGTGGAGATAGAGAGGAGGAACAATATCCTGTTCTAGACAGGAAGCAGCAGAGATTATGACCCGTGCAAAGTGGTAAAAAATGTGCTGCTGCGTGTCGGAACAGGACACTGGTGGTCAAACTGACTGTGTCCCATGTGATCTACAGGATGAAGTGTCCTGAAGGTAGTGCAAGTTGTTCAGCGTCTGTCATGCTTGGGACGGTTTTAACTCCAGCACAGGCTGTGATATATAATACTGTATGCATGTGTGCACGTAGCCTACTTGTAAGCTTACTGTGAAATGTGTTATTTAACTGTGTAAATCACATTGATGTTCCCTACTAAAGCCTGTTTCTCATTAAAGTTGTTGCCTGGTGGTCTAATTGGAAGTTTTGGTGATTGTGTGAGTTTTCCCCTCAACAACAATAAATATTACATAAGTTTAACAGATTTCCTGTCCCAAGTTGAAGCAAAGTAAACTAACAGTAAAGCTCACTGCACAAATATACTCCTTGCTCGTCTTGAACTTAAGCAAACAGAGCTGAAGGTTAAACCGACGATGCAAACACTGCCGCAGGGTTCAAGAAAGGGGTTCGTGTGACGGGGCCTGTTTTTTTTTTTTTTTTTTTTTTTTTTGTGTGTCTCACATGCTTCGTTGTTTGGGGCGAGGTGCGGGTGACAGTAAAAGGAAGAACAGGTTTGCTGTCAGAACGCAGGAATCTCAAAGAGCAACGCTGTTTTGAAGCTAACAGCTGATGAGACCAGAGGAGCTAATCAGGCATTTCTTCCTGTTATACGTCCCTTTAGTGTCTGCCACGTCCTGAAGCAGCAGATCTGATATGATACGTCCCACCCAGAATCTGTTTTCTGGAATGGTTTTACTGTTGGACAAGAAACACATCCTGAACCTTTCGGTAGATCGACTGGTTTCGCAGACAGTCACTGAGTCCACTATGTTTTTTGCATAAAATGTGAAAGTGTAATTAAAGTGGATCAAATTCAAAAGCCCAAATAAACAGTATTCAGGTTCCTCTGAAACGATGGCTTAGAGGCGGTTTAAGTTGTCGTAAGATGTTGGAATGGCATGCAGTCTGCAACAGGGTGGAGTTTGGCTTTTGGACCCAGGCTTTATTTTTTGTGCACGTTATAACTGTATGTGAAAATGGCTCACGCGTAATGAGAAATACTCCACACCTTGTTGACAGTAAGAAAATATATGTTGGTTGTCCGCTCAGTTTTATTGCACACTTGTGCTTTTGTTTTCATACAACAAAGCAGTCAAGCAGGAAGCAGTGACAAATACTGGTAAAATGGTTAAATCATATTATAAATATCTATAGTAACGGGATAAAGTTTTTTTTAAATTTACTTATTTAATAAGCTGTCTGTGCACCAGGCAAACAAAAAGGACCAAAAGAGGAACAGTGGACTAGTTTCCTCTTCAAAATTATTATTACGCTAAATTAGTCAGAATGCCCAACATGTGGTAAAACATAAAACACATTAGTGCATGAAAAAAGAGAACAACCTTTTTATTTCATCTTGTTCAGAAAGGAAACTTTATCGAAACACAAACATATTAAGCAATAATTTTAAAATAAATGAGAAACATGTTTGTATATTCATAAATGAGCTCTTTTTAGTTCAAACACTTTCCAGCCAGTAGAGCAGAGACAATGTAAAGCCCTACAGGGAAATTAATGAGTTCTCCTTTTCCTGCTAGAACATTAAGGGAACCTGGGGGAGCATGGTTTGCTACCTGTCGTACCACAATACATGAATATCTCTGCTCGTTCTTGTCATCGTGAGTCAAATTGATTTAATTGATTTTGCCACTAATCAATTTAGGTATTTTTTTTATTTTTAGAACAACACAACAACGATCAGTTGTTACGATCTGTTTGAATGTAAATATAGTTTTATGATGAATCAGATTTATAAATGCTGAATTTTGGAGAAAAGGGTCTTGTCCATAGCGGTCACATACTTGTCTTTTTGTAACCCAAGATTACCGTAATAAAGAATTACTGGGAAAATCTTCCAGGTAGTAGTAGACTGATCAATAATGAATAAGTAATAATAAAAATATAGTCTAAAACTGATGTGGATTACCAGAAGAAAATAAAATTTAGTTTGTGAAAGGTGCAGTTTGCAGAAACAGATTTTTAGTCCTTGATGTTGAGAGAGATTGAATGTCTGATTGGATATTTTATATGTTTTTGAAATATTTAATTATTTTTGCAGTTTTTTTTTAAATTTTTTTTTAAACTTTATGTTGAACCATGTTTAGTTTTCTAAAGGTTTTGCTTGTTTGCAGATGATTTTATCGTTATTTTTTTTTTTTTTTTTTTTGCAATCTCAGCATCTTGGTCTCTGCCTTCAGAACTGTGCATGAAAAGAAGCATTTGATTATATTTAGTACAATACAAATTTTGTTAGGTGTTGCTGTTTAAAAAAAAAACTAACACCAAACACAGGAATAAGAGGATGGGAGCTTTTCTGGGTAAGAAATTATAGGTGCTGTCATAAAATTTGTATATCATGAAAAAGTTGAGTTCAGTAATTCTGTTCAAAAAGTGAAACTTGTATATTATATTCATTTATTACACACAGAGTGATATATTTCAAACATTTTCAATTGCTTTTAATGTTGATAATTATAACTGACAGCTAATGAAAACCCCAAATTCAGTATCTCAGAAAATTAGATTATTACTTAAGACCAATAAAATAAAAAAAAAAAGGAATTTTTAGAAATGTTGGCCAACTGAAAAGTATAAACATGAAAAGTATGAGCATGTACATCACTCAGTACTTAGTTGGGGCTCCTTTTGTCTGGATTACTGTAGCAATGCGGCGTGGCATGGAGTCAATCAGTGTGTGGCACTGCTCAGGTGTTATGAGAGCCCAGGTTGCTCTGATAGTGGCCTTCAGCTCTTCTGAATTGTT
>JARVLU010000001.1:38263271-38277046 GCA_031762415.1 Simpsonichthys santanae
GACAGCCGAAACCAGCTGCTCACATGGTCAAGGAGGACCATCAGCCTAACGATGGATCGTTAGCACCCTGATGATTGGTATTACTTATTAAACTAAATAAATAAGGCCAAGACAATGCAGTTTGTTCTCGTATTGACAATTATTTTTAGAAGGAAACTAAAACCAAACACTGCATGCCAGTGAGGAACATTAAATCTTTTCACAAAGATCAGGCCATCAACGTTTGTGCGCTGCCCTTCCAACAAACCTAAAGTGGCCCATGGGCCACCAGTTGATAACTACAGTTGTAGCATGTTGTTGCAGCTCTGAGCACTTTTAATTTAGCCAACGAAGGCGTAAAATGGCTCTTTTGATCGTAAAGGTTGCAGACCCCTGAGCTAGAAGATACATGAACATCAGTTCCAAGAATCCTGCAGCTCCACCAGCACACAATTACACACATTCTGTGCTTTTACCTCGTCAACAACAAAGGCTGTTCTGAGGCTACTGACTGATACATGCACTTGCACTTAGATTGCAGGAAAGCAAAACTTATTCAGAGGCAGAGATATTTTTCCAAAAATTAATAGCCAAGAAAGAAATGGCAGATCAACAGCAGTGCTTTCAAGACTCCATTTAACAAAACTTCCTCATGTTTTCAACTCTTCTATTTGACTTTGTCTTGTTTCATTTCAAAAGACCTGTTGAACTTTTAACTAAATGACCTACAGGAATACAGTCAAGGTCAGCCGCCTTGTTTGGTATAGCTTTCTACAAATGCCTATTTACCTGTAATAAAATGTAAATGATTACATCAGACTTTATTTTCTTCCTGTTACAAGCCACAAGAATGGAGCTGAAACAAATTCCTATCGTGCAGCAAGTTTCAAAGCAGCTTTTCTTTCGCTCTTTTGCCGTAATTTGCTGCGACATTGCTATTCAGCGTTGTCGATCAAAAGTAGACCGACTGGCTAAACTCGTTGTTTTCTATGAAACCAATGAATGAACAATGGAAAAATGCTCATTTAAAAAAGAAAAGGTCTACATTCACTAACTTTGTGTGATCCAGTTTTCATATCTCCACCTGCAACAACATCCTCTGCTGATTAGTGGAAGAAGTTTCAGTGGCCTCAGTCTCCAGTTTGCATTTTGCAAATAAGCTCTTTTGATGAGCGTGGGCTGTGACTGCTGACGTAGAGACAGCAACGATAACGGCTATACCTTTGAACTTTAAATGCAACCGGATTTTGCCAATTAAAACGAGAAATTATGAGTAAATTGCTGCAGAAGCGATAAAGATGCTATCTGTGTTGCAGTTATGAGTCAACTTTGCAGACACTGTGCAGCTCGTCTCATTGCATAATCACAGCGATGTTGCTCTCTGATCCAGAAACTGACCAGTGATGTCTGAACAGATATCAGCAAATTTGCCACCGTTAAGGTGGATAATGAGGAACCAATTGAGAAAAAGTGCAAAGACGCAAATGCAAAGATCAATTTATTATTTTTCTTTAAGAAGCACCTTGAGAAAATACAGTTGTCGGATGCTGAGCTACCAAGGGCCCCTTATTACATCTAACATACAATAAATTTATATTTTCATTTTTACTTGTTCTTTACTTTACTAAGGTTTAAAATATTGGGACTTTTATTTGGTTTCGGTTATGTGAACGGAAAGAAAAATACCGGTTTAGAGAAGTTTTTCTAACACTAAATAAAGCTTTCCTAGTAGCGGTAAAAAAAAAAAGTGAAAATTGAATCAAAGCAAATCGTTTCTAGGAAAGAGAAAACATTCTTCAGTTGGCTGCTCAAGAAGATTTTCAGATTGATAATGCTCAGAGTTCAAGCTGTGAAACGTCCGTCCCTACAAAAAAAACAAAAAAACGTCTCACCCGCTGGGTTCTGTTGTGGCTTTTGTGTCGCAGCAAAGGAATGTTTCTTGCAAAACTATTGTTTTAATTGAACCAAAGGCAACAAAAGCTGCAGGTTCGTGATGCTAGCAAGCACTGACCCTTTCAAATTTGTCAAATACAATGACGGAGCGCGGACTTTGCCAAAACAGCTGTCAGACAAAGAGCAAGGTTCTTTAGGGCCTTGACAGTTATTTGCAAAAAAATGTGTAGCACCGACATTTTATGTATTTATTATTTAAAAATTGACTAATGATCAAACCTGACCGGTGCCACTGTCAGTATCTTTCTTTAGTCTAAAAAAAAATAAAAATAAAAAAAAATATAAATTGCATGACGGAAATGGAGAAAAGCCAAATATTTTTAAACAGTTGCCACATAATGCTGCTGATTATCTCATGCTGCTGATCTTATGCTGCTGTATTTATTCATACTCATCTGCTCACACAGACTCATGCTCAGGCTGCTGTTGTTACGCCGTATTATTTTAAATTATTAGTGTTTAGCTTATATCTTAGTTTATATGTTTGATTCTTATTTTCTGTTTCTTTATATTTTGCTATTTTGGGTGTAACTGGGACCCTGCGTACATAATTTTGTTCCACCTCATGTACCACATGTTATGTGAACAATAATAAACTTGACTTGATTTGTGATGTATAATTTTTGTATCATGAAAAGTGCAGACACATTCTGTGTAGGCAGCAAAGAAGAGATGTTGCTTGTGTGAACATTGAAGGGTTTCTAAGACAGTTTTATGTCTTTTACTGCTTTGATACTGCTTTTTTTCCCTCACTCGCTCTCGTGCAAGACGGACACATTTCTTCCCTCTCCCGTCCTCCTCCTGATTTTTTGCTCTCTGTCTTGTGTATCGGAACTCCTATTTATACATTTTCTGAAACATAAAGCTACTGTCATGGATCTGGTCAGCTGGACTTTCAATGCAATCGATAACATTTTATTCAACAAAGCAACAGCGTCCTGGAGAGCCCTCATGCACCTCTGAGACGCACGCGGCAGGATACGTCATGGACCTGGGGAGTTTGGAAGCTGATGTGCCTTTCCCTATTGTCTCAGGAGGATGTTGAAGATGTTTATATAATTGAAATCATGATATCAGCGGATTCGTATGTCATCGGCTATTGAAGAAGACAGCAACAGCAATTTCAGTCATGACAAAGCTGCTGAGCCTGTGTGAAGGTTTGGTTTGTGTTTCGAGCACTCAAAATCAGCTGATTTATGAGCTAAGCCATAAGATGGAAACGATTTGCGAGAATCGCAGGCCACCGGTGGCTCCTGGGACTCACCAGCATGATGGAGACGAATTGAAGGGGGCTTATAAGCACAGACCAGTGGAATGCCCACAAATCTGGCCATTTTGGATTGAAAGTACCAGCAGAACTCAAGATTGATGAGAAATAAAAGCCTGATTGAAAAAAAAAAAACAATTGTGGCTTATCTGAATCTGACTCCCCTGTTTGTCCTCGAAGCAGGACGACTTATCAATTTTTTCCCGGGATATGTTTAAACTAAGAAAAAAACTCTGTCTATCACCCCCCCTCCCCCCCCTGAGAACTTCTTTGAATGCTTATCAGAGCTACTGGCTGACACCAACATCTTATCAGGACTATGGTGCTATCTGGAAGTGCTTCATGGACAAATCTCACCGTCTTGTCATCAAATGCATATGTAATGTGTTTATAAATGTGCTTGCTGGTAGTTTTTTTTTTGTTTTGTTTTTTTGATGTTTTAAATCATGTCCTGATAAGGGATATGGACAAGATGTGAAGAAATCTTTTTGTAAAATCTCATGGCTTTCCCCACTTTTCTATCTAAAAAGGATAAAGGGCCGCGCTGTCAAGAGCAGAAGCAACGTGCACTCCTCCCATCTTTTGGACAACTGTACAAACATAATCTCACTGTATTTCAATACAATGATAATAAAGCTTATTCTGATACGAGTGTGTAAATGCTATGGGATTGTCAATGCAGGCTGTTGGTACTGAACATGCATGTTTTTACCTTTATGAGCCCTCAGCTGCCCAGAGTCCCCGCTGTTTTGAATCCATCCAAAGGACCTGGCCACTTTGCTTTTACGGTTTTAGCCCTGATTTTTACTGACTTTTACAGACCTAGAGTGACCTGAAAGACATTATGTAATATTCAATGCTATCAAAATGTCACAAAAGAAAGAAACACACTTGTGTACAAAAAAAAAAAAAAAAAAAAAAGTTGCGCAGAGCTTGTTTGCATATACTGTACTTTAATAGTGAAAAGATTCTTGGGCATTTCATTTAAAACATTAGTTGCATGTAGATTTTTATGTGCATGAGTATTTTTCAAGCCTGTTCAAAGAAAATTATTAATTCCTTTGCGTTGTGATTTACAGGTTTTAGCAGGGAGGCCAGCTGAACCTGCTACGTTCAGTTTTGTACCGGAGGTGAGCAAGTTACCAATTAAAGGAATTCTTACAAACAGGGAGAGATCTGAAGGAAAGTCAATTAAGGTACAGCAGCAACACATTTACATAGTTAAAAAAAATTACATTTCTGCCCCTGGTTATTAGGATGAGTGAGTTGATGGCTGCAGTTCCTGCAAAACAAGAAGTATGTGATAGTTTTATGCTTTAATTTCTGGTAGCTAGCTAAAATAAACCCAAACACAATAAAAAATAATAATAAAAAAAAAACCAAACAAACAAAAAAAAAAACAAGGTTTAAGAGTTTTTTTGTACTTTGAGTTTGCGTCATTCCTCAGGATCTGATAATGTGACACTGAGCTGAGTAATGCAGACTAATTTTTCATCATTTAACACTCCACTTGTTAAGCTCAAAGGCTCAAGCTGTGATTCAATGGATTAGCAGCTTAAATTCACACCGGCTGCTTCCTAATGATTCTGAACATGAACATGGAAATATTATCATTGCTGGGTTTAATTCCACTTTTTAAATTTATTTAATAATTTACATCTATGAGCTGTAGCTTCATGCTTGCCTCTACTCTTTACCTTACAATAAAATAAAATAAAATAAATTAATTAAAATCTCTACCTTTAAAATACAATGGACAAAATTAGACTTTTTAGAGTGAAATAGAAATTTAATTCAGATGACAAATGGTCAAACTATAAAAGGTTCATGAAGCAGAAAATCAGTTTTTGCACGGTACCACCTGAGCAAAATAATTCTTGCCTTTAGTGGTTAATCATGTCCAATAACAGAAGATTACTTTTTTTATTTGCTTCTGGAGAATAATCATTTTAACTTTCACCTGATGCACTTTGACCTCCTGTACCGAATCATCTTCAGGATCAAACAAACAACTTAAAGTGTTTTAAAAACTGCTTAAATTGAGGATTTGTACATTTTGTCACATATTACCCTGAAGACAAACAGAACAGAGCAGTTCGAAATTCTATTCATTAAAAGTTTTGCATCCTTTTTTGCTTTGATTAAAAATGTAATATGTTGGTGTACAGGTAAAAAATAGCACAAATTGCATATTTATTGAAGTGTTTCTGGACGTGTTTCAACATCAAACACATTTATCATCTGCTGGTAATCATTTTCTTTAGCTTTACATATAGTTCAACATAATACTTACACTAAAAAAAGATTAAAAGTACCATATAAATAAATAAAAAAATAATTCACTGTACAGTATTTTTTTAAGCTGTTTTTTCTGAGTTTTATCATTGCGCACTATGACTTAAAGCAATCACTCCTAGGGGCTGATTTTCACCCCCTGTGGTGCAGATTGCTGGAGGACTTAAAGTGCTAATGGATGTTTATCCAGCATCAGCAGCATCAGAACAGCACGCGTGCTGCTGGTTGCCTGAAGTCAGCCTGCTGGCTCTGTACATTTCAACTTCAAAGATCTGCTCACTGAGGGGGGTGGTGCCGGTGCCTTTAATTTGTGAATTTCCTCCACCAATATTACCCAGAGGAGAGGCAACCAAAAGCACATGGCTCCGCAGCTGCAACACATAAACAGATCTAGATTTTTAGCAAAACTCCTGAGTGTGTGTCAGTCAATTCAGAATCAGCCTTTACTGTCATTGCAACAAAATTTCATTTCAGTACAGCCTGTCCAAAGAAACACAATCAAAAAACATATATGGGTAGACGGGTGCCTGAGGCTGCAGCCTCATGAGAGGCGCTGCATTTTTTTTTTGTTGGATAATGAAAAGGAAACACAAGGAAAGCAGAGGTACAAAACAAATCAGATCTCACTGTGTCCCACTCTGCGCCTAACAGGACAGTGTGAAGTTTAAAAAAAAAACCTCAGCACAAAAAAAGCAACATACAGATGACATAATAAGACACATGCATGTGGAGTGGTTACAGCGACACTACTGGTAGAGCTGCTGCCTCTCAGTGAGCAGGTCCCCGGTTCAAATCCCGGTCCGGGGGCCTTTCTGGGTGGAGTTTGCATGTTCTCTCCGTGCATGTGTGGGTTTTCTCTGGGTACTCCGGTTTCCTCCCACAAACCAAAAACATGCATGTTGGGCTGATCGGTAACACTAAATTGTCCCTCGGTGTGAGTGAGAGAGTGAATGGTTGTTTGTCTCGTTTGTCTCTATGTGTCCCTGTGATGGACTTGAGACCTGTCCAGGGTGTCCCCCACCTTTCACAGTGATAGCTGGATATGGGCACCAGTGAGCCCGGTGACCTGAAAAGGAAGAAGCGAGTAAAAAAACAACGGATGGATGAAAAAACGATGCTAGGTGTGGTTTGAGCTCTTTAGCATAGCATTTTCCAAACAAAACTTTTAATAAAAAATAAAAAAAAATCAGTAAACGAGCTCTCAGCTTCTTTTTGCAGGGGGAAAAAAAACCTTTTTACACAAAGGCACGAGTTTCAACCCTGAATTTTGGAGCTTTGACAAGAAAAATGTTTTATCCCCGAGGTCGGCCTGTTAGTTAAGCTCGTAGCTTAGCTTCTCAGTTTAGCTGCTTTTAACGATCCAGAAATGTGATTTTGGATTGTTAAAATGGATTTTAAGGAGAAAAGACCGGTAATAAAACAGTTTATGCAAGAAGAATGGCCTAAAATAATCCTTAACAGAGTTAAAAGATGGACATAAAATATATCTGCTGCGATAAAATGTCGAAAAAAAACAAAACAAAAACAACAACAACATATTACTCAAGCTATGATTCATTTGTTTTGGCTAGCTGAACTCATCTTTTCCACCTGCATTCAGGGAAATATTGTTGACAGCGCTGACAATTTGATGATCCATTCAAATTCAAAGAGGCTTTCATTTGAAAAGAAGAAAAATCTGAGATTCTCTGCCAAACGACACAGCCATCCTGAACCAGAGTGTTCTGTTTGTTTGTCCTCAGCCAAACATGCACTGCAGATTGTGTTCAGTTGTCAAAATTGGTCGAGTCAGAACATAATAGTTGATATATTTGAAAAATTCACTTAATTTGCTTTTGCTTTTTTACCTCTCTTTGTTGTATGGATGTGTCAAAACCCGCTGCAATGTGAAAAAGGTAAATTTCTCAACTCAGAAAAACACAAATGTTGAACATCTGAAGTAATTCAACTTATAATGCACCGAAACGAATTATAAATAAAAAAGTTTTGTTGTTGCAAATTTTCTGAGCACCATGTTTGTTTGAGGATTTGAAAATTCAACCTTGTTACAGTAGATATAAAATCAAAAATATGTTACATAAAAAAGACACTAACTTGCTGTTTAATATATATTTTTTTCTTTTACATATTTTTACATGAACTGTAATTTTTAAGTCTTTGATTTCATTACAGCTTTTTAGAGTCAGACAAAAGCAGCTTCAGGATAAATTTACATTATATCCAAAATGACTGAAAGTTGTCACTATTATAGTAACTCATTTTTATGCATTATGACCAAAATCATCCCAACATGTGGATTAAAATACTTTGTAAATTAAACCACATTCCTTAAAGATAATGACTCAATTAATGAGCCATCGTAGCATAAATGGTGTTGTAGTAGACCTTCGATCAATGTAAAGTAAATTTTGTGGGTATATTTAAATAGTAAGTCTAGTTGTAGATTAGTTAACAAGTCAAACATGTAAGGATATGGGTAAAGTGTCAGTTGCAACATCTTCAGTTTTATGTGTTTTCAATCAGAGAGCTGTACGGTTGCTAATTTTGTGGTCTATTTTAAAAGTACAGCTTCTTTTCAAGTTCATAGCTTGTAAAACTACATTCTTGGCCTGCACATTATTGTTCACCCACAACGTTCCTGTCTAGGCTCACTTTGGACCCGTCTTGGCAGCTGGATTAACATTTATGATATAATCTACTGCCGTACTCTTTTGAAGTACAGATAATTGTAATTATTACTTCTCGTCCGTGCAGTTTTTAGACCTGGGATGAATAGCATTACTTTTATTAGGTACATGCTCTTCATACTGTTTTAAATAAGCCTGCAGGCTGCTGGAGAGTTGAAGGTAACCAGGAAAACCTGGAGTGGACTTTAATGGTGCGTCTATTCTCGTATTAATCAAGTGGAATGGATTCGTTCAAGAAGAAATAAAAACTGCGCCAAGTGAATGAATGGTTCATGGTGAATGTGGGGTGGGGCCCAAATTAACATTTTTTAAATGTGGGGGGACACGTCCCCACCACATATAATGGTTGTAACTCCCATAGTCATTTGTTTTCTCTGGACATGGCAAACGAGTTAGCAGAGTACATCAAATTAATTGTTCTAGTGGCTTTTATTTTGATAGTCCACTTCCACTTTTCTGCAAGGAATTTGAATATTAACTAAATATTTAGGTTTGAGCTAAATATTTAGTTAGCAAATAAAATATTTATTTTGGAAATTAAATGTTTAGCTTAGAAGTTAAATGTTTAGTTTGGAAATTAAATGTTTAGTTTTGAAAATAAATATTTATCTTCGAAATTAAATGTTTAATTTATACCGAAATATTTAGTTAAATAACTGAATATTTAACTTGTAAGTTAAATAGTTAGTTTGTAAATTAAACATTTATCTTGGACATGAACATTTAGTCTGGAAACTAAATATTTAATGTGAAGGTAAATATTCAGCTCGCTAACTAAATATTTAACTTGCGAGTTAAATATTTAGCTTGTAACATAAATATTTAATTTGGAACTATGACATTTATAAATGTATGAATAACATAGTGAAAATATGAAAAAAAAATCTTATGAAAGGCTAAGTAAACCAAAATATTGCTGTTCTACTATTCCTGTCGCGGTTTTCCACTTATCGCAGGGCTTCAGGGTACAGATCCCCAGCGATAAACGAGGGACTACTTCTGCACTTTATGTGCTTCCATTAGCTACTGAGACAGGAACTGTTCTTTATAGTCTTCAAACATTTTAATTATATTTTAATTATGCTTATAACTGTCTGATAATTTAATGATTGCCAGGACAAACTGTTCTGATTTAGAGTAAAACAAAGTTAGACTGACATTTGAAATATGTGATGACTGTATGTTGCCTGTAAACACAACAAGGGGGACACAGTCACCACTGACGATAAGTCAGGCGCTACATAAATATCAGCAGGGCATGTGGACAACGTGCATGTGAATTATACGTGTGGTGAAATCATAGAGGCTTGCTGCAGCTTCAACTCTGCTTTTCTCAGGTTTCACATGCTTGGCTCCTCATAAACGCACTCCCCTTTTCTCTCCTGTCAGAATGAAGCCATGTCCCACGAGGAGACAACCGGGGGCAGCATGTCAGAGGGGGAGCTTTTCAAAGCAGAAATGGTCTTTATCAGGAACTTTGTTGAAACAGAAAAGGAAGCACAACCTCAAGTAAGTACCACAAGAACCCCCACAGTGTTCTGTGAGGTCAGCGACATGATAATGGATATTTAAGTGCAAGGTTTGCAAATTTGTGTCTGTGAAGACGATAACACTCATGGTCATAGGATTAAACGAGAAACAGTTATTGTACAATGTGTGAATTTATTGGCTCTCCTGTCTGTTAGTTTAAGAGCTTAAGTTATTCTTGTCATTTTGTTAAATGGTAGCTTTAGTATTTTTACTAATCCGCACAACTGACAGACCAAGTAACAAAAAGTCTGAATAGTGAAGTCACAGGGACTTTTAGGAAATGTGAATATAAACCTTTGCAGTTGAAAGAGACTTAATGACAAACTCTGTTTAGTCCCTGCAGGGTCGCAGGAACTTCTCTCAGACCAGAGCTCCACCGTCAGTCAGAGCTCCGTCTGAAAATACCCCCGGCCGAGCAGACGTGGAGACGGTCTCCATGGAAACAGCTGTTGACAAACACAGGGGCGTTTCCCGGCAGCTGTGTCACGATATCCCTGGACGTTCTGAGGATGCGCCGGCTTGCTCTGCACACACGGCGTCAGCCCCAGAGGACAGAACAAGTCCCACCAACTGGGCAGACCTGTTCCCCACCCCGGCCTCGTCCAGAGAGTCCATCCTGACTTCCCCGGCTCCTTTCAGCCGAACGGTTTCTCCCTGCTCGTCTGTTCGCTCAGGTGTATTCTCCCCCGCTATAGTCCAGATCAAGCGGCACACGCTAGCTCCTGGATCTAGCCTGGTTAACATCCCCCAGACCTGCTTCTCATCCTGTGACAGTCTGTCGTCCGCCTGTCCACAGTCACCCCCTCCCCGGCACCGACCTCCCGTCACTCGGCTTTCCCTCCTGACGGCCATCCTCAGGAAAGGTCGTCTTCCTGTCCTGTCTTCTGCGCTACAGAGACCTTACACGCCCTGCTGGCCCGTTAATCATGTGACTTTGTCGTTTTGTAACGCGTGCTCAGCTGCCTCCAGCGTGGCCTCCATTCCCTTAGAACTGTCCTCCCAGTTCTCCTCATCTGCGTCCATAGACGGTCAAAACCACGTCTGCGCGGAGCCCGTTGCTTCCCCGACGACGGAGTCGAGCGCTCACGACAGAAGACGTCCTCAAACTCAGGTGAAAGGACGCCACCAGGTGACTTCTCCTCCACCGGTGAAGAGCAAACTCCCTCAAACTCCACAGTTCTCGAATGTCGCAGCTGTTTCTCCGTCAAGGCACGACAACTCGGCCTCTGCAAATACTCCATTGGGCTCCAGTTCCAAGTTACATGAGCTGAGGCCCAGCAACGTGCACGCGCCCCTCAAGGACCACGGTGGTAATAACCTGAAAAATCTCATCTCCTCGCCCCCTGAACTTCCAGCTGAGCCTCCTGCGACCCAGAACCGGACTCGCCAACCGAATTCTTCTCTCTCGAGGCTCCAGATGCTCTCCCAGCAACTAAGAACTTCGCCCGTCCCCTCATCTTCTCATTCACACATCACACCTTACTCTGCTCGTGCAGACGCTGCACCCCCCCTCCCTCATTTAAAACAACCCCCCAAGGTTGGAGGGTGTGAGCCAGTGGTGAGGTGGCCTGCATTCAGAAGAGCCACACCTGCTAAAGCTGCTCATAAAGCCCAGTGCCTGTCTCCATCTCGATACAAACCCATTATCCTTTCTGGGTGGCCGTCACCCACCTCTTCCCCCACACCCACATCCTCCCCTGCACCCCCAGTCAGAGACTTCACCCCGTCTCCTTCCCTGTCCCTGCGCTCCACGCCCTCGCCAAGGCCAGGGAGTGGAATTTCAGACTGCAGTGACAGGGAGGGTAAAAAACGAAAGGTACAGCATCTTTATTCTGGTTTCTGTTTGTCTTTTGCCTCTGAGCTCATCGGTCCTTTTACAAGCTGACGAAGAGATTTTCACATATTTTAATCGACTGTAAAACATCATTTAGTGTAGAACTGGTTCTGTACAAAGATGAGCAAGAATAAAGTGAGCGGTCACTTAGGAATTAAAATCATTTAGAGCAAACAGTCACATGCAGATGTGCAGTTTTCTTATCTACAGGTGAGTAAAACTAAAATTATTGCAGCCACGAGGCTGATGTTCAGTAAGTAAAATGGTTTTCAGTTCTGTTTGTGCTGCTGGGCAGCTCGGCTGGTTTGCATTATTAGCAATCTACTGATAAAGTAAACTGGATGATGAATTTCAACAGTTTATCTTTGAGAAACTGCAGAAATTTGCAATTCATTTGTTTTCTTTCAGTCTTTTTTTTTTTTTAAACACCAGACACACAAGATTAAACTGAGCTACAAGTCGCTCGCTGCGATTCCCACAAACACCATCCTGTTGGATCAACAAGTAAGTTTGTGTGTTTAACCTACTCGTCCATTTTGTTGTCTTGTTACAACTCCTTGGGAAATGGTTTGAAGTCCCGAGAAAATTGCAACAGAGTCGGCCAAATTTATTTGCATTTTATTATCTGTGTTAAAGTAAAGCAAGTTAGTTTGATTAAAATGTCTAAAAGGGTTTAAAAGTGCCATGAAAAAACAACAAAATAAAGACTTTTAGAGTCAATTTAATTTAAGATGTCCACCACCGCTAATCCAGGAACTGTGCTGGGTCATTTGAATCAAAAAGATTGAGTGAAAAGTGTCACAAAACTTAATTTTAAAGTTTTGTGTCCATTTAAAAAAAGAGCTCAGATCTGTGGTTTGGGTGGAAAACTGATGGTTAAAGTTGCTCCAAGTCAACCTCAAGCTATTTTTGATGTCCCTCCTCGAGTTTTTCCCACAATCTGCACAAACTTTACTCATCAAGTTTCCTTTCAGCTTCACATCCTTGAAGCTTCTGCAAAGTTTTATGACTGATCTTTCTGATCAGATTTTTTTGTTAAAACAAAAAAACATGATTTCTGACGCTCAGACAGTGCTCTTGTTTTCAAATTTTTTTGGGGGGGAAAACATTAGAAATTCAGATCCAGTTAAACCATTAATATGTCTAGTGATGTCAACATAAGATTCCCTTAAATGACTGCACATGTAAATGAATGTTACGGGATTAAATTCAGTTTACAGTAGTTTATTTATCCCTTATAGTGTAAATTGATGACAAGAGTGCACCAGAAAAAGAAGCAAATCCTTATTATAAATCCAGATTCTGTTTTAAATCCAGTTATGGTCAGGTCAGTTCTTGTTATATTAATACATTCACATCACAAGATGCCAGTTACTGTAGTTACTGAAGCCAGAAAATGTGTTGAATCTTCACTTAGTCCAAATCCTTCATGCTGAGCAGCATATTAGTGACAATGGAAATGGAACAACTCCCGTTTAACATGAAGAAACCTCCAGGAGAACCAGAAGCAGGCTCAGGATGAGCAGCCGTCTTCTCTGACTGCTTGGATTCTGAGACAGGCAAACACAGAAAGACTGGTCCAAGTGTACTTTCTATAAAAACACAGAAATACACAAGTTGTTAACAGCAATAACTAACAAACATGGAGGAGAGTGAGGTTGACATGTGGTCACTTTGACCCCCAACAGTCTAAACCTAAAGCACAATTAAGGAATACATGTAGATCAGAAAACCAAAGCCAACCCTAACTACAGGATTTATGCAAAAGGAAAATATTAGTCTGAAAAGTAGACAGAACTGGAACATTTAAAATCACATCCTAAAAGCTTTGAATCCAGGGTTATATAAAGTCCAATCAGGCTCAGAGAAAGTTGGACACATGGCACTTAAAATAGGCACATTTTTACAATTTTGTAGTTTAAGCATCAACCATATCATTTTTGTTATAACAATGAAAATACTGATTTAAGATGCAAGCTGGTATGAAGGGCTCTATACATCTTCACCTTTGCTTTCTTACATTTGCATGTGCCTTTTACCTGAGTGATGTTGGACACTAAAAGTGTGCAACAAAAACACAGATTTTCTACAACAAATACTACATACACACACTTTTTGCCCCACTCCCCTCAGGAAGGAGGCTGAGGAGCATGAAGTGTAGAACCACTAGACTGAGGAACAGTTTTTACCCTGAAGCTGTTAGACTCATGAACATCTAACCAGAATAATC
>JARVLU010000001.1:38277086-38290755 GCA_031762415.1 Simpsonichthys santanae
CCTATATTCATTCAACCTTTATTTAGGCAGGTTAATCTCATTGAGCCTCGAGGACTCATTTACAAGAGAGACCTGGCCTATATGACCTATATGACGAACTGTGCTTGAAAGATGTTGGGAAAAAGAAAGTGAAATGTTTGACTTTATGGTGCCACTTGAAGAAAACAGCCTTCATGCTGGTGAACTTGATCTTTTCTGTTTGCGTTTGCAGGCGATTGATGAGCAGGTTGAACAGAACCACTGCAGCTCCCTGGATAGACCCGTTACAGACACGCACTCCGAGGTACAGCTGCTGCACGCACGGCTGCACGCGTGCATGTGAATGCTTCACACCGAAAAATGAATAATTCTGCTGTTTCCACAGATGTGCTCACCTGCTGAGCTGCGGCAAAAGTCAGATCTTCTGTATGCAGAGATTGATGAAATATTGGTAAACTCCATTCCTGACGTGAGTTAAACTGTACATGTAGGCTTACGCACATAAAAATGTTGATGTTTATTGTTTATTAAGCTAATTTTTTATTTTTTTTCTTCAAACTATTCTGTGGACAGAAGACCTCAAAGTCACTGAATACCAATGCCGGTTTTCAGGTAAAATCAAACATTATGTGCATTTTTATTTCGCACTCACAAACAACAACAAATGAAAAACACTGCCTCTACTCTGCCCACGTGAAAATAGCTGTTTCAGTCCTAATGGTTAATTATTCTATAGGTACAAGTTGGGCGTTATTCACACATGGAAATATTTTTTGCTTTGTAGTCAGAACATCCTCAGTTCACAGCACGCAAAGAATAACAACGTTATTTCATTATTTATCAAAGGAGATGACCTCTTGCAGTGTTCAGAGGAAACAAGTGGCTTAATCCAAGAGATGCTGCACGTTGCAAGTCTCATCCAAGTTCAAGAGCTGACTGATAAAATGTGCGAAGTTTAATCGTTAATGAGGAAACCAATTAAAAATCATGTAAAAAGTAAAAAAAGCAACAAAGGCAGCTTTGTATTATCTAAATAATCCGTGCAACATTCACACCCAGAGCTTGTTTTCAAGCCTGTTTTCGATGAATATCTTGGAAATATTAAACATTTGAAATTCAAATCGTATTCTAAGATTAAAAAAAATACAATTTCTCTTTATTTATTTATAGATTTATTTATTCTTTTACTCTCTTTCAGAACAACTCTTCATTGTCAAAAACCCTGGGGCGTGAAACCAAATATGTGAGTAGAAGTCAAACAGCTTGTTTGTTCTCTATTTTCTGAACTCTCAAAGGAAACCCTGTAAGAACCTGCTGCTGTCAGTGTTTTATCACCTCAGCTCTCGTGTAACGTCAGTTCACACAAAGTTAGTCACTGGTTTGGAACTGTGAAGACAGCGTTTTATTTTTGTTGCTGTACGACACGAGCCCTTTTTTCCAGATGAGACTTTAAAGATGCAAAACAATAAAAATGTCTAAAACTTAAATATTCAGCATTTAAACAAAAGTAATGCACCAACAGTTCATGCTCAATAATCCAGGTACAAATCCAACAATGTTCAGTCAGGTTGTTGCTGAGACGTTTCGTTCTTTATTCGAAGGACTTCTTCAGTCCAAGAAGCCACAAACTGGAGTCTCATGAATATCACACTCCCATAGTGGAAAAAAGTTTTGGTTTCTGATGCCCGCCCTCTCCCCCGTCAACTCCTCTGAGGCATTCATGTAAAAATGGTTCAAAACACCAACAGTTTGTGGCTTCTTGGACTGAAGAAGTCCTTTGGATGAAGGTTAAAACATCTCAGCAAAAAAAAAAAAAAAATAAATAAATAAATAAAATAAACTAAAATAAAACATTGAAACCGTCCAGATGACCTGACTGAACATTGTTGGATTTGTACATGAATTATTGAGCATGAACTTTGGTGTTTTGAACCATTTTGACATGACTGCCTCAGAGGAGTTGACGGGGGAGAGGGCGGGCCCTAGAAACCATCTTATCACCAGCAAACTTTTTTTCTTTTTTTCCCACTATGGAAGTGTGGTATTTGTGGGACTCCAGTTCGTTTGTGGCTTCTCGGACTGAAGAAGTCCTTTGGATGAAGGACGAAACGTTTCAGCAAAAAGAAAAGAAACTGTCCAGATGACCTGACTGGACATTGTTGAAAAATAGTGATGCTTTCATTGAGGCGATATGATATTAATACTAATAAAACAAAGTGGTTCGCCCAGTTTCAAGATGCTAAACAAAAAAGAAGCTGACGTGTGCCACAAGCTTATTTAATTTTATTTAACTTTTTGGAACATAACTTTTAAAGAACTGAACTGTACCTTAAAGCTTCTTCGTGCTTGTACAACATTTAATTTCCTCTCTAATTAGCAAAATATCCCATGCCCACTCTGAAAGTAAGCATTCAGTGTGCATGTACGACTAATAAAGTTTTGGAAAAAACTTGCTTGAAAATGGATATCACAAACAACGGAGCAAAAACTCAATTTTACAACCGAACATTGAGTAATTGTCTCTAGTCAGTGTCTTACCTGCAGTAAACATTGTGTCAAAGTCAACAAAATGAAACAAAACAAAATGTAATTCCAATAATTATGAATAAAGTGATTAATTTATAGTTACTGTATGTAATCAACAGTCAAACTTTACATAATGTGTGAATTGTAGTTTGTGTCACAATCTCTTTGCTCTTTGCGAGTGCATAAAGTTTGAGGCAGCCAACGTTTTCCTAACAAATATTAGACCACACAGGCAGAATTTATTTCTTTGCAATATCCTCTTCCACATGCGTCATGGTGTTTCTTTAGAAGAAAAATGAGCCTATAGTTCAAAAGGGCCGGACAGAAAGCGGGAAGAGAACGCGACAACACGCTGTTTTCTGAGCGGTCACAAGCTGACAACCTGCCTGGCATAGATGGAAAAAGGGCATCATTAACTGCAAGACGCCCAGATTTACTCTCTATGTTCCATAAAAAAACACAATGTTGGTAAAGAAATTATCTTGAGGGGACATTTTCAAGAAAATACCTCATGGAACACAGTGAATGGACTTTACTGGAACTTTCAGAATACAGCTGTTGAATCTGCAGCTACAACTTATTACATAGAAGTCAACTTGATTGCAAACATGTAAAGGTTTTAAATAAGTTTACAGATGTTGAAAGTTGATTTTGTAGAAGCTCAGAGTCATTCCCAACATATTCAGCGCATGGTTTGAACAAAAGAGCTAAATTAATGCCCAACATAAGATGATCTCAATTTAAAATTGTGCCATGAAAGGTGGCGGGTGATATGCATACCTTCAAGGCATGCTTGGTCTTTAATTTATTATGCTTTTAGCCTTAAAACCTGCAAGTTGAGGCACTTTAACGAGAAAATATCTTTCGTTTCATGCCCTTAATCGATCCTTGTCTTGTTCTTGAGTCTAATGCCTTTTCTTTGTTTAGGCATCTTTGTGCTGCTTGCACCCATCAGCCTCTAAAAGAAACACGACGTACCCTAAAAAGGTACAGGTTCTTTTGACTTACGGAAAGCTACATTTTTTTTTTTTTTTTAGTACAACAGTGATGTTAAGTGTCTTGGAAAGTTGCTCGATTGAATGTCTCTGTTGTTCATGTCACGTATTCCTATTTAGACAAAACCTGGGGTGTTTCGCCCGATGACAGCCATTCCAAGACTGACAGTGAAGGACGACGATGAATTTCGGTCCAGTCCTTGCAGGCAGGTTTTCAAGCAAACCTCAGCTGACAAGAAAAAGGTGGGTGAGATGCATTTGGTGAATGTTTTAGACTTTATTTTAAGTAACACAAAGATAAGTCTTGAAGGAGAAAGTGATCACAAGAAAACATGCACTCACCATCTACTGCATCACATCAGCTGTATTCATGAACATCATTTTTAACAGTGAGGCAGGTTTAATATTAAATGTTACACACAAAAAGTAATCCAGGTAAAATTCTCAATATTCTTATCAAATATAGAGAATTTTAAGCTAAGTGTGGTTGGACTTTTCCAATTAAAGAGAAAAAGACTCAATGATTGATTTAGATATCAATTTTTTTCTGTATTTTTTTTTTATTTCCATTGAATGAAAATATAACCAAACTGTTAAACTTAAACTAACATTAAAACAGAATTTTGTAAATCCCAGGGCAGAGAGTTCAAGAGGGGCTGACCGGGCAAAAAACCTTGAGCCCATGGTGGTCAGGTGAAGAAGAGAAGTTGAGATTATGGGTGGGAACGTAAACCAGGAGGAGCAGGAACACACAGAGGAGAAGCAACAAAACCAAAGAAGCAGGATCTTATAGATGATGCAATATTTAATGGGAAGGTAATAAAAGTGCTGTGGAGCTGGTGTTATATGGCTGATGGGGGGTTCTGGTGATGATGCGAGCACAAAGCTTGACAGGTAACACAACCGCCCTCCTGCAAAATAAAATAAAATAAAAAATGACAATAATCGAGGCAAGATGTGACCAGAGTATGAACCAGTATAGCGATGCTGCTCAGTGTAACTGATGCAGATGAGTGGCAGCATTACTATGGGAGTGGGAAGATAGACTGCTGCTATATATATAAACATAATTTTAATGGCTCTGAACCATGTGATGGTTAAAAAAAGACATATCTGATGTCTGAATGCACTGACAATTTAATGACACACTGCTCTGACAGACCAGTTTGTGATGTCTCTTCTTGAACCTGCATCATTGGATAAATTATGTTCAATCGGGAAAAAAAAAATCATTTTGGGATACACATCAACCACCAGGTGCGAATGCCATCAGTTATGCCCAATTTCACATTTAGAGTTTCTGATCTTTATATGAAATTAACTTTTTTTTCTCTTTATGGTGTAGATTAAAAATAGAAATGTACTGAATGCACAGCTCATATCAACCTTTTGTGCTACGTTTGTATTTGTTTACCTAAAGAAACAATGAAATTTGACGGAACGAAATCATCATTTCTGGTGGCTGCTCTTCTTTCCTTTCTTTTGAAAACTCCAGTAGTGAATACCGCACGTCTAGTGATTTGTCACAGTGAAACAGAATTTAATATTGAATGTAAAAAGGAGAGAAGAATGTGCTGCTGCTGAGTACAAAACATGCAGGTCATATGAATACAGTGAGGTTCAGTTCTTTAATTTTCTGCACAGAAAGGGAGTCAAAAGGTTTAAAAGCAGCTGCTGGATTGCCTTAAGAATCCCACAGAGACTTTGTCATTTCATGTATCGTTTAGCTTTTTCTTACATCACTTTTGTTACATATTGTAACTAATAGAAATGTCAGCATGTATTTGTTTTCCTCAGGGATATCTGGAAAGTACTGATGTCTGCTTTAACCATTATATTTTTGGGCTGTTGACTTACTATTTAGGATATCTTGTTTGTTGCTCACACTGAGCTGTGGCTGGTGCAACATATTGATGTATTTGCACATGAAGTGGGAAAGAGGCATCCATTTACACGCAGTTATCAGATACATGGAGGTGCATGAACGTTTGTTGTTATCTGTCTGCTTAATAACTCTCATAAATCTCTGATGGTTGGATTGCAGAGAAAGTCACACTTAAATGTGGCTGTCTTGTTAATTGCACTTAATATATGTGAGATAAATGCGTAGTTTTAGTTCAGCAAACTCTGAAAAGACAAGGCGTACCCGTATTTTTCAGATTACAAGGCGCATTAAGCGAAACAAGTTCATTTTGACTCATTTTTGAGCGTCGTGTACCACATAAAATCAGTTCGAGTGAGCACAAACAGAATTAATACATGAGGTGCACCGGCTTATAAGGCTCACTGTCAATTTTTGATAAAATTAAAGGATTTGACGTGCACCTTATAGTCCGAAAAATACGGTAACTTCATATATCTGAGCTTTTTCACAAGTCTCACTAAACCATTTTATTATGTCACATTGGATACTCCGAAATAAATCACTAATACAATAAACATAAAAATGAGTTCAGAGTGACAATTATACCCTTTGGTTTTATGGTTGCCTTCAAATAATACACATTTGACCTCATTTTGCAAGTTTTTGCAAAATGCATAAATTTAACGTTATTTTTTTTACTGACATCCCAAAGAAAACTGTCAAAATATGTAAAAATGTGTAATTAAATAACTCCTGCAGCAGGCAGATTAGAGCACAGCTGGATTAAAACAACAAAAAGTGAAAGGCTGATCGGATAGTTAGTCGCTCTGCACAAATGTTTGTCAGCTTGTCTGCCGCCCTCGCGTTTTATTTTAGCTCACATGTTTTTTAAGTTTAACTTCTGACGCTGTAAAATAATTGCTCCCACAAGGAGGCAGCAATGTCAGCATCATATCTGGCTCTCGATTGGCTGAAATCATAAAACAAGCAGGATCAGAAATGTCATGAGCAAGAACAAGGTTGAGTGTAAAGTGAAGGGTTTGTTGGGAGATTAGGACGTTTCTGTAAACTGCTGTGAATCCGACAGCAAAGTCTGAGCTTTTGTCAGAAAATATCAAACTTCGAGGTTTTTAAGAAGCGCAAAATGTGTTGTGTCAAAACTTAAATAAACCGTTATAATTTAAACAAAAGCTTACAATGAACAGAAGCTAACAGAAAGAATATATTGCATATTTTTAATAAACATTGCTGAAAAACACAGCACTAAAAACACATTTAATACAAACTACACTATTCACACAAAATGTGAAACTGAATACTGTATTTTTCAGCCTATAAGGCACACTTAAAAATCCTTTAATATTCGTAAAAATCAACAGTGAGCCTTATAATCAGGTTGGCCCTATGTATTAATTCTGGTTGCACTTACTGACCTCGAACCGATTTTATGTGGTTATTGTGAATGAGTTGAATAAAGTTTGACTGTCTGACTGTTTTGTTTCACTTAATGCGCCTTATAGTCCAAAAAAAAAAAAAAAAAACTGTACTAAAAAAGGAAGTTAGAAACACATCTTTCACCATACATCCACCAAAAAGTTGTTTTGTGGTGCTAGCTGATTTGTTAGCTAAAATAAAATGTAATAAACACATAAAAATATCTCAGCCTTTAAAACCTGAACCCCACACTCGCCGCCCTTTGAATTACCTGTGAAGGTTTGGTTCGTGCTTCGAGTACTCAAAATCAGCTGATTTACATGTTAAACCATAATATGGAAGTGATTTGCAAGAATCATAGACCACCTGTTGCTTTGGGACTTGCCATCATGTTGGAAACAACCTTGGAGGTGCTCATAAGCATGGACCAGTAGAATACACCCCAATCTGGCCATTTTGGATCTTGAAAGTACCAGCAGGACTCAAGGCTGACAAGAAAAATATTCTGCATGAAAAAAAAAAATCTGAATCTGACTATCCTGGTTGACCTTGAAAACTGGCCAATATATCAATTTCTCCTGGGAAATGTGTAAACTAAGGAAAAGCTTTGTCTATCACAACCCTCCCTCCTCCCCCCAAGAACTTGGGACAAGGTGTGAAGAGATCTTTTCTTTAATGCCAATGTCCTCTCCTCATGGATTTTTCCACTTTTCTATATAAAAAAAAAAGTATTCTGAAAAGGATAAGAAGCCACGCTATCATAACAGCAGCTACGTGCTCCGCCCATCTTTTGGATAACGACCATATGAACACATTCTCGTTGTGTCTCGGTACAATAATAATAAAGCTTATTCTGATTCTGATTATCTTAATTTCTTTACCTGCTTTTTTCTTTTGTGGTCGTGGGGAGCAGTTGCCATATTCAGCAGTCGCTGTGCGAGAGGCAGGGTACACCCACATTGCAAGTCTGTCAGTGGGCCTCATAGAAACAACAACAACTTATTTGGACAGCTTCTTTTCTCGCCTCATTTATCAAATACTTATCTTGGTAATTAAATGTGCAGCATTAAGCTCATCGGAAGCTGCAAAGTTCACATCCCTTCTGCTCCTCATCATGACACTGTCGCCTGTCGGTAATTATTCTCACATCTTTCGCTCGTTGCACACAGCAGGTTACACATAATCATGTTGAGGTAAAGTTAAATAGATTTAATGGAACACTGAAATCATTTTTTTTCTATTAAGATTCAAATGATGCTGCAGAGTTAGCCGGAATGAAACCTAAAAATAAAATGTAATAATGTGGTCAGTGAAGGACGCATTCCACATGCTTTTGCTGCAGCCTATGAAACGCTAATACTACAGATAGATTGAGAACCAGCAGATTTAACTTTTTAATGTATCCCATAAGGCAAAGTTGCACATGAAGGGAAATGCACGTTAAACTTTAAAATGTCAGAGTCTATCTTAAACAGCCACAAAGAGGCAGAAATTGCTCTTTTTTAAAAAGGATGCTCAGTTTTCTTTTTGTTCATGGCCTCTTTGTTTTTCTACAAATGATTTTGTCGTCCGTCACACTATGGTTAATGTTAAATATAAATTATCAGTCAGAGTCAGAGTCAGAGAGTCTTTATTGTCATTTGCACCGCATGTGGTACATGTGATGAAACGAAATTATGTACACAGGGTGTGGTTTCATCAAGAAAAAAATGATTAAAAAGTAGAAATAACAACTAATGAACAGTATGAGCTGTCTACATTTTATAGCTTTTTTTTTCTTCTTGCAAACAGATTAAAAAAGTCTTGTTGCAGCAAAACTAACAACATATTAAAGAGAAATGATCAAATGATCAAAGACACATGCTAAAAGCGTGTGCGTTTTATTCAGGTCTCATCTTCATGGAGTTTCCTGTCAAGTTACAGCCCTTGGCTTGACAAACTTTTTTCTTTCATAAATTCAAGTTGTCTTTCATGTCTGTCCCTATGAGGAATCTTCTGAAGTGAATAGGAACCCACCTTTTTCCATTAAAAAGAACCTTCTTTTGCAGCCATTTGTTCATCTTCACACATAGAAAAGTGAAGTCATTTGGCAAAGGTACAAAAATGAAATATTTTTACACCATTCTATAAAAACAACCCCTTTATTAACAGAATAAAACCTTTATACGTGTTAAAATCTGGTGTTAACGTCATTAGTTGTCAGCCGACGTATGTCGCTCGACTTTTATCATCGTCTGCTGTTTCCTTTTAGTGATTTCTCTTTTCAGCTTTCTTGGTTTCTTTCTTTCTTTATTCGTTCTAATCGTGCCAAGATCTCAGAACTTGCTTGTGTTTTTTATGTTTTCAAAGGTTTCTCATTGGAGCTGTTCTCTGGTCTTGCGTTAAAAATGTTCTCATCTTGTTAAAAAAAATCAAACTTCAGTGTTTCTGCTTGATTTGACAGTCAATTTCTTAAAAATATCGTGACGGTCAGAGCTTAAAATATGATTGCACTTTTTAAATTTTACCACAGAAATGTGTGACCTTAAAACCAAGAGTGAAAGAAAGCAATCCGACTTAACGTAGAGAAATGTGACAGTTTTCTCTTGTACTTTATACTAAACAACCAGTAACATAAATTATTAAAGGTATTCTCACTGAGCAAAAGACTCTGGGAGTCTCCATAATGTCTCCTGATGATATTCAGCTTCCTCACAAAGAATTGTGCCACAAATTTTCTCACTGTAGTCAAAGTTGTCTCAAGCCCTTTTCGATGCTGTGGCAATCATCTCCAATCTGTCTAAAAAGCACAAGAGATTTATTTTTAATATTATATGGGATATCTCCTCTGATCAAAACTTGCCTAAGTCTAACCAAGCCAATGATATACATCAGGGTTATTTAACTGGCGGCCCGGGGGCCAAATCCGTCTCACGAATGTGCTCAGTCCATCCGGCCCCACCAATGGGTTGATTTTTAAATAAAACTAGATTTGAAACTGTAAAAACAACCTTATTTAATGGGAATAACAGATGGATTTTACATTTTACCTGATCCACCTTTCTAAAGCACTTGCCCAGTGTCTGAGTTTATCTGCGAACCCACCCGTCTTTGACACAGGAAGTCATTGTCCATCAGTCCCAACATAGGTATTTGTTTTGAAGTCAGCCAATTTAATAAATTTAAGTAACATTTCTATGTTTTCACAGTTACAATATTGTGATGTCACTCATCTTTTGTACAACCAGTTGCTGCGCCCCCTAACAAAAAGATCTGTCACTATTGATGATGACAAAAATAAATTTCTGCATCAATAATAAGGTAGATCGGTACAAACCACCGATTGTACATATGCGACACAAAAACAACTTTTCATATTCTATTAAAAGCTTACATAATTTAAATAGGTAAACAAATGTCATGGCCTCATATGTTTGCTTTGCAACTAGATAAGCTAACACGTGAATGTGGAGTCCACAAATAACAAAAAGGCTTACATAACAGCATCGCAACCACATCACACGGAGCCGGATCATGTTTCTGTTGTGGTCTTTAGGCAGAACTGTACCGAGACACAGTCAGGCTGCACAAAATCAGGTCAGAGTCTGCTCTGAAGATGAAACTGCAGTTCTGACTGAAACACGGTGGCGCTGCCATGCACGATGATCGCATTGATGTTAATGAGTAAACTGACTCCGTCATCAGCTACAGCACATAGAGAAGTGATGCCACAATCATCAGAACCTCCTATAACTGGGCAAACAGAGGCCATGGATGACATCAGGTTTCAAGTTAGGGATGCAGCCTTTAGATCAGGATGCAAAGTAGCTCTAAGTTCTGCAGGAACTAGCTTTTGCCGAGCCATCGACAAGGCTTAGCCAGAAAAATATCACCAAAAAATGTTGTGATTCCAGAGACGCAAGAGGATGAGGCAGGAGATTCAGGCTGTAACTGACTGCAAGTGGTGGTCACTGATGCCTTGCAGACAGGTTAAATTAAATTCATATCAGGTCAAGAACATATCAGGAATTTAAATCAAACCAAGCTCCTCAAGGATGTGTGCTCAGCTCTTTGTTTTTCTTTCTGCTAACACATGGCCATGCTACAAAACTGAGCCTAAACCAGCTCATTAGATATGCTGATGACACAGCAGTAGTAATAGTAAATGGACTGTACTTCTATAGCACCTTTCTATCTAATCAAGATACTCAAAGCTACGCTACAATCTGTGACCTCATTTACCCATTCATACAGCACTCTACTAGATTTCTACAAATATTAATCAGTATTTTATCACATTCGTATGCCGATGGGACACACATCAGAGGCAATGCATTGGCGGACGACTAATGTAGCCACTCAGACACTAGTATTTTTTTCACCAATAGTAAAAAAAAAATATCTTACAGATCTATCGAGTATCAATTAGTCAGCTGGCGTTGAGACAACAAAATATCTCCAAATATTAACAAAACTAAAGAGCTAAAAAAAAAAAAAAAAAAAAAAAGCGGAGTGGGAAAAATTATAGTAATGTAAAAAAAAATGCTCTCACTCACCCTTAAGCTGTTTAATCCTCCTGCCACGCTTTGGTCAAAATGACCCACGAGACTGAGGGACACCTTGTGAGTCATTTTGACTCAAGCGCAGCAGGAAGGTCACCCTGGAAGATGATGCGTTCCATTATATTAAAAACAACTAGAACATGTCACTTTTTTTTTTCTTTAGGTAAAAAGTCTGCTGTCAACGCTCCTTTTTTATTTTTAAGTTTATTTCATGTCAAGAATAAGAGAATATGGCATCATTTTTATGACTCTTTTTAAGAAAACTGAGCCTGTTTGTTCACTTGAGTTAAAGATTTGTCCAAAGGTCTAGCTGTCTACAAACAACTAGCCTGAAATTTCAATGACCGGTTATATTTTCTCATTTCACGTGATATTTGACTCAACTATTAGTGGATCAGACACATTTTTCTACAGGCAAGACATTGAATCCTGGAATTGTTCTGATGTGTCTATTGTTGACTGAGCACAATAAGCATTAAATATATGCAGTAAAATGCAAAAAGGAAGAACTGCATGGGTGTTTATGCCAGAGGCTAAGTATAAGAAATAAAATGTTGAGTGCTTTGCAGAGCCTTAATAAGCAAGAAAAACAACCTGACAATTTTTTTTTTATATTTACAACATTTTTTTTTATCCTGCATGCAGATTTTCTGCACAGCTTGAAATCTCCATATCGAGTGTGACTGTTTATTTAATTTATCAGTCACCATATTCAACTTTTGTATATCAGTATGGTCTTTCAAACAATGTCAGCCCGTTTGAGGGAACACAGCAGTTTTTTTTAAACAAAGTTTTGTCAGCAGTAAATTTAAATTTCCAAGACTTTTTAAAACAGATATCCAGTTCTAGATAATGGTTTGTGTCCAGCTGGGGCCTCTCAAATGTCACAGAAGCTTAGAGCAACAAAACTTACAGATAAGCTTTAAAGGAACCCATGAAAGAAAAGTGAAGGTATCACTTTATGTCAGAAAGGAAGGGATTTTTTTTAAATTTTTTTTAGAAGTGACAAAATATAGTAATGCACATTCTAATTTATGTGTTCCTAAAAGGGCACCTCAGTGTCATGTTGTGCTTACACCTTTAGGTACAAATAAAAATAATATTGTGCTTGACTGAGGGCATCAGCTTGCACAAAAATCCAGAATGCATATTTCTTCCAGTACAAAGTTTAAAACCGGCTTGAACAGCAACTTTACACTTGAAAAATCCTCCTTCCTTAAACGTTTATCTTATTTCCTGACCTATTTTATTCTGAAAGCATTAACGAGGAGGCTGTGACATTGTGTTTCAGGTGGGAAGCATCGGTCTTGATGAGGCACGGACAGATTTGTTGACAGGCTCAAAAGGAAATTTGCTGAAAGAAGAAACAACGCCTGAAAGAAGAAGTTTATTCCCAGCGTGCGAGCTGCACATTAAGGAGCCGGATGAGCAGATCAGTCCTTCTGTGCAAAAGGCATCGACATCTTTCAGCGCTACAGAGAAGGAAATAGAAATGTTTGAAGCTTGTATTTGAAGCAATATGTTCCTTTATTTATTTTTTTCAGCAAACAGTTACCTGCAAAGACACAAACCACCACAGCTGAAGATCAATAAGGTGTTGATTACACCTTACCAGTATTTATTCTGTGCAGTGTAGCACACAATAATGAAATAAAGGCTGTAAACAGAACAAAATAAAGGTTTGCTTCGCTCGGAATGCCTTAGTCTGTCAGTCATTAATTGTTTTTTAATATCTTGTTTGTAATTTACACATTAGTATATCAAACGTGTAAAATTATTCCAAAATTTTCAAACAATCAGTCCTTGATTTCAGAGCATCATGGAAAAAGGGAGGCTTCTGTTGACGCTTTACAGCTTTATTTTGACGTGGGTCAAAATCCAGTAGGCCTTAATAGGCTTCAAATATAAATCCAACGACTTTACCACGATTTTAAGCTGCCAAGCACGAGCACTGGATGAAAATCTGGCTCTGACAGATGAAGGGTGGCACAATGTTTCCTAAAAATAAATATCAGGGTATAAATAAATGAATGTCAACACCAGGGGGGTAATTCAGATGAGGCCAACATGTTGAACTGCCAATAGATTAATGAAAAGCAGAGCATGTCTCAAAGGGGCAGAGGATGGTAAACATTTGATTCCAAAAATGCTCACAGAGCCTCTAAAGTTACCTTTAAAGCGTCTGTGACATGATTTATGAACTTTGCAGAAAGTGGCACAACATAAATATCTCTTATCATTCAACTATGTTCGTTTTTGCAAACAAACTTGTAAATATATTAAAATTTCATTCAAAGTCATTTTAAATTTGGCGCTGTGGTTTCGTCACT